>JAGPOW010003685.1:60877988-60899190 GCA_030014935.1 Caiman crocodilus
GGGGACCTGGTGGCTGCCTATAAGCTGCTGAGGGGTGATCAGCAGGAAATAGGGCAGGCTCTTTTTTCCTGGGCACCACCAGGGGTAACTAGGACCATTATAACCTGCCTAACATCTGACTCTCCAGGTTCCTCTACACTATTTGCCAGCTACATTCATCCCCCTTTGCCCCCCCCCAGCCTGTCTCTCACCCACTAACTCTTCATTTTATATTTTCACTGATTGGCTTTCTTGCATGCATACCAGCCTCTGGCTTCTTTACCCAAAGAACCTTGTCTGCCTATAACCAATTTTTTGTGCTTTGGAAAGATAAAGTAGGCAGAAAAACAGGTGATTTACAGACTAGATCCAATTGGTTTCTGGAAGGGTTTTTAGATGATATCTTTTATTAAACCAACTGTACAGTTGGGTGGGATGTTAAGAAAGCCTGGAGCAAAAGAGGCTATTCCTCAGGTATTCTGATGTGAATGGAAATCTGGGGGGTAAAACAGAACAAGAGAGGGGTTCTTCTCTGGAGTTAACTGAGTCACTAGAGCCTTCCAGTCCAAAGCATCCATAATTTTGCCCTTAATATCCCAGTTGTAAGTATTCAAAGCAAATATTTATAACAGTTCATAGAATCTTAGAAAACTGAGGTTGGAAGAGACGTCAGCAGGTTACCTAGTTCAACTTACTGCTCAAAGGACCACCCCCAAACTGTACCATTCCAGCCAAGGCTTTGTCCAACCAGGTCTTAATAACCTCCAAGGATAGAGATTCCACAGCCTCTCTGGTTAACCCATTCCAGTGCTTTCCTAACCTCCACGTGAGAAAGTTTTTCCTAACATCTTACCTAAACTTTCCTTTCTGCAACTTGACACCATTGCTCCTTCTGTCATCTGCTACCATTAAGAACAGTTGCATCTATTAATAGTAACTGCAAACTAATACATGATTTTGAAGATGTCTGGTGGTTTGCAGATAGTAGTACTGCTTTACTATTTCACAGAAACTCTCAAGTAATCCACAGAGATATAATTAAGTCTTTTGATTTAATACAGTATTACAATCACTGGCATGAAATATCAAATACCAACATTGTGTAAATGACATGTACTTTCAGCTGGAAGGTACAAAAACAAACCAAACTGAACAGGAGTACTCATGACCCAAGCTGGGCTCTGGATTACTCATAATTTGTTGCTGTCTATGAAAAACTCAGGGGGGACTTGGTGGCAGCCTATAAGTATATCAGAGGCATACAGCAGGGCTTGGGGGAGCATCTATTCAGCAAGGCCCCCTAAGGCAGGATAAGAAATAACAGGCAGAAACCAATTGAAGATTGCTTCAGGCTAGACATAAGGAAAAAGTTCTTCATAAGATGAGTGCTAAGGGTTTGGACCAGGCTCCCCCAAGAAGTAGTACAGTCACACACCCTAGCGATCTTCAAAAAACATCTCGACCACAGCAGTCTTTCCTGCCCAAGTGCAGGAGGGCTGGACCCAATGATCTGTAAGGGCCCTTCCAGGCCCTAACAACTATGAAACTATGAAAAAAATACTATTTATTAACTTTCAAGATCCAATCAATTACCCACCTATTAGTGACAGAACTAGCATTTCAGAGGATGCACATCATTAAATCAGAGAGCATTTATAAAGAATAACAAGCTAAACCAGAGTGAAGAAAAAACCTCACTCATTGTACGAGACATCTGTATAGAAAACAATTATAAAAAACAATGCTACATCTGCATGTTTTTACTATATTTAAATGTAAATAAGGGAAGCTGTTTAACTGGAGTATCTGTGAAGACAGTTTGTCTATTCTAGCTCAGATATGCAATATTAATTATACAGTTACAGTGAGACTGACACCTTTGCTTTTCCAGAGCATATTGTACAGAAAACAACAAAACAGAAAGTTGAGATTTTTACAATACGGAAGTAATTGTGGGATTATTTGGGACACAAGAGCATCTGTCCTGTTTTCAAAAAATACCAATCTCACAAAACGTGAAAGTATATAAAAACCCCTTTCTTCCTCACCATCCCTTCTCATTAGGTGTCCAAGTGTCCAATGTGCAGACATGTGTAACGGTTTCCTGCAAAGAAGATACAATGATTTTAATTCCTATTCATCATTTCCTTTTAATTCTAAAATTCACTGACACCTACATCATGTGGCTTACATGCATTTTATAAAAAAACTTTTATAAAAGTCATGCATTACTTTGAGAGCTACAAATTAATAGACAGTTAACAATTCTTACAATTAAGAGACATATGAAAGAAAAGCCCTTTTATATGATGAAAGACTGAAAAAATTGTGACCAGCATAGAAAGCCAAAAGGGACCTTTTTTGACCTCCTGTAAAACACAGGCCAGAAAACCTTACCCACCTGTTACAAACTCACACCCAAAGGAGGCAAACTTGAGGCATTCAAGGAGTGTCATGAATAGATATTTTCCTGAATTAGACTTGCTAATATGGTGTTGGGTCCCTGTGGCTAATGTTAAAATTAATTTAGTTTTTATCATTTTTATGTTTCCATGAACCATGATACTTGATGTATATGTATTTTTGTATTTTAAGCAGGGATCCTGGTTTTCTATTTAAAAATCCCAAATTCCAAATTATCTGATTAAAAACACCCAAATCAGTGTTTTTTCTGTGATTAAAATGAAATATCACTATATGTATAGGTATTAGTTGAACACAATTTTGTATTAATATATTTACAATTTAAAAGCAATTTGGAAACCTACCAGTGCCTCAATCATTATAATAAAATAAAGTCTAAATACCTATATATTTTGGCATTTGATTTTAGTTTTTTTATCATAGAAAATCAGATCTCCCACTCCCCTCTTTGCTCACCAGGACACAGGTCCAGCAGCAGCTGTTCCTCCCTGCCGCTTTGTGGTGCTGAGCAGCCTCAATACACTAGTGCCCTGCCCCTACCCATTTTGTTGCCTCACTCCCAACCCACAGACCCCTGGCCCTACAAGTGCCCCTTACTCTCAGCCTACAGCCCCCACATCCCTTCCAGTGCCCCTCAGTCCCGGCCCACAGCCCCATGGTCCTGCCCCTTAATCCTAATGCCAGCCCTGCTGGTGCCCCTCACTCTGAACCCACAGCTCCCCAGTCCTGCTGGTGCCATAGTGTGTGGGGAATAGGGTGGGTGTGTGGAGAGGGGGTGTGTGGACACAGGTGACATATCAGGGGAGATGGGGGAGCACAGATAATGTGTTGGGTGGCAGGGGAGGGCACATCTTGGGGGACACAGAAATCCGGGAGGCTCGTGCCTCCGATTCCCCTCCGCAGGTGTCACCTGTGCTCCCCTGCCACTCCCCCACCGCACCTGTGCCCACTCTCCCCTCCCACAGACTTATCTGGATGGAGCTGCTCTCCACCACACCGCCTGGTTGCCACGTGCAGGTGTGTGCACACGCATGCATATAGAACCCTCTACCCCCTGCATCCAGCTCCTCCCAGTCCCAAGAAGCCCATTGCAGGCTGGAATTCTGCCAGCCTGCAAGGGGAAACACATGGCTTCCAGGGTTTTTCTCCTTTAAAAGAGAAAATTTGTGTTTTTCCACAGCAAATGGGAAATTCAGATCCCTGTTTATAAAGAACTCATATTAGCCTGTCAAAGGATTGCTGGTTAGCTGTCAGGATGGACAAAGACTATTTGCACCCAAGAGGAACAATGCTTGGTTGGCTGAGGAAAAGAAATCACTGAGAGTTCATATGAAAGATGGCTATGCAGACATGAGCTGAGCTGAGGTATGTGAGCGGAGACCTGTCCCAGACAATGGGTATTTATATTTCAAACAGGAAAGGTGTTAGTTGGGGGAAAGTCTAATCAAAACCCTTTAAATAAATATGAGTATGCAACTGTAACTCTCTGTCATAACTGATAGCTAGGAATACTGGATCAGGTGTCTGAAAGGATGTAAATATTTCCTAGGTAAGACTACATCAGGAAAAAAGCCTACACTGACAAGCAGGGCTCATGCCAGGGGTGCCAAGCATCCGGCCAGAAGGCAGGATCTGGGCTGTGGAGCCGGGGCAAGGCTACATGCTTGTGGCCTGGGGCTGCCCACAGACCCCCCTCCCTTCCTGTACCTGACCTGGCAGCTGCTCCAGGCAGGCTGGGTGGGCCCTGCCTGCACGTGGCACGCATCCCGAGTGGCTGCGCCGGGGTCCGCGTGTCAGCCAGGCCCCGGCCGGGCTGTGTCGCACACGACGCCTGCTCCGGCCGGGCCGCGACCGCGCTCACAAAGCGCTTGCAGCTGCTGTGAGCAATGCGGTGCCAGGCGGGCGAGGGAGGGGATGGGGCCCCGGCTCACACTACACGTCCTCCGCCACCCCGTTCCCCGGCTGAGCGAGGCGCACCGCGGGGACCCGCGCGCACCTACCCGGGAGCGGAACCAATTGCGAGCGGACCGAAGCGGCGCGCGCCGGCAGGGGAAAGCGGGACCAATTCGGGTGCGGACCGAAGCGGTGCGTGCGGACGGCGGAGAGACCCGATTCGGGGTCGGAACGGACCGGGCTGCGGGCGTGGCCAGCTGAGGCTGATACCACCCCCGCGCCCGCCGGCCGCTCATGTTGCTGTGGCCCCGCCTCCTGCCGGGGCTCCGCCGGCGCCTCTTGCCCGGCCCCGGCCCCGGCCCCACGCGCGGCGCCATGGAACTGCGAGCGGTGGCGGCGGCGTTGGACGCGCTGGCGCCCCCGGGGCTGGCAGCGAACTGGGACAACGTGGGACTGCTGTGCGAGCCCAGCCCGCCGCACGCCGTGCGCACGCTGCTGCTGACCACCGACCTCACGGAGCCGGTGCTGGACGAGGCGCTGGCGCGGGGCGCGGAGCTGGTGCTGGCCTACCACCCGCCGCTCTTCCGTCCGCTGCGCCGCCTCACGCCAGCCGCTGCCTGGCGGGACCGGCTGCTGCTGAGGGCGGCCGAGCGCCGCGTCGGCCTCTACTCGCCCCACACCGCTCTGGACGCGCTCCCGCGCGGCGTCAACGCCTGGCTCGCGGCCGCGCTGGGTGAGGGCGGGAACCTAGAGGGGATCATGGATTGGAAGCGGCCAGGGGCTTCCCGGCGCCGCCTGGCTGGGAGCGGCGGCTGCTGCTGGATGCAGCGCGCGAACCCCCTCGTCTCCCCTCTCGGACCTGGCCTGGCACCTGCTCCAGCCGGTCTGGGACCCATGCAAACTGGCGCTTGCAGGTGCTGTGTGTGGCATGGTTGCCAGGCACTTGGGTTTAAACTTTGGGAGGGAGAAGCAGGAATCAAAGGAGGGTTCAAGCACACCAGATCCACCCCATGATCCTGCCTTGAGCTGGCCACTGTGCTAGATGTGAACTGAGGCCCCTCCTGGCTCTAATCTCAGCCGAAATTGCTGCAAGACATTTCAGCCTGGAGGTGAGGGAGAACTTTCTGGGGATTAGACAGCAGAACAGGCTGCCTGGAGAAGGTTTGGGATATCCATCCTTAGAAACTTTTAAGAGAAGGTTAGAGGGGGATCACACTAGATGTGACCTCAAGGGCCTTCCAGCCCAACTGTCCTGTGCATCCTAAGCTGGTGTGTAGGCTGCTGGCTGAGTGCATAGACCTGTATCTCATCTGGGTTTCTGGCTTAGGGAGGTGATGGGTGCAGGAGGGGCATGCGTTTCCCCCCATTACAAAAGGCAGAATGTTTATTGTCAGCTGAAAATGCCCTGATGCATTTTGTCAGTGTTATTTGTTTGGCCTTGGTCTATGTGATATGAGCATTTCTCAGTCATGGATTTCCTCCTTTACCAGGAAGGAAGTCTTTATGGGACAAAAGCATGCCAAAGTTTAAAGGACACGTCCAAGATCAACCAGTTTAGTGACAGATCTTCCAACTCCCAGTTCCGTTCCTTGATGATTGATCATGAATTGTAGGTGCTATTTAATCAGGCAAGGGATATAACCTAAGGCAGTATCTAGTGGGCAAGCTGTCTGATGTGTAATGCTATGCTCAAAAAAGCACCAATAGATATAATCAAAATGAATAGTCTAGTACCTTCCTTTAGGGATCAGCCTTGGATTTATTTCAGCTCTAATCAATACAGTTCTGTTATTTGGCACATCAGGATGGAAAGCACTGCAGCATGTTTGAGTGTTCTGGCACAAGTGTTTAAGCCATAGACTGTAAGATGTATTCTGGTATCTTCTGACTAATAAGTGCAGTTCCTAGTATAATAATCATTTTTATTATTATTGGGATGGAGAAGCATAGGAAGAGACACTTCCACTAAAACTTGATAAAACAATTTTCTCCAGCAATGCTTACTTTCAGCTTAAGAAAGCTGTAAATTTAGCAGCAGGAGGAAAATGTTGGCTAAGAGTTAACATGGAGATCTCCGTGTAAGATGCACATCTAGCCATGAAAATAACTTTCTGAATTGAAACTTCTTTTGCTCTGAACTGGTTTGAATTGAATACTGTGAGAGTAACAGCCTTCCACACCAGAATTTCAGCTATATAAAACCTTGTAGATCTTGATTTTTTTTTTTCTTACTCCTAAAATTAGCTAATAAATCACAGGCACTGGATTTCTCTAGACAGATCCTCAGCGTTGGGGGCCATTTTGTTGTTTTGTGTTTGTGGTATCATAAACTGCTGGGTTGCATGTTCTCTCAGGTGCCTCTACCTCCTCCGTCCCAATACAACCATCGACTGCTCTAACATATCCAACTGAGGGCAGTCACCGAGTGGAGTTCGTAGTGGGCCAGGCTGAGCAGCTGGAGGCTGTCCTGTCCAAACTGCAAACGATTCCAGAGGTTTCATCTGTTATGATTCTCCCTGCCAGGTACTGCATGTGGCACTCTGGTTTTTTTCCTGCTGCTTTGAAAAAAATAAACATCATTGACATGTCACACTCTTGTTATCACTTGTTCATTCTAATCAGCCTGCTGGTCTTGCCTGATCTGCTTAGTGATACCAAAGTTTAGTAATATTAGGATTTCCTTATAGCATGTCATTTTGTTGATTAAATGCTATCCTTTTTAATTTTCTTTTTTTTTTTTTTGTGGAGGAGAGTAGGGTTGCCATTGCTGAGTCTATATAAAAAAAAAAAAAATTCTTGAACTATGTTTCTTCTATTTTTCATTGCTACCTTGTCCCTTCTACTCTTAATAGGAGAGCTCTGAGTTCTGTTTATTAAATTCTGACATTCTGTTTTCTTCTTTAAAAAAAAATAAAACTATTGTTATTTTGCAGGGCTGATGGTGAGGACCAGACACGAGTTAGTCTGAACTGTACTGAAAAGGCAATGCAGGATGTAGTGGCGTTATTATCCCAGAACGGCCTTTATCACAAGACTGAGATCTTGTTGTTACAGAAGGTAATAAACTTTAGTGCTGTTCCTCCTTTCACTGAATTGCCTGTAATGTTTACGAAAAGTGCCAGGTTGATGGCTCTAGAGTAAAATGGCTTACTCCCAGAACAAGAAAAGTATTGGCAGCAATGTAAGCTTCCTTATGCTGCCTTTTCTCAGGTTTCCTTACCACTGACATTGGGGCACTTGAGAGCACTTACGCTTTGCAAAAGAAGTGAGGCTAATTGTGTGGCCTGTACTACCTCTTAATCTATTTGTGGTATCTAGTGCAGACAGGTTCAATGGATTATCTTGTCCTTTCACTCTTTTGCAAAGTATATGGAAATTCTTTCTTTGTAGTTATTTCCAATGTACCCCTCAAATGTCAGTTCCTGTAGAGTAAAAAGTATTTGATTAGCTGGTATGAGCTTTCTCACTGTCATTAAACGTTTTTTGGTTTTGTTTGTTTTTTACAGCCTCTGCTTCCACAGACTGGAATGGGACGTCTATGCAAATTGAGTGAGCCAACTTCCCTGTCAGCTTTAATTGAACGAATCAAAAACTACCTAAAATTGTCTTACATCCGCCTGGCCCTTGGTGTGGGAAAGACATTAGGTAAACCTACAAGTATGACTTTTTACCATAATTGGTGCCCCTCATATACAATTAGCATGCACATGTATGGGAAAGAGGCTGCTGTATCCTCTCTTTAGGACTGGTACGATTCCTTGTGTGAAGTAGCTAGTTGTTCAAAGAACAACTAACTAATTTAGTAATTACTATGCTACACAAATCATTGAAAGTCTTGCTTCTAATGTAGTCTGTATTTTAATGGTGAGTTTTGCATTGCACTGGTCATTCCTGTGAAGGAGGAAGTACACAGGCAGAGTATAGATTAGCTTTTTCATTGTTTGTACAATGGTTTCTCTTGTCTTAAACTTCTTCCCCAAGACTTCTGGGGACAAATGTTACCATGAAATGCTACATAGTCATTCTAGAATTATCGACATAATTGAAATCTAAAAACTAGAATTCTTAATATTTCAAGCACATTTTAGCACCTTGGAAATGTGTATAAATATCCATGATTAGAAGGCAACAAATAAACTGAAAAACAGAGGAAGTGATGTGTCCAAGGTCAAACCATGAGGCAGTAGTAAAACCTGGAAACAAAGCCCAGGTCATCTTTGTTCAGTTTTCCATCTTAACCTCTATAGAACTGCTGTCATTCCTCAAGAGGTGCAACTGTAAGACTAGATAATCTTTCCTTTATAATCTACCTGTAATAGGCAAGTATATTATTTAAACTGAAAAACATATTTTGTGCAAGTTATTCAGAAACTGTAGTCATTGCTTTTAAAGTACCTAATTCAGGGTGTGACTCCTACTTCAGACAAGAGTCTGAAAGGTGTAGTTACCAAACTATAGTGGCCAGTAGTGCCATGTAAAAACATCTTTCTTCTTTCTCCATGCACCAATACAGAAGGTTTCTGGTAGCAGGCAGGATGGAGTGCTGAGTAGTTCATGCATCAACACTTTCTAGCGCTCAAAGCATCTTGCTCTCTTCCTGGAGAAGTGGTTGGCCTATCCACTTCCAAATTAAAATCCCTTTCCTGCATCCAACAAATTTCTACTGGTCCTGAGAGCAAGACAAAATGTTAGCACTGCAAATTATCTTGGCAGTGTTGGCATCAAGGCTGAAGGATAGGGAGGGAATTCAATTGTGGCATTTATTTTCATGCAGAATCCCAAATAAGGACAGTTGCTGTGTGTGCTGGTTCTGGAAGAAGTGTCCTGCAGGGTGTGGAAGCTGACCTCTATCTCACTGGTATGTGACCCGTTCCTGTTGTAAATATTTTCATTAAAAAAAGGATGCTAGACAAAGAGTAGTCTGACTGGCCGCTGAAGGAACCTGCCATGACAGGGCATCAGGTATTGCTGCTGAATAATCAGTTACTAAAAGCACAAATACTTTGAGGAGTAAGATGGGTCTACTGCTGAACTGTTCATTTTGTCAGGTACAATAGAAATGCTGGGTAGGAGAGACTTTTTTTCTGTAGTCAGTCAGGAGAGCTTACCAGACTCCCAAGACCAGTTCATTGCGAACATCAAACTTATGCATGACAATATAGATGCCTGTACTTAACCTGTCTACATGTGTATACATCTAAATTTACCAAAATCATGAGGTAAGTGTTTCTAATCCCAAAGTGTAAAATAAAATAAAATAAAATAAACACTCAGGCCTGCATACAGGAAGAGAGAAAATACAATAAAAAGCCTTTTTTTTTTTTTCTTTCCTACAAAGAATCCTGAGGGTGAGAAGTGCACAACTTCCTTTTAAAGACTTAATTGTGCATCTGGTTGAAAACCTCCCCCCACAAAAAAAAATCTTACTGTTCACAAGGAACTAGTTAGCAACATTTCAATACATGTAAGATAAATTACAAAATATTCTGAAAACCAAAGTTAGATATTTCCCAAAGATTTTAATGTTCCATGTTCAAGATGTTTATAAAAACACAAGAAGGTGTATCCATTAGAACCTCAATTTAAAAAGTGAGGATTGGAAATAGAGGAAGAATGCAAGGAGTAAAAATGTCAGTAGAAAGGGTGAAAGAATTTTTATTACATTTTAATAGTTTTTACTCTTCTTTGTGGTTCACTTAAATTATTATTTGATGTTCTAGATTATTATTCTGTGTAATGAACTGCAAATACTGTAGTTTTACATACTGTATGGGGTATCTCTTCTCATGCTGACAGGAGAGATGTCCCACCATGAAGTGCTGGATGTTGTTGGCAATGGGATAAGTGTGATTCTCTGTGAGCACAGTAACAGCGAGCGAGGCTTCCTGTTGGAGCTGCGAGACATGCTGGACACCCACCTAGAAAATAAAGTTAACGTCATTGTGTCAGAAATCGATCGAGACCCTCTTCAACTGGCATAGAAGAAAGCAAAGGTCACCACATGGAGTCTAGAATGATTGGACAATACTATGTCTCCTATGCTTAAGGAAATATATCTTATAAATAAAGAAAAATACTGGGGGTTTTTCAGGCTCACAAATTAAAGGCTTTTTCAGTGCTTTACTTGCTGTACTTCACTAGGGATAGAGAAAGTAAGTACATCAGCACTCAAGCAACATGTATTGGACAATAAGAATACTTCAATTCAGTTGATGAAAATACAATAGTGAGGCCTCCGTTTTTTAAGTTTACTTAATTTTACTAGGGCTAGAAAGTTGGTCCCAAATCACAGCTGGACTAGTGGCAGCAAATTTCCTGGTAAACTTTAAATTACTTTTATATTTATAGGTCATTAATAGACTCTAACTATCTCCCTACACTTTGGCATTAGCTTTGTAGAAGGCAGGAAGGGTATTTAGTTGTAAAAATAGTGTTAATGTGATGTTAAGGAAGATTGTTTACATCTGCAAACATGAGAAATTTCAGCTTTTCTTACCTGCATTGTAGACAGAAATTAAAATGTTTGCGTTCTTATCTTTAAATGCAGGTTTCCTTACTTATGGCAATAATGTTATATGATTATATAACAGCTAGGGCTGTTTTTAATCAGTAATGTTTGCTCTCTAATTTTATTCCAGCTTTGACAGGTAAAGTAGCTTCTTTAGCTTACACATGCCGGTGTGCTACCATATTTTGAGTTGCAAACAGTTTAAGGGGATGGTTGAATTCAAACTGGTGACAAAAACATTAACTTTTGTAGGATCTTGAAAACATCCTTTTAAGATGCTGCCAGATGAAGCTAAAAAAGGGTTTAACACAAAGAACTACAATACATTCATTGAAATTTCCTAATTTTTATTCAAATGCTAAAATTCCTGGAGCTGTAGCACAGGCAAAGCCCAAGAAAGAAATGCACAAGGGACAAGGACTTGAGATAGCAGTTTTGTTTTAAGTTTTTATACAGGTTACTGTAATTTGTAAATTGATGGGTAACTGAAATCTAAATCCCCCTATAAATGTATGCAACATGGATGTTCTTTTTGCCAGGGCTTTGCCACAGGTTTTTACTACAAATTTTTGACCAGGACAATTGCCTTCATAGATTTCATAGACAGTAGGGTTAGAAGGAACCTTAGAAGTTTGAGTCCAGCGCCCTGCCTGGGGGGCAAGAAGTCAGCTGGGGTCATAGGATCCCAGCAAGATAAGCATACAAATTTCTCTTAAATTTAAGTGTTCAGTGTAGGTGCTTGAACCACCTCTGATGGCAGGCTATTCCAGACCTTGGGAGCTTGGATAGTAAATAAATTCTTCCTTATGTCTGGCCTGAAACAGTCTTGCAGGAGTTTATAACCACTTGATCTTGTCACCCTTGGCGTGCTCTGGTGAACAATCATTCCCCCAGAACTTGGTGTACACTCCTGATAAACTTCTGGTGGCCACCAGATCACCCCTGAGCCTGTGCTTTTCCAGGCTGAAGAGTCCCATGGCTCTCAGCCTGTCATCATAAGGTCTGTTTTCCTGACCTCTGACCATGTGTGTGGCTCTTCTCCAGACTCAAGCTTCTCCACATCCTTTTTGAATTGCGGAGTCCAAGGCCGAGTACAATGGGAGAATGATGTCCTGGGATTTGCTTGAGAAACATCTATGGTTGCAAGCCAGCGTTTTGCTCGCTTTACTAGCCACAGCATCATATTGAAGGCTTATGTTCATCTTATGGTCAGTCATGACTCCCAAGTCCCCCAAGCCTTAACATAACTTGTTAAATAAGATAACTCATAGATTCATAGATTGTAGCGTTGGAAGTGACCACAATGGATCATTGTGTCTGACCCCCTGCCCTAGGCAGGAAAGAGGACCAAGGTAAAATGACCACACCCAGGTGGCTATCTAGCCTCTTGAAGACCTCCAAGCTAGGTGGTAGCACCACCTCTCTTGGAAGCCCATTCTAGATCCTGGCCATCCTTACTGTGAAAAATTACCTCCTAATATCTAACTTAAGTCCACTCTCAACTAGTTTACACCCATTATTCCTAGTCACTCCCTGGGGTGCCCTAGTAAACAGCGCTTCCCCTATTCCCCATTGACCTCCTCTAACAAATTCATAGGCAGTCACAAGATCTCCCTTCAGCTGCCCCTTGTGAAGGCTGAAGAGCTTCAGCTCTCTCAACCTCCTCCCATAGGGTCTATCACGAAGGTGACTAATGCGAGTGGCCCTCCTCTCGACCCTCTCAAGATTCTCCGTATCCCTCTGATGTGTGGCACCCAAAACTGGACACAGTACTCCAACTGCAGTCTGATCTATTAGTCATGCACCTGCTAATGCACATGGTGCGGTTGGCCTTGTTACGTTGCTGGCCCACGTTCATCTTGGAGTCAGTTATGACTCCAAGATCCCTCTGCCTCTGAGCTGCTGAGAAGGACACTCCCCAACCTATAGGTGTGCTGGGGGGTTCCTCCTTCCCAGGTGGAGTACCTTACATTTATCTTTATTAAATTGCATCCTATTTCTCTCTGCCCATTGATCCAATGGTACCTTCAAGTTACAGACACTGAGATCTGTGGACATAAAACAAACTAGAAAAAGTGAATAAAGCCATTTATTTATCAACATTTTTGGTAACTCAAAGGTCATATCTTAAACATGGATGCAATATAATTAGGCACCAAGAGTTCAAGTGGCTCAGATGTCTGGCTGGCAGATTTCATGTAGGTGATGGAACTGAAGGCCTAATAGTGACAAAGGGGGAAAAGCTTACATTTGTGCCCATATTTGTTTCTTTAGGATATAAAAGGAAGGGCTGAATAATGTCCAACATGCTTCCCTGTTCACCTTGTGCCAGACACATTTTTCCTTATGTGCAAGAAATCCAGGGTGTGTCTCTGGTTTTCTTAGAAGGCACTATAGAGGACTGGCATTTTATGGACGCATACCTGCAAGAGGAACCTTATAAAACATCAGTAGATGTTATTCACCCTGACAGAAACTAACAGTTTTAAGTTATCCCAATTGCCTGAGAAATACTTGGAAAAAGCTGTCAAGGTTTTAGCTCTCTTCCTTCTCTAACTCAAGGCTAGGATGGCTCTCAGTATGTAATACTTGGAAGGAATCTTCCAGGAATATCAGGAAGGGGACATTCTCGTTATTTGTAAAAACAAGCAAATAAAAAACAAACAAACCACACAACACAGTCTTCTGTACATTCCATGAAGCAGGAAAATTAAACATTTAGATTCTCCAACTACCAATCATTTAAAAGGCTACAGTTCTGCTAATTCACAATTTTCAATAGAGATCTGGAGTTTGGAGAAACCTCAGTCCTCTTGTCAGTGTCCAGCATAGATAAAAGATTTAACAAATTACCCACAATTCTCAAGCATACTTGTATTCTACCCCACTTGACTCGCCTGGTTCAGCTTGGTTTCTTAGGCATTCTAAGTCTTGGCCTCTTCATGCATTGGAAGCCCACCTGTGACTGATGTGCAGACAACTGGAAAGCATTTAGCTGTGAATAATTGCATCTGTATTATAAAATATAGCTTTGAACATCCAGTCATTTGCACTTCCTAAATAAGCTGCTCCAGTCAAACTTTCATCTCTGGAGAGGTAATGTACTTGAAGGCACAATCTTACGGAAGAATTAGTTTGCCTATTGATAATGGAGGCTGCATAGATATGAAGAAGGCATCACCTGAGGTGAGAGACTGAGCAGACCAACCTTACAGAACTCTTTACACAAAACAACTTCAAGTAGTTCTGGACAGCTTTAAATGCCCACTGCATTTCAGTGAACAGTCCAGCAGCTCCCCTGACAACAGGGATAGCTGATCCGAGTGCAAGTCCTTGGCAGTAATTGCCATAGATGGCGAGATTGGAGAGGTATGTCACACATCTTCATCCTCTTTTCCTAAGAAATCCATCAAGGTTCCAACTTCTACAGGAATTAATAAATACTCCACTCCATCGACTCCCTGTAAAAAGACACATGCACCATTAACATAATACCCTGCAAAAGAAAGAGCAAGGATGAATAGTACAATATAAGCTGCTGCATAGATTCAATGCACTGACACTAATTTATTAAAAAAACAAACAAACTAGACCTGCCTGCAGTGGGAGAGCAAAATTCTGTGGACAAGGAAGTAAAAAGCAACACAGCTAGAGGACAGTCACAGCCTTCTGCAGAGTTTACTGCTAAAAAAAATAGTCTACACCAGTGGTTCTCAACCTTTATAGAGTCAAGGCATTCTTCAAGTGTCAGCTCTTAGTTTTCACTCTTTTGGACTGTGAAAAGATAAGAGCAGTTATTCTGTTGCAAACAACTCAAAGACCACAATAGGTCAGATTAACATTGATTCTTATTTGAAATTTCTGAGTTTAAATCTTGCAAATTATGTTGCACATTGAATAGTACAAGCATTGTACGGCACCCTGATTGAGAATCACACTATTTTACACAGTGCTCCAGGCTTCAAAGACTAAGCATACAACCTCACTGCTGGACCTGGCAAGCAGTCACCTATTCAGCTTCAGAACCCAAATATCTCCAAGTTATCCAAATTGTTCCTCAGGATCTTTGACTAATTGGGATTCTGAGAAATACCAGGAAGAGCTCTATATAACTAAGCCGTGATGCACATCTTACAGTCTCATTTCAATGCAAAGAATATTCAGATGCTATGTGCAGCTCCCTTCTTGGCATTCAGATCTGTGGACATAAAATCTCTAGATGTTCAGTCCCCTTGCATACCTACCCATCATCCATTGGCAAGTCCAAAAATGTGACTAATACAGCAGCAACACCAGAGATAAGCTTCATTTTGTCTCAGCAACAAGCACATACATTAATAGGTCACCCACCAGCTGTAACAGTAGTTATGTTGACTTCTTCCAACTTACCCGCTTGGTTCGAATGAGCTTGTGGTCCCTGAATTCTGTCAGCTGAGCCCTGAGAGTGAGATCACTGTTCACAAGAAAGGCCTCCCGGCATTGCTGGTAGAAGTCTTGGAAGGAGAGCCCTGGGTGTGGAGGTGAGTTATTAAAAAAATTAAACACTATCAAAAGCAGATTCTAAAGATAAATGTGATCTGCTAGAAGAACAGAGTTGTTTCACCAACCCAACCCTGAAAAGCAGATTCTTCTCTGAGTATTAAGCCTGCATCACTTAAACAAAACAAAACAGTGATACTAGGATACACAATTTTAATTCACTTATTTGGAAGAGAGGGAAGAAATCTCTTACTATATTAGCCACCCCTCCGATCCAATTGAGAGCATACGTTCTACATTCTGGCCTATATTTCATACAGCTTTCTTCTAAGGATGCAGCCAAACCTAAGATGATTTTGTGAATTAGTGGTACATCTGATAGTTCCAGAACCTCCATATTCTAAAAAGAAACTTTCAGAGCACCTTAAATGTACAGGCCAGTGCATTTTTCAATGCACAGCTCCTATTTTTCCTCCATTTTCCTCATTTATAAGAACACCACTTGTATGCAAATTTCAGTGTGACAATGAATATTAGCAGAGCACTCTCTATGAACCACTGTATAAGTGAGCAGGTTAAGAGCTTGCCACAGATCACATAGTTAGTCAAGGGGAGCACCGGGAATAGGAAATCTCATCTTCCAACCTTCACTACTGGATGTTATGCAATAGGCAATTTCTGCTTGTGTGTTCATTGTGTGTTCCTGCTGTCATATCAGGCTGCATGACAGCAGGAAAAGATTCCACAAATCCAGCTGTTTGTCTGGCTCTCTGTGAAACGGCAGGGCATGCAGTCCGATGACTAGTACTGCTAAAACGATACTCTGCCGAACTGTTATCAGGAGACACCGGCTCTGTAGTTTCCAGCAGATCTGCTGCTGACAACACCACCTACAGCAAAAGAACCCAACTTCCAACACAGCTAATCTGGCAATGCTGACACAGGGAAAGAAAATGCCACATGCAAGCAGATACCTGGGTAAGAGGGATTATCCTTGTTCTCCAGCTGGTATTGGGCCAGCAGTCTGAATATCCCCCTGGGGAAAAAAGAAAGGCCATGATAAAAAATAAGTCATTTCTTTTCTATACAAACAGGACTGTGTGCACACAGTGGCTGGACATAAAGGCTTACTTTTCACATGCTGTTTGTGTAAAGTAGTCCCATCTGAGCATCATGTCTTGGCTACTAGTTACTTGGAACCCAAGGTAAACATTTTTTGAAGTTGAGACTTATTAGTATGCTGACTTCTCTATACACAAAGCCCAAATTAAGTTGGGTTCCCCATAGCCCAAGGCATAGCACTGAAGACTGCATTCAGTTCTTCTTTTATTGCCCACTAAAAGCAAGAGATCTATAATGGCAATATTATGATACAAAACAATTCTGTGGTTTGTACACTGCACTGGAAAAAATACAAGTCATGGAACCTGTCATACAAGTCATGGAACCAATCTCCAGAGTTGGTGTCTACAGGAGAACTTTGGATTCTACAGCCATGACCAGCACTTCCAGGGAGGAAGCTTCCTGGGAAACGATGATCTTCATCTCTCCCCCAGAAGTAAGTATCTGTTCACCCGCAGGTTGGCCGATTTCCTCCAAAGAGCTTTAAACTGGGCTCGACAGGGGTCGGGAAACAGGTGGTCAAAGAGAGCCCAGGGTTGGTAAACCACAAACAAGACGCCAGATCACACCAGATAAGTATTAAGGAGTTGGTAAGCCATAAACAAGGCACCAGACTACGCCAGGTAAGTAATAAAGGAAACACATGCCATCAAGGCACAGGGGCATCAAGTCCCCCTTTGGGGGACTAAAATGTCTTCATACTGTCTCTGCTGAATGATTAAAAGTGCCTCAGCACAGCAGAGTTCTCAGCACAAGGCGAGTGTTTGGTTGCAAGGGATTCCCCCATTAAGGGGGGAAAAACCTTTGGTGCAATGATCAGTCCCGCCAAAGCTTGCATCTGCACTCTTTGCAAGCATGCTTTTGATTGGCTTACCGTAAATTATTCATGCATGGCAGCTGGCAATTGGCTCGCTAGCCATATAAAAGTTAGGGCAAGTTTACACCCAAGTTGGAGAGAACTCTGCATGCACACTGGAAGCAACTTTCATGTGCATCTCGGAGCGGACTTGGAGGCCTGATCAACCACCACCAACTCCCCGTCACCAAAATCCTGACGTACCCCGTGCCCTACATGCTTGGACAACATCAGTGTGCCACCTGGTTTCTGTCTTCTACTGTTTCTGCAACTTTACAGAGCGTACCTACACTGTACTCCAGTTTGTAAGTAAAGTTCTCTTAATTCAACCAACAAGCTTTTTGTACCTAATTCCACTCCATCGGTGGCCCCATCCAACCACTCTCAGCCCCCACACATACAAATGCCAGGAGTATGGGGAACAAGCAGGAGGAGCTCACAGTCTTGCCTGCTACCACTCAGTATGACCTAGGTCGGACTAACCGAGACATGATGGGATTCTACAAACAACTGGGCGGTAGGCATTGAGCGGTATAGGTTGTATAGGCGTGACAGTGGGGAAAAATAGGTTGTGGGGGGTAGCACTTTATGTTAAGGAGCAGTATACATCTTCTACCATTAAGGCAGGGGTGGAGGAAGGGAACACTGAGGCATTATGGGTCAGGATCCGGTGGGGCCAAGGGAAAAAGACTTGGCTGTAGGGGTCTACTACAGGCCTCCTCATCAGGATCAAGAGCTAGATGATGTATTCTCCAGGCAGCTAGCAGATGCCACACAGGCGAAGGAGGCGGTGGTTATGGGAGATCTAAACTACCCAGATATCTGCTGGGAGGAGCAGACAGCCAAAACAAGCCACTCATAGAGGTTCTTACACTGTGTGCAGGACCTCCAGCTAACCCTGGTGGTGTCTAGTGCACCAGGGGTAGCACTCTGCTTGATCTGGTCTCGGCAACGGGATGATCTCGTGGGGAACACACGAGTTCATGGTAGCCTGGGAGATAGTGACCATCACTTGGTCGAGTTCACTACCCAGCGAAGGGTGGGTAAAGTAACTATTCAGGCTAAGGTACTGGACTTCAGAAGGGCCAACTTTAGCAACCTTAGAAAGCTAGTTAGGGAATGCAACTCAAGAACAGAGCAAATAGGGGTCCAGGAGTGTTGGAGGTATCTCAAGGGAGTGTTCCTTGGGGCTCAAAAGGAGTCTCTCTCATTATGTAGGAAGGGAGGTAAGGGGGCAAAAAAGCCCCCCTGGCTGAACAGGGAACTCCAGGAGAGTCTGGGGCCAAAGAAAGAGATGTATAGGCAATGGAAGCAGGGAGCAGCCACCAAGGAGGAATATATATCTCCCTGGCACGCTATTGCAGGGAATCAGTTAGACAGGCCAAAGCGGGGCTTGAGCTCAGGCTGGCTTCAACAATCAAGGACAATAAAAAGTCCTTCTTCAGGTATATAGCAGGCAAAAGGAAAGCTCAGAGCAACGTAGGACCCCTGCAGGACAAACCAGGACAGTTGGTGGTTGACGCAGGGAAAAAAGCACAGCTCTTCAATTAGTTCTTCACTTCAGTATTTCTATGTACCGACCAAGCCAATTCTCCCACCTCGATCACTGACACATGTCCACATGGCATCAGCCCACCTATGGTTAGTTCCGAAATAGTTAAGGAGCTCCTGGAGGAGCTGGATGGGTACAACTCAGAAGGCCCAGAAGACCTCCATCCATGGCTGCCGAAAGAATTGGCCAGTGTAATATCTGAGCCACTGGCACAGGTGTCCGAGCACTTGTGGTGCTCCAGCCAGGTCCCTGAGGACAGGAAAAGGGCCAATGTGGTGCCCAGTTTCAAGAAAGGGACAAGGGATGAGCCGGTTAGTCAGTCTTTAGACCAGTCAGTCTTACCTCTATTTCTGGGAAAATGCTAGAGAAAATAATCAAAGAACACATTTGTGCAGGCCCAGCAGGGAAAACAATGCTGAGGAGAAACCAGCACAGGTTTGTCACAGGTAGATCCTGCCTAACAAACCTTGTAGCCTTCTATGACTAGGTCACACACTGCCTGGACATTGGAGCCAAGGCCGATGTCACCTTCCTGGACTTTAGGAAGGCCTTCAACGCAGTGTCGCACCCTATCCTCATTGGGAAGCTAGCAGACTGTGGAGTGGACGCCTACATGGTCAGGTGGGTGGCCAACTGGTTTAGGGAACTACACCCAGAGAGTGGTGGTGGATGGTTCCTTCTCAGCCTGGAGGGAGGTGGGTAGTGGGGTCCCGCAGGGTTTGGTCCTTGAACCGATATTATTCAATATCTTCATCAGCGATTTGAATGAGGGCATGGTGAGCACTCTCTTCAAGTTTGCTGATGATACCAAGTTATGGGGCAGTTAGTACACTGGCGGACAGAGAGCAGATTCAGGCTGACCTGGACAGGTTGGATCAATGGGCAGAGAGAAATAGGATGCAATTTAATAAAGATAAATGTAAGGTACTCCACCTGGGAAGGTGTAATGGGGCTTCCTCGGGGCCGATCTCCGTGGCCCGCCCACCTGTTCTTGGGCCAACCGCACACCTTCTCGCCTGCCACATCTTGGTCTTAATTGATTCATTTATAGATGTCATAAGCGGGAGGCTGCCCATTTAGTGCCCCGATGCCAGGGGGCATTATCTGCGGCTCCTATTCCCCACCCCCATACCGCAGCCCAAGCCTCGCAGATGGCATCTTGGTGTTCCCCTAGTCACCGGCCCCCATGCTGGGCCTCAGAATCGTCCTAACAGGACCCATCTATGATCCCTCCACTCAGGCAGCCTCTCCACTTTCATCCGGGTTACCTAGCTCCCCGAAGCCATTTTTCCCTTTCGGGTGTGGTCCCCCCAGGACCTTCGACTACTAGCCCTGGCCCACCTCCAGGCCAGTCAGGACCCCAGGCCTCCGGCTCCTGGGCATCCCTGGCCCTTTTGGTCCTCCTGGCCCTGGCCCCAGCTTGGGCCAGTCGAGGGTACTATCTCGTTGGGTCAGGTCTCTAGCCTCTCACTCTCTCAGGGTCCGCCCTCTGGGCCCTTCACACAAATGGGGTTACCCACCCGGCAGTGGGCATAAAGGGATTATGGCTCCCCAACTCGCCTTTCACCGGGGTGGTAACTGGCCTGGCATTTCCTGGGGGCTCCCACGCCACTGAGAGCCCCACCAGACCACCCACTCCTGGCAGGGTGCAGTTTCAGGTCATGCCCAGGAGACTCCTTACCATCCCCTACAGCTCCTCCCTTACCTCCAGATTGTTCTCAGCAGCCCTCCTATCGGGCGATGTTGCTGCCTGGCCTGCAGCAGCCAAACTGCCTCGTTTATATAGGCAGCCCATGCCTGCAAAATGGCTGCCCTCGTCAGGCACCTGGAGGCTACCAGCTCCAGGCCCCTAAAAGGGCAGGCACACCCAGTGCCCTGCCACACAAGGCCAACCGCACCTTGTCGTGCATTAGCAGGTGCACAACTAATAGATCAAAGGAGGTGATGCTCCCCCTCTATTCAGCACTGGTCAGACCACAGTTAGAGTACTGCGTCCAGTTTTGGGCACTGCACTTCAAGGAGGGATGCAGGGAATCTCAAGAGGGTCCAGAGGAGGGCCACTTGCATGATTAGTGGCCTTTATGATAGATCCTATGGGGGGAGGTTGAGAGAGCTGAATATCTTCAGCTTTCACAAGGGACAGCTGAGGGGTGATCTTGTGGCTGCCTATAAATTTGTTAGAGGAGGTCAACGGGGAATAGGGGAAGCGCTGTTTACTAGGGCACCCCAGGGAGTGACTAGGAATAACGGGTGTAAACTAGTTGAGAGTGGATTTAAGATATATTTTAGAAAGAAATTTTTCACAGTAAGGGTGGCCAGAATCTGGAATGGGCTTCCAAGAGAGGTGGTGCTATCACCCAGCTTGGAGGTCTTCAAGAGGAGGCTAGAT
>JAGPOW010003685.1:60899290-61001686 GCA_030014935.1 Caiman crocodilus
GAAATTTTTCACAGTAAGGGTGGCCAGAATCTGGAATGGGCTTCCAAGAGAGGTGGTGCTATCACCCAGCTTGGAGGTCTTCAAGAGGAGGCTAGATAGTCACCTGGCTGGGGTCATCTTACCTCAGTCCTCTTTCCTGCCATGGGGTTGGACACGATCCATTGTGGTCCCTTTCAACTCTACAATCTATGAATCTATCCCATTTCAACCAGCTAGAAGCATTCACTGGGAGTGATGGAAATAACCTCGATTCAAGCAACATGTTTCAATGCATTACTCAAATCAGAGGCATTTAATCATTTTATGGTGTCTCCTGAAATAAACCACTTCAGCTATATTTTCTAGTTTTAGGGTTCTGTGGTATATATTTGCTTATAAAGATAACAGTAACTGTGCTCTTTGTCTCCACCTGCTGAACTGCACTGCTGAAGGGAGGTGAAGACATATACACCTACTCCTAAAGTTACTTTTCTGCATAAGCATTTATAGTAGATGCCACAGGGATAATCTATGACAGCCAACAGGGAGGGGGGGCAAATCTCACAAGGAGGCAGAATACCAAAAACACCCCAAACCTGCTTTTATGTATTGCCTCTATGGGAAACTAGTGGATTTTGCAATACCTGCTTAATGCTTGTGAATGAGCAAGTTGACAAGGGATATGCCACTGACCCAGACAAAGGCAGACAAAAAATGACATGAGAGACCACAGTTCTTCATCTGCCAGTGATGATATTAGGAGTCTGATTACCAGTCCAAGTTGCTATGCAGCCACATTGTGGCATAGCTTCAGTACTAGGTACTTTAAAACTTTAGCCAGCCAACCAGTTATCCATAACTGCTGGGAGACCTGTTTTCCCATTTTTTCCATGGATGGGGGCATAAGAGGGAAAACAGGTGTGCAAGGTGAAACACTGCACTGATACACAGGAGGTCAAAGTTCAATTCAAGCTCTGCCACAAACTGTTTGACACAGGACAAGTTAATCTCTGCACCTTGGTTCCTCCTCTCCATCTTTTTTTTTTGCCTAATCCTGCCTGTGTTGAATATATTAACCTTAGGACTGGATCTATCCTGTTACATGTACAGAGCCTGCTCAGTGAGGGGCCCCAATCTCATTAAGGTTTTTAAATGCCACCACTGTATACAGTCATGCCTTACCTTGCATTGGGAGTGAGACTGCGCAGGACATGTGTTAGAGAGCTCAATGCCAAAGACCCCGATTGCTGCACCAAAAGTGAGTTTTCATAGGATGTTTCTTCCAGATAGGGACTGTACGTGGTTGTTTCATACCAAAGCCAGTTATAGAGGCTTTGTTTGGCCTGATCCCACACTGGAGGGGCAGAAAAGGAAAAGGAGAGTAGAGAGCATTGGGGGATTTAGTTTCTCCCAAGCATAAAATGCAAGCCCCTTTTAGTCTTCAGAAGTTATTATTTATACCATGCAATATATTTACCCAGCCATTTATATAGTCAGAACAAGACACAATCCCAACACTAATTTACACACAACTTCAAGCACAAGCGTTAGGCAGTGCCAGGTCAAACAACCGGGTGTTCCGAGTTTCTGATGCAGAGAAGCAGAAGTTTTCTACTGCTAATTTGACAGCAAGCAGACAGGCAGCTAGCTTTGTATGTACAGCCTTGTCACAGGAAGGCTCTGCTATGCTTCTAAAACACCAATTCCACCAAGTCTATTGTGTGAAACTAAGGACAGAGATAAAGCAACAAAAGCCATTTTCAAAGTGCGCTTAATGCCAGAAAGGATCTTTTTCTTTTGAAAGACACAGAAAGGCTGCGGATGACTCACTGAGTGGAGCGTTGATGTGATCAATGGAGGCAATGAGGTAGACACTGGGCAGGGAGGACAACTGGGCAAGAATTTGTTGGCTTTTGTCTCCTCTCAACATCTGGCTGTCCAAGTTATGGATGAGGAGATAGAGCTCCAAGGAAGAATCTACAAGGGGAAAAACAGAAAGGGAGCAGTCACAGTAAGAAGGCAGAAATAAAGAGCTGCTTCTTCCCCACTATAACTTGAGAAGAATCCAACTTAGTCAAATCCTACATACTGTTTTTTTCTCTTAGAAAAGACTTCCTCGCATTACAGAGGTGAGTGCCAGTCATGCTGTATTTCAGACTATCTGTACTGCGCTAGGCAAGCACCTTTTACCATAACTTTCATCACCATTACAGCTGTTGCTGCCAACTCAGGCTTTACTTTCATGACCTTCCTTTCTCTTTGCCAAAAGTTTCTTCTGGACTAAAGATTTTCACATCTTCTAGTTCTAAGCCTCAATATGGCTTGATTTCATATTAGCTGTATACATTGGACCTGAACTCATCTTGCATGCATAACTTAAAAGCAGGATAAATTTCAAACAATGAAAATACAATTTCTTTTTGTGATGTGATCTGAAGCCAACTGAGGTTTCTTCCGTCAAACCCTTCAAGAAGTAACTGTGGCTTCTTGGCATAGAGAAGGCAAAGGGTGAATTTTAAATCTTCAACATTTCACTTGCTGCTAATCTTCCTAATGGAATAGCTATGTGGTGAGTTGTAGAATATCCCTGAAATGGGAACATCAAATTACACACCCAATTTTGTTCATAAAACAATTAGCTGTTTGATTGCCCAGGATGCTGGGAAGTCCACTAACCCATCATTGTGACCAATTAGAGTTTAGTATTCATGAAGTTGTAAGAACAGCTACACATGGTGACAGGATGCTGGTCAGCCTTTCCCATTCACACTCCCCTTCAATATAGTCACCAGGGTAAAGCTACAGGATGGAAATTAAACATTTCAACAACAAAAATAGAAGAGTCATTGTTCCAATGGCAACATGGGATTCACATGCACACATGTATGTATAACACAAAATATAGCCATTGGTTCCTCAGAAAGTATAGGGTACATTGCTAAATGTAGAATTTAGCATGAACTGTGCAATAAGACATATTTAATATTGCTTTTGAACCCGAATTTTCATTTCCTACATTAGAATCACAGGTTTGAAAGGGACCCTCAAAAGGTCCCCACACAGATGCAGGATTTGCTATTACTGAACCATCCCACACAGATGCTTACATCTCACTTTTTCTTGAAAACCCCCAGTGAAGGAGATTCCATGATTTCTTAAGGCAGCTTCCACTGTCCTGTTCCTGTGGTTCTGCTAGTTAAAAAGTTTCTCCTGAGACTTCATCTAACTCTGCTTTGCTGAAGTTTAAATTCATTGCCTAGCATCCTGCCCACTGTCACAATGGTGATTTCGTAACAGGTATTCAGATATTTGAAAACTGTTATCATGTCCCCCTCTTAATCTTTTTTCCCCACTAAACATACCTTGTTCTTTCTCAGCCTTTTCTCAGAAAAACATTCCAAACTTTTTATCATCTTTGCAGCTTATCTTTGGGGAACTTAGTTTCTCTACATCCTTCGTAAAATACTCCAGTGGTATGATATTTTCCTGCATCTTGGTGACAGTACTTCCATAAGTGTGACCCATAACAACATTTGCTTTTTGGTCATAGCGCTAGTGTTTTACATTGAGATTCAGATCCACCAAAGCCTCCAGATCCTTCTTGACAGGGCTACTTCCTAGCCTGTTATCTTTTATTATGTGTTTGTACATTTGGTTGTGTCCCCCCCCACCCCGGCATATCACTGTACCCCTCTCTCCATTTTTTCTCTCTAACCCAGTTCTCTAATTTAATCAAGACATTTTTGAATTTTAATCCTATTTTCAAGTGTTTCCAAGCCCTCCCAATTTTGTACCACCTGCAAACTTGATCAGGATGCTCTATTACCAAATCCAAGTCATTTATAAAAATGTTAAAGGGCACTGGACCCAGAACAGACCCTCTGGAGCCTTACTTGAAACCTCCTGCCATTTTGATATTAATCCATTTACTAAGGGTTACTTGGCCAGTTATGTATTCACCTAACTGCAATACTTTCTAGTCCACATTTCTCCAGTTTACTTATAAGAATTTCACATGAGACTGCATTCAAAGCGCTACAGAAGTCAAGGCATACTATATCTACTGCTTACCTCTGAATCAGTGAGCTGGTTATCCCATCAAAAAAATAAAATCAGGTTGCTTTGGCACAAGTTGCTCTTAATTACATGTTGGCTGCTATTGATAACCACTTTCTCCTTCAGGCTATTTAAAAACTGAACATTTTAAAATTCGCTCCAGTAACTTCCCATGTGTCAAAGGAAGACTGGTCTATAATTCTATAAAGGTCCTTTTCCTTCTTTTTTAAGAGACAGATACTATGTAAGCCCTTCTCCAGCCCTCTCAGCCCTTACCTGTCATCCATGATTTTGTAAATATTATTGCTAGTGGTTCTGAGATTTCTCACTTCAAGGTCATTCCTGACAGCCTCATCAGATGTACATGTGGATAAGCAGGAAAAAAGTGGTCTGAGGAACAGAAATTCCAGCAATTGCTCCATCATATTGTGAACTGGAGTTAGGCAGCAGCAAACTTCAGAAGATGAGGGCCAAAAAACAGATAGATGTCTCCATCTGCCCCATTCTCCTCCATAGTGGCTGTGGAAACCTCATCCGCAGGGCTATGCAATTCCTGCCTTCTGATTCTGAAGCGTGCTGATCCATGCCACCCTTTCACATCAGGTGTTCAAGACAACTATCATTAATTCTTCATTACTTTAAGGGCTTACAAGCACCAAACGTACATAACCAGTCTCGTCAGTTTTTATATGGTGACTGAGAATCCAAAATCCTGAACTTGGCAGCAGATCCAAAGCTAGGGAAGAGTTAACATGGCTTTTGGTAGTGATACCTTACACCTCCTCTGGAAGCAGCATCCTGACCTAACTATGTTCCTTGTTTCCATTCCAGCACCTCCCTTTACTGAGCACCTGGGGCTCCTCTGCCACACACAACTGTACTCGTACCTCACAGGGTGATGTGACACTTAAATCACTGATGCTTGCAACACTCGTTTTTAATGGAAAGGGCTAGAGAAGCTCAAAAATCTGTAAGAGTTCTGTTCCTTAAGCCCGTTCTTAAACAGATACTTGCTTGATCCATCTCTTCAGATTTTAACCCAGTATGATGATCCCACTCTCCCCTCCTCAGCACAGCAAACCCTGCATGACCTCTTGAATAACTGTCACTTGTGGTACGCGCAGACTGTGGGCTGACCACCCTGATCTACTAATCTCAGTGGGTGCTGGATCAGGCTCTTAAGCAACCATTAAAAACTTTCTTCTCCTACCCACTATAAAAACGTAAGTTTACCATGTTCTGTTCTATGCATGAAATGCACAGCTTTTTAGGAATACAGTCAAAATTTCTCCCACAAAAGTGAATTAAACAGATTTAGTGCTCAACAAAAGAGCAGTAAACTTCAAAGAACGGTTTAAGACCCTTATTCCTGGGTAGAATGCTCATTTTCTCCTCCTTCCTTAGCAGCATACCTTTAGTTTACTCTCACTTGCTAAAATCTAAATACAGGAATACCATATTTGCAGACACTTAACACTCTCACACTATATTTCACACCCTCTAACACCCCACCCAGAAAGTACTATTGATGTCATGCCTGTTTTTAGAAAACACATAAAACCATAAGACGAAGAACAGAACCACTGGAGTGAATCCAGAGAACACAATAGTGTGTGCATGTGGAAAGTGATCAGTGTAATGAGGAAGACACCAGACATTTAAAAGCTTTTCTACTATCAAGCAGAGTCTGAGGTTTGGAATACCTGCTCAGTCACTTTACCTTCTTTAAATTTTTTCATAATGAAGTCTAATTGGTCCAGAGGGCTCCGGAAAGTTCCCACATGGTCCAGCACCTCTTCTGTTATGGTGCTCAGAACCTACAATAGATGAGTGAAGTCACCATCATCATGAGGGTTTTGTGATAGTTGTAGCCGTAACCTGTCAAGTCTGTAGAAGTTAGCCCTTCATTGCCACCCAGGAGATGCCTTGACTCCTACTGTCAGTAGCCAGTTGCAGTGGAGCTGCGTAAGGTGCATACCCCTAACAGCAGTGTTTCTCAACCTGTGAGTCACGACCCAGAAGTGTGTTGCATGAATATATGAAAGGGTCACGAACAAACTTTAAAAATGGATTCTCCTTTAGAGAAAAATGTGGGAAACCATGGCTTTTTCCCTTGCAGGCTGACAGAGTTCCAGCCTATAGGGGACTGCTTGAGGTCCCCCACACACTGTGGGGCTAGGGACATTGGGTTGGGAGTGGCCAACCTTTACAAATGGGTCCTGGTACAAAAAACAGTTGAGAACCACTGCCCTAGCAGCAGCTAAGGTAAGCCACAATTTGTACCAGTGCTACCGACCCATTTTTCACACTGGGCTGTGTTATGTATCACCAGTTTCCTTTATTTCAGTAGGGATCTGCAGTAATGCAGTTCCAATGGCTAGAATCAGAGCAAGTTAGAATGGGCAAAACAATAAGAGAATGCTTTTCAAGAAGAGAAAAACAAGGAGAATGCTTTTCAGGTGAGAAATCTGCCCGCAGTCTATAGGAAATATTTTGTACTGGACCCCCTTAAGCTTTTGTTACACTTACTGATTTCACAGTGATGCTGGGGAAGAAACCATTGACCACAAGGTGAACTGAATCTTGAAGCAAAGAGGTACGAAACTTCTCTAACAAATCTCTCTTTGAGCCTAGTCCATAAAGCAAAATATTGAATCCCAGGCTGCAGGGAAGAAAGCAAATTCATGAAAAAAAAAAGAAATCAATGATTCAAGACTTACCCATTTCTATTTTCATTATGTGAAACAACATAATCCAAATCTTGCCTACTACATTCTTATAGTTATGAAAAATTATTCAAATTCACCACACAGCCAACAAGCTGTCTCAGTCCGGAGGAGTTTCAGATCAAAATGTCAAAGGCCTGGAAAGTCACTGTTCTACATGAGAAAATTATGCCATCTAAAAAGAACTATCATCTTGTAAACTTAGGTCCTCCAAAACACTACAGACTAATGTACCGATCACTCATGGAGCCCCTCTTTCAAGCTATTCAGGTATGTTACACTTAGCTTTTCTCATAAATCACAGCATTTAGAGGATAACATACTTAAGCTTACTACTACATCTGGGCTTGCAGATCCCTGGGATCTCTCTGGAAGGACAGAACAAACCCAGCTCTACACCTAAAAGGAAGAATGCCCATCACCGAAATAACCAATGAGCCACATCCTAAGGTGCTGAGTGCAAACTCCCACAAACTTAAAAAAAAAAAACTGCATTAGACATCTCTGGACTTGACCCAAACCCTACATTGCCCTCACATACACCTTTATACTCATTTTCTCCCCGTTCTCAGCTTTTCTTCCCATTGGTCCCTATGGCTCTCCTCATCAAGCTGCAATCATGCTGTCCCCTCTACCTCATCAAGCTGCAATCATGCTGTCCCCTCTGGCTAGAATAAACCCATCAATTCTAGCAAACCAAGAAACTTCAACTACTGTTATGCCCTGCATCCCCCTGCAAAGCTTTCTAACAGTGATCTCATCACAGACATCAGCTCCTGTCCTCTACAGAACTATTACCCACTGTTGCGTGTCTGGGTTAGAATCTGATCAATCTAGGGATAGGATGGGGGTTCTGTCCTCTCTGTAAAGCATCTGTAGCTGCCATCCATATCTTGCAGCTGTCCATAAACCTACATCATTTTTCAGAGAGGAGTATTCATCATACTCTTGGTTACACATACACACACACACACCTGTCTACCATGCACAATGCAAACTGCTGCAGTCTCCCCCAGCCTCAATACATCTATAAACTGAGAACAGGGATTCATAAGCAGGGTGCCACAATACTGAGATGTGCAGAGATCCTTTCAAAGGTGCTTCATGGTGCCAATATGATTCACAAGATAAATCCAGAGATTTCAAATAAGAATCCATTGTGTTAAAAATATTCTGACCTATTGTGATCTTTCTGAGTCTTCTGCAACAGAAAACCTCCTCTATTGCTTTTCTTTAGTCGAAAAATGAATAACAAAGCTAAAGAACCAACATTTTCCAATGCGTGCCTCAAATCTAAAGAGGGGCTCCCCAAGTCTAAAAAGGAATGAGAACCACTGTATTGGAGCTTGAAAGCACAGAAAGGTCACCTCTATACTGCCACAACAAACCAATGCTGCAGAAAGTGGTACTGGCAGTTATGGGGACTATGATTTCCTTCCCACCTCCTTAATACTGTTGGCCATTTATAAATAACTAATTCATGTCAGACCAGAGGTGCTGGGCACTCAGCTCCCACTGACGTCAACAAAAGCTGGGGTTACTGCACCTCCATCAATCTAGCCTGTTCAACAGACAAAAGGATCAACCAGGCAGAACTTCGCTTACAGGTGTACTGCAAGGACTCAGTTCTACAAAATGAATTCTTCTTAACCTAGGACTTGAGTGCTGAATCAGGGAATAGCTTATTTCATAGCCTGCTATTAAATGATGAGTTGGTTAGCTGGGAATTAATACTCATCATACTTTTTTTTTTTTTTAAGAGAACTCCATTGGATACTTACTGTAAATGCAACATCCATTTGGAAAACAGGGATTCGTACTGTTGACTTAACTCTTTCATTTCAGCACCAAATGTAGGGGGAGCCTTACTCAAGAGGTCACGTAGAGTTTGCTGTGTTGGGGAGGGGAGAATGGGACAGTCATACTGGGTTCAAGTCTGAACAGAAGGATGAAGCAGGTATCTGTTTAAGCATGGGCTCAAGGACCAGAACCCTTACAGATTATGAGCGTCTCTAGTCCTTTTCATTAAAATGGGTGGTCACAAGCGTCAATGATTTAAACATCACATCACCCTGTGAGGTATCAGTGAGACCTAGTAGCCCAGTTTTGCTGATAGGGAAAGTAAGACTGACTAGTCAAGTGACTATCTTTACATAAGAAATTCAGACCTACCTGGGCACAGAACCAAAATCTATGCCTTAATTGTACTACTTTCCTAGTTCCCCTTCCAACATCTGGCCACACTGGTATTGAACAAGCAGACACATTCAGAGCTCCATAATTCAGTGAAATATAAAGCAGCAAGATGCAAGATATGCCCATTACTAAGAAGGTTGTCATCTCAGTCAATGGGCTTTGCATTAATTCATTAGTCACTAAAGGTAGAATGTTTACAAAGCATTACTTTTAGACAGTAAAACATTGCGTTTTAAATACAAAGCAGAAAATATCTGTGCAAAGCTCAAAACTACCCTCTAAGAAAGTGTAGTCAAAAAAGCAGGAAAAATGGGGAAGGCTGAGTTAAGTTTTTCAGAGGCCTGTCAAAGCATTAATGTTAAAGTTAAGAGGAACAATAATAATTCTAGTAGCAAAACAACTACTGCTGTAGCATCAGGTTTACAGAGACTTAACATCCTCTCTGGTTTTAACGTATTTGTTTCCTACTCCCATATAAAAGGAAACTTTACTGGAGAGAAAACTAAGACATAGCTGTGATATTTCAGATAAATGTAAAGACACCACTGCAAGACTGGAGTTCTTACTGAATAAATGTTATAAAAAACACGTATGTTCAGATTATCCAGAGAAACCTGACTTGCAACCCTGACACAAAAGTCTGCTATGTGCTCATGGAGCAGATACATCAGTACTACTAACAGAACACAAGGGAAGCATGCACTGCCAACATCTACCTTGATGCAACGCTTTCAATCCCAAACGAGTATATACTAAAATGGGCCATTCGATGAAAGAGTAAAGCATAGCCAATAGTCAGATGAACATGTCTGGCTACTAGAACAGAACTAATTTCAGACACAGGGGCCACTGAGAAATTGTTTGATGATCATTCTGTTAGCTGCTTCCTACCTGGCTGGGACCAGAACCTGGAGAGGAAAGTGAGACCTATATTTCTACCTCCCTCGTTAACATTCTCCTACTTTAATATGGAAGGAGTAGGTGGCTTAAAACCAAAGACAAACAAAAACTTTATCCTCAGAAGGCTGACTGGTGGCAAACTTCAATACCATTCCCTGTAACCACTGCCCTTCCCCTACGTTCCCAGTTGTGCAACTCTCAGCCTGTTTTCAGTAGGCCTTTTTCCTACAGCTTCTCCATTGTGACTACAACTGGTTCAATTCCATTGGTTGTCAGAAATGCAGCTGTTCAAAAGCTGCTAACCTTTTGCCTAGCTTAAGGCTCCTGCCATTACTGTCCCTGAGGAAGCTGAGCTGACATTACCAACAGTGGGCAATTTCAAGGAGGAAAGCCTGCAGTGGGAGAGGCCTTAGATTCTGTGGGCAGTCAAATTCCACACCACAACACATACCTGATCTAGTTTCCTGCTATGCAGCTTCTGAAGGGTTCGATCAGAGGTTAGAACTTTGGAACTACTGTGGGCTTCAAAGTATTCTTCCACCAGGCTGCTCTGAAAAGGGACAGCAAAAGGTCAGTCTGAAGTCAATTTTGTGCTTCCTTCCCACCCTGCTCTATCTATCTTCATAAGGCTAAGCTATTTGGTTAATATACCACTTGACAGCTACACTTGCTTCTCAACTGAGAGAATGGCAAACATCCAGAAGACAAGCAGATTGAGAAAACTGTCTGCATGTAGACCTTTAGGATGCTTCCATATGGACCTTTGGCCAGCCTTTCTACTCAGGTCACCCCTGGCTTGAAAGACAGAACCCAGAAAGATGCTTACTGAGCAAAATGAGACAGCAATTGGGAATGGGCGAGATCCGCAGTACAGCACAGGGGCTACACAAGTATCAAGGCAAAGAAGGTTCATGCTTTCTTTTGCTGGGGAACAACTAATTTCTGCTCTGATGCTTAGTGTAATGTCTTTGTAGTGCCTGTAAGCTTCAGAAGCTTAGCACTAAGAAATACAGGTAATCCTCAACTTATGACATTCGTAGTTCCGACGAACACCACTTACAACCTTTATAAATAGACACCTTGTTTCAAGGTTCCGACACAGGTTTCAACTTTACAACGCTTGATACGGCTAGTAAGTCTGGTAAATGTGTTGTGATGGAAAGGGAGGGGACGAAGGAGGCAAGCGCTGCCCAGCCAGGGGAAGAAGGGGAGGGTGAAGGCATAACTCATTCGGGGGGGGCGCAGAGATTGGTGTGGGGAGGCGGGCTCCTGAAGCTGCGTGCCACTGGTCTGTGAGGGCAGAGGGTGTGGGGGGGCAGGTGGGGCTGCACCACGCTACATTCTGCACTGGCACAGTGGTGCTGGAAGCAAGAGCTATGCCCTGCCACCACTGGCCCAGCCCGGGGGGAGGAGTGCATGGTGGCCATGGAATGAAGGGGCAGCTCACTCCAGGCAGGGGCAGAACAGAGCCGCTGTGCTGCTTCTGGATGAGCAGAGCTCAGCAGCAGGAAGGCACAGCCCCTGCTCCCAGTGCTACTGCACCCGCCCGGAGCAAGCCACACCTTCATCCTGCACCCCCTTGTCCCGGCTAGGCCATCAGCAGCATGGCATAGCCCCTGCTCCCAGCACCGCCATGCCCACCCAAAGCACAGCACTGTGCAGCCCTGGTCCAGCCCACCTTGCACAGATCTGTGGTCCTCCAGACCAGCAGTACACAGCGGCAGGAGCAGCCCCTTCCCACTCCCCCTAGGTGAATCACACCTTCATCCTGCATGGAGGCACCCCCGCCCTGGCTGGGCAGTACTTGCCCCAGCCCCAATCCCTCCTTTGCTGCTGGGGCATTGATTTGCCCCCTCTCCTTCAAAAGACTTCCCAGCTGTATGGAGCAGTCATAAAGAAATCAATTCCCCACTTATAAACAATGTTACATGGGAAAATTAGCTCCCAATTACAATGCAGTTTTCAGGAATCAAGTGTGTCGCAAGTTTGAAGGCCTGTACGGAATGGGATAGCTGGTACTCAGACATGCACATGCTGTGCCTACAGCTGGGAGTGTTCAGGAGCATCTCATAACCTGGGCAACAAAAGCCATCCTACCTTGTTTGCTTTGAAATCTGACAGACAGCTCTCCCTCAGACCTGACCTAGATTCTGACTCAAGTGCAATGGCCTTATTGCCAGTGATCACACCCATACCTTACCCCTCATGGCTGCACTTGCTCCACACTCACAGTTTTATCTCCCTTCAGCTTCTTGGCTGGTGTTTCCTTCACAGATGGGGTGGAAACTACTCTGCTTTTAGCTGGGGTCTTTCGGTCCAATACTTCATCACTGGTTTCTTTGGAGGCCTCTTCCTCTTCCTCAGAGCATGAGGCAGAATATTCACTCTCACTTTCTGAATGAAAGCCTGGAACTAAGACATAAACATCCAGGAAATTAAGACCTGGTAACAACCTTTTATAAAAACTACCTAGTCAATGTCCTATAGCCTAGATCACCTCATATATATCTTTTAAACATCTTTCAAGCATCAAGTTCTTATGCTCGTTTCATGGCTGGACCGTTACCCTAAAAAACCCTATTCTGATCAAGACTGCAAATATGCAGGCTGAATTCTATCTTTTCTCTTTCAAATTATTTAGTAAGACTCCGTAAATTGGTACAAGCCTTGAAATATGGCTCTTCACCAAAGACTCATTCTGAAAGGGACGTTATGGGATTCCATGTTTCTCTAAAAAACTCTACATTAGACTGAGTAGAAAGAGGGTTTTTTTCCCTAATTTCCAGTTTTGCAAACACAAATTGGGTTCTTTCTGGATCAATATAATCACCATTAACAATAACAATTTTGTAATGAAAAGTTCTGTTAACACATCTGTTGATTCAAAAGTATGAACACAATCTGGCTCATTCTCCCATGGCTTTAAAGTGCTAAAAAAAAGCAGTTACAATATAGTAAAATTAAAGTACATTTTTAAAAGTAATATTTCAAAGCACACAAATGAGTTAAAAGCCAAAATCCCATTTTCAAAAAATGACTTGGATATCCAATAATGCTCAGTCATTTAGGTGCTTTTGAAAAAATCTGAAGTCATACCAGTGATTAGTTATCTAGATGCAGAGAACACCAATAAGCTAAGATAACTAAGTAAAATGCACAACACTGCAAGAACATGGCAGGACCCAATTTTCTGACTTGGAGAAAAGCATAAGCTTCTCTTCATGGCGTTCAGAGAATCCTACTGGAAATGAAAGTTCAGTGGAAATTCTGTATTTCCACTATGGATGAACAAAGCGCAAACAACAAAGCTTGTCCAATTGAGTCTATTAAGTCCAGCTTTAACATGCTTCGCTCATGACAAAAACACAGAACATGACACATCACACATGCACCTCTCTCTAAAATTAATCCTGAATGCCTTGAACTAGCCAATGAGTGGAAATAAATTACTACAGAAGATTGAACTTCCAGTTAGCCCTTACCTGCAAGTCTCTTCCTGAGCCTGTAAGGTGTTGTGGACACATATTCATTCTTTTTACTCTGAAAGAACATAAAAGTGTTAAAGGAAGTCACATGTGCCCTACCATTAGCAGCTTCTTCATAGGCAAAGGACCAGGATTTTATTCTTGAGCTCTCACCTTTGATTGGCAAAGGGTTGAGAATGCAACACCAGTAAGGTCTGTGCACAAGGACAGAGAGCTCTCAATGTGGAATAATCCCCACCCGCTTCTCTGGGAATAGGACTAGATTCCCAAAGAGAAGCTATCTATGTTAAACTCTGGGTAAAAGGGTCTCCTGAACAAGAAACAATTCAGAGCATCTTAAGTTGTAACATGGAAGTGAGGGGCAAGGGTGAGACATGCCAGCAACTGTCCTCTGGAGCACAAATTCTACTCCAAGTCATCTGGAGCTTCAAAAAGAAACCCTTCCAAAAACATGGCAGAACAGCCACAAGAGGTTGTGCAGAGCTGAGCAGTACAGCTGCATATGATGAGCCTGAAGAACAGTGAGCATTTTTACCCAGTTATTGACTGCACCTATTAAATAGATCAGTTCTGTTCAGTGGGAAGGAATAATTGTGTGCATTTTGTCCAAGAGTTCAGAACTCATAGGACTTGCAGGCTCACTCTCTCTTTTCTCATCAAGTTTGACATAATGTCAAATCAGGGACATCAGACAAGGACCCCTACAGACAGCTTTGATGGGACATAAGCAGTTCTTACATTGCAGAGACATAATAGGTCTCAAGGCATTTTCTGCAACTTTAGCAGCACATTTGAAGTGTAGGTCTATTTTTAGGAACTGACTATGCACAAAAGCCACTCTAGTCACCCTTGTGTATTCAGTCAGATGCATCATTTTACTTTGTGCAGTAGCTTGCTGTTTTTGTTTGCTGGCTGCATTCTGCCAGCAGCCTAAAAAACCTGTACAGAAATGGAAGAGGAAGGTTCTTGAATCAACCAATATGCACAATCTGTATTACTGATGCATAAGTCAGAAAGAGTTCAGGCTCAAGGCAGAGTTTAAAATAATCATTATTTATTTATCTATTTTTAGTGCCATGCAATTAGATTAAGAAAGATCAAGAAGCGTAACAGAGTTCCTAAGCGTTATCAAATTAGAAATGCACTTTAAATACGCCACAAAGGACTACACACACATCCATTATAGTGCTTGGTACACTGTCATTTAGAAAAGTCTAGTGGTCTGTTTCCTAGTACTTTCTCCTGATGTTTATGATGAAGTATCAATCTAACTCTTGTGCAACCTCAGCCAAGAGGCTAGACTGAACAGATTCATGGACAATTAATTATCTTCTCCCCTCAAAGTTGTCCATCTAAGTTCAAGAGTTTGGAACAAGCTCCTATAACAGTGCAAGGGAAAGCTTGCCTTGCTCTTGCATGAAGTCCACATACCCTGACCTGTACCTAAACTGCATTGTAAGATGGCTCAAGTCTCCCGGATCTTACCCCAACATCATGGTTACATCATTATTGATGCACACTAAAATGAAGTGCCTAGAAGACACCAGTTTGTTTCAAATGCACCCACATATATTTTAGGATTAGAAATCCTCATGCATAAATTTTACAAGAGACCGACAACTTAAGCATTTATCTGCATGTAAAAAGGTAGTCAAATAATTTCAAATGTGTGAGACAGGAATACTCTCATCCATTCTCACCCTGCTTCATAAACAGACATCTGCACAGAAAAAATGCTGAGAAATCAGAGGCAAGAATCTTCAAGCCCACAATACCATAACAATCAGATAGTTCATATCATAAAATAGAAACAAGGAAGAATCAATGCTCACCTTCAACTGGGCTTTATTTGAAGCAGAATGCTCTGCAAAGCAAACATACCAATGAAACAAATAGAGAGCCATGCATTTCCTACATGACCAACCCTTTCCAATACTAGCACAAAATGATCTTGCTCCTCCTGCTAAGGAACATAGGAATCAGATACCCATCTCAGAGATACTATTCCTACATACCAATTCTCTGCCCAGAGTGGTGCAGATGACAGTTCTACCCAGAGAGGACAGATTTAGATTCCAACCACAGCTCTGCAGGAAATTGCCAGCAAGGGTACCTGGGGATGGGCTCAAAAAGTATATCCTAAGGTTGGTCTGTTTATATCCTTTTTGGAGGTTACACCAACTACTTCAGACTTCACACTACAAGTCTCTTTGTATTCCAAACCAAACTGGACTCAAAGAAGTTGCAAACAAAACACATACTACTGAATATAACAACGACGTTTCAGCAGGTTGGCTGAAAAGAGTTAGCAAGTGAAATAACAGCCAAGGGGAAGACCAAATGCTCATTCTCATCTAAGTAAGGAAAGAATAAAAGTCTGACATCCTGTGAACCACAACACCTGCACTTCTCAGCTCTTGACTGCAGTTTGAACTGGCTTCTAGTCACTTTTCTCCATTTCACTAATCCACCTGGGAACTTACTTTTGTTGCTTGGAGGAAAGCTGGTAATCTTCTCAGGACTGCCCGAGCAACTGAATGTTACATTTTTCCCTGGGGTCTGGGCTAGTTCGGAGGCTTTGCAGGGAAAACAAAACAAGAGCAAACTTCAAAACATGGTGGGTATGAACCTCCCACCAGCATCTCTGGGTTAGCCAGCTGCATGCACAGTAAGTCTTTCATGCATTAATAACACCACCCAGACTTTGCAGGCAATTCCTTCCTCTTCCTAATGCTGGTAGGTCCGAGTAGCACCATTGGCGCCCCTCCAGACATGCAGGTAAAGCAGTGATGGTATCTGAAATGTGATCCACACAATTGCGCTTCCTGCCATGCATGCCACATACTCTCTTGGCCACATATTCAAATGGTACGATAGGAATGAGCAAAAAAGTCATACATTTTTTGTGGAATACTTTTGTGGCTTATTCCTCCTTTTTTCATGCTGTTAACTGATTGAAAGTTTGAGCAGGTGACAATTTAAAATGCGATTAACCATTTAGTCACGTTTTAAGTGTAATGTGTACATGGGGCCTTAAAGACCAACTGGTTCAGAGAAGCACATACCTTCCTGAAAGATTCAAAGACACATCACATATACAGCTCTTCTGTAAATTAATCCTGAACAGCTCAAGCCAGTCAATAAGTAGAGATAAATTTCAACAAAACATTACTTCTAGTAGTGGCTGAAATTAATTAACTGCTAGGATCACTTCAGGTGAACACGCCTATAAATCTTAAAATCCTAGACTGCAATTTTGTAGCCTGTTCTTTATGTGGGTTCATGTCTCTCAAACCAATTACTCTATCTAATGTTGCAAAACCCCCTGAGGGGTGCTATGGTTAGGTAAACATACCCAGAGTACCTAGTGCACAGCCAGACTGAGAAGCGATGCAGCATGGACACACACTCCTGCTTCATTAGGATCTACTGATAAGCCAAAGCAGGCAGGAGACCCACTGGCTTATACTGCAGCCCTTCCTGCTCCAGACCTCTTTCTCTCCCCTCCCCAGTCCCCCCACTCCCAGAAACAGCGGCATGCAAGACTGTTCCATCTGCCCCTCACTTCTGTTTTGGGAGGTGCCAGGCATGGTCAGACTGGTAAGGGATGCAGGATGAGCCAGCTCTCCTGCCCAGAGACATAACAAGTCAGTCAGGTACCTGGGGAAGCTGTAACGCACAGGGGCAGAGGCATCATCAGGCTGTCCCCATGGTGCTAGTGCGATTTTGCAGCTGTGGGAGCAACTGTTTTTTGGGTCTTTTTGCACCCCACCTTCCAGGACAGTGCCTGGAGCTACAGCCTGCTTAAGTGTTGTCAGAGAACTCTAATGAGGCAGGACAGCACATATGTACTACAGCTCTTTCCAGCCTGGCTACAGCAGCACCTGATTGACAACATAAGTTGAGGAGGCAGAAGAGTGGTTCTCAACCACAGGTGCTACAAATCTGAAAAAGCTGGGAAGGACTCTAAATCTAGGAAGGGGAATCATTGCTGCATGCATACAGAATAGGTCCTCTGTAAAAACTTGACCTGCACTACAGAAGCCACCAGCATGTATGCATCACATCCAGACCCCAAGCCTAGATTCTGTTTCTCCACAGTGCTGCTCTCTGTCAATTGCAAGACTGACAGAGCACAAATACTTCAACAAGTCTTCATGTTAATAAAAAAATGACAAAACAAAGAGCCTACAAGGAGCTCATTGCTCCATGACGGGGAAGACAACATACCCAGCTCTGCCATCTTGCCGGAGCGCTTTGGAGTCTGGAAGGAAAAAACTTCACCACCACCTGCCTGGGGGCCATTACTGCAAGAATCTGTTAGAAATAGGTAAAGAGTGATTTCTATCTGATAAACAACTGGTCCGAGTCTGACGCAATGCTTCACTATTGATGCCAGATGTTTTACAGGAGATGTTTATGTGATAAAAATAAAGGGGGGGGGAAGGGAACAGTCCTCGAGCTGCCAAACCCCAACCAACCACACAGACAGCCAAAGCTGGTTGTCACCAACACCTCCCTGAAAACGAACAAGCTTAATAAGCTTGTGCAAGAGTGTCCTGAAATGATGGACATCGTTTCCCCACCAATACCTTGGGCACCTGCCCCCAGCACGGCCACGTAGTTCTGCTCTTCCAGGACCTCCTGCTCCTCCTCCTCCTCATCCAAAATGCTCTCGAGCTTCCTCGCGAGCCTCCTCAGGCCCAGCACGTGCGGGGCTCGGTCCCTTTTCACTTTAGCACCTACGATTGCAAAGAAAACCCGCGGCTGCCACTACACCGCTTCAATACTCCGTCCCACGGGAGTGCCCGGGAGGTCCCGCGCAACACCAGAGACGGGCCCCGGGGCTGCACCCCCGGCTCGGAGCTGGAGCGGCCGCGCTGCGGCCCGAGCGCTCCGCCCCGCCCCTACCCGCGTCCTCGGAGATGTGCCGCAGCACATCCTCGTCCGACACGAATGTGGCCTCCAGGCACCGGCCACCCTGCGGCGCGGGCTGGCTCATGGCGACCCCGGCGCCTCGCGGGCGGAAAGAAGGGCAGGCCTACGAGGCTGCGAATCTACCGCCCTCTCCGCCGGCTGCGTTGCGTCCTACAGCCAATCGGCATTCCTACCCCTCGCCAATCTATTCCGCCCCCTCTCGTGTTCCCGCCTCTTTCTAGGGGGGCGGGTCCTACGCGTCACTGCCCAGCAGGTTGGGGCAGGGCCGGGCCAGTTCCCGGGGTCGCGTGAGGCCGTAACCGGGAGTCCGGACCGCGCCGGTCGCGCCTCTCCACTAGGCGGCTTCCTCACGGGGCTGGCAGCGAGAGGCTTCTTAATAAACTACCAGGCAAAAACCCACGGCAGCCCCGGCGCGCCCCGCTCGCGGTAGGTATCGTACCAGGTTTAACCAAAAACACCAACTACGCGGGGGGAAAAAGTCAAACTAGTGAGTGACGAGGTGGCACCGGCGCGCGACTGCTACAAGGAAGGCGGCCCCAGCTCCTCGAGCCAAACGTGGCCTTCTCGAGCGCCTGACAATGCCCGCCCGGGTGTGAACGCTTTTGGATGGGAGCCGCAGGTGGCCTTCAGGGCGGGGCACGGCGGCGTGATATCGATGACAGGGAAACGGGAGGGTGCTCTTACGGCCGTGGTGGGGAGAGATTAGCAGGAATGCTCAGGGAGCTGCTAATGAGACATGAAGTCAACGTATTCCGTCAGCTCTGCCCGAATAGAAATGCTGCTCCCCCACCCAAGGACTTGGTTTTAAAGTTTGGGTAGGTAGAAATCAGAAGGGGGCTGTGACTATGCCCCCTCTCCCCACTTATCTGTCCCTGCATACAACTGACAAGACACATACTTTTCTCCATAAACAGCACAATATTTATTTCACATCATATATCTGTGTGTACATATATTTTCTGCATTGCAGATTGCTTTAAATTTTATACATCCTTATTTACAATGATTTAAAATTTGTTTTTCATCTCTGGCAGATATTTACAAGTCAACAGTAACTACATTTCACATTTCAACAACAGTCAACAGCATTAACCAGTTTCAGTAAGACAGTTAAGATAATGGCTTACATGCACCAGTAATATGATCTTCAATACTTGCCATCTTCAACTCTGCAAGATTTCCCCCTCCCTCTTGTCCCAGGTTAAAGGACAGCATCACACAGCACAGACTGTGTTTATGATGCACCCAGTTCATTTAGTCTTTCACCAGCACTGTATCCTGAATGGTTGCAGGTTCATATCAACATGCAGGATCCTGCTGGTAAAATGGGAGTTTACCTACCTAATAATTCAGGTCCTTTTGCCAAACATTTGTCCATAAAAATGGGTTACCTGCTGCCTATTCTCCTTCTGGTGACATAAAATTACATCAATGCAAAAAAAGTAAAAATCCTCAGAAACATTCATTCTGAGAGACATACCTGGTATGACAGAAAAAATAAATCTTTACAGAAGGTTTCATTTTCCTAGTTAAACTGATTGCAAATCTTGTATTGTTACAAGGACAGTAAGAATCAAAAGATTCACTCTAACATAGAGGAATTGCACATTTTTAAAAACACAGCATGGGGTATTTCAGTGTATTTCTCATAGCAAACAAAATCTACCAATAGTAAATCCAAAATGTTTTAAGAGTGTGACTGAATCATTCAAAATCTTTATTAGCTTATTTCCTGGATTCTTTAAATAATTAAATTACTCTTATGGTTTTATTTAATTATGTGGTTTCTTTCCATAAGTCACTAACAGTATTACCCTTCCCCAAAAGTATGCACTCTGTAAGAAAACAGCAAAAAGGTTTATTTCAAAATAACAGTTGAATACACACATGCACACACTTTGACCACTAACAAACAATCAATGAATACTTTGCAAAGTAGTTTATCCTGAGCGATTGCCAACTCATACTTACTAAAGGTATGAGTCATGTAGTTACTTGTAATCATTGTTTCTTATGAAAAATGCAAATTAGTGCAGGCATGCGAATTGTCTGAAAAAAAAAATTCAGTAGCTTTTTTCTGTCATTTTCAAATCTTTTTATGATAGCAAAAAGAAAATTTAGTTTACTTTGAAGAGACTGCTTTATTGACACCAGCTTCTCTGTTCTGTATTCATTTTTAGAACAGGACCCACTGTCTTTGCTTACTGGCAGGTATTCCTAAACTCAAGTCATCCCAGTTACAGACACAGTACAACTATTTGCTCGTTTGTAGGCATTTCAGTAATTAAACCATTTCTGCATGGAATTTTTCTGAACGTAAAAATCTTTTGGAAGGTCAGAATTTTAAATTTACTTTGATAGATGCATTCAGTCAGAATTAAAAAAAAAGTCTGTGCAAAGCTATTCAGTTCTTACTGACTATAAGCCAATACATAGGATTTTATGCCAAAATAACAAATGGGATAAAAATCAATTTTTATCATGCTAAGGAACTTAAAACCCTAGCTTCTAGCTAAAAATATGTCAGAATCTCAAAATTATTGTATGCCTGTTTTCATCAATATTCCTCACAGGTGTAGAAAACTAATTCTTTAGATAAGCGGGACAAATTACTGAAGAATGGACCTTTTTCAGACACTTTTGGTCCTTGAACATTATCTTTGGTAAAGTAAACTCTGATGCCCATAGTGAAGATAGAATTCACTTTTCTAGACCATGAGAAAATACACCAAATCATGAAACAAAGAAATGTGCCATTAATTCTAAAACTAAAAAAAAGTTTAGCTTGGGAGAGGTTGCACACATTAAACTTAATTTCTCCTCCACAGATCGTATCTGAGGATTTTTGTTTCCAATACATAGGGATGACTACAGAATTAATGGAATCTATTCTAACTGCAAGCATCAACCTCTACCCAACTCTCAGGTATATTTATTTGTAGGTGGTTATAGCCACCTCCTTTCTTCCCTGTTCTATATTTTGCAAGCTAGTATTAAGGTAGGAGTTGCATTAAAATATATATTAAAATGTAAGCAATGGCCATGTGAAAATAAACATGTATGCCAGCTTCACAAAACATGTTCTTTTCACCAACTAGTCATGAATCAGTTTGCCCCACAGCTCTTCATTTTCTTCCATCATCATGTAAAAGCCATGTAATTTGGGGCTTCAGATGATCAAGTGTTAATCATTTTGAAAAAATGGATTAATATATTTATATTACAGCCACAAAAGTATGAAAATAAAACTTTAGTGTAGTATAAAAACCCATGACTATTCAAGAGCTGTAGGGAAGTGGAATAAACTAGGATAATCAAGGGCAATTAAAGGCCTAGCTCCTACAAACAAACATTACATGTAAATACTGAACAAAACATTACATGTGGTATATTCTAGTATAAATGGACTACATAATCTATTTGCAGCAAATATGTGCTTTTTATTATGCAAATTTGGAATGAACGGGCATAAGTTACTCTTAATTTTGTCCCTTGAGTTTTGCAGCCATTCTTAACTCGCAGAATAAAAATGCATATTCACTATCCACACAGACTCCTTTGATAGCATCAATGGATGCAACAATAATAATGCACTTAACACCATGATAAATGTATTAAGGAAACAACGTCTTTGGCAATGAGAGATTGCAACAATTTAGGTTTGGATTATTAAATTTTAAAAACATTAAAAATATCTTTGTTCTGTGTACAGCACACATATAAACTTATTTAGCTCGTGTTCTATTTATAGATTTCCATCCTGTGTGTAGAGTAATTTATAAAGCTCATTTTAAGTCTGCTTCTTTTCTTGAGAAGGTATTATTATTTTCTACCTGATCTGCAGATTCTTTTGGTTTACTACTGGATTTTTTATTTCTTTTTAATCCAACTACAATGATCAATCTATTTATCAGAATTTTTTTCAGGTTTATTCATCACAAAATAAAAAAAATGAAACTATGAAAAGCAGACAGCCACTGATTTATCAGAAAGGACAAAAAGAAGCTTATGGTATTGATATAAACATGGCCATAGTAGTATAGAATAACCTGCTCCAAAATTAAGTCTTCATAATATAATTTTCATACACTTTTAATCCACTATGTATTGAAGAAACTCTCCTTGGGCTACATTTTCCAATTAAATACTAAGAATCAAAACGTAAAGCAAACCACATAGTATAGATACAAAGGGGTGGAAAATAGGTTACTCCCACTATGCAGTAGCTTTGCCACTATATAGTCATGAGTCTTACCCCTTAATCTCACATTTGTATTTACACAGAGTGTACACACAATTGAGGCAACTGATTGTCAACACGTGACAAATGTATGCATCTACCCACACACAAATAAACCTCACATGGTGAGAAAAAACCCTGCCCCAGTAAATTCTACTATTCACAAAAATAGTGCAAATAAAATATCAGAAAACAATATTCTTCTCACTATTCTGATGTCAAAGCATGTGATTTTAAGTACTTTAAAGCTAGCAAGAACAACATGAGAATCCAAGCTGGAAACAGATATAAATATCTGTGACTTCTGTATACAAAATAGATATGACACATCCTTGCCATGATATCATAATTACTATTACAGTATGGAACTTCAAGCTTCACACTGCTAAAAAGCTTTTTAAAAAATCATATCAGAAAGGATATCCAAAAATTGTATTTGTGATGTACAATAAGGTCCAACATTGCAGTACACTGAAAGCTAAATGAAGGGACAATACAGAAAGTTAATCTTCATGTTGCACATTCAGTTTAACCAACATTACTTGCCACTTTGCTGCCTGCAGTAGAAAAATGTCTCTCAGTTCAACCAAAATGCTACTTAGAATAAATACCTAGAAAGGTTGATCAAAGCTTTAATTAGCAAGCCAGTAATTTTGTATTTTTTTAAATTATAAAGCCCCAGGAAAATTAGTTACAAAATGGCAGCATATTATTGAATGTGGTAAAAACAGTATATAGTTATACTAGAAATCAAGGGATAATACATTTATCCTTATTTATATGTGTATATACACCTGCATACAGTACCCCCACTGTTCCTCACCCAAGAGCCATGTGCACACATGCTTAGATAAGAAGGTAAACGTAGCAGTCAGTTTTCTGACTCTCTCTTGTATGCGGCAGCCGTACTAAAATGTCACAGGGGTCTAAAAGTAGTCCATAATGTTACATACCAAATGCACCATCATACCAAGACAGTTAGGTATCAAGAGATTTAAGTTTAAGCATCTCTCACAATCATTAGAAAGTTCTTTTAACGTAGTTTTGTATTTAATTTATCACTAGCATGTAACACATCCTCCAAAGTCAGTTAATTCTTTCAGTTTGTAGTCCAGAAATAGCCATTTCCATTACTGCCACAGTACTAGTATGTTTCACTACACACTTGAATCCCCCTGGCATAGACTGACACATTTTAGGGCACTAATGATATACTCAAATGACATGACACATTATAATAACTAACTCCTTCATGATTGTTAATGGATTAATTATTCTGTAAGAAAGATGTTAATCGGTCAGTACGTTTGACTCAGAAAGCACCTGAAGGGTCCTTGGGAAAATTTATAATGTATTGTGTCAGTACACTATAAGGAATTGGGATGCTAACCAAAATAGAGTAGACCTCTCAAAAACTTGAGAAAGTAAGGTGTCCACACACACACACACACACACACACACACACACACACACACACACACACACCCCCAAAAAGATTACTAAATGCAAAGCTGTTTTTTGTACACCTAAGATTTTAAATAATTAAGATCTGAGGACCCAAATTTTACTCCCCATCTGAAACCACAGGACTGTTTACTTTTGCTGAACACATTTAATTGCATTTTGTATAAGAAATGGATTACAATGTGAAAACTTTTATTAAGTTTATGGCTTGATGCAAATGTTAAAAAGAGAGTTATAAACCCATTAAGTGAGAGATTTCAATGGTCAATGGAGAACTTGAAAACAGTGCTACCAAATGGATGGAAATGTTTTGTTTATAACTACACAACAAAAATGATGCAATTCTTCCAAGCTCAGTTATAAGTCTGACTTGTATTCCTGCCCCAAAAACCTAACATAACAATAACTTGGTCCTTATAACTTTTCAGTTACGGCTATTTATCTTTACAAATATTCCCTTTTCTGTTTTTCATCTGTCCAAAATGCAACGTTTTTACTCTTTAAATAAAAACAGCAAAGCTTCTGCACAACTATTGAGGCACAGCCTCCACTGTTAGTGCTCTAGAAAATGAGCTGACACCAGGGTCAATCTCTTGCTACACAGCAGTTTTAGTATTTTTCATTGTAGACATTCCTGAGGCTGGTGTTACCCAGGCACGCTACCTCATGGTTACTCCCAATTGTCTTTGTTCTATTTATGCTCACAAGTGATATTTAAATGCTAATTGCAATTATTAAAAAAAAAGAAAAAGAAAAGACTTATTTTCTCTTTGCCAATTACTGTTTTATTCTCATCTCAATCTTTCCTCTCTGAATGTGAATTATTAAGATTAGATGCCCACTTGGCCATTTAGCCTGTCAGCCACAAAGACTCCTTCCTTTAATTGTTTAAATAAAGAGGGTGAAAGTGCTTTGAAGACAACATTATTTGAAATGAGGGCTGAAACGCAAAGAGAATCAGCAGTTACGTTTAAAAGAAAGCATTAAATAACAATGTAATGTTACTTTATAGTTGAGAATTCTTTACAACTTTATCATTAATATAACCTGTTATTTAAACACTACCTGTGTATATTCTTTCACAGTGAAAATGATGAAGCCAAAGTGCCCATACCCCAAAAGACTGCAATTGTCTACTTTTCTATCAGTTAGTAACCTATACACTTCCAGGTAATAATACAATAGAGAAAAAATGGTTAAACTCTTTCCTTTTTCTCTGCAAAAGCAAACTGGAAACAGACAAAGATATCGGGAACATTTTCCTTTGTAATCAGAAGTGTACTTTTAAACAGTGCTTTCTAGCTTAAGTACCAAACACTGCCCATACACCAAACACATACATTCAAAAATTGGTTCAATGGCATGAGTTCTGAGTTTCCTAGAGGATGGGCTGCTCCATGCCACTAAGTTATGAAATAGTATTTACAAAATGCAATGGGTTATAAATACCAAGGCAGTGAAGTGTGATCCTTCTGGGAGAAAAGGACTGTCAATAATCCCTTTGTACAGACAATGCTTCTAGAAAAGTGTTTTGCATTGAAGCTTCAGTATTTCTACAAACCATCACCTCTGTCTCTGATACAGCTCCTTGGAGAATGATCCGTCTGAAATGTAAGTTTCAGAATCTATACTGTGACTAAATTTAGGGACACCCTATCTAGAAAGCAGCTGAGAGGGTCTCTCCAGTAACCATGACAGTACAATCAGCCTGAGGAAGCCCTCGCTTTACCTGAAGATACACTTAATCAATTCAGTGATCATTAACTCACAAAAATAGAACCAGAACTAGTTTATTATTCCTGGGAAAGTGTTCACCCCTCCAGCTTCAGAACTACTTTAAGGATATAGTCTTTCTAAATTGTAGCCTATCACAATGACCCTGTGTCCTGGAGGGAAGACACGTAACATTAAACATGGCTACAACGCCATTAAAAGTGCACTGTAACCTACATCATCATCAGCTCACAGCCCCCTGTCTGAGCAGGCAACAACTTGGTAATATGCACATCTCATTTTCTAAACGTTTAGTATTTCAGGGGTAAGAGTATGGATAGGAGAAGAGAATAACTACCTTCATTTTAATGAGAAAGTGCAGTAGACAGCCAGGAGCAATGATAACTATCCCCTCCCCCAGAATTGATTGCACAAACTCAGAGAGGTCCAAAGTCATATTAGAATCTCTGAGGCACTCCTGGTTCTGAGAAAGAAAAAAAAATCACGATCCAGTAGTCTTTGCAGTAATATAGGTTGAGAAAACTAACCCGTTTCTATTTCATGACAAAAGCCAAAGCATCATCGCATAGGGATCACATTCACCATTTCCGCTGACATCTCCAGTCTCACAGTGTTGAAATGGGACTGATCGGCCTACGATGGATTGCACATCACCCAAGGAGAAAGGCATAGGAAAAAAGGCATACAGTACATTTTATACTGCTTCACAACCATGTTTACAAGGGGTGGGGACTGGGGAAAGAGGAGAGATTTATTGCTGTTTCAGTACAAAATACAGTATAATATCTAAACGGATTCAAAGAAGATCACAACAGTCAGTATTTTTACACCATGGGAAGAAGGGTCTTGTTTTGCTCAAGGATGAACTTCATGTGGGTTAAAGGGAAAGATGGAAGATTTGGAGGGGAATCAAAGCTACACCTGGGATATCAGCTGCATATTGAAACTTGGAGATCGAGACTGCTTGGTCAGGGGAGCTCCTGGGGTAAGGAGATCTTTACCATCCCCAGCTTGGCCTAGCTGATCTTCCTGTAGGCTGATAGTTGAAAATCGATTGACATTGCCAACTGCTAGATTAGTAACATCCTCAGTGACAACTCCAACACTGGAGCCTGCTTGACTGCCATTCACATAGTCAAATGATTTAGTGGAGGAAGCACTGGCTGTCCGGATCAAGCTCAAACTACTGGCTTTTGGCACCACCTGCCCAGCTGGCAGGCTCAGGTGTTTCTTAGTAGGTGTCATCTCAATTCCATCTGCATTTAGGTCAGTTGCCTGGTGCAGGTACTGCTTCCGAATTACTGAATCTCGAGGGCTCTCACTGGATTTAGTGGCAGAAGATGTTTCTTTATCTTTAGCAGAACGCCCACTTGCTGATTTTCTTAAGCTGCTCCTCTGAGATGTAGACAATAAAGGTTTGGTCCCAACTGGCTGGCTGCTAAGGGAAGCACCTGATGAAAATCCTTCATCAGCATCATTGAGGTTCATGGATTCCTCCCTTCCATTTACACTCTCCACATCTATAAAACCCAAAAACAAACAAATCAGACCCAGAAACTGAGCGGTCAAGTCACATGAAGCAGCAAAATGTGCACACACAACATCAAGGTGAATTTTGTTTGCTGATCCAAAGGTTTTTTCCATTTGTTACTAAGGATGATGATTTTTTGAAACCAATAACCTTCCTGTTTTACACAGTAAATCATAAGTTTGCAAGTACTGAAATTAATTGCTGCCTCTACTGATTTACCTCTCATTTGCACTGTTTTTTTTGTCCTTGAAGAGTTGCTCCTAACTTACATCTGCAAATAAGAAAGAATTGGGCCCTGTTATGGTTCACTCATTCTTGGTTCTAGCCACAAGCCCCAGTCTTCTCTCACCACTTGTATAAATATTACTTCTGTTTACTAGTCTAAGCAGAGAATTACATCCTCCATTAGTCTGACTAATCAACTTTTTATCTGGCTAAACAATTTGATACAATATTTTATCATCATCCTCTTCAAAACTAATCAACTCTGCCATTCTAGGGAGAGAGAATCATCAGCGTCTGAATAAAACTTTGCTTTACAAATGCACTAATCAATTGTTTAAAAAAAGAGGCCTCTACAACCCCTTTACTCAGCCTTTCAGCTTAAGTTTCTACTTTTTAATCTGGATTTTTAGCAGAATCTCAAGAGGCTCTGAATACATGCAGTTCCTCTTGGAATCTGTTTGCTTTTGTAAGCACTCAGGAACCTTCAGGATCAGATTAGACCTCTTGTTATATTTCATCTTTTAACAGTTCTATAAAATGTAGTAGATTTCTACTGCTGATGCTAGCCGAGACCTTGAATTTAGTGTAAACTTTTTACTGGAGATAAATCTGACTCCTAATTATCTCTCCCCCAAATTCCCACCTTTCCTTCTACTCACTGCAGTTGAATTACATTTTATTTTAACCAAGATATCCAAGTATCTTTAGACTATAAATTTATATACATGATTAAACTGAAAAAAGATTTGAGGCTTCCAGACAGGACCTGGCTATTGAACAGAAACCTATAATTCTAGACCACAAATGAAACCAATTTGTAGGTGACTTTGTCTTTAATCTCATGGGAAACACCCTGGTATATATTTTTGAAAGGTGGAAATTTAAAACCCAATTGGGAATGTACTTGGTGAGTCACCTTTAAGAAAGGGCTGCTTTGAAAGACTGCAACACTAGATGAGCTCTATTAGTGTGCTGGCTACTAACACTTTTGGAAGCCCCTTTCAGTCCCTGGTTCACATTTTGTTTCGTTTTCTCTGTTGCTAAGCATATAGATGTATTTACTTTAGTCCTTGTTTTCAGTCCTATAAAAGTGCCTAGGGATGTTAAAAAAACCAAACAAATCTCATTGTTCCAACTGCAATTTTGGGACCCAGGGAAAGTCACAAATTGTTTTCCCATCACAAATATGAAAAAATAAAATTAATTATTTAACTTAAAAGTCTGATCTGAACAAAATTCTAAATTTCAAGAACTGGAATTTTTGTTTATATTCCTTTTCATTCAAAAAAATACGACTTTCAAGGGTAGAGAAAAGTCAGAAGTTTTACCCTATTTCCAGAAGTGAGTTCAAGTCGTAAGAATTTCAAATTTCTTTCTAATAGCCTAAATAATGATTGTTTCTTACAAAAAGTACACATATTTGACCGCTTCAATTGCTGTTATTCAAATAACAGTTTGCTAAATTTAGTTTGCCACCAATCAAACAGGTATTATGAAGCTCCTTCCCTGAATGAAGGAGGAAAGCACACCTTTAATGATATTAAAATATACAAGGGATGTATGTCTGTCCTTCCATGTAACGTTGTCAGTGCATTGACAACACGGGTTAAAAAGTAGTATGTGAACATATAAGCTTGTCTCTTCTGGTAGCCACTGCTTAGCTCTTGATGTTGCTTCAATATGATAACAAAACTGGCTTGCTTCTGCTCACGTTTTAGAAGCAGACGTTTCAAAACTGGGATATTTTCCTGTCCTTTTCCCTTTAGGAAAAAGTAAAATAAAACTTTTTCTTTTAACTTAATACGGCTATTATTCAGCCTACAAGAGATTATTAGTACGTACCCGTTTGGGCATTCTCTAAGCTAGAGGTGTCAAATTTATCTAGCTCAATGAGCCAGATGAGGGTGACTAGGTCTGTCTGCAGGCTAGATTGGGACCACGCGCTGAAGCAAGCATGCAAGGCTGATCCAGCAGGGTGCTGCATAAAGTGTGCGCCCTTTGCCGGACACTTGTGTTGCATGCAGTGCACACAGCCAATCCAGCTCTGCACACTGCACACAGCATTTGCCAGCCCTAGCACCACAGACTGCATACAGCAGAGTCCAGGACCCATGTTGCCTGAGGTGCCCTGCTCAACTGATCCAGCACACTTGCTCTAGGGGCAGGCTGGACTGGGTCCCAGGCCATCAATACTCACCAGAGCACACGAGCCAGTTTGGCAGGGCACTGGATGCGGCACACACCTTGTGCTGACCCTATGCACTACATGTATACTAACCCCCAGAGCAGGACTGAAGCATGCTGCATGCAGCATAGGGTTGGCACAGGGCATATACTGTATGCCACATCCTACTGGATAGGCCTTGCAGACTGGTTCAAGTGCAGCCCAATCCAGACCAGCCCCAGAGCCAATGCTCAGGTTCAGACTGATGCAAGCATGGGTGTTGCATGCAGCACGTTCCCCAGACCAATCTCCTGTGCTGTGTATACTGCCAGGTTCAGCCTGCAGGCCAAACCAACCTGCAAGCCACAAGTGTCATACAGGGTCAGTTGGAGACTCATGGGCTGGATCATATGGCTCTATGGTCCCAGATCCATACATTTAATACCCCCAGTTTAACCTAAGGCTATTCTGAGAGCAGTGTAATGCTGGTCTGCTTCATTATGTAATGTCTCAAATATTTAATTAAGATCCCCAAAACAGGAGTTACTCAATATTGCAGTTTTAACCCTGTATGGTAGGGGAGAGGGTAGAAATCAACCTTAAGATAAAACAGACATTTTAAAAACATTAAGAAATATTTTCTATTTATCAGAATGGAGACCAGTGTACTTATTGCAACTTCTGGAATAAATAAAACAAAAAAAGTATTTTAAATATCTCACTATCTAAAAGGACTTGCTTTAAAATTTGTCTTTTCTTTTGTTCATACAAGTATTTCTCCATGTTCAACAATGAGACATCATATGAACAACCCACCACCACCACCAACATACAATTCTCAAAAGGTGCTAGTAAAACACCTAGGATTATAACATCCTAGAAGCAAAAGCACCTTTTTCACCAGAACCAGCATTTACATTCTTTTATACCCTGCATGCAAAGCTGGATGAAAGTGCATTTTGCTAGGAGCAGCACCAGCTTACACCTCCCCTCTCAACTCTTCATTATTCAAATATATAATATGTAACTTGTAGAGAGACATCCAAGCAATACAGAGTAGAATGCTTCAGTGCTTCCTCGGTTTTTAAATTGGTGTTCAAAGAGAGCCTAGGTAAATGATCAGAGCTGCTAGAGGCTCATCCTACTCAAGATAAATGACAGGAATCTGTGAGAGCAAAGCAGAAAGACCAGACGCACAGAATTTATCTGTTCACTTCAGAGAGGAGACTGAGAGGCTTGGTGCAAGCTTTTGGATGCTGCAACTATGCACAGGCATGGGCAGCTCAATGGTGCTCAAGAACGAAGAAAACAGAGAAGACATCATGCAAGAGAATCTCTCACTAGTAAGATCCCTGGTATTCTGGAAAGTTCTCACTGTAGTTAAGTCATTCAAACATACAAATTTATCATAATGCTCAATATTTTTCTTTTAAACACTGCTCTCAGAAACAAGGAAAGGGTGAGTGCAGTCCCACTGTCTACCTCCCTAATCTAGAACACAGGACTCAGGAAAACTGGTGGTTTTCAACAAACTAGTAACGGAATCAAGAAGCATTCCCTTTTCTTAGCAGTCTTACTGATCAAATCCTTGTAAGTGCTGTGATACATAAACTAAAGAAAATGAATAATCAGTCACATAGTTCTTCGCCTTAGGATTTGCAATATTTTTCTGTAGGAATTAGGGATTCTAAGTAACATGATTTTCTATCTTATACAAGTCAATAGAAAGTATATCCTGCAGCAGTATTTTAAGAACATTAGTACCACCATGCTGGGTCAGAACAGTGGCCTGTGTAGTCCAGTATCCGGTCTCTGACAAGCTGTCACTGACAAACAGACCTGTCTCTAATCATGTCAAGCAATAGAGAGAGAGTATATGAACAGAGCATGTCAAAAGTAATCTATCCTGTCATACCTTCCCTGGCATCAACCACCAATGGTTTAGCCATGTTAGAGGATACATCCCTGACTATTCTATTAATAGTTTCCAGTGAGCTTGTCCTCCATGCATTTTTCTAATCTTTTTTTTTTTAACCTGGTTATACTGATCTGCCTCTACAACCTTCTGTGGCCACAAGTTCCACAAGTTAACTATATGCTATGTAAAAATGTAGGTCCTCTGGATCATCTTAAAATTGTTTCCTGATAGTTTTAGTGGATGCCTTGTTTTTTTTTGTTGTTTTTTTTTATTCTGGAACCTATAGAACAAGTTTCTTACTCACTTTATCCATACCCTTCTAGACTTCCATCACCGGTTATTTCCTCTCTGAATTAGTTTTTCCTTCAGCGTTATCTACAACCTACTACACACACCTATAGCTGCTGTCACTACTAACTGACAAGAGAATACACCCCTCTGAGAGAACACCAAGCTTCTTCCTGGAAATAGGCAGAATAATTTACAAATTGGATCAAAAAGGGATTCTTTACCTTTTTCAAAAGACATTTATTCAGCTTACCCTTCCCAAAATTAGATACATAACATCTGAAAGGAAATACTAAGATTCACTAAAATAGATCTTTTCCACCATGCTATTGTTAGATAAGATAATGCTACTTAAAATGAAAGCATTTGCTAATCCAAACTTCTTGCAAGATCAGCATCAATAAATTAGCAAGGTAATATACACACACCATAAACATGACAAATTTTATTTTTCAATTTCAAATCTAAAGTAGCTCCCTGGCCCCCCTTCCATCCCAAAACATTACTGAGTGGCAGAGTTCAGTCCAGTTTGTTCAAAACAAATCATTATCAGCTTTCTAGATTTAGAAATCAATTCAAACATTGTCCACTTCTTTATCCAGGTAAACATGTGAGATGACCAAGGAACAGGTCACTTAATACCAATATTTTAAAAGTAACTCAAGTGTAAGAAAGGAATATCTACAACTTTTCACAACCACTTTTCAAAAAAGTTCTCTGCAAAGCTGAGGACTTCTCCATATCCTTCAGTTCATGCACATGCAATGTTCAGTACCACGGAGTAAGATCCAGCTGAACAAATGGAGTAAGGACAGGATAGGGCTCTTATTTACTGAGCATGCTCAAATTCACTATGCACCAAATCAGAGATGCTAAAACTACAACTGAAGAGTTTCATGCTTCTGTAAGCATCTTAACTTCGATAGCTCCTGCTTATTATACACAGGTTAAAAAGTTATATGCTTTTACCACGAAATACATCAAATCAAGAATCTCAGATTTTAAATTTGCACAAGAACATCCCTGAAATTTGTGCAGTCTGAAAATATTCTCCATCTTGGACAAATTGTGACCTTTATAAAGATGTTGAAAATGACAAAGGAATGTTCGCATACCGAAGGAAATCTACATTACAGAAACAAATTAAGAAGATTGGGACATCCTGAGAGTACCTTTTCAGCTAAATGTACAAGAAACCAAGCATATTTTCATCATCATCAAGAGAAATTAACTCAAATTCACTGCACCAAAACATACTTTTTTTTTTTTTTAAGATGACAAGTTCATAGATTCACTAAAATAAAATTAATTTCTAGCAATCAACCCACAAAATACTACTAATACACAGCTGCAAAAGCAACTGTTCCAAAGCCCTACAGCATACACCAAGACAGCCTGAGAAGAAAAACTCATTGTTTTAAAGTGGCTTAAAATGAAACAACATTATTCCATTATGAAAACTTTTGTGATTGCTCTGTTAGTCTATTCATGCAGGCTAGGAACAAGATTGTGAGACCTCAGTTAAAAGCATCTTAAGGGATAAATAAAAAAAAAAAATCTGCCAGTGCAAAATATTGGGTATCAAGTCTTAGATAAAACCACCTTATAATTATGGCAGGATATTAGAAATTTTGAACATTTGAGAAATATTCTCTCATCAGTCTAAACCTGTTACCAAATTATTTTGTGCCCTAAACTGATTCTGGTTTCTTGACTAGCTTTTGCTCATTTGGTGCATTTTTTCCTCCTAATCATTAGAGTAAACATGCTCAGTAATAGGAATATCCAAGCAATCTCAAAGCTCTTAGCTACAGCCCTTGCCTTTTCTTTAGCCATGCCAAGCTGTCTTTCACCACACAGAGATGCAAGCCCCAGGCCAGCCCACATTATAACAAAAGGTAGTACCTGACCTGGTGTTAGATATATAAGGGATGCGTGTATTGCAAATAGAAGCTAATACACCCTGGGATAGTGGAAACACACACTAGTATGGAAAGAAGTTCTGCTTGGGGATAGGGAGCCAGGATCCTCCTCCAGCAACTGCCTCACTGACTTCTGCCTCCTCATCTCTGTCCTACCCTCTGTTGTGGCTGCTGCCAAGGTGGACTCCGGTAAGCCATGCTCAGGGGTCCTGCGCACCTCCCCCTCTTGCTCACGTTTGATCCCTAGGTCTGTGGAGCCGTGTTGGATCGGGGAGCCAGGAATGCTCGAGTCAGCCTCGTTTGAGAAGTCAAAGCCATCTGGGATTCAACATATAACATTTTAGTGCTTTTCTGTTCCTTTCTAAGCAACCAACCCAGGCAGGGAAAGAGAGAAGGTTTACACAGACATGGAACAAACATACACTAGCCACACTCTATGGATGTGCACACAACTGTAACTGAAAGGGACAGATGAGCTATACTGTACTGATAGACTGGCAGATGAATAGAATGACACTGCAATAAGAACAGACATGACTAACGATCTGCAAAACGGTAACACCTGCTCTTTGGCCTGGACAGCCTGACTTGGAGAAGACAAGAGATTATAAATCACCTCACTATTTGATCTGTAATGGATTACAGAGGAAAGCCTAGTCTTTGTTTTCAAACTCCTATTCCTCTTTTGCAGTTTATTTTTAAGTAATTTCTACCATTTAAGGTAGAGCCATTTATGCAGCCTTTTTAGTTAAATGTTTTACACATGAAAGCACACAAAGCTTTGTAACCCTGACAGGCTTCAAAAACAAAATTTTGCCACATACTGAAGATGCTTACTCATCTATTAAAAGTTAAAATAACACCATATCTATTTTTTCTCCTTGCATATTCTCAGGTATCTAGTTATCCACCAAAATAAATAAAATTCCTTAACTAGCTCTACATAATTTACGGCATGTTCCTTCACACACTAATAGGAAATAATCTTACTTAAAAATAACTCAACTACATCTTCACTGGACTTCAGTGGGAACAGGGGATGCTCAGTACCTTTGAAAGAGTCAGGCCAGTATTACTACTTGCTCTAATTACTGACATGAGGCAATACAGTTCATAGGCTGAGTGTGGGAGGGATAGCAAAACACTCCTAAATACTATTCCACTGCTATGCTATGCAACACAGAAAAATTATTAAACTTCTCCCAGTTTCTTGTTTTACTTACCTACCTCCTAGAGTCCTACCTATAAATATATTTGAAGTTCACATCCATTCAGTGCTCTGAAGATGTAAAGCACCTTTTTTTTAAATAATTAAATAAAACTGTTTTGCCAACGTTCAAACTAGAAGCCAGTTCATAAACAATGGGGATGAAAACAGTATGCTGCACAATTCACTGTGCAGAGAGATAGCTCACCTTCCCTCCTCCAGCGATGGCGACGGATTGAAGCTGTTGTAATGGCAGTCCGAGAGATTCTCGGTACTGTGGGAGTGACCTCCACTTTCAGCACCTTCTGACCTTCCTGCGATGCATCCGGGGCATCAAAGGGCAATGAGTTCTTCATGGCATTTGCAACCTAAAATAACAGTAAAAGGCTGTACAAATTTATCATCCTTTATTGTACTAAAGAATGATGCCAGATTTTATGCCAAATTAAAAAATTGGGTAGGGGAGACAGTAAAAACTGTTGCATGGCAGTGTGATGCATTCTTGCCAAATGTGGTAAGAACGTCAAGGCTCATCTTTTGAAAACAAACTGTTGGGCTCAACAGAAATCTGGTGTTTTAAAGAAGGCTTGAGGCTCCCCATTATCATTTTTATAATCACCCTCAAAGATATGCGCCACAATCCATGTTGATGGAAACAGTGAAAGTACTATGCCTAACAAATAAAAATATGCTAGTTCCATAAAAGTGCTGTGATTAAATTTTCAGTCTTCTGCTACCCCTTTCTTTTAAGAAAAAAATTCCTATAAGGTTTTAGCATAAGTCTGACTAGCAAGGTGCTTCAAATCATTAAAGGAAATTTCATCTTATAATTTAAAGCATTTTCACTTATTGTAAAATCTTTATTTAATGTTCCAGTTTTGAGGATTAAAATACTTTATAAACAGAAAAACATTTATAAAATAGGCATTAGATACTTCCAGATGAAAATTTCAGTTTAAAAAAAAAAAAAAAAGATGGCTGATTAACAGACACCTGCTAATTCAGTTTAGGATATGAACCAATTCCACCACCACCCCCTAACACACACAAACTCAAAATCAGTATGCTCTGTGGCACATGCAACACCATGAGTAATAGAGAAGTCATAATTGCAATCTGGTTTGCAACTTTCACAATAAGTGATGAAAACTGAACCTGCCTTCATCTTCTTAAGCAGGGATGCTCAACCCACTTGGCCCATGGAGCCATGATAGCCAACCTGCAGGGCTCCCCCATGGCTCCAAACTTTTGGCAATGGAGAGACTGGTGGCAACATTAACTGCCACTTCCTTACTGCCAGATTTTCAGACCTGGGGAGCCCTGTGAGTGGACAGCATGACCCTGTAGACTACATTGGGTATGAGGCCAGGGTGGTAACCCAGTGTGGGATCCACCCACAGACCAGACCCACCCCTTAGCCAGCCCACAGGGCCAAATGTTGAACACCCTTGTAATGGACATTTGCAACATTAACAATAATATAAAACATCTTTTGAACTTGTACAATACACTCTAAGGAGTGTATTGTACAAATACATTCTCTGACAACAGTAAGGGCAAGCACCAGAGGGCAGCTAGAAGGGATACAGGGGGGAATGGACAGCGTGTCACAGTTGCCTGCTGCCTACTGGGGCTATATCAGACCTTTGCAGACTGGATGTGGCCTGCAGGCTATAAACTGCCAACCTCTGTTCCAATTCAATCCCCTAATCAAGACAGGATCATTCCTCCCCCACACCCCTCCTCTTCATCTATTTACACCATAGTAGATAAGCATTTGCCTAACCTGCTCAAAAAAAAAAAAACCTGCCAAGGATGATGCAGATTCTATAACTTCTCTAGGTAGCCTGTTTCAGTACTTGCATTACTACAGTATCACACAAATGTTACAATTACAGCATAAGAGCTGAAGCATGTTCTCAAGCAGCAGCTCCCTTTCCTTGTTAAAACAGCTGAAGTATGTTTATATCCATACCCAGAAACCCATCCTTCATAGCAACAGATGCTACAGTGGGTGGGACAAGCTTTCCCTGCCAATAAAATCCATAACATTAAATCAATGATTTAACAAAAATTGCAGATGCAGAAACACAAGTATGTTAAAGGCTGAGGTCTGCTTTAAGTAGGATGTGCTAGACAGATACAGACATGGTCTGTAGTCACACAGACTATTTGGTTTCTCAGGCCAAAGACAAGTAAACCTTAGTAAAATAAGTTAAAATTGGAAAATGTGATAAGAATATCCCAGTTAGTTCAAATAAAATAAACGACAACAAGATAAAAAGGCATTATCCTCTTATGTTCATAGTACTGAAATAAAGACCCTAATGTATGCTGTAGAACTGCCCAAGTCAGGCACATGTAAAAAGAAGTGGAACCCCTCCATTTTCAAATCCCTGGTTTTCCATCTGACATCTTTTGAGTTTTCAGATATTCTTAGCACCACCTTGAACACACTTCATAAGAGTGTGCTCCTCCCTCAACGCATTTCATTTAGTTTCCTTTAGTTCAGCAGTGCTCCCAGCCTCATCCACCCATTTGTGAGATATTCAAACAAACATGCTTACAGGCCTCCCTTTCCTTCAGCACTTGCATTCAACCTCAGCCTGCTTATATTAAAAACCCTCAAATACTCAGTTCTATACACAGGGCTGGATACAGGCATGAGTGCACCAGGTGGTCACTCAGGGCCCAGACAGAAATAGGGGCCTGAAAATGGTAATTTGTATTATCATAAATCAACATCATCTCTAGCACGGGGGGAGGGGTCCGATACTAAAAAGTTCGCCCAGGGACACCAGAAGCCTAGGTACAGTGCTGTCTACAGAGAGCACATTTAATACTGAAAATAGAGACTAATATCCAGGGAGCCTCTCTGAAAGAACAGGGAATGGAAGTTATGGAACCCTGTAATTGTGGAAGACTGGAGGCATCTTCAACCACACATTAAAAATCTGTGTTGAAGAGAAATCCTGGAAGAAAATAAATCTAGTCCACCAGAAAAACAAAGGCATACTAAGGAAACACCATGCAGCACTCACAGGCCTTCCCAGAAACAAAACATATAATTTTAAATGATGATGCTTCTCATCTATCTTGTCCAACTGCCTTGTTATTATGCTATCATATTAGGCCCATCAAGGCCAGTGAGCACTAAAAGGTCTCAAAATACATTCAGGAGGTAGTAACGTTTTAAGTTGCAAGCTCTGGTTAACACAGCACAAGTGAAAAAGCAGAACAGGCTGCAGGCCAGAAAAGTCTAGTCTTCCCATCAGGAGTACAGGCCCTGGCAAAGCTGCAACAGATAAAGGAGCACATTCATCACCACGGTGGCACTGGGTCGACTCTTTAATCCAGAGAAGCTGGACAAGAATACTGCATCTTTTCAATTAACCACCCACTACAGAAGGCCTCAGGGTTTTTTCTGCTGTGAAACTGCCATATCACATTTGTTTAGAAACTTAGATTTTCTTGCATAATTTCTATCTTTCTATCTTCCCCCTATCCCTGCCCCAATGTGCAGTGTTTGAGAAGTGCTGAAGATGGCTGCCCTAGAACAGAACTTCTACCCTTGAGTTATTTCTTATATTAATGATGCTACAATTTCAGCAACTTTTTTTCTGTTGGGAAAAGTATATAAACACAGAAACCTGTGTAAAGAGAAGCACTAATCTACTGTGTAGCCCAAGTTCTCTTAGGAGAACTAAAAATACAGTTGGTTGTAATATTTTTCACATTAAATGACGACTGATGGTCAACTATACAAATGCCCTAATACAGATGTCTAAAAATAATATTTGCTTGTGGCTTTCCCCCTTCTAAAAAAAAAAAAAAAAAAAAAAAAAAAAAAAAAATCAGGGGATTCATGATGAAAATCATGTGTGAAAACACATAGCAAGTATTTGATTTAATGCAATTGCTTTCAATGTTATTTTTTAAACATTATTTTATCTTTCTACTAGATTGCATGTGGCTCCTGGGAAAACAAACAAACAAAAAACAAATTGGATAACAAAACTCTGCTAGTTATAGAGTCAAAGGGGACAACTGCTTTAATATGTAGCAGGGATAGGGACATCCAATCCATCCTATGTAGAACTAAATGCTAGATTTGATTTGAAGAATCTAAATGCTTTTTGAAAGAAAAAAGGGGAGTGTCCTGAAGCATAATTTAATAATTTCAAAGAGGGACATATGTCTGGAGGTCAGAAAATCATTAGAGTAGGCAAGGAGTGTGGAACGGTTAAGACAAGGTTATAACAATCAGTTTTATACTCAAAAGGAGTTATCTTCTGAGAGAAAGGGGTAGGAAGCCAACCTTTTGTTAAATCTGCATCTTTATTTTAACAGTGTACAATGATTTACAACCAGGAGCTAATATTCCATTTTCAATAACTATTACTCCATTAAAATACAGATCCACTTATGTGCTTCATATTGTTGCAAATTCTCACTTCCTCAGGTTCAACATTTCATTTAAAAAATTCCAGTCTAATGGTACAAGTCATTTCCTAAAGGAAATCAGTATTGTAAGAATTCACCGGGTAAAATGCATTTAAAAATAATTAACTCACAAAAAGCATTCAGCTAAATGTTCTAACCAAAATCAATTCATCACACTAACAAATTTACTGAGATGTGAGGAATTCATCTCTGGATTGCCAAAAGAAAGAAGTTCCTACTTAATTCTTCCCTTAATAAAAGGGTTATACTTTAAAGCAACAAGCATTTCTTTTAGAGTAAAATCAAACAAATTTATTGTGCATTAGCTCAGGGAACACCCCAAAAACCTACTTCCTACATTAACTCTAGACCAATAATTGGAAAGATAGCAACAACAGCATTCCACTCTAACTGATATTTTTCCTGTTTCAGTCCTTTCCCCCATACTCCTAAAAGTGACCATTCTTCCTCTCCCTTTACGAGGTTTCTTCTTCCTCTCCAGTCACATGCATCCTTCTCCTTTTACCTCTCTCTCTTGCCTTTGTCTTTTTTCTTTTATGTCCAAGACTTGCAGTGGAAATTAAAAACAAACAAGTTATGTTCCTAGAAAAAAGTGCCTTATCTAGAAAACCAGCTACAGAATAGAATGGATTCAGACCATCTGATTCAGTTACTGTAAATCTGTAGTTAGATATGTAGGTAAAATGACTTAGGAAGTTCAGCTCTACTCACTTTTACTCACACTGCCAGCACTGCTGCAGGTCAGGACAGCATGACAGCAAAAAGGCAATTTGTTTATAATCAGTGCCCCAGGGTTTCTAAAGCAGGTAATTTAACCCTCTGAAGCCATCTTGGCATAGATCTCACTACCATCTGCATTCTGAATGACACCATGAAGAAAACTGGATTCCTAGTACCAAGTAACTATTTCTTCTGAGCACTACAGCTCACCACTTAAGCAAAGGAGTATTAGATGAATACCTGTTAAAGATATCAAGCATCCTACCACAAATATTGTTGGAATATAGTAAATAACTAACTTCTAAATAAACCTTTTAGAAAAAATCCATTTTATAAGCACATTACATTTTTTTATATATATTACACACAATAGATATATGATTATAGGGGTGTGTACGTATATATTAATTAAGTAAAGTTATTTCAGTGGCCTCTTTCTTACCAGTAGTGGCTGAGAGAAAAGTTCAAGTTGAGCTCTGTAAATTATATCATCCAACACCTCCTGGCCAAGATCCCACTGTCCATTATAGCTAAAAAACAAAAACAGAAAAAGGGACTTCTATCGTTCAGTACTTTCCAAACCCTTCTCCTTTTTATCTACACAGCATATACATTAACATCATATTCTTCTCATCCTACTCTCACATCTCATTTCTCTTAGTATAAAACAATAAGCAGAGGACCTGTTATTAGCCTCAATATTATACCTAACCATTTTCTCCCATTTTTGAGCCATTCAGACATCATCATAATTAGTTTCACAATCAAGAAAAGGAGATCAATATTTAAAAGGTTCATTTTAATTTGCTACGATTGGATTTCAATCAGAAATGGCTAAATGCCAAACTCAGTAATTGCAAGTCATGCTGTTGTTCAAGAGAACTTGGTCATCTTAAAGTCTGAAATTATTAAACTGGCAGAAAGAAGATACGCTGTACAAGTGACATCTGAGGAAGATGAAAACAAAAGAACTCAATGCTTCAGCACTCAATGCTGGTGACTAATAAAGAGTCTTACAATGACAAAGGCATTCCCCCAAAATATCTGCTGATCAATGAAGTAAATCAAATGCAAGGAGAGGCTTAGTTTGTGATTTTATGCATAAAAATAGAGGGAAAACCAAGTATTTTAATAAGGCGAAAATCAGCCATCTCTTCCACTTCCAAGCCCCACCTACTTACATGGTATAATAGACACCTGTAAGCAGCTGCACCATGAATTCAGGATCTAGTACCACTCTGCTACAATGTTCTTTCCACCGTTTTTCATGTTGCCTTGGAAATCCGCTCACACAAAGCCTGACAAAATGTAACAAAAATCAAAACAGAGTCTTCAAATGAGAGGGGCTCATGTAAACCCTAATTATGGAAAAAGCATAAAAACCCCTCAAAACCCCCCACTAAACATTCTTTGTTGTTTATTCTCATGTCAACTCTTCAAATTATAAAAACAGCACCCCCAAACACAGGCCTGAAACTTTGACCATAGCTGCAACACAATCATCTCCACACAGCCAGTACTCACATCAGTTTGCATAAAATCGCCAACTTGCGACCCTCAGGGCTCTGGCAGGGAGCAGGACAGGGCCGCAGCCACAGGCAGCTCCCTGCCGCTGCACACACTTCCAGAGGAGACAGGAGGATCCACGCTCTGCAAATCTGTGCATGGGGCAGACGCAGGCTTTCCTACTGCAGGTTCAGACTCCCCACCCTGCAGCCCAGTGGGTAGGACCCAGCATGGCTGGGCAGAATGGGACCAGGTGGGGAAGCTCTTTGCCACTGCGAGCCCTGCATCACCCTGGCAAGGCATCCTCTGTCCACCTAGCAGCAGCGGGGGCAGTAGCATGGGGTTGTACCCCTTGCTGCTGTGGGGTAGACTGGGTTGCATCATCAGGGAAATACAGAGCTCACAGCAGCCAGGAGCTTCCCTGTCCAGCCCTGCTCCGCCCTGTAGAGGATCCAGAGGAAGGCAGCAAGGCAGGGTGCCTGAGCCCACAGAGGGCAGCCCATGCCTGCCCCGCACACAGATCTGAATGAAACGTGTCCCTCCTTACACCCCTCCGGGAATATGCACAGCAGTGGGGAGCCGGCCTCCTGCCCAAGCCAGCAACCACCCTCCCCACAGGCTCTGCTCAGCTGTGCTGCTTGCCATTGGGGATGGAGCTGGATTCTGTGCTCTGCTATGCTGCGATAGCTGCCACCTCCTGAGGGTGGCAGCCAAGGCTCAGATGCTGCTGTGGGGAGCAGGTGGCTATGGACCCAAGTCCCTGGCCCCAAAGTCCTGGCAGCTATGGGCCCCCTCCGGCACAGCCAGGAACCAGAGGGCCAGGGGGCAAGTGAGGGGCTTGGACCTACATCCTGTGAGCTGGCGAGGCAGGAGGAGCTCTGATTTTCCATGAGAAAAAGCCCAAAATCAAATACTAGAATTTACAGGTTTTTAGAATTTATGTTATTATAGTAACTGAGGCACTGGCAAGCTTCTAAATTGCAAGTATATCAATACAAAAAATTGTGTTCAATTCATCTATCTATCCATCCATCCATAGTGGCAGTTCATTTTAATTGCAGATTTGGGGGGCGTTATTCAGAGAATTTGTAATTTTTTTTTACTAGCGAAAACCAGGATCCCTGGTGATACGCAATAATAGAATATTAATAGGTGAACATTTAATTAAAAAAATAAGCCAGGGGGGAAAATAATAATGCTTTCAAATTTCTTAGAGCAGGGACTTAATTTTCCCCATATACTGCACAACAGTGAGCACACTATACTATTCAGTCACTTTCACTTACAATTTTGAAATCTAAATTCTAGATAGCATGGAAGCTGCACACAGCCACTAATGCGTATTTACTTTTATACTCATAGTCAGTACTTCTTAGGCAAACAATTAACGTAACAAGCATTAGCCTTTAGAAGCAGTAGACACAGTGAAGCCTAGAATTTGATAATGAACATACCAAATCTTTTTTTTTTTTTAATAACAATTATTCAAGAGCTCAAATTTTACAGCAAGTTTAAAAAAATTAAAAAGATGTGGAAAGACAAGAGTTTTAGAGAGAGCTAAGAAAAGGATTATGTGAACTTGACCTAATCCAAACAAGAAGCATTGATGATATTGACCAGTATCTCTCAACCTGAACAAACTCAATGAACCCCACTGGACTGAATGCATGCCTCAGAAAACACCAGCTAAGTTTTCACTTTTTTTTCCCCATTATAGAAAAATAAATCGAGCAATTCTTCTGTTGCACAGAACTCAGAAGAAACACACAAAGAGCAAAAATATTTTGAGATCTTATTTGAAATCTCTGTGTTTATCTTGTGAATCATGCATAGGTATTTGCATACCTAGCTGTTAATATTAAGTGGCACCCTTAAAAGAACTTCATGGCACCCCAAGGTGCCACAGCACTCTGGCTGAGAGTCACTAATATACATACTATTGTATAGAAGATTGAGTGCATCTGTTATCTACAAAAATAATTCCTTTAGCTAGCAGAACATCATGCCCCTTCCACGAAATATGGCAAATAGCAACCACTTGCCAAAAAATGATCACATGCATGACTTTTCTTAGTCTTTTAAAGAAATGAGGGAATTAATTTAACTAAGAAAGTCTTCATTAAGAGGGACTTCTCTCAAAAGTCTAAAAGCATTTAATATTTAGTTTGCTAGGTCTAATCCAAACGCATGCCAAAACCTTTCACTATTTGATGTGTGCTTATTGGCTTCTGTGAAGTAAGTTGGACACGGAAACATGACAAAAAGTGGCGAACGCAGCTAGAACTGGTCTTGATTGAAAGCAAGCACTGACTGCCTAAATCTAACTGCCCTCATCATGTGCAAATGCCATACCAGGTCAGGAGCAACATATTTGAGGCAAGAACCATAAGGTTCCAGATAATTAGTCTATGAAGAACTATGACATTTTGATTTCCAGATGTATTGATCCAGCATCTTTTCCAAAGGAAAAAAAGAAAGTGTGCAAAAAAATACATCACCACTTAGTACAATGAGATGGATGGAATAAAAAGGTTTCAAAATGGTTCTTAGAAGTTTAAGGAGAGCTCCATAAGAACACACAAGCATATTTATACTTGACAGCACAGCTTGTGCTTAGATACAAGGTTCATGCTTGCTGAGTATGTCTCAGCAAAGAAAGTTACTTCCTAAAAGAGAATACTGTAAAGGAACAACATCTTACTAACAGTAGGCAGCAGAACTACTGCTGTTTGCAAAGTTCTGTACCCAGGTGAAAACTGGAAAACTACTGCAAAGACTTCAGAAAGATCATAAAAAAGGGGAAACAGCACCAGAGAACAAAGCATGTATGCCTTTGGTCTGCCATGGGTATTCGACTTGCAACCAGGGTATGCTACTAGGCTTACAAATTGCTCCAGAATTTTGAAAACATGGTCTTGTTAGCAATGTGCATGTACTGTACTATATTTAAACCTGATAGAACCAGTTTTAGTTCAGGTTTTTTTATTATTGTTTTGGTTTTGAGACCGTTTAACATTCACTTAGGTAAAACAGATGGATGGATTTAATTTATTATATTTAAGTAAATGTACTAATCCTTTAAAGAAACAATAGGTAATCCAGCAAACAAACAGGTAGGGACCTACCAAAATTGTGGCAGAAATATGCTGTGTGGCAGCTCCTGTAATCATAGTTTCCCCTGTTCACCCTCCCACACCTCCCCACAGTGCTGCTTGCTCCCAATTGGCAGGAAGGCAAAAAAGTGGTTTTAAATATGGCACAGTTTATGCCTCCTGCTGCCAATTAACTGAGGGGCCTCAGCCACCCTGCTGCCGACCAGCCAGGAGGCAAAAACTGCACCATATGCAAAACTGTAGCTTTCACATCCTGGTCAATCAGGAGCTAGTGATGACACCCCTCCACCAAACTGCAATCTCAAAAGAGCCACCGTGCAATAGCACTTCCACTGTGCTCTTAGAAGGTCCTTATACAAAAACTTTAGGCTATATGTCTTCCCCATAGGTGAAATGAAATACAAAAGGGAAAATGACGACAACAAGAAAACGCTGATTGTTTCATTTATAGGAATACACACACAATGCAGTGGTTGCCTTTCTTCTAAACTATCATCATCATCATATTTCTTAATTTCTTCTTCCCTGCCTTGTTGGAAAGAAACTGACATTTCTTTTTTTAGTCTAGAAAGCAATTTGCTCTTTAAGATTAGAGGTTGTGGGTGATCTTTTATTGCACGAACAGCTATATTACCACAACTTTACCCAATGATATTCAAAAACTACCTTTCCATTATTTAAATTAACATACCTTAATTTTAGAATTTAGTATGAACACTTTAATGGACTTCTAAATAGAAAAGCATGCTTGACTATTAGTATATATTACTTGCATTGGTATACAAGATTAAAAAACAGACATGATTTACCTAGTTTTCATCAAGCCTTTCAAAAAGCATAAAGAATGATGAAGCACAGCCTGACTCAGAGTCAAAAAAAGAACCATAAGAAAGAATCAAAGCTACCTGTAGGGCAGGAAATAGTTAATAATGAAAAGGAACCCAACTTGGGTGTGGTGCATTAAGTGCAGTGTTATAATCAGGGATCTGGGTTTTCCGTTTCCTACGGAAAAATGGAATAAGCCACGGATTTTACCTTTTACCAGAGGCAAACAGATTTCTCATTTTACTGGAGAAACCTGCGGATTTTGCAGTTTTGCAATGAGCCCTCTGCAGGCTGGCAGAGAATGGGAGGAGAGCAGTGAGGCAGGGTGCACCATGTACATATACATGCACATGGCCCCAGGCAACCTGGGCAGCAGCTACTGCAGGTAACTTGGGGGGTAGGATGGGGATTGAGGCCCCCACAGGCAGGGAGGGAGTTGAGCAGGGCTAAAACTGGGGCTGGAACAGCTGCCCAGCCAGGCAGTGCTTGAGGCTCAGGGCCACAATATATGAGCACAGGGCCCTGGCAGGGAGCAGGATGGGGCCACAGGCAGCTGGTCCAAGGGGTGAGGCAGGCTTCTCACTGCTGTGTGCACTCCCAGGGAGGCAGGAGGGACCTGTGCCCCCCCAGATCTGTACATGGGGTAGAGGCTGCATGTTGTCTACTTCAGGCTCAAGTTCCCTGAGCTGCTGCCCTCCCTGGGGCCTCCGCAGCCCATCGTGTGCAACATGGTGCTGCAAGGAACAGTGGAGCCATGCAGGAAGACTGCCTGCTGCTGCTGGCATCTCCTATGCACAACCCTACACCACCACTGCAACTGTACAAGACAGGATGCTTCACCAGAGCAGAATGAAATGAAGCTTGCAGCAGGCAAGCTGTTCCCCACTGTTCACTGCAGTGCCAGGTCTCACACACCAGACTGTGGAGGCCCCAGGAAAGGGCAGCAGGGAGGGAGCCCACAGCAGGCAGCACACAGCCCCTGCCCCATGAACAGCTGTAGGGGGCATGGGTGCCCCAGCCCCTGCAGGAGTGGACGCTGCAGCAAAGAGCTGCTTCCCCCCAACCCAAGCCCAGTGGGCAGACAGCAGGGGGAGGGGAGTCGGAGCCAGGCTCTGCTGCAACAGTCGCTGCCTGTTGAGGACCCAGGTCCCTGGCCCTATAGCCCTCACAGCTGGGAGGCCCCTCTCTCAGGGCTGGGGGGCAAGGGGCACGCACAGGGCTGGGGGAACTGTGGAGGGGCCTTTAAAATTTTAATCATGGATTTTGAGGGTTTTAAAGATCAGAGAACTTTCAATTTTTAAAATCAGGGAAAACCAGAATCTCTGGTTATAATCTCTTTTAGAACCACTCAACTATCGATTCAAAATGACCATTTCAAGTACCATTTCTGAACTAGTTACAGCACTGAGAAAAAAACCCAAAAAAACGCATCATAGGTGTAAGCAGCATTTTTATAGCAATTAGCTTTACGCTTTACAGAACTTCACTGGATTCTTTGCAGAACAAAAGGCAATTCTTGCCTCAAGTCTAAATTATGTTCTATGATAAAAAAGGTAAGAACTGTTCAAGCAGGAGACTGGTAAAGACCTAGTTAAAGGTAACAATAAGACAAAAGTTGTTACTACTCATTTAGGTACGTACATACCTTGATATGTATACATAAATTTTTAAGCTCAACTGTAGTCACAATACCATAGCCAGATTTTTTGATTGTTTGTTTTTGGGCTTCTTTGGGGATGGGGGAAGGAGAAACTGGTTGCAGTTGCTGAATAGGAGTTTGGAAGGCACTCCTCACACGTGAAGAGCTGCATATCGAGTAGAACACAGTTTGAGTGAAAGTATAGGGAAGGAAGGTCAACTCATAGGAAAGAAGGGCTGCAAGGGACCACAGGTCATCTAATTCAATCCCCTGCTGGATATGTTGGCCAAATTCAACCCAAGAGTACCTCAAGTAAAGGTAATAAGCATAACAGGACTTAATTCGGCCCCATAAGACTTGGGAACAAAAAACTTGGAACAATACAAGAAATGAACAAAATAGGAAGTCTTGCACACTACATACATGCATTGTGGAATATATACAGATAGAACAATTCTGATATTGTTGTGTTGCAGAAAAGCTATATCTGTATGGCTTGCAGTATTGTCACAGACATATAGAAGTTTACTGCTAAAACTGAAAAGACATATAAAATGGCAAATACTGGCACTGAAAATATAAATTATAAAAGAAAAAATAGATGGTGGCTGGATAATTTAATAAATAACTGGTACACAGGAAAAGACACGAGGGTATCAGAATATTCAACATTTTTAGAGCAGAAAGAAGGAATCAATGCCAGTAAGCTGCCTTAAATACTATTCAAGGAAGAGGTCACAGAAAGATTAGTATACAGTATGATAAATTTTGACAGTTTCTCTAGTAAGTGGGCTGTTACTAAGAAATGAACTATCAGACCACATAATGCTTTGCATATCAATCTAAACCAATTCAAAGAAAGCTGGACTAATGCATGGAAGCAGAGTAAACAGGGATATATGTAGCCAGAATCTTTGTATTCATGGAATTTACTTGTGAAAGCCACGACAGATTAGTTTTTCCTATTACTTGATGTTCCAGGACCTAAAACTAAAACAAAACACTAGAAATACTATCCATTGGTGTATATACACACAGGTTTCTAATTAAGTTCAGAGACTCGGTTGAAAGTTACATTCATCAAGTGGGCAGAATGATCTCAAGAAACATTTCTCTTTCAGCTAGTTCAAGTGCTAGAGTCTCACCTGGAGCCCATCCCGCAAAGTGACTGATAGGAGGAGGCAGGCATGTAGACAATAGCAGAGTTATAGCACAACATAAGGAAGCTTAGTACCTCAAATCTGAAAAGAGACCAGAACATGAAAAATTAATGATGTAAACTGAGATTCTAATACTCCACCAGAAAATCTTAAGTCTTGTTTATTGTCTCTCACAGAGCAAGGTGTCATCACCAGAAATACAGCGCATGCATGCACGCAGAAATGAACTATATATATAGGGCTTAGTCCATCTGTCTGTGTGTCTGTCTACCCGTAATGCTCTTTGGGGTGGGCGTGGCTCCCGGCAGAGCATGGCTTCAGCCAGTGCTGCATTAAGAATGGTGGGCAGGGCAGGCAGGCAGGCACAGAGTGCTGCCACCCACCATCCCATGCTAGCGCCTCCTCTCTGGAGCAGTACGGGGAAAACTTGCATGCTGTCACCACCACCCACTGTCCTGCACTGCCTCTATTCCACATCAGGCCGCATTCAAGTCCATTCCCCAGAAGATGGCAGCAGCATGGGCCGGGGGGAGGGATGAGGGACAGGACATGAAGCATTTGGGAGGGTAGGGGGGAAGGTTTGCAGCCAGATGAGGAGTGGCAACAGCAGGAGACAGTAGGCTGCAGCAGCTGCCACATTCAAGCTTCCCCCCTCCCCCTTGCTCCTGGGAGGCAGCAGCAGCAGCACAGGTAGTGGGTGGTAGTACTCTGTCCCTGCCCCTCCCCCCCACAACATTCTTCACGGTCAATTTGTTAATAAATATGTAAGTTCTCTGCTTCATTTTAATTAAGAATAAGTGAAAATAGCCAAGGTATGGAAAAAGTTTGCCCTCCTGTAAAGTTATTTTATCTTAGTATTGGTCTGTTAAATGTTCAGTATTGTAAATGGCCCAAAAGACGGGATTTAGGAACATGGACATAATGCAGAAATTATTTGTATCTAAACTGGTCAGAATAACAGATTCTTGAGTTTAGAAAAAGGGCCTCACTATACAGTGTGAACACCACATAGACCTAGTGAACTGGAATACCTAGAATTTATTTCTCCTTTCCATATTTCTCTATAATTACAAAAAGAAAAAAAAAAAGAAGCATCCCACTCACCCTTAATGCCTAGATCTGCTGAAAAACTTATCAAATATTTCTGGCTTGTCTACTTGCCTGTTTTGCGCAGTGAAGGTTTCTCTCTGCGGATGAAGATCACTATAAACCACCCTGATCAGGTCATGCTGACATAGAGCTCCTTCAGTCAAAGCCATGGATCCAATAGCGGAGGGCTAAGGGGAAGAAGTTGAGAAATTAAGAGGTGAATTCTTAGCTTCATGCACAGAATTACAAAACAGCCTCATCCAAAAGTTATGATCTGTCCAGACCTTCTATTCTGCCTGGAAAACTTAACAGGGCAGGGGGAGGGACATCAATTTGTTGGATATGAAGGTAACTTTGTTGCACGTATAAATGAGACCAGCCAGAGACAGTGGGGCAATGTTTCAAACAAGTTTTCCTACGCAACTAGTTATTCAAAACAACCACTTTTGGTGGCCTGTGAAAAACTGGCTAACTTTAGCAGTCCCCTGGTGACAAATGGAAGGTGGATCACAAAAACATCCTGTAGCGTACAGGAGCAGGCAATTTTGGACAGAGCTGCTTACTGAGTTTTGGCAAGCCACTGAGGGCCACATGGATAGTCCTGGCCCTTGACGGGTACCCTACCCCCTGGTTGCCATCTTAGGACCAGAAGTCCTGCCTCGAAACCCCTGACCTTTGCAATTAGACGGCCCTCTGCTTGCCCCCCAAAATTATTTCTTTTGGCAAGGTGGTTTGCCATTTCTGAGCCAGAAAATTACCAAATTATATTCTAAAACTCAAAACAGGTACTACAATATTTGTTAAATTTCATTTAAAAAAAAAAATTTTTGTCCTGATTTGTGTAGTGTACATAGAGGTGATAGTATAATAGCTTAAAATGAAGCCTTACTCTTGTATATTGTGGGAGGGTGGGTATAAGTTTGTGGGTATATAGGGTGTGGGAGAGGGTGTGTGCGCATATGGAATTTGTGGGGGGGGGGTAGATAGGTGTGCAGGTGTGGGTGGGTATGGGTTTTTGGGGAGGCTGTGAGCGTTTAGGGAGGATGGCTGAGGGGTTGTGGAGGGAAGGGGTTTGCTCACGGCCATTCCATGGCAGGCAGAGCCCCTGCCAGCGCTCCTGCAAGCCTAGGGTCTGCACTCCTAGCCCCATGGCACCAGCATGGACCCTGTGCTCCCACTTGCCCCTATCAGCCACTGCTGCCCCCCTCCCCCTGCTGCTCCTGCACTGCAGCTGGGAAACGCATGATGCCAGAGCACAGAAGGCAGGGGGGTGAGTGGGGAAATGGTTGCAGCAGGCAGGGGAAGGGGCAGCAAATTGGGGAGGGGCATGAAGAGCAACAACAGCAGGAGTGCAGGGCCTGGGCTGCCAGGAGCTCTATGGAGCTGGGCTATGCTGTTCAAGTAGGAAAAGGAGGGAGCCAGCCTGGCTCCGTAAAGCCCCTGGGAGCCTGGGTTCATGCCCCACTCTGGGCCCCGCTGGTGCTGGCCTTGGTGAACCAGTCTGGGCCCCACGTTCCCCCCCAGCTGTCACTGCGTTCTGCATGCCTGTTTGCTGCCCCTTCCCCCCCACCTACTGCAGCCGCTTCCCCACTCGCCCACCCACTGGCCAGCACTATGTGGTTCCCAGTCGCAGTGCCACGATCACAAGAGCCAGCCCAGCCAGCCCTGAGAACCGGGGCAATCAGCCACAGTCCTCTCCTTGCTCCCTCCTCATCTGTATTCCCCTCAATGCACAGAGACAGGCTAAAAGCCCGCAGAAGCCCCTGCCAGGCAGAAGCTTCTGGCTAAGGCTCAGGGTAATGGGGGCTGGAGGGGGTGGGGCAGGGCTGGGCCAGACTTACTGCTTAAGCTGTTTAGTTCTGCCACTGGCTTCCCCTAGGTCCTACTGCCCCTAACTCCTGTCATCTTTGACAAGCAGCCAGGGACAGATAAAATATTTTCTAAATTTTTTGTAGGAGCCCCACAGGCTGGACAGAATGGCCTGGAGGGATGGATTCAGCCCGTGAGCCGTATTTTGTCTACTGTAGTAGAAAGGGTCTGTATTAGAATGAAGTCTGAGAACTGCCTTAAACAGTTCCATATCCAATATGGCACCTCAGTACTGACCTGCAAGATATTTTATTTTAACCAAGGATTTCTTTTTCAAGAGTCACATCTATGTCAATCTTCTGGGGGTTTTGTGATATGAATACATATCTGCTACGAATTATGTTGAGATGACAAGTTCTTCATGGCTGTCTTGGTAAAAATTGAGTTCTAACATTTACAGTTACAAGTCTAGTAAAATCATATTGCTCTGCTTACCTTCCACACCCACAATTTTACAATTAAGTGTGTAATATCAGTGACTACTTTTAATATTAGCAATTCTAAAAATTTAAAGATGGAATGAGTTCTAAATATGGGAAATGTGAACATTTTTACCCATCAAAGAAAACCTGAAAGAAATAATTAACTGCAAAAATATAATGCCATAGTAAGTTAACTATGCACTTGAAAATGCCTGAGTCTAGCTCCAATCTCAAGGAAGAATCTGTTAACAAGAACCTCTTGGAGAAAACACTGACCGTATTTAAATCAATGGGAGCTTTGCCATCAACTTCAGCGAAGCTAGGATTTCACCAACATTTTTGTAAGACACTTCACATAAAAAGGAGTTCAAAACACTTCCTTAAGGCTAGTTTCCAAGCAACTTACTATTAAAGAGCTAGTGAACTCACACTCTGCACTACAAGTCACCATAATGCAGAATCGCATAAACCACAGTATGAGACCAGTTTTTCAACTCCCTCTTTCCCAACCCTAAATTTCCCATTAGTGACCCAGGGCCCATCGACTGCAGACATAGTTTCATTTGCTGAGCTCCATATTTCCCGAAAATGTGACTTAGTGTCATCATCCATTCTAGGAACAAAGTGACATGCAGAGAGAGGAGGAAGGATTTTTAAAGAAGGATAGCATGTAAAAAATGTATTCCAATTAGACATGTGAAAAATGGGTTTAAACCTGAAAAAAAAAAAAAATCACCAGAAAAATAATCTAAAGATTCAACAGAATCAGCCATATCAAAACAAAAAACAGTAGAAATTAAACTTCCCTTCATGCTCATTTGTCTATCTTCACCTTCTTCCATTACATTTAAATTAAGTTACACTGTTTCAAAAACTTTATAGCTTTGAACATTTATTGAAGATATACGCAAGGTATTTATCTCTGACATTGACTGGACCCAGTTTTCATTTCTTATTACACAGTCTGCAATCTTTTGCAAATGCAAGCCATAGCTTGTAACCCAGCCAGTGCCTTAGGCCAGCATTCCTCTCCTGCCACTCCAGCAACAGTGAACAGAGGCTACAGTGAAGAAGAGCAACCTTCCATCTGGGCTGTAGCAGCTGGCTAAAGCAGCTAGAAGCAATGCGCATGCTATTAGCAAAACATGAACCAAAAAAATCAAACAACTGGGAAATTGACGTGCCCTTAGTAAATGCAGACCGGATCCAATCTCTTTGTAGGCTAGATTCAGCAACAGGGGTAGGTACCTAACCCCTGCCTTACTGAATCCAGTTTTAACTTATCATGGCTGCATTCTTACCTCGTGGTATATCGAAGGCTTGGATAATGAAGGAATGGTGAATGATAAAACTTTATTGTTCCCATCTTTATCAGCAATTTCCTGAAGTAGTGAAAGACATAAGGAAACAGGATTTGGAAACTTCTATGAACTTTCTTATGGCAAAGATAGTTAAAACAAATAATAAGTTAAGACCTTTTTCCTTGCAAAGTGATTTACTTACAAATTTTTATTCTTGCCACAAAAAAAAATCAACAGGAATGACTCCACTACTGCAGGTTGCTTTGAAAAACCCATATCTAAACCAGTTTACAATGGAGCAATTCCTCCTTTTGAGTGTATCTACACTACACAAGTACAGGTAAGAAGTGGTATAATGAAACATTCCAAATTATGCCCAGCAACAGTGCGTTTTCTCTTTTAGGCTGGCGATCTCCTCCGGCGGGCTTTAAAACTAGGCTCGTTGGGGGAAGGGGGTGACGTAGGCAGAGGAAGCCTCAGACAAGCAAGCTAAGTATCACCTGCACAAGCAGCCCAGCCTAAACCCATGGGCCTGGGTATCACTGGGATTAAGGGGGTGGTCCATTCATCCTCAGGAGGCCTCAAATGCCTCTATACTAATGCCCGCAGCATGGGGAACAAGCAGGAAGAACTAGTCCTCCTGCTAGTCAGCACCAATCCAGACATAGTAGGGCTCACCAAAACGTGGTGGGACCCAATGCATGACTGGGCAGTGAATATAAAGGGCTACAGGCTCCACAGAAAAGATAGGACAGGTAAGAAGGGTGGAGGTGTGGCACTTTATGTCAAGGAGCAACACACACCCACAATGTGCATCACTGGGTCAGAGGAGAAGCAAACGGAAGAGCTCTGGGTTAGAGTACAAGGGGGTCAAGGAGAAAGGGACTTAATGGTGGGGGTCTACTACAGACCACCCAACCAAGGAGAAGATCCAGACCAGGAATTCTTAAGTCAGCTCATGGAGATAGTTAGGTCCAAGAATGTGGTTGTCATGGGTGACCTAAACTTGCCAGACATCTGCTGGGAGGAGCAGACAGCCAGGTCTGACTGCTCACTCAGGTTCTTAACTGACATACAGGACCTCCATCTAACCCAGGAGGTACACAGCCCCACCAGGGGAGATGCCTTGTTGGATTTGGTCCTAGCCACAGGCAACAACCTGGTACAGGGTCTGTGGGTGCTTGACCACATAGGCGATAGCGATCAATCTGCTGGAATTCACTATCCAGTGCAAGGTAGTGAAAACCTCCAGCAAGGCAGCAGCCCTCGACTTCAGGAGGTCAGACTTTAATAAGGTAAGAAAACTAGTCGGGGAAGCACTGAGGTCCCAGAGCTGGAAGGAGTTAAGCGTCCAAGAGCAGTGATTGCTCCTTAAGGAGACGATCCTCCAAGCTCAAAGGGAAGTAATCCCTACACGAAACAAAGGGAACAAGAGGGCACAAAGGCCCCATGGCTCACCAAAAGCATCCAGGAACATCTGCAAACAAAAAAAGGAGGTGTACACCCGTTGGAAGGGAGGGGCCATCACAAGAGAGGACTATACCTCAATAGCTAGGGAATGAAGGGGGACAGTCAGGAAGGCCAAGGTGAAAATGGAGCTGGGAGTAGTGATCCAGATCAAAGACAACAAGAAGCCCTTTTTCAAATACAAAGGGGGGGGCAAAAGAAGGTGCCAAGTAACATGGGGCCTCTGCAGGACATGCTAGGAAACCTGGTCATCTCACCTGATGGTAAAGCTGACATATTCAACAATTTCTTTGCCTCTGTATTTCTGAGGAGGGACCCGTATATCTCCTCCACTGGCCGCCCCCTGCCACCCCACCACCAAGGGCCCTGTGCGTGGCACACCCAGGCCTAGGGCTAATAAGGACCTTGTCAGGGAACTTCTGGAGGGACCAGATGTATTTAAATCTGCAGGTCATCATGATCTCCACCTCAGAGTGCAGAAGGAACTAACAGGGGTCATTGCAGGACCTCTGGCACAGCTCTACAAGCACTCATGGCATTCTAGCCCTTTTCCGGTCCTCTGGCACATTGCCCATGTGGTCCCCATCTTCAAAAAAAAAAGGGAGGAAGGAGGACCCAGGAAACTATAGGCCCATGAGTCTTACCTCAGTCCTGGGGAAGCTTTTCGAAACAATTATCCTGGCACATGTCCAGGAAGGGCCAGCAGGGGAGGTTATGCTCAGGGGCAACCAGCATGAGTTCATCAGGGGCAGGTCTTGTCAAAGCAACCTGCTGGCCTTCTATGACCAGGTCACCAAGTCCTTGGATGCAAGTGTCACAGTGAATATAGTCTTTCTGGACTTCCAGAAGGCCTTTGACACAGTCTCTCGCCCCATTCTCAGCAAGAAACTAGGAGACAGTGATGTTGATGCCTACACGGTCAGATGGGTCACTAACTGGCTGGAGAGCCACACCCAGAGAGTGGTGGTGGACAGGTCTTATTTGACCTGGAGGGATGTGGGCAGTGGGGTTCCCCAGGGCTTGGCCCTTGGGCCCACACTATTCAATATCTTCATCAGTGACTTGGGCGAGCAGGTAGAAAGCACCCTATTCAAATTCAAAGATGACACTAAGATGTGGGGTGAAGTGGGCATGCTAATAGGAAGGAACAGGCTGCAAGCAGATCTAGACAGGTTACAGGGGTGGGCTGAAGAGAACAGGATGGGGTTCAACACTGACAAGTGTAGCATAATGCAACTGGGGAGGAAGAACCAGCAGCACACCTACAGGCTGGGGAACTCCATTCTCACCAGTGTTGAGACAGAAAAGGATCTTGAAGTCATCATAGATGCCACAATGAACATGGGCTGACAGTGTGGGGACACGGTCAGGAAGGCCAACCATACCTTGTCGAGCATCCACAGATGCATCTCAAGCAGGTGCAGGGAGGTGATCCTCCCCCACCATGCTACACTGGTCAAGCCACAGCTGGAGTACTGCGTCCAGTTCTGGGCGCCGCATCTCAGGAGGGATGGGGCCAACATGGAGAGGGTCCAAAAGGAGGGCGACCCACATGATCAGAGGCCAGCAGGACAGGCCCTACAAGGAGAAGCTGAGGGACCTGAACCTGTTCAGCCTCCACAAGAGAAGGCTGAGAGGGGATCTAGTGGCAGTCTACAAACTAGTCAAGGGGGACCAGCAGGCATTGGGAGAATGCAGCAGGCATCGGGGAACTCACCAAGCAATCCCGGGAGTTACAAGAAACAACTGACATAAGCTAGTGGAGGTTAGTTTCAGGCTAGACATTAGGAAGCACTATTTCACTGCCAGGGCAGCTATGACCTGGAACCAACTTCCAAAATAAGTGGTGCTGGCTCCTACCCTGGGGGTATTTAAAAGGAGGCTGGACAAACATCTGGCCAGAGCCATTTGACTCTTTCCTGCCATGGCAGGGGGTCGGACTAGATGATCTCCTCAGGTCCCTTCTGACCCTATCAACTATGAAACAGAGGTAACTGGTTCTGGAGGTACCTCCCTAACTGTGGCAATTGTGCACATCTCTAAGTTCTACTGACAGCTAATTTATTGTCCAGTGCCACAAAACTGCACTGTTGTCAAAGGCAGCATAAACAGAACATCTCAGTACAGCACCTATTGTTACTGAAGCAACAAACACATGCTTTGAAACAACACATTCAAGGAATCAGAAATGGATTAAAAATCTTCTCAGTTACAACGTTTATAAAGCACAAAAGTTATATACTGGAACAAGACTGAAGGTGAAGACCACAAAGTATAAATGTACAACAGCTGATGAGTCATTTATTGGCAACAGGTAGTATATCTTAATAAATCTATCAAAGGGAAAAAGTTGAAAATAAGGTAACTGGTAGGGTTTCTAACAAATATACTGGCAAGGGCAGTGAAAGACTGACACAATATTTTCAGATAGCTTTCATATTAAAGTTTTTACTTGCTTAAAGACTGCTAGTTTGCTTGTGTTACAGCATAGCAATTTTAATTTATTTCTGACATACTAGAAATTAATTATTCTATTTTAAATAAAAATAGAGCTTTATGGAAGAGAGAGAAGGGGGGACTGAAGTTGATAGCATTTGTAAAGTAATTTGTCTGGATTTAAATAATTTCTCATACACTACCATCTTCACGTAAATTGAATCCAATGACAGAAATATGAGCTACCTCTCACCAAAAGATAAAAATAAAAAACTACTAGTCAGGCTCTGATGCAATTTACATCAGCATAAAAATCAGTATCTTGATTTTATTGAAATTATTTTGTATTTATAACAATATAACAGAAGAAATAAAATAAATCAGCTGAGCCATGTCATGCTTACCAAGGATATAAAAGAAAAAATATTTAAGAACCCATTTTGGCAAAAGAAAATTTGTAATTGATTAGAAAAGGACAATTTTAGGACAGGCTACATCAAAGGCCTCTAAAAGGTGAAATTTTCATTATAGGAAAGGGCCTAACCTGATAACATTGCTAATAAACGACCTAATAAAAACTGGTGCAACATTAAGAATATATTTGCAGGATCTAAAAATCAGTGGGGCCAAGCTTTTCAGCATTTTACAAATTAGCCCCAGACCCTCCCCAACTGCCACTCCAATCTCCTTCTTCTGCCTAAATTCGCTGTCCTACTCACTGCTTCCCACCCTGCGCTCCCTGCCCAACTGCTGCTCTACTTCCTGCCCCATCTACCAGTGTGTTCCCTGCTCCTTCTAGCATTTGCCAGATGCCACACACAGGCTGTTCACAGTTGGCCACCCCAACCTACATAATTTAATGTCTGTGACTTTTTTCCTGACACTGAAATCACCCTTAAAACTGACCACCAATTATAAGTCTCCGGTTGCAATAATATTTTGTTTTAGTTATAACTAATTGAGAAGAGTCCCCCTCTGTGCATGACTTGTGGCTGAATGCTACTTTAGTCTTTTAGGAGAAAAATAGCAATAGAAAAAGCCTCCGGTGAAAAGACTGAGTTAGCACAGGGCTGTTTATCTTTCAAGCAGCTGGAGGTCATCTGCCCTGTAGACCAACAAGAGCCACATGCCTCAAAGGCTGCACAGGGACCACTGCACTCACCACTGTATTGAAGATACGTATCACTGCCCAGTACTGCACCATGCACCCACATGGGCACCCCTGCCATGCGCTGTGCTGGAGGAGAGAAGGAGAGCCCAAAGCCTCAGCTGCTATTACAGCCAGAGTGGTGGCCAAGCAGGAGCCCAGGGGCCACATGTGGCCTACAGGCTACCAGTTGGACAAGCCTGATTTAGCATAACGGAGAAAAGGGTCTCTGTAAGTGTCAACTGATAGACTTTTAAAAAACAAGAGCTATTATATTTTTCTTACAAACGAAAATATACAAAGGCAACAAAATACTAAGTTAGAAGAACTGGAATCAATGTTAATCATAGCAGTAAGCCCTATGCAAGGGAAGTCAATCTGATTTACAAGCTTGTAAAGATAGCCCTACAAACATACTTTCACTAACTGTACATTAAACTGTTTTACCTCTAAATTAAAAATGTCACTACATTACCATTTTTAATAATATTTTGTTCTTGTGATATTCCTGAACTTCATTTTATTTTTATTTCTCAGTAATGTAAAAGCATATAAAAGCTTCTCTCATCCATCCCTTAACTCACTTACCAAATTGTAAATCCCAAGAAGCAATGCTTCAATGCAACCGTTACTCTGTCTATCCCTGCTGGCAGTAAGACGCAGATAAACCCAGATCAATTCTGGCAAAAACTGCAAAGTGAATCTCTTTAGCCGAACTTCTGAACTACGATAGAGTTCAAAGAGCTGGTGGCAGACGGGCTCCAGGAGCTACCAAAAAAAAAGGACAGAATAGCTTAAAGTTATCATAAGCCTTCTCTTTTGAAATAAAGTGTACAAATACATACACGGTACCTCTATGCATGCCATTAAGGCAATGAGATAAACTCCAGTGCAGTTTACACCAGTCAGCTGCTCCTGGACTCAGCGTCTACACATGTGCCTAGAACCACAGCCATCTGAACCAGTGTGAAGCAGTTCTGGGCTGGCAGCAGATCTGGGGGGGTCAGCCTCAGGCTCTGGGTGGTGGTATTGGCCAATGGAGGGGCTGGCTGGGGCACTAAGGTGCTCAAGTGCAGAGCTAGGAAGCAGGCAGCCTTTGCACTTTAGCACCCTACTGCTTCAGTCAGTCATCACCACCTACTTGTCGGTTTTGGCAGAGTTAAATACTCCACCTTAAGATAGCACAGTTCCCAACACTACTATCTTATGGCAGAGTTAATTAAATTTGCTGCACCCCAATACTGGCACACATGTAGATGGTGCTGCTTCTAAAGTAAAGTGAATGGGTAGATACACTCATAGGCATCTACAATGCAAAACCACAACTGGATATATTAGCATCCTTGTTGGCAGATCCTAGGAAAGATCAGGAATTGTATGGGCTTAAAGAAAGGTTTATCTTCATGCCACTAAGAGTGATATATTGGAAAAGAACTGAGGTATACTGGCAGGGCATCAAAACAAAGTGCACACTGCCATAGCCCCCATCCTACTTATTCAGTGCAAAAGTAATTAATTCTCCTAGAACAGGGGTGCTCAACCTTTTAGCCATACAAACCAGATGAGTGGCACAGAACCAACCCCATGTGCTGGGAATCAAGTCCCATACTGCACTCCATGCCTGATCTAGCACACAGGACCATGCCATCTGGCTTGTGGAGTCCACCATGGGTCTCAAAATTTGGCAGCAGGGGAGCAACAACTACTTCTCCATCACCAAATTTCTAGACCTGTGGCTAGAGCACAGTGGGCTAGGTGACACTGTTCCACTGGCTGGATCAAGCTCAAGGGTTATGGGTTGAGCAACCCTGTCCTAGGATGTCAATTTAAGACCAAACAAACCATCTTTTTAATGAATGTGACACTCTATGAACTGCAAGGCTTATTTCTATTGGGGCTACCTAGATTCAGTGCATGTAACCAAGATTACTGCCGATGTGACTGGAGGCCTGATCTAAAACCCAGGGAAGTCAAAGGAAAGACACCTGATAAAATCTGAGTCAGTTCATAAAGTCAAGGTCTACAACCTTACTTTAAAAGTTTTTTAAATGATGGAAAAACTTTATCTTGTAATCAATACCCGTGTGATGCTGTGATCCAGAGGGAACTGAAGCACAGATATTATTTGACTCTCTCAAGTTCATACAGCAACTTGAAGGTACAGCCAAAAAAGAGCCCAGACTTGTCTAGTAAAAAAAGGGGGACTTTTAGTTAACATTCTGTTTGACAAAAAAATTCCATTCCAGGCTATCGGTTATTTCCATTTCTTCAGGACAGGAAGATTCTTTTTGTTGGAAAGGATTAAAAAAAAAATAAAATAAAAATCACAGGCTTTATTGACTTTGGAAACCTTATTCCTGTCTTTATAATTAATTACTTCGAATGTATGAGAAATGTGCATGGCCAAAATATCGTTCGTTCGTTCGTTCGTTCGTTCGTGTGTGTGTGTTCAGACTCTTATAAGCACTCAAAGATACTATTATTGTTCAAAACATTAACACAACATTAATTTATATCATCATTTATGTCTTAACAGAATAACCATTTCCCACATACAGCACAAAGATGGGGAAAAAAAATCAGTTTCTAATAAATTTGCTCCGTTTACTTTTAAATTTCATAATCGTTCTGCAGTAGCTGGGCCTGGGAGGTTCCAAAAACTTGTGAAGCCAGGTAACGAATGGGTTCACATTTATTAACGAGTAATGGTTGTTTTGAACTCGGAATGTCTTGGGTCCTGAAGGCGCCTCCGTTTGAAGGTAATGGTCTAAGGCTGCATGGGTTGGGTCGGTGTCGGTGTGATGAGATTTCGTATGCTTAATTAGTGGCGTTGACTCGAGGGATTCGATTAACTTAATGATGCTTGACCAAATGTCTTGATTTTCGATCGGTGACGCCTGTCCAGTGAGCACCTTGTAGATGTATTTGGAGTCAACAGCAATAATAGGCAGTGGTATGGAGGTTGCATGGGCATCGGCACAGTGTTGGACGGCTATGCAAAACCCTAGTAGTTTTTGTGCTTGTGCGCTAGGGTACTCGTGTGCGGTTCGGGTGTTTATGGTCATACAGGGTCGGCACTACATTCCGTGAGCCCCTCCATGTTTAGTGGTTCCGTCGGATGCTATCCAGCTAGGCTGTGTAGTCCCGTACATGAGTGGCGACTCGTCGAGGGGTTGGGGAGAATTTTTGGTGGTCTACCCGTGCCAGTGGTAGTGGAAGTGGGTTACTAGTTCCCGCCACGTCGAGAGTAATCCTTGAAAGCGCGGGTTGGGCTTGTCTGGGGTAAGTAGGGGTAGAACGGTGCCCTCTGGCGCCATTAGTTCCCCATTGTTATGCCGGAACACTAATTCTGCTTCTAATGCCAGCGAGAAGCGTGGTGTCAATAGGTCCATAGCGGTGCTGGGTGTCTCGGAACGCTTTGACGGTGGTGTATGCCAGCCGCCCCTGAGTATCATGGGCCATCACCCATAGGTGAGTCTTAGTATACCCAAGTGTCACCCTCAGGGTGTCCCCTGGTGAATAGCAGTAAAGTTTCTGTTTTTGGATGTCATTTAGCAGGATTTGCAGGGTGTTTTTGTCTCCTTGTCTAGACGTAGGTATTTCGTTTCTGTAGGTGTTTTTGAAGGGAGGCGAGGACCGGTATGTGTGTTGGTCCTAAACGGGCTCTAAGCCAGTTGATATTGCTAAGTAGCTGTTGACATTGTTTCTTTTGAAGGACTTGCGATGTCGTTCTTGTGCCAGGGGATGCTGATGGTGTTACGGGTACAGGCACTGCGTGTGTCATCGTCGTAGTGGGTTCCGAGGAAGGTGAAGGATCAAGTAGCTTCGGTACTTGATTTGTCGAGGTTAACTGTCCAGCCTTGCCTCTCTAAGTACTGTTGGAGAGTTAGTGATTTTTTCTACTTTATTTTTTTCTCTGCCTAAGACGATACAGTCGTCTACGTAGTTAAGAATCTCGCAGGCATTTGGATGTGCTGTTCGGAAGTCGGCTAAATGGCACTCAGTGGCTAGAGCCGGTGCGCATTCTTGTACCCTTGGGGGCAGACTTTCCACTTAAATATACGGCCTTGGTATGCCATATTTAAAACTCCGTCTTCATCGTTGATGGGGAATTGAGAAGAACATGTCCTTTAGATCAATGGCGCAAGTGTAGCATCGCTGTGCTTGGCGGGCTATAATGCAGTTTTGGATTTCGGCTAGCGTCAGTGGTGACGGTTGAACGAGGGCTTGGATATATTGGTTTGCAGCTCGGTAGTTGACAACTAGTCGCGCTTGGCTTGGCTTATTAGGTTTAGGGATTCCCCAGGCAGACGATAAGTAGGTAGACTGAGTGATGGGCTCGATACACTTTCGTTGGATGAGGTCTCGTAGGAGGGCTTCTAGTGGGGCCTGTAAGTCGGGCTAGGTGGGGATAGGTACGAATTTCTATTTTCCACCACTCTGTAGTGTCAACCGGTGGGTTTTGCTGCTGGGTAGAATAGTTACTGGGAGTAGAGAGTATAGGTCTTGTTTTAGACCTAAGGACCGGATTTCGTCAACCCTTAGGATGTCTTCTCTCCCCAAGATGGCAGCGAAGGTTTTTTTCGTGCTGCTTGTGATTGTGTCCGTGGGTTCTGCGATCCGGACACGGACAACTGAGGCAACAGCAGCTGAGTTGAGGCCTTTAACAAAGATGGTCCGCTTCGATTTAATGTGGGGAGTGTTAGCGCGGATGACTGAGACCTGTGCTCCTGTATCTAGGAGGAAGTTAACCTTCTTTGGGGTACATTTCTTTTGCGGGTCATAAATAAGTAATGCTTTATGGGGGCGTGTATCATTGTCAGGGTAGCTGGCGGCAGCAAGGTGGGTTGTGAGAGACTGGTTGCCTTGGCCTGGAGCATTGGCCTCGGTGACTGCTACTCGTTTTTTGGCTTGGCTTGACTTTAGTCGGGTCAAATTCCAGTTGCGTTGCAAGTTGCATTTGCTCTGCGTCGGACATCTTCCTTATGGTGGTTTTATCTAGGCCGGACTGGTGAAGAAGGTATCCGAACATTGCCCTCTTGACTGCCGACCTCTGGGGTGGTGGGCGGCCTCCGCTTCATTCACCTGACAGGGCTGTCGTGAACAGCTGGGTGGTTTGATTTACTGCCACCCTTGGGGTTTGAACTTGCACTTGGGCCTCCCAATTTAACTGGTGTAGTACTTTGTAAACATCGGCTATTGGCCCTCCAACACGTTTGGAGGAGGGTCAAGAGGGACACACCCCACTTGGTTCCATAAATTTCCGTGACCGCTGCGACCGCTGACGCCGTGACAGGTATCATTCTGGGGTCCGTTACTAACCGTTGAGGCCACTCTCGAGATAGCTTTACTCCTTCTGGCTCGTCACCGGAACTGCTGCCAAGGTATTCGATATCGTCGCTGGTTAGCGGTCCGGTGAAGTCTTCTTGGTAATCTTTGCGACTCTTCATTCTTTCTTTCTTTCGGCTTGCGTGAACCTCTCTCTTTGATTCGGAGCCTAGGGGGCATTTACGGGGGTCCCAATCAAGGTATGAGGTTCCGACCAGCACATGTTGTATCTGGGTCGGTGTTGGGCTTGGCGGGGGGTTCGCGTGTGCAAAGTATGACTTCTCGCAAAGTAGTCCGGCTATTAAGGCCACCACTGGGATTGGCCAAGTTTTACACTCGGAGGCGATCGAAATATCGGTGGCATGTTCATTACTCCAGCGACCATTATGTATAAGATGCCGAGCTTCTTCCGCATCTACAGACTCCGAAGCATGTTCAAGAACTAGCCGATCTAACCACATGACAGGCGTTTCCTCCGGTTCAATGGCAGTAGTTATTGCAAGGTCTTTTAGTTCGGCTCTGGTCCGGGTGGTAATTGTCGTGGTGGTATTGCCTTGTTCGTCGGTGTTGATTTTTACTACTTGGACAGGGCGGAGTTGCTTAGGTGGTTGTAAAATGAGAGGCGTGGTCGGTGTTGTCAGGAGGCTGGGATACAGCGATCAGATCTGTCCCTCCTCTGGGGGTGGAACGTTAGCCTCTGGGGGCAGGGCACTTGGGGATGCCGGCATCTGGTTCCTGCCTTCTTCCCGGTAAGGGGGTGGGTTATCTCCCTTCCCTTTCTGATCTGCCTCTGCTGGTGTGGTGTCATCTGATGCAGCGGTTTCTTCCGCCCCTTTGAGGGCCGTTCATAAAGCATAACTGAGCTCATTTACTTCTTTGGTGGCTTGTATGAACGCGTGGACCAAGGTACTTAGTACTGCTGTTTTGTCCAGCCCCTTCGCCTGCCTCACTAGCCCGCCCTTCTTTTCTGGCAGTTGTTCTAGCTCGCGCCGGAGCCCAGTTACTAGAGCATGGGCTGGGCCCTCGAGGGGCGCGGGGGGGCACTGGTACTTGTCGGCTGGGATAGGCACTCCCGCTGCTTCGGTGAGACGTAATAGCGCGGAAAATTTCTGCACAGGCGTTCCCGTTGCCCAGGGGAGGGTTTGTCCCGGCGCGCTCTGGTGGCGCGTGTGTGAATCGGACACTGGGAGCTCCTAGGCAGCAGCCCAGCGCTGCCACTGTTAAGTGACAATACCATATCGGACCCCCGGCCTCTCCCGTGGTGAGGCTTCCGGCTATTTCCCCTTCTCTCAGTTCGGTGGAGATTGTCCCACCGTGGTAGACGATGTGTTGCCACAGTGCGTCTCCATCTTTCATGGGAGGGGGGGTCTAGCCCCAGCCACCATGGACAATGGCGTACTGCTGTCTCTGAGTCGACCCAAGAGCATCCTGTTCATGACGCCATGTCAGCGCGGGGTATTACTGTGTTCGGATGCTCAGGGACTCAAGAATGAGACAGGTAAATGATTTTAAGGCATTTTATTGGTTATATACTCACAGACACTCGGCCAGCAAGGTGCCAGCCGAGCGGAGAAGTAGAAGCTCAAGCAGGAGGGGGGCGGATGGTTAAGCGGTGGGTCGGGGCCAAACTCCTCACAAGCTGTAGAGTTGCCGACCGTGGGAACAAAGCAGGAGTTTAAGCAGAAGTTTAAGCAGCAGGGGGTGGATGGATGCTTTACCGGCGGGTCGCGGCTGCAGTGTCTTTACAAGCTGCTGTCTTGTGAAGTTGCTGGCCACGGGAACAAAGCAGGAGCTCAAGCGGGGGGGGAGGGGGGGAAGGATGCTTTACCGGTGGGTTGTCGTTAGCAGGTTCACGAATATCGGGGTTTACGGGTATGGGACACGCGAGGTGATTAAGCTCACGTCCAACTAGCGGCAAGGTCCCGGAGTCACTCCCCCACTTTAGGGCGGGAGCTTTCTTTTATACTAAGGATTAATGCGAGGAGTTCTTTTGTGCTCACCAGAAAAGCTTTCACAGGCTTTTTCCCTGGTCGGGTGTTGATTGGTGATCATGGTCTTGGCTTCCGCAGTGAAGCTTTGCCGTTTATGTTCTATTTTTAGTAAGGCCATGTTATATTGGTTTTTTTCTTTACCTGCCATAGTGGCACACCATGAAGCAAAAGAGGTACAGATCTGAGCAACAGTAGTGTGGGCAAGACTGGCAAAAAAAGAATCTTATATTTTGGAATACCATACATGGATTTTTCTATCCATATAAAGCAAGGAAACTACTCCAAGACTCTCCTATTTAAGGCAGGATTTTAATAACATCACAAGCCAGTCAATTTTATTCACTTTGATGGAAAAAAACACCACATAGCTTTGTTCTATGTTGAATATCTGCTATTCTCTTTAGCATATTTATAATAATACTTAGTACTTGTATAGACTTTGCATGTTCAAAGGGTTGCAAAAATATTAAACAACAAGTCCTGTTCTAGTTTAAAAAATAGAAAATGCTATCCAAAGGTAACATTATCAAAATCAGCTGTTATAATAAATATAAAAATTGTCTAGACTGGAATTGTGGTCTTGAAAATTACCTAGCACATTTTCAGATGCCCAAAAAACAGCAGTTAAGGAAAAAGTATTTTCTTTCACAGATCCAAGTGCCACTACAAATTCTCTTTAAATTAAGGAAACAGGAGCCTTCCTGGGGGTGGAGGGGAAGAGGGACTAGAAGAGGAAAAAGATACTTTTGATGACAAAAAATGCTGGTAAGGGATGAATAAGGGGGCAGGGGGAAGAAAGCACTAACATAACAATGGAAACTGTATCTACGAAACACGTAATACAATGCTGTCTGTAGACATTAGTAGAGGCAATACCAAAGTTCTATCCCATTTGAAGCTTCTTAATAGGCCTAAATCAAGGCACAACAAAGATTAAGAATTAAAACAGATTTTTTTCTCCTTTAAATAGTAAAGTAACTGGTTAAAGTGACGTTTCTATTGCAACCTTATAAGATTGGCCTCTGCTTAAAGACTTACTTCAGAAAGGAAAAAAAATAAATCAATAAAATGTATGCAAGTTCTATGTACAAAAAGTCCCTCAACTCCCATATGTACCGACGAGAAGTTTAACAATGGCCAGACAAACTTAATCCAAATTCAGCTTTGTTTGCAGACCTCTCTGATACAGCTATTAGTTTACTAGGACCTTCCAGATTATATGAAGACACAGTCACTCACAAAAGTCCCAAACATGACAACAAATTTTAAATTTATGAACACTAAAAGTTTTCCCATAGACCAGTAGCAGACTTCTAAAATCATTTTCTGATGTGCTTCTTAATGTTTAAAGGAACAAATTTGTGCAAATAAAAGAGTTAGCATCCCTTTAGCTATTCTGCTTTTTACACAGGACAGAGGGATGATTATTTCTCTCTCTCTCGGAACATAAAAGCTCAAAAGAAACTAAAAAAAAAAAAAGGAAGAAAAACAAGCGCCAAGAGTCATTAAGTGGTTTATTTTCTGATACGTGAGAGATTTTGATGCAAGCCTAATGCCCTGGATGCATCAAGACAAACGGATCCAGATTACCGCAAAAGATTACTAAAAGATTACTATTAGGCTTTTAAAATGAACCCTCCTTTTGACATTCTGGTTCTTGGTAATCTAATAACAGAAGAAAATACAATCAAATAGACTGTAACTTCACAGGAAACAGGTAAAAGGCGGTATGCCACACTGACCAGACAAAGCAAGCAGCAGCATTCAACAATTTTAAGAACCAACAATTTACATCTTAACAACATGACATTGAGCAATTGTCAAAAACTGAAGAGTAAAAGTGGAAGCAGCAACTGCATCAACCCCTGAAAACAGAGGAACAACATTCAAGCTCCTCAATACTATTTTGGTGGGAGAAAAGATTTTGGGAGTCTCCTACCTCATTGTTTGGGTCTTGAATAACCTTATAAAGAGCTGGCACCAGTGATTTTTTCTGGTGTAGTGTTGCTGCATAACTGGAGATTTGAGTTTCAGGTAATGCCTAAGGAGAAAAACAAGTAGGCACAGCAATTACTGTGATGAGTAGGTGAGAATAAAGATTTCCATATATTGACATATTACTATGAAAGCACTAAGCCTCATTCCAACAACAGTAAACACAGTAATTTCAAACCTGAGCCTCAGTCAAGACTGAAATCCACAACTCTGTCATAAGGATGGAACTTGCTTCTTTCCAGACCAATTACTATTAGTTTCAGCAGCAGCTGAAGGCATTCAGCAAATCACAGGCTTAAATCCCTAAACAGCTCAGGACCTATTATAATAAATACCAATAATACCAATCAAAGTTATTTGCCCAAACTTTCACTTTTTATTTTCCTAAACTTACATGAGAAGCATGAGCAACACAAAGTAAGTGGTCATGTACAATATCACTTGTCTCAGGCAACCATGTTGTATCAGATCCTTGCATTACTCTGATCTCCCATGCAGAAATTCTGCACTAGCAACTCCTAAATTCTCATATGTTGACAAGGACACGAAATTGCACCATCAGCTTAAACACTGGTAATACTGATAAAACCTAAGACCAGCTTATTCAAAGGGAAAGATTAATAAAAATCAAAATTAATTATTACTATTTATGAACTGTTTTGATATTTTTCTCATCTCAGAAAGCAACAAGCAATGAAGGCAGCTTAGTTTTTGTCTATTTGTTTTTTCCAGCTATAGCAACACTTTCAGGTTTCTAGTGATAAGAACTACAGAGTTCATAAATTCTGCAGAGGAAGTTATAGCTGTTTAACAGCTATTTCCACTGGACTTTTAAACTGGGCAAACAACATTTAAATTTTAATAACAAATTGTTTATCAAAGTTACACTTACTTACAGTAGTCGGTTTCCCTTTACATTCTAATAAGATTGATTTAAATAGTATGATATGTTTTGAAAGCAGCTCGACACAGCAGGCTATACTACTTTTACCATTATAATAGACTAAATTCATATTTGTATTTCAACCTGTATTTATTTTAATACTTTTACACAGACATCTGTGCTATGCAAAAGTACAAAAGATTATAATACTGTTGAAGTTTCTTTTGATTTTCAGTGTTTACTGATTAGCATTCTTAATATTACTCATGACAAAAAAAATACAATTCATCAGCCTAAGCTTACCTTGAATTCTGATAACCATTCTTCCACCACACCACGTTCCGATCCCAGCATTTTCTTACAGCTCCTACTCCTCTCTTCCTGTAGGAGAGAAGGAAAAACCCTGAAGTATTAACTAAAGCTAAAGTAAAATTTTGGCAATAAAACATACTATTACAAAACACGCTCAGTGCAGGAGACTGTTTCAATAACCAACTGCTAAAATACAAATCAAACATTAACATAAGTTGCATTTCAGAAAATTATTTGCATTTTTCAATTTTTATTTTTAAATTGTTCCCTTCATGCTTCTAGCTATAAAGCTACTGTACTTCAAGTTGGGGGGAAAGGACTCTCTGTTTCAGGCCAAACTGTACATTAGCTGAGACAAACACACCATCCATCCCTGTTCTCTTACCAAATATACAAAGAAAAGACAACTGGAACAAACTGAGCATCATGGAATAAAACCATGAGGAAAAGGTTATAATGACAATCCTGAATGTGACATAACACAAAGCCGTTTAATTAAAAAGTAAAGTAGACTTTTGGAAGTCATGACAGCTGTGCTCTATTCGTCAAAATTGCTCTTGAGGAATCGCAAGCTTCATTTTTCAAACAGCAAATTGGAGGTCTATTCATAGCAATGTGTATATTTTATGAAAGTAAAACACTACTGTTTTCTTTTTCAGTGGCGCACAAATATTGCAACCCTTCCAATATTTAATAACTTAAATTTACCCATTTACCTGAATCCAATATTTCCAATTTAAGAGAGCCTCCCACACCCCTGTAATTGTATTCTATGCATGGAAAATTATAAATTTGCTATAATTTTCTATGTATAGAATCTAATTATTGAAAGGTCATCTTAAATTCACACCCCCTAGCACCCCCCACCCAAGGCTGTGGCAGGAAAAGCAGCAGCATCAAGGGGTCATGAAGTGGGAAAACCAGCAGCAGGGGACAGATAGCTACCCCCAAAACTACCCATCCCCCAGCAACTGTAAACCCCACCTCAATGCCTGCCCCACACCACTTCCCCCCACTGCTGCCACATAACCTATGCGGCAGCTCTGGCCCCAGCCCTAACCAGGCAGCAGCAGCAATGGCAACTTCAGCCCCAGCCCCAATATTGGGGCTGCAGCTGGAGTGACAACAGCCCACCTGCCATTATGCAGTCTCCCCAACCCTGGGGTGGGGGCTGGAGTCAGAGAAGCAGCCGCCACTTGTCCCAGGTGGTATTCAAATCTAAAATAAAGTTTCTTCCCTCCTCATTGAAAAAAATCCTTGTCTTGGATTCAGGTAAATACAATAACATCTTTTGAGTGTGGCGCTAAGGTGCATGGTCAACAGCCCAAAGGCCACAAGTTCAAGGTCAGCACAGCAAAAGTGCTCACAGTGCAGTCCTGTCAGATTTAAATAGATCTGCAAATTTTGCAAAATACCCAGTCATAAGAACATAGAAGAAGCAAGCAATGGGTCTTTGTGAGTTCATACATATACATGCGTCAAGCCAGTTTTACAGTGTCCGTTACTAACTTTTTCAGACATTATCTAATCAATTATCTCCATTTACATCATTAGAATTCAAATTGTATCCTTCTGTTTTTTTAAAGTAGGGTTTAGTTATATGGCAGGAATTTGTAAAAGTAACAGCTCAATAGTTAAGTGAAAGGATTCTTTTTTTCAATAAAAAGACCCAGAGCTGAACTAACACATCAACTTAAATGTCATATTTAAAATAAATATGCCTTCTGATGTGTTTAAAATGAATACAGACATTTTATGGGCACCAAGATATATCCTGCATTGGCAAAGCTCTTAAAAACCTAGCGAATATTTCCCACCTTTTATGCCATTACATCTTTTTTGTTATGGTCTCAGCACACACAAAAATTTAATCAGAATAATTCCCAATATATTCACTCAACTTCTGTTGTCACAACAATTTCTTAATGCATCAGCTGGAACACACTGACCCAACACTTTGACATTCAGATCCAGAACCATCATTACTAATTTTCCTTTTCAAAGAAAGGCAGGTACTCTTGCCAATGAGAATTAAGTCTGAGCACAGAAGATATGAAAGTAGAGCTTCAGGGAATAAAATATTAAATAAGAATACCGCAAGAATCTCCAGATGTCTCAAAAAAATAAATAAATAAAAACCCAAATTCATACATAAGTCTAACAAAAGGAAGCTTACTGCATGCACAGCTATAGCTCTGCAACATTATGTAGCAATAAACTGCATTCTTCCTAGCAATCTGAATAAGAAAAATCCTAAGCAACAGTGCTACAGAAAAATCTCAATTAAAATAGTTTGTAGTTAAAAGATGGTTGTTTTAATGTAAAAAATAAACTGTAACTAACAGCCAACAGAACTTCTGGAAAACTTTAGTACTGTAGCTTCAACCCTTTTGTACTTGTTGAAATATAAAAAGGCAACATATTGAATAACTAACTAACTTTGCAGTGCAAAGGAATAAAGACCAGCAGTAGACAGTCATAACATTTTCCTAAGCAGCAAGAATAGATCATCTGAAGTATACTTGGCAGTACAAGTAAGTTCACAGAGAACACACAGTTAAAGGGGAAAATGTTAAATTTTAATTGTTTTCATAAACAATTTGATATCTCAGTTACCGTATTTACTTGAATATAAAAGATGACCCTTAATACAAAACAACTCCCCCAATAATTAGATTCTATATATGGAAAATATATACATGTATTATTATATTCCAGGTATAGAGATTTGCTTTGAGTCTGTCCCCTTCCCACTGCTACAGCAGGGAAAATAAATTAGTGGAGGGGAGAATCAGGTAGACCCTTTGCCGCTCCCCACCCCGATTCCTCCTGTCTCCCCCCAGCTCCTTACTGTCAGATCCTGTTCTCCTTTAGCACACAGGAGTAAGAAGCAAATTTGAAAACACTGACACTGAAATAAACATAGCTATCGTCATTTACATACAGTAGCCATAGACTTAGTTCGTCCAGAATTGATGCATTTTACATGCATACACCCACACAATTTTTTTTTGGATAATTGTTCATATCCCAGGTCAAACTAGCCAAAAATCAGTTCTGAATCCTATCAACTGGGCAAACCTCAAATCATTCAAAAACCGTATGTGGCACTACAACCAGCAAGTATCCTCCACCTCAGACTTTTCAGCTTGGGACTTCAGATGCTCCCAAATCCATCTGGCAGGCATCCTATGCACAGACCCCAGCCTGGAGGTCTGGGTGTTCAGATACTCCCCAGTCTCACTTGACCTTAGCCAATGGCTACTGGCGCAGTTAGGGGGCAGTCCCCCATTCCCATAAAAGGAGGGGTGTAGTAGAGATCTTCCCACTGGGAGGCTGTACCAGACTCATAAGATATCATCCTGTATGGAGTGCATTGGATAGGGGTTCACCCTCTACTATACAACACCATTCTAAAGTGATCTTGGTTGGGGCAACAGACCAGCACAGCAAGCTACACTTGATCTTAGCCCACAAGAGGCAGCCACATATATACTGTATAGTAAAAACCATGCATGATATTAGTCCAAAACCAGAAGACTCATGATTCACTGAAGAGTTCACTGGGCTGGGCCCAAACAGTCAACATTATTTAAAGCCAAGGTGACCCCACAGCTCAGCACTGCTCATTATGTGCATGACTCCAGTTATGCCCCCACCACAAAAGAACCACGTTCTAATTAGCCCTCCATTCATGAATGGAATCAGATGTTCTCGTCATGAGTCCTGGAATCCTCCAAAAATGTATATGCAGGTGAGGTGCAGGGCAACCTGGTCTGGCTCCACCTCATGGAGGGCAGAGCCTCACTAACCATTTGCGACAGGCTGAGAAAGAGGGAAACAAAGGGATTCTAGGTAAACTGTTTGGGGCCCCATTTGTAATATTTGCTGGACATTTATGGCTGGTAAAGAAACAAAAATTACTGGAAATAGGAAAAAAAACCCTAAGTGTGAGATTGAAGTTGGTGGAAGTGGAAATGTATGCAATGTAGTGGCTCACCGTAACTTAAAAAGGGGTCAGTGCTGAGGGGGACTGTGCTCAATAGGCACTAACATACATCGTATTCAAACCAAATGTACTACCCTATTTTTATGGTAGGTTCCTATCACTGCATTTGCCTAATATGAACTATCTGTTTTGAAGTCATGCTCAGTGTTGGCTACATTTAAATCAACTTCAAAGTTGGTTTCTATCATGGACTATATCTGGCTTTTGGTAGCAGCTTAATGATAGTCAATGTATTTAATAAGGTTTCCTTGAATGCAAGTGTAAAATGAGAGTTTTTCCCCCACATGCTGTTTGGTGGAGAACCTTGTCTTAATATTTTTGAGTAGCTTTAAAAATAAGTTTTTCCATAATTTGAAAAGGCCCAAATAAATATTGGTCCATTACCCTTTGGGGCTTTTTTTTTTTTTTTTTTAAATGCGCTCCATTTGCATTTGTTTGAAGGTATTTTACTATGGCTAAGGACAGACAGTCAAAAAGCCCAATGCTGAATCGATTCTTTGCAGGTTAGTCTAAACTGCACAGATAGAACCAATAAGCATGTGAACAGGCATTCATTTTTTATTCCAGAAATGTAGCCTTGTGCCTACAGTGGCTCTGGCCAGGAGCCAGGGGATGCTAAAGCATGACTCCATACTCAGCCGGAGCAGATAGCTCAGGCCAAGGCTAGCACACCCAATCTGTGAGGCGGACGGTTTCCTGGGAGGTGCAAAACACCCTGGGATGCTGGGGGACTGGGAGTTAACTTCAAATCAGAAGGGGATCTGGAACCAAAGTTCAATTAACAGATTTAACCTAAATCAGTTAAAGTCTGATGCTACATCCATCCAGGTTTATCTTAAAACAGTTTCAGCCATTTTGAAAGCAGTTTAATTGCACTGAGCTTCTGTTGTGTTACACATTTGAACCAGTTTCTGATCATTTATCCCAGTCTGTGTAATTTCTGTCCCTAGTCTGCATGTTCTTACCAGGAAAAAACTAATAGGAGGCATGCTCACTAGTGTCAGTCACTTTACTGAAGTACAAAGCTACCCCTTGAGTCAGGAGTAACTCTACACTTGGATAAGTTTCACTGTCATAAGAGTCAAATATCCACAACTCTAGACAATTCTGTCCCAAATCAGCCATTTGCCCAATGCCTGCAAGCTATTACTGACAAGGCAGTGGCTGTCTAATATGGACACAAGATTGCCAACATTAAAAAAAAAAAAAAAAAATGCAACTGACATTGGTAATGACCTATTTTGCAACACTTTAGAGCCTGGTTTACACAGTAGGTCACATCAGTCATATACAGGTAGTTTGCAGCCCACATCATCTGCAGCAGTTTACTGAATTAAGAACAATCTGTTCAGCTGTTTGCTGAAGCTTTTTCTTCAAAAAGAAGGCTGCTTCTTTCAGAGCTCATGCACTGTTCTATGTAGCCAATCTGAAAGCAGCACCCGTTTAAATAAAAGTCACAGCAAAAAGAACACTTTCGTGGTCCCACAAAACTGGCTGGTGAGGCTCTGTATGCCTATAGTTACTTCACAAACCCACAAATCATCTTTACTGGGGGCTCAGGAATATAATCCCACAAAATATCCATGTCCTACTACAACAATATATGCAAAAGGGTAGAGAATTTAGCACAGCCCCTTTTTCCTTTATCCTAAGCCAAATTAAATGGTTAAATATAATAATAAATAGAAATATAAAAAGTAATATATTTGGATATTGTATCTGCCTAATTTTTTAGCCTTTAGAGAGTGTGTGTTTTCAAACTTTCTTAGCATTCGCAAAAAGTAGAAATTCCCTTTGTTTTAGTTAAGATTGGACTTCTTGCACACAATGAAGAAACTAATCCTCATTCTGTCAGGACAAAATGCATCAGGGTAAAAGGAGTCTTCAGTCTGTGGTCTGAATTCAATGCAGGTTAGTAGTGATGCCAAGTTATTACCATCCCAAAAGAGCTCAGTCATCTCAATTAAATGAATTATGGTTTGATACCAAATCTCCAGAAACTAATGCCTATATCCACAAAGGTATTGCCATGGCTTGATGCTACTGAAGTAAGGAGGAGTTAGAATCCTAGGTACCCGAATAGATCTGAGCCTATCCATCTGCATCAAGAATACCAACACCATTTGCAGTCTGAAGGGATAGATCAGATATCATTGGCAGGGAGATTCATATGGAAGTTGGAGGTAAATTGGCCAAAAGATTGTAACCTCAGCAACTGAGCTATACCACTTTTGCAAATATATAGATCAATCAAAGGAAGTCTTTCCTTTTCCAATGCCATCTCTATGGCATGTCTCACTAGCACTTTTTCTTCCACAAAGGTGACACTGATATTTTGAATCCCTACATCATCCACTAACCTGACCAACTGTATCTAAAATACACAAAAAACTCATGCATAAATAGGCCAACTGGAAATTTATATAAATTGAAACAGACGCTAAAGCCAGCTTCCAAGAGATGTATTAAACCAAATTTGACTTGCTGCCATAAAAGTATTTCTTCTCCTGCTCTATTCAAATATTCTAAGGGAGTTGATGTGCTTAAGCAAGCTAGTACAAACACAGATGACCAGGTTTCATTATTAATAGTAATACTAGAAGGGCATAGTTGACATGCCTTTTATTTGACAAATCTCAAAGCAATTACTTTAGACCCAACATCTTTGCGAGGTAGCCAGCTTCTCTACTTGGTGGTACTTAGAAGCTCTGCAGTACCTGTTGTAATCTGCAGGCCAAAGTTCTGGCTGAGCAATTTAAATTTGTCCTAGGTGCAGTCATCCACAATGACCTGACATGGGGTGCCAGGACACCAGATCCAAGTAGCCCTGGTGCAACTGAGACACATTCCAGCTGGAGAGGAAGAGGGGCAGAGCATCGCCATCCTAAACTGAGACCTGGAGAAGGCCTATGATAGAGTGTCCCACCAGTTCCTGTTCCAGATGCTACAGTGGATGGGAGTCCCTCTAACCTTCATCAGCAGGATCAGGACCCTCTAAATGGAACTGAGCAGAGAAGCACAGATTAACATTTTCCCCAAGCGCCCAGATCACGGTGGAGTCAGGTGTCCGGCACAGCTGCCCATTCTCCCCGATCCTGTTCATCTGCACCATTAACCCCTGGCCCAGCACCCGAGGCAGGACCCAGGGATCCGCAGAGTCCACATTCTAGGTAGCAGCAACCGAGAGGCCAAGGTCTTGGCCTACATGGACAGCTTGATCATCCTGTGCTGGAACAAGTGGTTGGTAGAGAGAGCCCTGGGGCACACAGAGGTATACAAGGTGGCAGTGGTGGCCCAGCTCAGTGCAAATAAGAGCACCAGCCTTACTATGGGTGAACTCAGGGACCTGGAGTCCCTGGGGGTCTCTGCCCCCTGCAAAGGGGTCAGAATCCTCAGATAGTATTTGACCCTGAGCTGAGTAGCAGAACAGCAGTCAGAAGACTGAGGCAAAGGTAAAACAGAGACTGAGGTTGTGACACATGCACTCCCTTTCCATTCAGTGCGGGGGGGGGGGGGGGGGAGAGAAAGAGGAGGGACAGGACAAGAGGTTCACAGGCAGGGCATGCCAGACATCCTCCTGTTCCTGTGGGCCACGTATATGAGCCAGATCTGCAAGCTAGTAACAGGCACAGAATCAAACACCACTTGCCTGGTGAGATTTTGCAGGGCACAACTTAAGACACTGGGAGGGTGTTCACCCCAACCAACCACAGACTGTGGATCATAGGCTCACTGTTGTTCTATGAGATCCTAAACCAGTGCCACAACTTGCATGGCCTGCAGAGCACAGGCCCTGCAACCATGAGCAACCACATGAAGATCCAGGAGACAGCAAGGCTGAGGGACATCACATCACCCAGGGACCTGCTCCCAGCCAACACATGCCAGGCCATGTGCGAGCACATCGACCACAAGAACTTGCACAAAGATCACAAGGACCTGAGCTGGCATAGAGACAGTCAGCTGGGGAGACCCACCTGCCCGTGGTCCAACTGCCACAGAGCCACTGAGACAATCGACCACCTCCTTTGACTCTGTACCTGCACCAAGGAGGTATGGAAAAGGGTGAAGCAGCTCTGCGAAGTGGTGACCAGCATCAACCAGCTAACCGGAGAAGCAGCACTGTATGGGGAATGTGTCAGCCCATTCTGACCAGCTGGCATCCTGCATTAGGAGCACCCTGTGGAAGGCCAGGAACCTCCTGCTGTACAGGCACACGGATGTAGAGTTAGTAGGCTGTGTGAAAATGGCTCCGAGCAATCTCTGGACTTACTACCAGAAATCGGTAGTGGAGGATTCTCATTAAAAATTTAGGCGACTGTGATGTTGATGCCTATACAGTCAGATGGGTTGCAAATTGGCTGGAGGGCCACTCCCAGAGTGGTGGTGGATAGGTCATTTTCAACCTGTAGGGACGTGAACAGTGGGGTTCCCCAAGGCTCAGTCCTCGGACCTACACTGTTCAACATCTTCATCAGCGACTTGGATGAGGGGGTGGAAAGCACCTTGTTCAAATTTGCGGATGACACTAAGATGTGGGGAGAAGTGGGCATGCTAGAGGAGAGGGACAGGCTACAACTAGATCTGGACAGGTTACAGAGGTGGGCGGATGAGAATAGGACAGGTTTCAATACTGACAAATGTAAGGTATTACACCTGGGGAAGGAGAACAAGCAGCATACCTACAGGCTGGGAAACTCCCTTCTCATCAGCACAGGGGCAGAAAAGGAACTTGAAGTTATTATTGATTCCAAGATCAACATGGGCCGCTCATGTGGGGACATGGTCAGGAAGGCTAACCGCACCTCGTCATGCATCCACAGATGCATCACGAGCAGGGCCAAGGAGGTGATCCTCCCCTTCAACTGTGGCCTGACCAGTGTTGCACAGGAGTACTGCATCCAGTTGTGGATGCTGCACTTCAGGAGGGATGTGGCCAGCATTGAGAGGGTCCAGAGGAGGGCCACTCGCATGATCAGGGGGCAGCAGGGAAGGCCCTATGAAGAAAGGCTATGGGACCTGAACCTGTTCAGCCTCCACAAAAGAGAAGGCTGACAGGGGATCTGGTGGCTATCTGTGAACTTGCCAAGGGGGACCAGCAGGCAGTGGGAGAGTCCGTGTTCTCCCGTGCGCTACTGGGAGTAACAAGGAATAATGGCCATAAGTTGACTGAGAGTAGATTCAGGCTAGACACTACTTCACAGTTAGGGCAGCTAAGAGCTGGAACCAACTTCCAAAGGAAGTGGTGCTCACTCCTACCCTGGGGGTGTTCAAAAGGAAGTAGACAAATCACCTAACCAGGGTCGTTTGACCCCTAACATTCTTTCCTGGCCATGGCAGGGGGTCAGACTTGATGATCTGCTCAGGTCCCTTCCAACCCTACCAAGTATGAAACTAGGATGGAGAGGACATGGCCAAAGCCATTTGGCACAGAGACATGTGGCACAAGATCTTCCAACTTCCCACTAGTGGGGAAGGGGGCAGTGACAGCGAGGAAGAGGAAGAAACCAATGGAACTGAGGACAGCAACAGCAACAGCAGGTCCTCCAGTGGGAGTTGGAGTGACAGCAATATGGATGAGGAGTGAAATGAGACTGTAACCCTGCAAGTGGGGTTGGGATGGAGGAAAGAAGTGCCTGATCTGAGAGACCAGAGTTTATTTGTGTGTATAGCATGCGGCACGGATATCGTAACAGGTCTGGGTGGCCAGCGGGCCTTCGTATGGGTGCACAGGTATGTTTTTTTTGTAACGAGTTATGCTTGTGTGTGTGTGTGTGAGACACACCCCTGCCAAAATACTGCTTAAAAGCATTTATGGAGTACCTGTACTAAAACTTGCAGCATTTAAAACAAACAAAAGTAGAATGCATCAATTCTGAATTTACTAAATCTATGCAAATGACAACAGCTATGTTTATTTCAAGGTCAGCGTTTTCAAGTTTGCTCCTCACTTCCATGTGCTCCGAGAGCAGGATCTGATAGTAAGAAAGGAGGAAAGAACTGCAGGGGGAAGAAGTTGGGAGGAGACAGAGGGCAAAGCAGCCACCTGATTTATTTTCCCTGCTGTAGCAGTAGAAGGGGGACAAATTCAAAGCAAACCTCCAATAGTTAGATTCCATGCCTGGAAAACTGTAACAGATTTATACATTTTCCATATATAGAATCTGATTATTCAGGGGCTGTCTTATATGCAAGTAAATATAGTATTTAAAAAAATGAGACGGGAATAATACAAGTGCTGTCATTACTCCTGTAAAGACCTATGTGCTTACTTAACTCTGCACAAGTACTATTTCTCAAGTATTTCACTGCTAGCATTTGCACGAGTTGCGTCTAAAGTATGAGAAGAGAGAAAAAAAAAGAAAAGGGACTAATTGTTTCTATTTTGCTCTTAACACAAAAATATGTTGAAGTTCAAATCAGGAATTATGGGTAATTCCTGTCACATTTTCACAGGATGTTAACTGGGCAATCATAATGGTTCATTCTGATATTAACCCACAAGCTCTTTGAATTCAATGGGAAGACTAATTGTTCCTACTTTATCAAACTGTCAACACAGATGCATGATTTCAAAACCAATTTTTTCGGAACCATAAGACCAATTTCTAAATAGGATTTCTCATGATTGTTAACCCAGGACAGTAAGTTACCCTGTAATCAAGTCCTACATACACAGACTCTTCAGGGTTGGTGGGGTATGTTTAAACCATTTCTAAACTACATAGTATATTTACCAATTAATGTAACAACAAGATTCACTAAAGCAAATGGCCTATTTCAACAAAAACATTTTCTACAATCAATCAATCAGCGTTCTATTAATAAGAAACAATTACTATGTAATGTAGGCTTTGGAAACAAAGATATCAAAATCTGTCGTTTTCAAACATGAATTATGATGTAATTTTAAAACCTATGAGGCTGGGGAAAAAAGGTTAAAGACACAGGGGAAATAAAATAAGTTATGGTTCAGTTTGCTCTGAAAGGCATAAAATTTTGCTATTAATACACAATGTCCTACCTTATCTTTGTTTAAAGAAGTCAGTTCTCCAAAGAAGGAAGAAGGGGATGAATACAGCAGTTCTTCAATCTGGAATGCATTTGCTAAGCCTTCAAGTACTTCCCAGTTCTGGAAAAGATGAAAACCAATAATCTATGATAAACCAAAGCAACAGAAGAAATGTTTTTGTAGAGTGAACATCACACTTCAGGAAAAGTGTTATGCAAACTGTTGAACTTAACAGCTAAAATAGTGCTAACACCAATTGGATAAAAAATTACCCAAACCCCTCACAAGAAAATAACATGTAACAAGGGAGAAAGGGAAAGTAGGGTTGGGGTGATGTTGTAAAAGAACTTTTAAATAGCATATTTTTTAAGGGATTACATTCAATTTTTTTTTCTTCACATAGGCCAATATTCATTTGGGTCCATTCAAGGAATTAAAAAGATGATTAATCCAAATGTAACACAGGCCCAAGTGCACAAAAAACTTAAATGTTTTGCTACTCACTCTTCTCTCTCCTCCCCACCCATTATTGTGTACATTTATCTATTTAAAAATTTTCAGAATTTGGTTCTCTTGTGGGCATACTCACATCTATCAATTGTCATTAAGAACCACAACACATTCTAAAACCTGTACGGTTAAAAGAGTCTGCCCCCAAAACTTGAAATCTGATCTATAGAAGAGAACTCACGACTATACAGAGCCCTATTAAAAATCAAAGGGATTCTATAAAAGGACAGGATTTGCACTGATCTGATTGGAAGATTAGGCCAAACTAGTTAGAGCTTCTCATTTATCTGTATTATACAGCAACTGCTAATATAATTAAAATACTTTCAGTTTTCTAGAATTAAGTAAAAGTATTTTTAAAGTATGTGAATTGCTGTTATGTAAATATAATTATTCATAAGATACAAAATTTCACATACAAATCAGTACTGAGACTGATTTACATACAGCAAACAACGTAACTGTCTTTAAAAACAGAAGCAAAAATCCATCTTATCAACTTATGGCCAAGGAAGACTCCCTCCACCTGTGTTCAGAATCATTTTAGATTGGAAGCTTTTACTGAGATCTCAAAAATGAGCAAGAGCTCTCTTTCAACACTGCAAAGACAAAAAAAGAATAGATCAGCTAAGCATAAAGAGCAAACAGGACGATTTATTTCAAATCAAAAGAACAAAGCACACAGAAATACGCTTTAAACATTTCTGTACACTGCAATGACCAGAAGCTTATGAGAGCTGGTGGCAGGGCTCCAATGTGACAACCAACATGTGCATTTTCAAATGCTACACTGAGCACTAAATGCTAATACGTTAAGTAATAACATATTCTAGATCAGCGGTTTTCCACATTTTTTCATTTCAGACCTCTAAAAAAATTTCAAATGGAGGTACAGATCTCTCTGAATTGTAAGTGTGGGTATTCACATACTTCTGATTGATCAAAGCCATCTTTCTTGGACTCCCTTACACAGTCTGCAGACACCCAGGGGTTCACGGACCAGAGGTTGAAAACTACTGTTCTGCATAGAAAGATTCAGAGTAAATCAGCAATGAGAACTCAAAGCAAGATGAACAATGGTGAAATATGGAGAATCAAATGGCTACCAAGAGCAGGATATATGAGATATATTGTTAGCACAGTTAGGTTTATAGTGGAAATACAGTAAAAAGGACAGCACTACACAGATGCAGTGAAACTGATAAATTTGAACATTCAGCTACTCATATCAAGATTTAAACTTGACATATATAGAAAGAAAATATATTAAATTGTTGAAAGGTGGTAATAAAAAAGATTCATGCAGAAATTCATAGAGAAGACTCCCAAAAGCACAATAATCAATCCATTTCAGGCTTTAAAATTCTGACCCCTGGATGGTGAAATAAGTTACACAGCAACCAAATGGTCAATGGAACACTGTAGCTGAAAGACTGCAAAGAATAGCATGTGTAAATTATTGTTCAGTCTGTAAACAATCTTTGGCCTATAAACACCCAACAAAAACAACAAATCACCCACAGCATTATTACTGAAGTGCATTGTTTAAGTACTGCCTTTCAGTAACTTATGAAACAACCTTTTGAGTTTTGTTCAGCACTTTACATAGAAATGGTTTGTGAATGTACTTCCACTGGGTTTTAAAACTGTACAGTGGATAATGCATCCTTGGCATGGAACAGATGGTTTTGTTTAGTTAAAACTGATAAAAGCAAAGTTACTGGATTTCTCTGTTTGGGGAATTTTTGGTTTTGTTGTGAGCCACGCACCAAAAACAAGTACTGAAAGGTCATCAGCAAGCATAAACAAACTAGTTTTATTTCTTAAAAATAAATTTCAGACAACAACAATCTTTTAAAAATTAAGGAAAAAAGCAAATTGTGTGAGAACACAAACAGAGATTTATATTCTTATTTAAACTGCTTGGTCTGGTATTCATTTGGTTTTGTGCCAGATGCATGTTAGATATGCTTTTTTTTTTTTTTATTCAAAAGCTAAATTTGATTAAGTTAAAAGAAAATATCAGCTCCTCAAATAAAGTGAAAGAAAATACTACAATAAGTGAGGGGGTAATCTTAGCCTCCTCTACTGTATGATCCACTCATTTTTCACTTACTAAAACTTCTATATGCTTTATTGCATCAATACTTGATTGTCTTGACACTTTTAGGGCATAACTGACAAGGTGTGTATGTTAACAAAGATCAAGATTGTTACCACAGATACAGAGTAATAACCAGGACAACTGACAAATAGCCTGCTTTTTGTGTGCCAATGTCATACCACAATCAAGAAAAAAACTGGAAATATAACTAACTTTCTTGCTTTTCTTGTTAACATTTTAAATAAACACTTTCACAAAAAAATCAACAAAGACTATTTGGGTATCATCATAAAGTTCATGGTTTTATTCAATATCTTCATACCCTCAAGATGGGATGGAGAACACCCTCAGCAAGACTGCAGATGACACCAAGCTGTGGGGAGTAGTAGATAAGATGGAGGATAGGGCTAGAATTCAGAGAGACCTAGGCAAATTGGAGGATTGGACCAAAAGGAATCTCATGAGGTTCAATAAGGACAAGTGCAAAGTCCTGTACTTAAGACAGAACATTCCCATGCACCAGTAGACTGCCTGGCTAAAGCAGTAGCTCTGTAGAAAAAGGATCTGGGGGTTACAGTAGACAATAAGCTGAATATGAGCCAACTGTGTGCCCTTGTTGTACAAGCTAATGGCATAGTGGGCTGCATTAGGAGGAGCACAGCCAGCAGATCAAGGGAAGTGATTGCAGGAGCCCAGGCTGGCAGCAGGGGCAGGTTACAAGCTGGTGCTGAGCATGGGGAAAAGTGGCCCCTCACTTGCCCTGTGCCGTGTCCCACACTGTAGCTGCTTGCAGTCCACATGGGGCTGCCTGTGCCAGCTCAGGACAGCCCTGCGTGAGCTGCGAGTGACTGCAGCAGGGAGCTCTGGCCATGGGGTGGGCAAGGGGCCACTTTTCCCCATGCTCAACACCAGCTTCTTCCCTTCCAGTGAGCAGGGGGTCAAGGCTGTGCGCTGCCTCCCCTTCCCTCCCCAGCCTGTACTGCAGGACTGGGGGGCACTGGGAGCCAGCAGGAGCATGGGGCCTGCACCGGTGTCCCAGGGCCAGTGCCAGTGCCAGCAGGGCGGCAGTAGTGTGGGCAGCCAGCAGAGGCTCTATGGAGCTGGGCCAGCTCCCCCCTTCCCCTGCTGCTGCTGCTGCTGCTGCTGCAGCCCAGCCCAGCCATACAGACCCCTGCCAGCCTGTCCCCTGCTTTGGGCCTCACCGGTGCTAGCCCTGGGACGTGGAACCAATCTCCCAATGTCTTGGGACCAAAGACATTGGGACATTAGTCCTAAGATGGTGACCAGAGGGTGGAGCACCTGTGGAAGAAGGGAAAAATGGAGTTGAATCTCCATTATGTGTAAGGGTGCAAAACATGTATTCAGCTTAGGCTATGGGGAAGTCAAAAGGACATGATCCAAAACCGCCAGACTAACACAAGACTGGGACCATCCTGTCCTAGTGTAGTAAAACACAAAAGCTTAGCACAAAAGTAACCACAAACCAGCTTGCTGAGTCAGCCCAAAATGGGAAGTGACCCCTAAGGTTGCAAGTTAGCAAAATTTTTTAGGGTCTTTCATCTAACAATCATAAATGGAAGACATGCGCTTTACTAGCAGAGTAATGGCAAATGCCGATTGGCATCTGTCAATGCTATGCTTATCTCGTCATATTTTCTATATGAACTCGCCTCACCTGTTGTACAGGGTCAGACCTCTTCACAATTCTCCAGTTGTATATGAGTCTGTCCAGAATGCATTTTCTAATAAAGCAAGCCTCTGCTGACCTGACCTAAAGTTTGCTGCGTGTGTTTACCACGACACACCTTGCAAGGGGCAGGGTTACGCATGCAGCCCTCAGCCTGCCAAAACTGGGTAAACAGCCCTCTGCTCGAAATAATTGCCCATCCCTGTACTAGGAAGAACTCTCTCACTAGGAGGGTAGTAAAGTATCGGAACAGGTTACTCAGAGAAGTGGTGGAATCTCCTTCCTTGGAGTTTTTTGTTGTTTTTTTTTTTTAAGACCCAGCTAGATGAAGCCTTGGCTGGGATGATCTACTTGGGTATGGTTCTGCTTCAAGCAGGGGGTTGAAATAGATGACCTCCTGAGGTCCCTTCAAACCCTAATTTTCTAAGGTTCTATGATTAATTCCTGCAGATAAAAATAATGGGCATCACCACTTACATAATTTTTATTTCTCTCTACATGCATCATCTCTCTCACCATCCTTCCTTTAGTCATTTGAAATGTAGCTACGGATTGCTAGATACTAGATGCATTCAACAACAGAGGCAGCTTTGTTCTTTGTTGGACAGAGGGCCCTATATGATCCATTATCTATTACAAAGGAATTTGCCAAGTGTTTTGGATCCATTAGATAAGTTTGCAAATGTAAGATAAAGTAAATATTATTTGTGCATTTCATTTCTTAGTTGGAGTATCAGAATTAAGTGGAGCAAATAATAAACTACAACTCACATAAAACTTTCTAGATAGTTCAATCCAAACTTTACTAAGAATCTATATACATTTTGTTACAAAATAAGGAAAAACAAAAATACAAGCAGTATGAAAAAATAAAAGTGTGCATTTTATAAGACACAGGATATTAGTAGGTTTAATATCACAACCTGGCGCGTGCCACAACCTGGCAGCCAACCGTCATATCAAATGTAATACTTGAATGTTTGTAATAGTTGCCCATTAGTCAGTTCAGGAAGAAGACAAGATTCATCTTCTTATCTAGACCATTGTTTTGGCCTACGTGCAGAAGGTCCTGACTTTGCTCAAAGTCTTAGCTTTTGAATTTTATCTTTAGAGGCCTTTAACAAAGTTAACCTACAAATGACCCTTAAGCAAATATCCCAATAAATCAAACCCTGCAAGCCTTTGAAAAAAATTGGAAAGAAGGTAACTTGCAGTGGTATGGACATTCCCCAAAGTAATTAAAATGGTCAAGAAAATAAACTGATTACCAAACCAAAGAATCTATTGAGTAAGATCTGAGCTCAAATTTGGGAGTAGTGAAAGGTTTGGGTAGGAAGGGCCCAAGATGGTAAATCATTCAATAAAAACTGTAACCTACTGTCCCATTTGGAGGTAACCTCACTTGCAGAACAACAAAGGAAGAATAGCAAGTGTAGGCCGGATCAGACTGATTACCTGAACCACCTCTCCATTAACACGAAGCTCTTAAGTCACACTGAAGCTGCAGAGCTCCCAAAAGGGGACTTGTTCCTATCACTGCTGAGACCAACCCTAAAACCATAACTAAAGAATGAAGGTATACCTGGAGATTTCGTTTCTCAGAATTCTAGGATTGCAAGTATATTATGAAAAACAATAGTATTGATTCAAATTGAACTTTTAGTTGTTTTTGTAATACTAATTCTTATAACATTGTTTCTGATATATGTAGTTATTGTATTCTTAATATTTGTGATATTTCTTAAAGCTAAACAGTGTTATATGCGTAGCAAAGAATTTTAAAATAAAATTGTGTTGTATGAATTAAGATTGTAATCATTGTAAAATTGTGCAAATAGATAAAAATTTCCCTTTATTTTACGAATCAGTAAGTTGTGTGGAAGTTTCTCTATTCCATAACCCACTAGAGACACCAACCCACCATGGCCCAGTACCAGGCCACGGTCTGTTGGTTGGGAACCTCTGCTCTAGATTCTCAGTGCACAGGAACTATTATTAAGTAGCTCATTCCTCTTTGAAAGTGAATAGCAACAATAAAAACTATACAAAGTGCTAGAGGTCAGAAAGTCATGTAGTTTCCTTGTCTAAAAGGATCTAAGTGAAATTCTCCTCTATGTCTACTTAGGAAAAAAATTTTAACTTCAAAAAGGACCCTTCCCTAAAAGTGCTTTTTTCCTACTTTCATGGCTTTCTTCCAAAAATGTTACTACATATTTTCAAATCTCAAAAAGGTTATATTCATTAATATCTGAAATATAGACCATAGGCTGCATCAATAAGTCTTTCAAGAATGCAGCAGTACCTGTCTTCATAATCAAGCAAGAACAGAGATGGGGGGGGAGCAGTTTCTAGTCTACTCCCCTACCTAAATAAAACTTTACTATCTTTTAAAATCTACATTAAAATGCCAAAAAGTTGCAAACAGAGATATGTACCATATGTCCTACCAGCTTTCCATTTGTCCTAGTTGCACGCATGTGAACTTTGTGTCACGGCCTCACAACAAAACAAAAGTGAGAAGTTACCATAGTTCAGTTTCAAGAGAAACCAGAAAATAGTCAGATGTCTGGCAAGGAGCTGCAATTGTGCTGCAGGTCAGACCAAGAGTGAAGCATATAAAAATTATTCATCTGAAATTCCCAGGGTGTGACAAGAACATTGTACAGTTAGGATATAGACTACAATGGAAGCTTTAAGAATCTCAAGTTGTATAAATTTACCCAATACCACTTAGCAAAAGGACAAGTAAATAGTTCCTTAGAGCACATCTAAAATAATACACTGACACAGGTGAGAATTACAGTACAGAGTGTCCCATCTTACTTTGAATGAGTACTTTATGCCTTCCTCTGGACTGAGCCAAAGACCAGTCAACCCACCTATAAGTATTACAGTGTCAACAGCCACTAGATGACATCTAGTGGAATCAAAGGCCACTAGATGTAACGGTGACCACATCACTCCCTTGTGTACTTGTTGTCTACTAGCACAAATGAGCCTTAATTAGGTAGTACAGAAACACTCAGCTCCTAGCCTACAGACCAGATCTGGCCTCTGGCACTGTCACCAGCCCACAGGACTCCCCATGGATCTGTGGAGATCCCCAAAGATGGTAGAATTGCATGCTAGATGGGGCATGTAGGGCAGCACAGGACATAATCCAAGAGCTTGATGCTGGCCAGGTGTTGGCCAGGGCCTAATGCTGTCCAGGCAGGGGCAGTGAAGGGCCCAGTGCCAGCCCACAGACTGGTCCCATGTCATTCATTTGGCCCATGGGGCCCAAACCAAAAGCACCACTGAGCTAGCCCAATTTGCTGGTTAGTTTCAGGGCAGATGCTGGCTGGACCTTGGATTCTGTCTAGTTTGGTATTAGATAAGGTCAGGTGCTTGTATATAGCATAGTTATCTTGCATTGTAGAGCAAAAGGAATGCTTATTATAAGAAATGTACATTCTGTTCCACTAATGTGGACTTCCTGCAATTAAAACCCAGATTTAACATATTTAATCTAAACAGTGGAATTGACAAAATGGCAAGGCAAAATGAGGTAGCAGGATATCCCCCACATGCAAAATTGTTACGTCTATGAATCCTAGAAAGGACTGTGAGGAATTTAAAGCCAGAAGACTGGACAACATATTGACAAGTGGAGGTACACATTAGAAATAAGTTTCACAAAATCTTAGTGTTGGAAGGGACCTAAAGCATCACATATTCCAGACCTGGCACAAACGCAGGATTTCCATCAAAGTTCCATATTTATAAAGAATATACACAATAAACATACATAGCACATAAAATAGAGCTCTGATGGAAGCAAATTTGGAAGTATTTATAATAATACCCTCCAAAATACCTGCTGTAGCCTGATTTTGACAATAAGGAGTCAACTACAAGCACCTAACCAGACTTCTCTTTGTCTGTGCATAACCGTTAAGAGATGCCTCGGCACAGCTTGTGTTGAGCACATTATGGGCACAAGAGCAGGGAGTTACCCCTGTAGTGCGGGAAATGTTTTGGTGCACAGTCAGAGCCCGCCAAAACCTTGCAGCTGCACCACCAAGTGCATGCTTGCAATTGGCTCACGTTAAATTATGCATACATGTCGGTCGGCAATTGGTCTGCTGACCGAATAAGAGGCTTGGGCAATGCCCGCCCAAACGGAGGAGAGCTGGGACACGCGTGAGGAAAGATTCGCGTGTTTCCAAGCCACGAAGGAGGCCTGATCAATCGATGACTCCCCGCCAGATTCATCCGACATCCCACACCTTGCGTGAGTGTCTCATTGTGTGAGCTTCTGTGTGTCTGAGTTCCTGTTTGAGTTTTGTAACTTCAAGGAACGTGCCTACAGCCTAAGGACTGTAAGTAAAGTTTTTTTGCTTCCAACAACCTCCGAGTCTAGTGCTCTAAATCCACACTCCATCAGTGGCCCCATTCCACCAGCATTTCTCGGCCCCCACACTCTTGACCCCAACTATTCCACTGTACAGAGAATTTAAAATCTAGCAGTAGAGGACCTAGCCAAATAATCAACCAAACCAAACCAAACAAAAATGCCCAGACTCATCAGGGCATTTGGTTGTAGCCGTGTTGGTCTAAGGACATATCACATTTACCCAAATAACTTTGTCTGGCTATCTTTTATGAGACCAACTGAATAAACCAGTTGATTGTTTATTCAGTTGGGTAAATGTTTATAGCCGATAGCCCATTTTTAAGGAGGCATATCAACCAATACTAATCCAATTTCCAATACAGCAGTGGTTCTCAAACTTTTTTTTTTCCCCACAGACCACTTGAAAATTGCTGAGGGTCACAGTGAACCACTTAATAAACATGTTGAGGCAGACACCAAATATTTCTTCTTAGAAACTGAAGAAGTTTAGGCATAAACTTTAGACCTACAACCCTGTCAAACAAGTCCCTATGCACATTAACATATTCAAAACCATTTGTGACCCATAGTTACGATCCAGCCATATTTGCAATAGCTTCTTCTCATCTTTATGAAGGGAAAGGGAAAGACTGATCATACTACAGAAACTTGTTATAACTATGTTATCAGCTGGTTATGGTTAAAGATTCCTAGTATAGGAAAACTGGCTAAGCCAGCTCCAACAAAGTAAAAGGCAATACTCCCCTTGATTTGAACGGCATCAAGCTTTTATCCAGTCAGTTGAAACCCAGCCAAAAAAGTCCACCCCAAGCTGGTAAAGAGAAGGGGAAAAAATGCAAACAACTGTCTGTTCCAAAAAAGCTTCTGATTCATTTCGAGCGTTAAACAAAAACCACCCCCATGCCGTCCTGTGCACCAGAAAGCTGTTACCAAAATCTACATCTTTCCTCAGCTATTACAATTATTTTTTTTGTAGATCCAAAATTCAGGCAGTGTGCTGAAGACCAAAAATGTAAAGGCAATATGAAACACCCTCCACCCAAAATAACACCCCCCCACTCTCCAAAAGCCACCTTAGTAATAAATGCAACACAAAAATAAGTAGGTAGAAAGTTAACCAGTTGTCATGGGTATTTTTTCTATTAAAAATACTCCCATGTTAATCTTCCTTGAAGCTCTTGCAGAATTTTCTTGGTGTCATATATTTTACTACTGGAGATCTGCAGAAGCCAGGTGACCTTCCCAGTTCTAGCTTGCACCAGGGAAATACCTTGCTCACTTGTAATAAAATCCTCTATTTTTGAACAGCCTGGGGTGGAATAAGAAAAGGTTTTCTTAAGATGCTGTGTTCCTCCCACCAAACAAGTATTTTTCTTGGTATAGCTCTGGATATACCAGTATATTATAGTTTAATATAATAAGAATATTCTCCTTATTTTACCAGGTTCTGGAAAATCAGCATGAGAACAAGGACAACTATTCTACAACCTTAAATACAACACAAAATACATGAGAATTGTTCTATTACATAACATGACCTACATAAGTATTATTTTTAAAAGCATCTTAAATACTGAAACACTCTTACCTAATACAAGCTCCTACCACCAGTTTCCTTAGAAACAGCATCCTGCAGTCATCCTACACCAAACCTGAAACATTCTCTCGTTAGCTCCTGCGACAACTCATCCTACGCCAAACAATAAAGAATCTCTTCTATTAGTTCCTATGTAATAATTAGTTCCTATGCTAAACCTGACATTAAAATAGCCTATATGCAATAACCAATCCCGAAAGTTATATTCAGAACAACCACTTCTATGGAAGCAACTCTCTACATACTCTTAACCTAGCCAAATACGCTCTTAACTCTTATGTAGCATAGTCGATTTGTTCTAATCCAAAGTGACATGATTTGCTTACAAAGTAACAGATTTTGAACAATCTAAATTAAGTACAGAAAATGCATGGTAAAAGGCAACACAAAAATGTTAAAAGAAAATTGATGAATGTCAAACCACAAATGAAATACTCGATACTGTCTACAGGTAATAAACCAGAAGCAAGTACTAATGGGGAATGGGCATTAACTACAGAAAAAGATACCTTGGCACAGCTTTATAGATTAGTAAGTAAAGCACAGAAAAAAGAAGCACAGCTGTCTATGGCAGGACAGAATCATGATGACTGCTGCAAATATGAAAATTTATGCAGAACAAATTGTCCTAGGAAACGTAAATGTTGAATTCCAAACAGCTTCCTCTTTTCAAGCCTTAGCATCCTTGCTTGACCCAAATCAATGTCTGTTGTATCATGGAAATAACTTTCCTTCAAAAATGAAGTTCTCTATCAATTTTAGACCATTAAAACATCAATACATGCTTTTGGCTGCAAGATCTATTACTAACTGCAGTCCACTGAACAGGAACTCAGGTGAGAGATTAAAAAATTATTTACTTGATCAGGGGTGGAGAAACAAGGACTTCCAATACCGCTCCTATAACATTACTTTCCCCTGAAACCTAATAAAATCTCTTCCAATCTTTCCAACTAGAACTTGAGAAAAGTTTAACTTTAAAAAAAAAAAAAGCGCAAGGTAGCAAAGAGGCAGTTTACTGCTGAAGCAGTTTTATTCAAGTGTATTTTGAACAGAAAGGGATATTTCAGTTCCAATTCTGCTTCAGCCCAGGCTATAGCCTAAATACAGCATGTTACATCAAAAGCATACATAAGAATAAGAAGATGGCAAAGTTCAGCATTCAAACGTTAGGAAATGCTGCAATTACATTCCCCAGCAACAGAATCTAGTTTTTAGTAACACAATCACATAAAATTTAATCCACAGGACTCCTACCCCATCCAGTACTATGAAGAGGACGTTATGTATTAGATGGCTGGAGAGGGTACTCAGAAAATGAATTAGGATTGCACAGCCAGCGAAGCTGTTGCCTTCAGTTTCTTTGGATGTAGTTTCCTAGCTTTTTAAAAGCAAGGAGGGAAACACACATACACACAACAAAAATACAATCATGTGGAATCACACTGGTCACCAGTGACATTAGAAGTTTTAGCTATATAGCACACACATCCGTCACTTGAGCAAACTAGCAGCAAGTGACTAGCAGTTGTCTTACTCTGTGTGCATCAACCACTAGAGGGAGATGGGGCACACACTTTGCCATTGGCTTTCACAATATTTCTCTGCTATCAGCATATGTCTAAACCAGTGATTTTCAACCAGGGTGCCATGGCACCCTGCAGTGCCTTGAGATCCTTTCAAGGGTGCCACAGGGTGCCATGCAACATTAGCACTGTTAGGCATACATACACAATTTACAAGATAAACCCAGAGATTTCAAATAGGAATTCAGAATGTTAAAAACCTTCTGACCTATTGTGGGGCTTTGAGTTCTTTGCAACAGAATTACGCCATTATTCCTCTGTAGTAAAAAAAAAAATAAGTAAAAATTATGAGTTGGCAGTTTCTCACGGGTGCCTCGAATCAAGAAACACTAATCTAAGACCTCAGAATGTGGGGCTCAGTTCCAGACTCTGTAGGAAAAGTTGCCTTGTACTTCTTCCCCAGTTCTTCATAACCTGCTCCTGTTCCACTGCCCCATTGCATTGAAATTCTCCTTTCCTTCTATCTGCATTCCAGTCAGGTTATACTTTCTTCTCCATAGTCAGGGTACGAACAGAATGAGCAAGACTGTCCCTTCTTTCAGTTCCTGTGTCTTCACACAGCCTGGACAAGCAATAGAGGGGAAAGTTCTGTTCAGCCACAAAAACCTAACATTAAGCACTCTCTCAGCATGGTGCACAGCCTAGTCTGTCCATAGGAACCATATAGAGATGAAGCATATGCTGCACCAATCACCTCCAGGGAATAATGCTGCCAAAGAAAATCTCTACTAAGGTTCTCTACTTGAACACGCTACTATTTTTCAAAGGTTCTTAATTTGGCCAAATGCGAGGAGGGATTTTTTCTTTAGCTTTTGCTTTGTTTGGTAAAACAAACAATACAAGATAACACAATTACAACTATGAAAGCAAAAAAAGGAAGGGAGATCTTTGCTAAATTGCAATTTCTAATGCTGAAGCTTGGAGGTATGGGGGGTTCCTGAGTGGAAAAACAACCAAACCACCAAATTTGTCTTTCCCCACTCTCCCCCCCCCCCCCCCCAAGGAAAAAATAAAGTTTGCCCAATCTATTTGGAAAAAAAAAAATATATATATATATATATATATATATATATATATTAAATACCTGCTTTGCCAAAACTTTTAAACAAATTCAGACAAACACAGATAACTACAGGGACAATTCCAACCAGAATGGTTAAGTCTGGCTAAAAGAACTAAAAGCAGGTTCTTAATGTATAAAGGCAATGCTACCAACACTTCCTATAGTAATACTTTTGCAGTAAAATATTACCAATTATTACACTCAGAGATTCATTAAAGTTATTATTTATATATGACAATTATTCTGAAAAATGGCAAGCTATCCTCTAGGAGCTTATGAAATTATATTCAAAGTGTCTGAATTATCTGGATGGGGACAGGAAGCAAACGTGAAAAAAAAAAAAATTAAGCAACCCAATCCTTTGCTCACAATCTTTGCCTACTCAGGAGGCAAGCAACTATATTGTCAAATCCATTTCAAACATAAACCTAACTGAACAAATTATGGTATGCTCTGGAGGTGACAAAATTATGAATGATTAATTTCAGGGTCCACTGTAAAGAAAAAAAAAATGTAGATTTAGCACTGTAGCCTTCTGGCTACCTATATTAAAGAACAGAATAAAACAGCAGCAACTGGAGAATCCAGACAACTTAAGAATGAAGTATCTTTGCACATAAATACTGTGTGTGACAATTTGGGAGAGTAGTGCAAAAGAATGCATTAGTACAAGAAAAATATGAAATCTGATTTTAACTTCTTTATAAACATACCTATATTAGCCTGAGTTCATTTTTTTAAACCAGAATTTCCATGTTAGGATTAATATTCCTCAAGTGTTCTGAACCACCAAGTGCTCTGTGACTTGTCCATCCAAATGAAATGCTACAGACTCTAGAAGGAGATGCTTTAAAAATTACTGCCAAGATGTTTTGCTCTAAGGCATAGTTCTCGACCTGTGGTATGTGGACCCCCAGGGGTACGCAAGACAGGCAGGGGGTACGCAGGTGCACCAACTTTCTCTCGCCCTCTTTTCCTCTCAAAACCATGGTAAAAAATGTGGTGCACTGCGCATTGCGCAGTGCTTTACACGCCCCAGTAACAATCGGTGTACCATCCTTTGCGCGGCACTGGGTTCAGCCCTCCTAGCTTTGGCCAACATCACCTCTAGCCCAGGTACATAATTGAGTTTTATACCAGAGGTGCATAAGATGGCAGCCCTACTCACACCAAATCAGACATCTGTCATATCATGGCCTTATATACACAGCCGTTCTTCCAACATATGGCACACATTAGTCTGTAAATATAAAATCCCCTGGAAAACTGAGTGTTGGTATACTTACTAACATTTTCAGAAGTTAGAGGGTACTTGCTACTTAAAAGGTTGAGAAACACTGCTCTAAGGCATCTGATCCTGTAGAGATTTATGCTCAAGAGTAATCCTATTAACTTTAGTTACATTCCTCATAGGCACTGTTATATGCATTTCTGCAGGTCTTTGTCTTAGTCAGAGAACAGGCAAGGAGGTAGTGTTTCCAAAGAGAGGACAATCTATTTTTAACAAAGATGATAAGCAGTTGCTGTGAAATACTACAAAACAAAATCTAAAAATTAAAATAGGCACTTGGCAACTTATCTGCTTGCCTTGCTGGGAAAATAATTGTGCTATTATCAATAAGGCAGAACAGGGTAAGAACTAAACCAATTTCCCTTCTTGTTTCAATACTAGTTTAGTTTAATAATTAATTTTTACTGCTGAATAGTTAAACACAATGCATACTGTTTACATAGTAGAGTTATTCTTCTGATGTTAAACTAGTATTAAAACAGATTGGAAATTGGCCAGCTATAGAATAGGAAGTACCAGTTAATATTTTAAAGCAAAGTGACCAATTTACACTTCACAGTTTCTGATGAGAAGCAGTTTTAACATGCACATTTTTGTGACTCAATAAAATTACATTTGCTTGTATGTGGAAAACCTCAACATAATCTATTTGAGGGTTTAGTGCAAGATCAAGACACATTAGTTCTTCAAAACTTAACTGCGTCCTTACTGAATTCTTCACTTCAGTAAGCAATTACCCCAAATCATTCAATTTTCTTCAACAAAAACAGACAGAGAAACCCACCCAAAGGTCGCTGATTTAATTCAAAGTGGATACTGCTTCAATGGCTTGAAAAGCTGTGTATCTATTTTTGCCACGGTTAAATTTGGTTCAGAATTAGAGGACAACAGAATAATTAAGAACAGAATACAATTTGTTTTCATACATTTTTAATTATCATGCACATTCTCTAACTATGGTCTGAACAGCAAGACGTTGTTCTAAGCATTAGGTCATTATCAGTGGAACCTCACCTTTCCTCTTGTTGCACATTTTGAAGATAAGAATCCCACAGTCCTACTAACATGGCCATAAGAGCTCAAGAAATGTCATGCCAGGTCAGACGACAGGTCCATCTAGCCCAGTATCCCAAGTCTCACAGTGACGGAGAATGGATGCTAAAAGTAAAGAGTATTTATGAACTACCTATCCAGACCGATCTATCCCTCGTTGAGCTCCCCTATGACTGCCAGCATGAGTCCAAAGAAGTCCTGACTTGCAAGTTGTACCCCTGCCTAGTATGTTTAATGCCCACCAAAGTATCTATCTTGCATTAATTTGTCCTTTTTGAACCCACTTAAGGCATCAGCCTCTGCAGCCCCTTTGTAGTAATGAGTTCCATAAGTCAATTTTACACCACATGAAAAAACAAAACAAACAAACTTGTGTTTGTTTTGAAGCTGCTACCTAATAATTTCATTGTATGTTTCGCTAGTTATCATCAAGGATCCAGGTTTTCCATTTCCCATAGAAAAAAAAAACAACAGAATTTCCATGTTAACTGAGAAAAATGTGGATTTCTCGTTTTAACAGAGAAATGAGGGATTTTCCATTTTTGCTAAGAGCTCTCTGCAGGCTGGCAGAGTTCCAGCCTGTAAGGGGATAGGGAGAGATGGAGAAAGAAGTTGAGCAGGGGTGCCATGTGTATGTACATCCCCCCCAGATCTGTGCATGGGACAGGCTGCCTGCTGTGGGCGCGGGCTCCCTATGCTCCTGCCTTCCCCCCCAGAGGCCTCCACATCCCAGCAGACAGGGCCTGGCGTGGCAGGAGAGCGGGCCAAGCAATGAAGGTCTTTGCTACTGCAAGCCCCATGCCACTCTGGCAAAGCAGCTCCTGCTCACCTGACAGCAGTGGGGGGGGACAGCGCAGAGTTGTGCCCCTTGCTGCTGCTAGGCAGGCAGGGGATGCCTCATCAGAATGGGATGGGGAATCGCAGAAGCTCCCTGCTGCTCTGCCTTGTCGGATCCTGCCCACTGGAGCACAGAGGCCCTGGCGGGAGGGCAGCAGGGCAGGGAGCCCGAGTCTGCAGCAGGCTCCCCCCAGGGGTTCTGCTCTGGATGCGCCACCTGTGGGGAGGGGGAGGCAGGCTCCATGCCTCACTCCACCAATGCATCCTGCATGCGGCAGCTGGAGCTGTGGTGCTGCTGCAGGAGGCTGCAGACCAGGATCTCTGGCCCCATAGCCCAGGCAGCTGGGGGCCTCCTTCAGCAGGGCTGGGGGGAGCGGGAGGCTGTGGGTAGGGAGTAAGGGGAACAACAATTAAAGCAGCTGTGTGAATTTATAAAGGTATATTATTTTGTTTAGATTTTGCTTTATCTAATTGGGGGGGGGGAGAGGAAGAAATAAAGAAATTGGCTTTATACCTTTGACAGATGAAACATTTTCAAAGGTCATCAGTATGCATATTATAAAGCATGTTCTGTGAAGGACACTAGTACAGGGGTTTTCAACCCTTGAAAACTAGCCTGGATAAGGCTAGCTTCAAGCTATGAAGAAGATACACAAATAAAAGGCTGAGAAAGCAGACAGAACTGGTCTTTTTCTATTATACATCTAGATTCCCTTGTTCCTCTTTAAATGTATCCATAAACCAGTAATATCTGGATGCAATTCTAGACCAATAAAACATATAAAACATTCCAGAAAGTGGAAAATTGTTACATTTTCCAGTTACATGTGAAAAGAGATTCAGACTTTTGTTATGATAGCCTAATGATTCTCAACCAGGGTGACATGGGTGAGGTACCAGTATACCCTTAGAAAGGGGCTGCAGGGAGCAAATGGAGATAGACAAATAAGGGTAAGCTCAGGTTTTGCTGACTGGCTGCTCCCCAGCTACTACTGCTCGGCCTCTCTCTAAGGAAGTAAACAATGTAATAAAATGTATTAGTTATCAAAATAAGGAGCTGCTCAATTCACAAAAGTTATGGAGGGGGGGTGCCTGGAGCCTTACAACAGTGCCTTGAGCCTAAAAAGGTATAAAACCACTGTACTAGCACTTTGTTGATTTCCCTTACTATTGCTATTATTTTTAAAATAGACTACTGATCTAAAATCATTCCTCACATAAAAATCGAAAGATTTGATAAGAACAAAGGGTTATATTTGTTCTAATTAGAACATTAGAGTTCTGATTTTTTTCCCATAATTAATACATAACCAAACAATGCCTCTGGAAGAACCTTATAACATCACCGTTTTATCAAAAGCAGTTTGCTTTTGTCAGGTTAAAACTCATTTTCAGGTACTTTCAGCAAAACAATGTGGTTAAACAGGAGCTCAGCAAATTAGGGTAAAATACTAATTCCATAGGACTTAATGACAAAACTATCATTGAAGTCAATGAGACAGGTTTTCACATTTAGTTTCCACTTCTTATTTCTCCACTTAAGTGATTTAACCAGTAAGTGATGTTAAGGCAGCAGATTTTAGAGGTAATTCAGCTCCCATTAGTTCAGTATCAACTACGACAACCGGAATAAGGTACCCAAATCCCTTTAGTCCCTTATATATAAAACTAGGACAGTTTTTAATCCACATTTATAGAGACAATTCAGAATCTCAAATTCTTAAAACACAAGGTTTCTTTAACATTAGAGCTACAACATACCAAAGCACAAAATTGTTTTTCAAGAAAAAAAGTCCTCAAATCTGGGGAAGAAGGCTATTTTTCTTATCCATTCCATTAGTAATTCTTCTTGTGCAGGTTTGTATTACAAAAATCACCAAATGCTAATCTATTTAAAAATAGAACAACAATCAATCTTAGCTGACTCACGGTTCCATGTACAGATTTTCCTAAATGAAGGAATGACTTGCCACATAACCAGCATACAATAAAAATATTCCAAAGGAAAAAAAAAAACCCTCTCAAATGCTAAAGACACACAGTTAACATAAATCTTGAAGCGAGTGTATGCGTGTGCATATTATTAACATCCACTTTCCCCCTGCCCCATGGCAAAAACAGAAGCTATACACAGACGGTTATCCTATAATTAAAACAACTAGATTTTGAACACTGCAAACATCTGACATGAATAGCTCAAAAAGTTTTCATCCCAGACCCTGCAGGAATTACATACTTTTACTTTGTCACTACTTTCACAAATCAGTATGTCCCTAAATAAAATATCATATCAAAGGAACCTAAAACCCTTAACTCCCAAAGTAAAATACAAACACAGATCTTGATCAGCAAAGGTGCTTTTTGTATCTTAGCAATTTACATGCTCACAAGAACAAATAGGCAGAACATGAAGATGGAGTAACAGACACATGCTTGCTCATATCCACAAACCAAACCACAGATTAAATGGTAGGAAAAGTTTAGGTCTGCTTAATATTGTTTTAATAACTAGTTTAAGTGGTCACTATCACCTTTTCCAACTTAGTTAGAAAGTGACATTTTTCCTGAACATCAGCTGATGTACTAATATAAGACAGGTTTGAAGCCTCTCATTTAAATGCGTACATTTATCTCCTGATGGACAAAAACTATATACACAACCTGAGAAAATGAAGTATGAAATATTTATGTTGTCACCTACCCAAAGATTGTCATTTGGCCAGTCCCAAGATTAAAGGACAAATAAGGAGAATTTTCAAATAACTCTCATTACATTAATAATTTGAGATGAATTCTCATGCTCCAAATACAAGAACTTTACTTTAAAACGCAAGCTTAACTAATGCTTTTGTGATTAGACATTTTTTCAAACAACACTGACACAGAAAGTCTTTTATTTGGGGTATGGGTTTTTTCCCTACATGAATGCAAAGTTTCCACCTCTAAAGCTCCAAATGCAACAAAAATCTACTACTATTTTTTTTTTTTTTTTTAAATACACTGGAATTTCAACCATGTTTTACTGAATCAAGTGCAATACTGAATTCAAAAATTAGGGGTTTGGGGGGGGGGTTTTGTTTGTTTTTTTTTTTGTTTTTGTTTTTTTACTTATTTCTAAATACTAGTCCTTCTTTAGTAGCACACATGAGTATGCTTGGGGCGTTCCAACCCCCCACCAAGAGCTACGATTGTTTAAGAGAACTCCCACTTTCTTCAAATTAGCTCAGCTAAAAGGTTATGAACCTCCATATGTGGTACCATTACATTGCTGCAGCCCTAGTTTTGCTATCTAAAACAGATGGCTCAATTCTAACTGTACAGTTTAAAAGTGTAATGCAGAACATACAAGACAACTTTATACTGTACACGCAAATATTTAATATTTAGTTTGTAGGCAGAATTCCAAAAGGTCGTAAGAATTTCTAGTTGATTACTTTGTTTTCACACACTAGGAAATCCATCTTTAACTTGGCAGATAAATTCATCTATTTTGTTTATTTAATCTACTATACTTCTGTTCATAAAATGTTGGTGAATATTCATCCATGACAATTTGGAAGTTTTCCTAAGTGCAGTTAATTTCTGTGGTGCTGGCTGTAGCCATGTTTGTCTGTCTATGCCCTTAGACCAAGTTCTTTGGGGTGGTGGTATGTCTTAAGGTGTATACGTGTATATCCATCCCCTCCATGCACCGACATGGAATTTTAAATATACATGTGCAACTTGAGTTCCAGTTGCCATATAGGTACCAATCAAAATAATGTTGGGTTTTTTGGTTTGTTTGTTTTTTTTTAATTGAAGTCTAGAGGCCATGCCATATCACACCACACTTCAGAAATCAGCATATAAACATTGTGCTCGCCTGTTTTTAGGGTTTTGGGTGCCTTTCCCTGTAAGGGCACTGGCCAAAGAGCAAGTACAGGACTGATCACTTTTTCTGGAAAACCCACGAGAATTAATGGGGACTGCTTGCTTGGTTTATTTGCAGGATTATTTGTGTTCTCTTCAGTAGACATATAACAAGCAAAGTTCTTTGCAACAAGTTCATCCTTAACAGTTACCTAAAAGACAAACGTTTTCCTATATGTTTTATTAGACCAGCTAACTAGTTGGAAAAATTGTTCTTTGCAAACTTTTGGGTACAGACACCCTTCTTCAGGCATAGGGAAAGTCTGCTGTTGTTTTGTGTTCTAGAAGCCGATATGTAAAATGCAGATGTATAGCAGTGATGACCAGAGATTATGGGAGACAACAAGTGTGAGACAGGGAAGTGTTGACCTGGTGATAAAGTTCTCTACATTTTACCAGCTACATTCTACCTGGGGTTAATCGGCTGGCAGGCAGGTTAACCCCTGCCAGCCAGTAATCCCAGGTAACCTCTCTACATTATCTAACAATTCCTGAAGAATTTGAGTTTACTTAAAAACACACACACACGTCGGGACCTAACTTTCTAAATAGAAATGGAAATTTGAACTGAAGCTCTGCTATTTTTCTGGGTCTGCAGATGGATTGCTCCGAGGAGCAGTAAATATCATGGGTCATTCTCAAACTACAAGGTGAAAAGTGATTAGAATCCTGTCATTTTCTCTGCTATTCTTCACAACCTCACCAGTTAACAGTAAAACTAACAAAAAATCAAATTAATTGCAGTCCATTATTTCTTTGAAAAGCTAAGAGTTGAGACACACTACCATTAATCATCATTAAAGAGGCTTCTGAAGAGAAAATAGAGTACTGCCTGGCCTCACTCACAAAAAATATAAAAGTTGTGAAATGAGACTGCTCCCTCTTACTGTACCAGCCAGGAAATTCACAGAAAAATAAATGAGAAAAAATTATTCCATCCACACTTCTATAATAGTCAGGAGGCTCCAGGTTAACATTGTTAATGTTGGGGAAGAGCTCACAGATAAAGGCTCCTTCAAGTTTTTCAAACACCTGCTAGTCAGAAAATGATTAAAAAGTAGAATCCCAAAAGGGAAGTCCAGAGACAACACCCTGGTCAGAACTTCTGATCACTTACCCAGGACCTATCAACTGAGGTTGAGGGTTTTAGCTTCTCATCTGGGTATCATCTCAAGCTAGACTTACTTCTTCATGCAGTCATTTACTTTCATTCTGGAGCCCAATGGGGCAAGGGAGGTAACTGGAAGAGGGAGTTAAGGATCAGTATAACAAAGAGATTGTGCATGTGGTATGGAGTGGAATATAAGGAAGAAAAACAAAAACACAGAAGTAGGGAAAGGAAGAGACAGATAAAGATATGGAAGGAAATACAAAGGCAGATAAAAACCACTAAGCAAGCTTCAAGAACAAAAGACATAATTTTCTTGTTTTAATAAACCATATATAAAAGCCAGGATGGCAAAGAAAAATATAATTAGTATAAGAGACCTAACCAGTCTGGTCAAACAGCATTTATATACTACCTTATTAATACTGTTGACATCGTCAACTCATTCAACAAAAACTTTGTTGCATCAGGGTTGATAATAATCTTATGTAGAGTTTAGATTATGGATTGTACAGGATGGTTTGGATAACTCCGGCACAGAGTTGGACCAGATAACCTCCAGCCCTATTTCTCTGTGACATTTGACTAACTTTATTATTGCTCATATATAAATTTCCTAATATACTAATTGTATTAAAAGAAACACTGAGATTTGTGAATAATATTGGACATGTTTTGCTGAAGTAATGGACAATATCCTGAATATAGAACACAGCATTTCATTCCTTTACCAGAAGCTACAGATCAGGGGATATAGCAACAGGTATTGTCCATCCAGCCTTTTCTGATCAGCCATCTTAATTCAAAGATGCAGAAAGTTTGAAAATGAATAGTTTCATAGATGTTAGGGTTAGAAGGGACCTCAGTAGGTCAAGTCCAACCCCCTGTCCTGGGCAAGAAAGAGCACTGGGGTCAGACAACCCCAGCTAGGTGCTTGCCCAGTCTCCTCTTGAAGACCACCAAGGTAAGCAAGAGTACCACCTCCCTTGGAAGCCCATTCCAGATTCTAGCAACCCTTGCTGTGAAGAAGTTCTTTCTAATGTCCAACCTAAATCTGCTTTCCGTCAATTTGTGGTCATTGCTCCTAGTTACTCCAGGGGGTGCCCTAGTAAGCAGAGCATCTCCTATTCCCCGCTGTCCTCTCCTGATGAATATATTGGCAGCCACAAGATCACCTCTCAGTCTTCCCTTGTGAAGGCTGAAGAGGTCTAGGTCCTTTAGTCTCTCCTCATAGCTTCATTAATAATATGAACTGTTGTGATCTGTACCTATTTTTAGTACAGTGAGACTTGGTATATAAGATTTGAAATGACATCTCAGAAGTTAAACAATGAGAATGTTCCACTTCACTATATAAAAATATTGCAAGCTCACAAATGACAATGGAAAAAAAAAAAAAAAAAAAAGAGACAGTAAATACCTGGAGTCTTCCATGGTCAGTGGTATACTTTTAGCCTAAGAATATTGACTAGGGGACCTGTTCCAAAAATACATTATTGTGACGGCGCCGGGCCGTCCCTAGGGACCCGAGAGGGACCCCGGGGGGCGAAGGAAGAGGCAGGAGACTCACCGGGGACGGGAGAACCGGACGGCG
>JAGPOW010003685.1:61001786-61025337 GCA_030014935.1 Caiman crocodilus
TGATATTGCGAAACATCAAAGTCGTGGCGGGCGAGAAAAAGGGGTAAAGGGACGACCTGCAGGGACTACCCACGACCCAGGGGCCCACCGGGGTCACAATTATGAAAAAGGGAATCCCTGCAAACATCAATACATGATGCAGAAAAATCCAGTTATACACTCTCTAGCCAACCAAACCTCTTTCAGCCTCCTGTCTCATCTTCTGATCAACCATGTAGAGGCACAAGATTAATCCCTTAGAGCAGTGGTGCTCAACCTTTGGTGCACAGGCTTGTACCCAGCAGGACTAGAAAAACTGACCACTGTCTTTAAGATCTTTAACTTACAGACCAGGCACAGTAATGGAAAAAATGTTCTACTGGCCTGTATGAATCTGTACACTACACTCAGCCAGGTCTCTCAAGAGTTCCATACACTGCAGCACATTTAACAAATATACATTTAGCGTACAAAAAGCTAAGTAAGTATGCAAAGAGCTAGCAAATAAATCATAGGACATGAGGACCAATAAAGTCCATAGATTGTGGAACACAAGCTTAATGCATTTTGGCTCATGCTTTTTTTTTTTTTTTTTTTTTTTTAAACAGGGTTAAAAACATAGTTACCGGAATCTAAGGCAAGATTTTTTCTGTCCTGTTTAATGTGGGAAATGAAGCCCTCTCTTCCCCCAGGTCTTGGATTTGAGTACAAGCAGCAGAAGGAGCAGGTGGCAGCTGCTACCCTTCCACCTGCCTCAGCTTTTCAGTTCCATGGACATGGAATCTGCTGCAGAAGTCACCCTTTGCCACTGAATTGCAAAATATTACACTCAATTTCAAGATTTTAAAAATAAAATCTACCCTGATGGCTCTGGTAAGAGTCTCAAAAACCATAGGCAGAGGATATCTACCCAAGTTTTTAAGAGCTTCAAAAGTTAGGAGGGCCACATTTATTTGTGTAAAGGCCCTGCACATGCCCTCATTCTGCAGCCACAAAAACAGACATTTGGCAGGAGACACATAATTCAGTAGCTTTGCAACAGAAGTCACTATATCCCAAAGTCAATCAACTGGACTTGTTTATGCGGCTGCTTTTTTGCTCTCCAATTTTCACAAGCGAACTACACTGAATTGCAGCGCATACACTCTGTACTACTCCCTATACCACACATGCAACTTAGAGCTAGTGAGTGATCAAGAGAATGAAGCGTAGAAACCAGAAGCATAGACTGGCAACCTGAGCTATCTGGGACATAATACAGCAAACAGTCCCAAGAAAGGGAGCCACTGATACCAATGCTCCCTTTCATTAGACATATTGCCTAGAAAAGGAGGAAACATTCCAGGCTGCTTGGATATCATGACAGGATCCAAGGGCCAGCAAAGAGAATCAGGAGGGCTTGAGAACATTAAGCAAAAAATGCAGTAGAAGAAAATAGTCATTTGTGAATTTTACGTCAATGACCATTTTCAAATAAGCTACAGTAATGAGCTTGCACATGGAAATAGGTATACATGAAAGCTATACTATAGGGAGGGCAAGGGAAGGTAAAGTAGATTAATGTTGATGTAGAATTAAGTCTGACTGTTCAAAAGATTACACAGGGTCCTGATTATGTAGACAAAAAAATAAATAAATAAAGAATTAGACAGTGTTTGAGTCTGCAAATGGCTACATCATTAGTTACACAATTATATTCTAGAGCTGCATTTTTATCATCATTCATATACTATCACAGCTGTACACTGTGTTTCAGAACACAAAGAGCATGCCAAAGAGAACATTTACAATGTCATTTCTCTGTCTTCTTTTTCTGCTCTCAGAAAGTGACGACAACAACAAAAAGCAGCCTTGAATGTAAATTTAGTAGGTCCAACAGAGAAGTGCATATCTGGCAAAGGAAAGACTAATGGCAGCACAAGACATGTTCTTTTGAGACACTAAATGTTTATTGTAATAGTCTAAAGCATGCCTGAGAACAACATAGGACGTTTAGAAATTATTTATGATTATTCTGGCTGGACTCGAGACAAGATTTCTATAATACTCTTAACTATCCAATATTGAAAGAAAATAAACGGGTCTAAAATCTGACCCCAATTTGAATCCTTAACTTGCATCCGCTGCTCTTCAAAACAGCAACAGGGCTTATTTCTAGAGGATCAATTAGGTCATTGTACATTTAGATTTACTAGTCAACTGGGGTTGCCTTCTACCCCACTAATGAGTTCGAGTTTATGGCACAAGAGTTTCATTGAAACAGATTAGAACAGACCACCCCTGACTAGACTCCAAAATGTGCTAGTCATACACACTATCCCCATCTGTTAAGACTTCCCCTTTCCTCCAACAGACACACACTGCTCTTGTTGATATACTACATGGGATAAATCCAAATGTGGTTCTGCAAGGCTGGGACAAGCTAATCTAGAGAGCTGCTGAAAACAGAAGAGACCAAGCATATTACTGACCAGTATACAAACACAACTGATTAGTTTTTCCAGTTTCAATGAAGTCAGCATTTCATGATCAACAGCAACAAAGATGGCTGATAGACTCATTTATATGAGCATAAACATCTTGGTCTCTGGTCCTTGTTAAGATATAGATAGACCAGTGCAGCATGCAGACCAACCTCTGTTCCAAACCACAAATAGATAATGAAAAAAAATACAAAAAAAAAAAAAAAAATCAGAAGTTCATCTTAATAACTTTCCCACAAAAGTAAGCTTTTCTTTCCCTGAAGTAAACATTAACAATCCTCAAGAGCTTTGGATTCTAGGCCTGTCCCCAATAACTTTCACCTACCACAACATGCACAGAACAAATTTCACAGGTAGCTTTACTATAATGACCTTTATCCTGCACACTCAAAACACTCAGGTTCCCAAGCTATAAAAATAAGCCAACTACCAAAGCAAATATATTCTACCCTTCTTGCTCTGACATCGCATATGTGAAACTGGAGAGGCTGCCCTGTTTCCTACAGATCTTATTTCACAGTGAAAAACATTCAGCGCTGAAACAAGGCAGTCTGGAGTAGACAGATGGTTTACTACTTAAAACGGTTTCACTATCAGCATGATAACAGCATTCCTCCTAAAACTGCCAATCTGCACCCAATACTTAAGTGCCTTACAAGCAGCAAGGCTGGGAATGTGAAAGAACAACATATAAGTTCACAGGCGACTTTTCTAAATAAATCAATTTTAAAGTGACCTCTCTCATGCTCCAAACCCTGACCCAAACCAAACAAAGCAAAAGGATGTAAATCATTCAGGAAGGTACATGTTGTCACAAGCAGTGACAACAGCAAGTTCAATAATTTAGTAAGCAATTGAATGGTTCACCCGTTGCTTCTCACATTAGCACAAAAGAGGCTCCATTCAGGAACGGGTGGGTAACAGTGGGAGCTAGTCAGGTCCAAAAGCAAGCAGCCTTTCCTAGAGCTAAGGGGCACTGCTCTCTTACAAGCCCCTTCTCTCCCTACAAATCCTTTCCCAGGGGCGCAAGCTTCTCGGGAGCAGCTCCCCCAGGGAACACGGCACCAAAGCAGCTCCAGCCCCATGCTCACCCTCACCTTTGCCTGTGGACACCAGGATGTCGTGGGGTCTCCACTCCCCCTGAAAGACAAGAGGCGGGTGTGTAGGGCGCTTCCCCAGGCTCAGGCGTGGCAGAGGATGGTCCTGAGCGGGGCCAGGGACCACAGCCACCTCTGCCCCTACCCCAGGGTCCCTCGGAGACAGGCCCCAGCTCTGCGGGGCGAGGGCGTGAGCGCGACAGAAGATTACATAACCGCCGCCGCCCGCCCGGCCCGAGCCGCGAGGTCCTGCGCCGGGGACGGGGTCTGGAAATGAGGCTCCACTGCCGTCCCCAGGCTCCCATAGCCTCGCAGCAGCAGTCGACTCGGCGAGGGACTGGTGGCAGCCCTAGGCGCCACCACCCCTCGCAACAGCAGCAAAGGCTGCAGCAGCGGGAGAAGAAGGGGTGCCGTACCATACCCTCCACGCCAGGACCCTCAGAGCCCGAACCCAATCACAGTCCCCACCCGGCACCGCCGGTACCTGCCGCTCACCCCTTCTTCTTCTTCTTCCTCCTCCTGCAGCTACCACCACCACCTCCGACAGCTACTACCAACCCCGCAGCGCAATAACGTCCACGCCCATTGGGCCGCTCCCGCCCCCAACAAGCGCCGCGTTGATTGGCTGCTCCCCCGCCCCCGCGCGCGCCGGGCCCAGAGTGTTAGGTACCCGGGCTGGAACACTGAACTTGCAGCTGTCGGCACCGCGGAACCTATCTGCCTGCTGGCGTTTCCGGCCGGACTCATTGGGACGCGCACTTCCGGTTCCAGGTGCAGGGTGCCCGCAGGAGGGTCGTGGAGCGGAAAGGTATTGGGAAGAGGCCGAGCTTGGGCCTCGCGGCCTTGCCCTCACAGGGTTGGGCTGCTGCGCTCCCTGCAGCCGGGGGGGCTCTCTTGCGGCAGAGCAGCGCTGGCCCAGGGCGGCGCTGCCCAAACTTCTCAGCACGACTCCGTTTATGGTTCATTTCTTCAACGCGGCCTCTCGCTCCTGGCCCGCAGCCCCGCGTCCCGTCCCCCCACCCCTCCCGATATTGTCTTCCCGCCATGTGGGGTCACAACCCACAGTTTCGGAACCGCTGGTCTTCCCTATTTCTTTTAGGCGTAGAAATAATCTAAAGAGGTAGAAAAAAATCAGTTGATAGTGCCATTTTTATGGTATTTTTGTTGCAGTCTTTGATAACATATAATTTTTCTGCTTTTTAAAACCAAGAGTCAAGTTTAACTTCTCTTTTTTTTTCAATATTTAAAAAAACACACAGGTTTCCCTAACAAGAACTAAACTAGTTTCAGTAGGTTAGGAAGGAGAGCCATGCTGGAGAAATATTTAGAATAATCTTTTCTACTGAAATGTACTCTTTCAGCTCATTGTTTCATATATTAGATTTAGTTTGTGTTTAAAAAAACAAGTCTCATCTGTTTTGAATACAAAGTGTTGCACACCTATTTTAGCATATGAGAAGTTAAAATTGTTTTTAGTAAACTGCTGGTGTCATGGTGGACTTTCTAGACTTTAGGAAGGCCTCCAACACTGTCTCTCACTCCATTCTTGTTAAAAAATTGTGGTTTTGATGCCTACACAGTCAAATGGGTCACCAGTTGGTTGGAGGGCCGCACCCAGAGAGTGGTGGTGGATGGGTCATTTTTGACCTGGAGTGTTGTGGGCAGTAGGGTCCCCCAGGGCTTAGTCCTCGGGCCCTCACTGTGTAACATCCTCATCAACAATTTGGATGATGGGCTGAAAAGCACCTTGTTCAAATTCGCGGATGACACTAAGTTGTGGAGAGAAGTGGGCATGCTAGAAGGGAGGGACAGGCTGCAATTGGATCTGGACAGGTTACAAGGGTGGATGGATGAGAATAAGATGGTATTTGATACTGACAAATACATGGTACTGCACCTAGCTAGAGAACCAGCAGCATATCTACAGCCTGGGGAACTCCCATCTTGTCAGCACAGAGACAGAAAAGGATCTTGGAGTCATTAGAAGGAGGCTAGATAGACACCTTGCCGGGGTCGTTTAACCCTCACATTCTTTCCTGTCCATGGCAGGGGGTCGGACTTTATGATCTGCTCAGGTCCCTTCTGACCCTACCAACTATTAAAATACAGAGATCTACTGAGTGAATGCCAGGGAAAATATAATTTTCTAAATAGTGAAAAAACTTCCAACATGAACTATTTCAATAACATCTTAGAAATCTGTATACTACATAATGAATTCTGAAAAGCAGTTGCCTATGACATAATCACAAAGAAACTACACCATATTTCTTGCCTGTCACCCCACCCCAATAAGACATGCATGTTATTTTGGGAAGGTCAGATGAAGGCAAAAAGACTTCTCCAGATTCATGGCTGAATCCTGTCCCCTGGAGCAGAGTACATTCGTCAGCATTAGCAAAAAGCTAGAACTTTAACCCCCACACAGCTGTTGCTGAATTGGCAACAGCTTTTTACTTTTCTAAAAGTGGGGTCTCAATCATTTTGGACTTAAAGCAGCCCACAGAAAGTGCCAGATCTTGACTTCAACTTATTTTTTGCCTATGGAAAAATAACAGAGATTTTTTTTTTCCTTTGGAAAGAACTTAGAAAACTGTAGTGTCAGAATGTTTTTGACACCATGATTCCTATTTGAAATCTCTGGTGATGGGGGTGTTGTGAGTCATGTACGTGTTTGCTCGCCTAATGGCACTAATATGGCATGGCACGCTGCATAAACATTAAAAGAATCTTGCAGCACCCCAGCTTACCATGGCATCGTGGTTGAGAATCACTGGTTAATAACTGTGCCTCATTTGTACTGGGGAGGTGTTAGAAACATCTCTGCCTTCACACCAGTTTTCCCAGGGTGTATGTCAATTTTAGGAATTATGTGCAAATTTATGTTTTATTATGCACCTTGAAAAAACTGTGTTTCTTAAGCTTTTCCTACAGGCATGGGGCATGGACATGAGCAAGGACATGACCAAGGGCATGGCCATGGGAAAACGGAACTCCCTGACTATAGGCAATGGAAGATAGAGGGTACTCCACTACAGGATGTCCAAGAAAAACTGGCTAGGCGAGGTCTTAAGGATCCATGGGGTCGGTGAGTGAGAAAAAGCATCACATGTAGGCTTTTCTTATGGTGTCATCATTGAGGATGCCTCTCCGTACTTAAAGTACCTTAAAGTATATTAAAACTTGGATGAAATTCATTTTATATGGTTTCTGGTATTGCATTACCCTCAAACATTGCCTCATGTTGCAAAGCACTGCCATACTTTGTTTCTACATAACACATCATAAGACATCCTTCCAGATTTTGTTTTGTGGAATGGAGATCATTTATCTTTGGCTTGAGCTATTCAACAAATACTTAAGGTGCAAGAACCAGGGCCAGTGCCCTGATTCAGCAAGGTATTGGAGCAGTGCTGGATTTTAGCACATGAATAAGGCTATTCTACTTCACAAAGCACTTAGATGAAGTCAGCAGAACTTAAATTTGCTTTTGTGCTTGGCTGAAGAGGGACAGTATTTGCTTGTATACTTAGTCAAGCAGTTATGTAAGCACACTGCTAGCATGAGGGCCTTAAACTGAAGAGTTGAACTGTAACAATGACTTGGACATAGATTCTATTTTGAGCTTGATTTGCCAAGCAGTGTCTTAGAATTTATATGTAAAACTACTGAGGTGAATTAAACCATGAAAGACCTGATCCTAAATGGTCCTCCTATATTGGGAATGCATCCTACTCCCTAGAGCTACTCTCTTTAGATAGCTGTAAGAAGAGATTTGACTTGATTTAATAGGAAGAAATGTATAATCTCTTTAATTGCTCTTCAGTCTTTGTGAATGAAAGCAGAACCTTGTGCTGCATAGTCTCATTCTGTTGGAAGACAAAGCTGTATGAACTGCTATTCTGTAGTTATATAATGAAGTGCCATAATTGCTTCCTTTGCTGCTAATTAGTTCTTACTATATTTTACTGCAAGCTGGTTTTTTCTTTTGAGGAAACAGCTTAAGAGTATATAATCTGCTTTCATATCATAGGTTATTATTTATATTTTAACAATGCCGGGGTTTGTTGTTCAGCTATTAACTTTTCAGGGCAGTCAGCTCTGAAAGCATATGTTTATTTTTTTTATGCTTGTTTCTCTTTCCTGTAGAGGTGCACTGGTATATCAGTCCATATCATATCGGCACCAATAAAAGGAAAATTGATATCATCAGCAGTTGGCTTTTTTTGGCCAATGTAGCTGATAACAAAACACACCATAACAAAACAAAACAGCAATGTGCATGCGCAAAGCGGCAGCAAGCACATAGTCAGGAATGCAGCCCAACAGCTTGGAGAACAGTTTCCAGCTGGTAAGTCTGTGGTAGGGAAAGGGCATGATTGAAAGGTCCACAGTGAGGGAAGAAGTGGGGCTAGGGCAGAGTTAGGCACTGTCCAGCCGGGGTAGGACAGGGCACGGGACAGAGCTGGGGGCGGCTCATCTGGGGTGTTGGCTCCCATGGCTGTGTGCACCCCTGAGAGAGGCATGGGGGGGCATGTGCCCCGCCATATTTGTGCACAAGGCAAGGTTGGACTGCCACTGGAACTGGAGGCTGCGCCAGCCTCTTCTCAGCAAGGGGGGCTGGGTAGGAGCTGTGCTCAGGGCAGGCAGCAGCGGTGCTTGGAGGGGGGGCTAAGGGATGGGCTACAGCTACCCCAAATTTCACTATATCCCCACCACAGCTCTCCCAGAGCTGCCTCCCACCCCTCTTCCCTCACCCACCCCAAGCACAGCCCTGACCCAACTCTCCTGCTAGGAAGAGGCCACAGCAGGCAGCCACACACACAAATCTAGGGGGCATGTGTCCCCTATGTCTCCCCTGGGGGTGTGCATAGCAGCGGGAGCCACCCTGAAGCTCCATCCTGCCCCAGCCGGCCTGCCCCAGCCCCACTCCCTTCCTTACCACAGGGGCCTAAATTTGTGGACCCCCTCCCACCCACCACTTTTCTCCCCCACAGACTTACCTGCCAAATGCTGCTCTCCAAGCTGCTAGGTTGCATTTTGGCAATCAGAGTGGTATCAGCTGATATGACTGGTTAATAATCAGCCATTGGTATCAGCCAAAAAAATCTTTATCGGTGCACCCCTACATTCCTCTACGTGCAAGAAGTCTTATGAAACAATGGATTTTATCTTATGTATGTAAAACAATATCTCTGTTCTCAACGGGAGTCAAATTTGCTACAAGAAAATGGATCAAGTCAATTAATCAACATGTTGGAAGTGTGTATACTTCCCAAGCATATTGCTTTTGAGACTGTTGCAAAATACTGAGTTGAACTGAAAAGAATTTGTACTGTTTCATTGTCTTAATGAAAAAATGCTGTTTTCCTTAGGAAAAAAGAGTGGAAAAAATGACGTATTTACTAGATTAGTTGAATATTGAGTAAGGGATAAAGTCAGAAACTCTTAAAGCATGGGATTTCTTCTGCATAGCTTTGACTAGCAGAGACTTATTTCTAAAGTAATGCTTAAATTCCACAGCTGAGGCAAACTTGGAGGCCTGGTTTCGTACTAATCTCTTTAGTGAAAAATAAGTATTAAGAGCTGTTTACTACATTATTTATTAATGTGGTTCTGCTGCAGAATATGTTGTATTAAGAAGTCTGAAGTGGTAAAACCCTTCTGGGTTTTTGTATACTCATTGGCTCCATATTTTTTTCCTCTCAGAATGCTGAAAAATCTAAGCATTATGTAGCATAATGTATAAAGTACATCCCAGTTTAGATTTAGCCCTTATAGAAGAGGCCATATTTACAGTCCTCAAGACTGAAATGCTTTATTCATAAAACTAGGTATACAGCACTAAGTACTAGGGAATGAGCTTCCTTAGCACTATGCTCTAACCTAGAGTTATTGAGACAGCCTGTGCAATAGACATAAGTGTCCACAGACCATTTATTTCCTGATATCTCTCCAGAGGTTTTATCAAGACGTGTGTGTGTGTGTGTGTCCCAGTCCCCCTTCAGCCCTCCCAGCTGCAGAAAATCCACATTTTTCTGTAGAGCATGGAAAACCCAGGTCCCTGGTTATAACCCTTATGTGCCTCATTGCCCAGTATTGATTATTGTTATGGTAGTACTGATTTGGATACCTATCCTCCAGAAAAACTGTATTTTCACCCTTCATGATGACTGAATCCTTTGCAGATACGGGAGAGGTATTTAGTGGAATTTATCTTTGGTACTAGATAACTTATTTGCATGATACTTAGGGCACAGTCAGAAGTGACCATTTCTGCCTGATCTGTCCACAGAAAGTGGTTTATAGCCATGAGCAAACACAAATGTGCGGCTTTAGACAGGCTGAAAACTGGCCAATCAAGTAAAAATCTGATCCATTGTTGCATGAAATGAGGGTTCAGATGAAGACATTTCAAAATAGTGTTTTCTGTAAATGCTGTCTGTGCTGCCTGTCAGCCTGTTGCTGTTTTCAGAAGGGGAGGAAGGAAAGGGAGTGGCAGGAGTTTGGTCTGGGGTTTTTTCAGCCCTGGCCGAAGGGTGGGGAAGGAGTACCAGCTGGGGAACCCCTAGAATGAGTTTCCCCTGCTCCCTTTCCCCCCTCCCATTTTGAAAAATGTGACTGATTATAGGCTGGCAGCGAGCAGCTAAATTTCCCTTCCCTCTGGAACCAGCAGTGAATTTCTGTTTGTCCCAGGAGGTCATTGTAACTCAGAACACTTCCTGCAAAGCTTCTCACTTACAGCAGGGAGCTGCACTTCTGTTTGCACCCCAGATTTCTCAGACATCACAGGAGTCTCTGAAGTAGCTGTGGGTCAGCTAGAATTCAGGTAAAGAGCTAGGTAAAGACTTGCATAAGACTGTTATGGCAATGTTTAACTGAAAAGTTACATGCTCTGGGATTTTTTTCTTTTAAAATCAAGATTGGAAAGTCTATGGAGCATTAGCTGCAATAGAAAACACCCAGGCCAAATAATATCTAAATGCTAGTGTAAAATTTTGGGCAAAAGTATCTTATTCTGTTTGTACAATGGTGTTCTAGTTCATGACTAGATCTTCTAGATAATCTTAATGCTGATGATACCACACCATTTGTTGTACCTCTTCTATGTTATTTTTATTAATGCTTTTTCTGGCATACAGGGAATAGGAAGATAAAATATGTTAGACCACATACATCAACAGTTGAAAAATTGTATTTTGATATATAGGAGTAACATTCAGCGACACTGGCATGATGCATGTGCCTAAGTGGGCAGACTTAGTATTATTAATCTCAGCCATGGCATTTTCTGATCTTTGAGTACTTTATGGAAACTTTACAAGCTCAATGATTTTGTTTGAATATGCTATTTAGCTTCTACATATAAACATCTCTCTGCTGGTATTTGGGATCACAGTGACTACTAATTTTACTCTGTCTTCCAATTTTGTTTTTTCCTTAGCAATGAAGCATGGAGGTATATGGGTGGCTATGCAAAGCCTGTCACTCTTCTAGAAGTTGCTACCAAAGGTCTCAAGTGGGGATTTGTAGCCTTTGTGATAGCTCTTGGAATCGAATATGCACTATATCCTCCAAAGAAAAATGGGGGACATCACTGAAGATGGAATAACGGAACATAACATTACTCGCTCAGTTCACGAGGAATCCACGTACTTTATTATACAGCAGCTTGCTGCTTTTGCTGTAATTATAAAGATTCCTATTAAAGTTTCTCATAGGCAAAAGCACCTCTTTATGCCTTTGTCACCATTTCTTGGGCTGGGGAAAGAGTATCCAGGGTCAGTCCCTAATCTAAGCATGACTTGATACCTCACAAAGTGATATGTGCCACCAGGTTTTACTGAACAATGGTGTAGTAAAGGCCTTGTGACATTGTGCTAGGTTACAACTCCAGAACAAGAAGTTATAATCTATTGTGTAGATCACTACAATATTATAATTTCTTCATGCTTACATGCTTTGATCAATGAAATAGTAGTATGTATCAATGGAATTTACAGTAGGCTTTTAGAAATAGGTGCTTGTTATCCACAAAGTGAAAGGAAAACTTCCCAATTTAAATGTTGTCAAGAATTAGTTTCTGACTTAGAAAAGTCACTCTTTGTCTGCTTCTTAAAATATCTTCTTCTCAGTGGGTAGAAATTATGTTTACATAATTCATTATTGAACAAATATTCTTTGCTGTCTTTTTAATAAAGATCACAAAAACACCAGTGTTTTAAAACTGAGAGAGTTATGCTTTGCCTTCAGAAATTTCCTTCTCTAAACAGATAGATACAGATTTTGAAACACAAAGAAACACTTTTTTGTCATTAAATCGTTGTAATGCTTTCTTCACTTCTTAGCTGCAACCTATTAACCTTTCTACTTCAACCAGTTTCAGAGTTTCTTAAGGAGTGACTCCTTATTTGGGATTCCAAATATTTTGGATATTTGAAAAGGAAAGAATGGAGGAAAAACAACTTTTTATAGTCCCCTTTTTTCCAAGGATTTTGACCATACAGATATGCTTAAAAATACCAGTGCTCTTTCTGAGTCCTCAAAATAGCTATTTTTTCTTCTGTTTCCTTATTCCCATTACTTACTTGAAGCAGAAGGAAAAAAAGTATGTTTAAGGATGCAGAGTGCAAAATATTCTCTAAACAAATGAGTTTATATAAGAAGTCTAATTTTGGGGTGAGAGAGGTGAAGAGGATGGCATGTGAGCTTAGCAGGGCAGATCAGGCCCCATACAGACATTCAGTTTCCCCTGGGAGAGTTGCTGTTCTCCTGGTAGAAACAGTTAGCATGATATTCAGGATTTTTTCTCCCAAAGCAAAAATGGCCAATCCAGAAGAAAAATAACCCAGAAACAACCAGGGTTAAATCACTCCCAGTCAAGATGTCTTTACACATTCCATTCTGCTGCATAGTCCTCCAACATCCCAGAGTACTTTGCATGTGTACACAGCTTAAAGAAAATCAGCAGCTGGGGTTGCAGGATGGACACCAATTCTTCCTATTAATAGTACTGTTGGAGTAAGGTAAACTACTGTTGGGTTGGACTTGATGAAGATAGAAACTCATATATTAACATAAAATTATGATTAAAAATAATATAAATCCAGGGCCAACCAATATAGTAGCCCCTCCAGCTATTATCTACTTTAATACAGCTTGTGTGTACCCCAAAATTAGTGATATCACCAATATTTGTTGTCTATTAATTTTTGCTGTCTGGCAACTCAGATATATTATTAAACACAATTTTTCAATGTCTGAAGGATCCAAACATACAAATGTACAAAATACATAGTGAAAGAAATCCCACCTGCAGCAAAAGTTACCTTGTCAAATGTGATCAAGTAGTTTGAGGCTGCAGTTAATTTTATCACCTCAGTCAGTTGAGTTTGGTTGTTATGGAAATACAATAAGATCTTGATGGCACATTTCTGGTTTATAGTATGTTCAATAGCATATTCCAAAGTTATCCAATGCAAACAACTGGATTATTTGACCCTTAACTGGTAAGAAGTGAAAATAAGAAGGATAGCATGGAAAAGGAGTTTACAGAAGGGAAGCAGAGAGAGAAATGCATCTGAAAACTGAATGCAAATAGCAGAGATTCTTAACCTTTTTAGACTCAAGGAACCCATCGCTAGACTTCAGGCATCTCTTGGAAAATGCCAGTTCTTCCTTTTCACTTATATCTTGACTACAGAAAAATAATAGCCTCCCAGCAGGGATGGTGCAGGCACCTACCCTAGAGGTCTTCAAAAGGAGACTGGATGAACACACCTTGCTGGGGTTATTTGACCCCAGCAGTCTTTCCAGCCTAGAGCAGGGGGGCTGGACCCAGTGATCTCACAAAGTCCCTTCCAGCCCTAAACTTCTGTGAATCTGTGTGTGAATAGAGCAATGCTTCCATTGCAAAAAGCTCAGAAAGAACACAACAGGTCTAACACCTTGGATTTCTGTTTGAAACCTCCGGGTTTCTCTTGTGAATCATGTTTGCACACCTAACAGTGCTAACACTTCATGGCATCCTTGAGAGGATCTTAAGGCACCATTGTTGAGAATTACCAGCATAGAGAATCATGCCTAGAGAGAATTTTATTGTAATTTTCTCAAGAGGCATGGAAGACACACCAAACATACAGCCTGGCCCACAGAGCCACTCTATCTGACCTGATGGGCACCTGGATGTTAGGTGGCTGGGCCAGGGGGAGAGCCTGCAGCATAATCCAGGGCCCCAGTGAACGTGGCAGGAGAGTAAGCAAGGTTTGATATAGTCTTGGTTGTTCTTTGGCTGCTTTGCTTGTTGCTATCACCCTAGGCTAGAGCTGTCACCATGTACCACATGCCTCATGCAAGATCCAGAGCTGTTGCTGCAGCACAGAAAATGCAGGGGCAGTGATAGCTCCAGCTCTGGAGTGGGGTACATGGTGGCCCTGAAATAGATCCAACCTGCAGGGATCCAGCCCAGGGTAGTTTTGACACAACTGATCTAAGACAATCTAAACTCTTTGGGGGCAAATTGTCTTTTTGAAAGGTGTATGTGTTTACAGTGCCTAGCACAGCTAGAGCCCTGTTTCATCAATAGGGCTCCTAGTCACTAGGGTGTTAATTCTCTTAACTATTTGAAGTTCATGGTAATTAAGCACGTGCTGAAGTCAGCATTTCAAGTACCTGGAGCTGGACACTTACAAAAACCATGATGGAATACTGTCTGTCTTGTAGCTGAAAGCTTGCCTAAATCTCTCCCAACTGTGCAGCTGGTCCTAAAAAAGACCCAATCACAGAAATCCTTGCCTCTTGCATATTTCCTGAACCATCAGAGTTACAACATCACTCCTCCACTACCATGATATAATAGTTTTTTTGCTTTTCCATGGATATGATGTCACTGTTGTCCTTCCCCCTTCTGGTCTGCAACCTGACCTTTAGCTTACAGTAGGTAACAGGTCATATGCATATTCATTGAGACATTACAGTTTTCCTTATCCTACTTTTCTGACTTCAGTGTCAAACATGCAGTACATTTTCATTATAGGGCAGTTGGCAGGAGTGTGTGACCTGCAATAACTGTCACAAGACCACAAAGTATTGCAAAAATTCCTATTTTTGTGTTGGTTGAATTTCCCTTTTTTATAAAACCCTTCCGAGCAGTGTTATGACAAAGTCTTGTTTTCAGAGTCCAATAAGCAGTATTTGTGACCATTTATATCTGTGCTGTTCAATAGTATTTTCATGTGAAGATTTTCACATGATATTGCTTCACAAAATTGTTTATAGCAGGGATTGGTAATGGTTTCCAGTAGCGGGGCCAGAAAGACTGACCTCAGGTTGGAGGAAGGCAGTCATTAGGACCTGGTTGCCACCAAGCACTTCTCCGTTCAGCTGTGATGAGCATGGCAAAAGTCCCTCTCTGCCAGAGGCCATCTGCCTCGTAGCACAGGCAGAACTTTCCCTCCAAAGTAGTCCCCAGCTTCTGACAATGGCACAGTGCAGGGAGAGCTGCCAAAGCTACATAGCTCCACAGGGATCAAATGGCTCTATGAGTTGGACTAGGCTTATCCAACATACGGCCCACGGGCCACCATGCGGCTCGCCAAATCATTTTATCCGGCCTGCGGAGGCGGCGGGAGTGCAGAACCATGGCAGCAGCAGCGGGGCAGTGGCAAGGTGGGCAGAGCAGCAAGGGAAAGGGAGCTGCTTACTCCCGCAGAGCCTGGCTCATCAGTGAGCTGGATCCTGCCGCAGCTGCCCTGAGGGCTGCACGGAGCAGGGCTGTCCCAGCCGTGCGTGATTGGACGAGCTGGGGATGGGCTTCGCCTCTTGCCCCCGGCACATGACTGGGGGAGCATGGCCCGTGCCCTGTCCACATGCATGGTGGCTGGAGGCACAAGCTCAGTTCCCACATGTAGCTGGGGGTGCCTCAGGGCTGGCTGGGGCAGGCGGAGGCACAGGGTAAGTTTCTGTGTGGAGCTGGAGGCGCCTCGGGGCCAGGCTGAGGCAGATGGAGGCACAAAGTAAGTTCCCATGCAAAGCTGGGGGCACCTCAGGGCCGGGCCAGGGTGGACAAAGGCACGGGGTAAGTTCCTGTGCTGAGCAGACCTATTTCATTGTCACTTCCTGCAACTTCATTGGTGTTAAAGGTCACGTGACATCACTTCCTGATGTGAGGTCATTTCCTGTGAGCTCTTTGAATATGGCCCACTTGGTAATAAAAAGTTTGTGATCTGGCCCCACATTCAAAAAGGTTGGACACCCCTGGGTTAGACCCAGCCTATGAGCTGCAGATTACTGACCCCTGGTTTACAGGGCAGATAGTTTATTTTAGTCCTCTTACTTAATTCTCTCTTGAGCATCCTATACCATCACTGCATTCTGTTAAAAATAAAACAAGAACATGCTGATGTCCAATGTCCAAAGCCTAAGACACATTACTACTACTACTACACATCTTTATTTGCTTGTGTGCACTTTTTATGCCATCTAGGCCCAAAATTAAATTGTGCTTGTGATAATCTTGGTTTTAGATGGAAGCCTAGAAGGAAACAATAATTAATAGAACTAAAGTTGCACATGGTGTATATCAGACACATGCATGTCACCTAAGAGGCTCTTTGTGGGAATACTGTGTAACAACAGTTTGAAGCATACTCCTGTCATACATGCATCTTTTTTTTTTTTTTTGGTGTAATGGCCCTAACATTTTTCAGTGAGGGTCTACTTTAGTTATTCCCTTGCAATCTTTATGAAATCTAATCTGTAATTATTGTGTTTGATGTCCTGTTAGGTTTTTTTTATTTCTGTATATCCTTTTTTTTTTAATTCATACATCCCTCTGAAATACTTCAGCAGGCAGAAGTTAATTTTTTTAGGGCTTGATTCTGCTTCTATTAGAGTAAATTGGCTTAATTGCCATTAAGCAATTAAGCAATATAAGAGTAAATTGGCTTAACTGAAAGACTTCAGCTCTTTAAAATGCAAGGAGCTAGATGTGAGGTGGCCAATCTTTGGTACAAGTGCCATAAGTGGCTGAGCAGTTGTATGTGGCAGATCAGTGAAGAAGCAGGAAATACAACAACAAATAAGGCAGGGAGCAGAAAGAAGAGCAGCAGACCAGGCAGGGGGTAAAGCCACAGATAGAGCAAGGGAAAAGGATTGGTTTAGCATTCAAGGTATGGTTCTTACACCTGCCAAAAAAGTTGGCCCCCTTTGATCTAGATCCTTAGCCGGTAAAAAAATGTTTACATTTCCCCTGGAGCCAACCAAGCTGTGCCTATTAACATTCCCTGAAGATCTAGCCATCCATCATTATTTTCTAAGTCTCTCATCTTGACAAAGAAATGGGATTAAATACAGTGATTATAATCTGACTATAAAAATGAAGTATTTTAAACTTGGCTGAGAGATGCATGAAATGTAAATTAATACTTGATACATACCTAATTTGATATATTTTTGTTATATTTTATTTTACAAAGAATTAATAGTTTTGTTTATAGATAGTTTTGTTCTATGTGCTAAAGTATTGTAGTTTTAGATCAGTGATTCTCCAAACTGCCATAGCAGACTTTTAAGATTGCTGAAGACTGCTGCACAATATTGGCACTGTTAGTTTTTCATAAGATAAATCCAGAGATTTCAAATCAAAATCCAGTGTCTAAAAAATCTGACCTGTTATGCTTTTTCTGAGTTCTTTACAATAAAATAATTGCTCTATTATTTTTTCATAATAAAAAACGAGTGAAAGCTAAAAACGGTCATTTTTCAAGAGGTACCTAAAGCCTACTGAGGGATGCCTTGAATATAAAAAGGATGATGTTCATTTTCTGGGAAAGAAATGTTACAGGAAAAGTATAATAATAATCCTACAGAGAATCAATGAAGCATATGCACAGTTTTGAATAGCCTAGTCCTGTGTCTTCAGATTTTCATTTGGCATTTGAAATGACAGATTTCTACTCCCTTAGTAATTTCAGCCTTGACTCTGGAAAGCACATAAATACTTAAATCTATACTTATTCAAGTCAAGTCAGGTAACGTGTAATTTTAAGCACTTAAAATTAAATGCCTAAGTGCTATTCTGAATAAGGTTACTCTTATAAATTGGTGACAGATGAAAAAAAAAGATGTATTTCACAGCTTCAGACTTTCTACCTTGTATAATAACACTGGACCAAATTCATTATTAGTAAAACAACTGTTTCAAGCAAACCAGATGTACTGATGCATTAAGGACTCCAATTCAATAATTTGAGGTCATGCCTATGATTAATCAGACACATCAAGATCACTGTAGCCTGAGTTTCTAATAAATTAACTTGATCTTCTGTAGAATGTAAAAATGTCCATTCACATTCTGAAACAACTGTGGTGTGTAACTGTTAGTCTTTTTACGTCTATAATATGTGGCATAGAGATTTTAATTTCACATTTATTTTATTGCTACTAATCTTAACATAGAAAGTACTCCACAATCAAGAAAGTGATACTAAGGACTAAGCCTGCCTTTAGTGTAACCATAGCAATGACTGTCCTAAAAATAAAGTAGCTCTCTGCCAGCACATATGAGATCATTTTACAGATCAAGAATCAGGTTCACAGACAACAGTGGCAACCTGAATCTGAGGATCTCAAGTAATTGTAAAACAATATGACTAGAGAGCTTGTCTCAGACTAAGTGCTTAAAAATAGAATAGATGATGGTCAGAGCTGACTTCCTTTTTCAAGCAGAAATCCTATCTACATCTGGAAATGGAAAAGTATTTCTGCAAATCTGGGAAGGTATTGATGATTCATCCACTGTTTTGCTAACACTGATTTTTACAACTTTACCTAATTTGGTACATAACTCCATAATTCACATCCTCCAGATTAATCCACATCAGGATAGGACATAATCTTATTGCAATATCCAGTACAATACCAACTAAATTTTTTAAATACAGAGTGCGTTTAAAGAACTGGCTCTGCTCCATATTTTAGTAGCATAACAAAAGATGTAATTACTAATATTTTCATGCTGTGGGTAGCTCCTCATGGGGCAGTTATAGGGTAAAGACCACATTTTCTCACCTACACCATACATTGTTATCCCCCAAATTGGGATGCATGTTTTAAGCAGGGAAGGGAAGCTGTTTTCTTCACTGGAAAAGAAGCGAACTTGGAAATACTTTGCACACCATGTAGCTGTCAAGTCCTGTGTTCATTCTCTCTCATAGTTTTTGGCTGTACCTGTCTTCAGCTACCTAAAGGGTGGTTCCAAAGAGGATGGAACTAGACTTCTCAGTGGCGACAGATGACAGAACAAGGAACAATAGTCTCAAATTGCAACAAGAAAAGTTTAGGTTAGGAGGATAGTAAAAAACAGTGGAACAGATTATCCAGAGAAGTTGTAGAATCTACATCTGTGAAGGTTTTTAAGACCCAACTAGACAAAGTTTTGTCTGGGATGCTACAGTAGGGGATGGTCCTGCTTTGAGCAGGGCGTTGGACTAGATGACTTCCTGAGGTCACTTCCAACTCTAATTTTCTTTGTTTACATAACTCATGATGATGTAAGCCAGTGGCTCCCAACCTCAGGTCACGACCCAAATCAGAGTTGCATCTGCAGGTCTCTCTTGGCGCATGGTCCATACAGCTCTTGCTACTGCTGCCCCCAGCAATCCCGGCTTGGCCTGGGCTCTGCTGGTGCTGCTGGGCATGAGTGAGTCAGGGACAGGGGTCACAACCTGGATTTAGGGTCGCAGCAAAAAAAAGGTTGGGAGCTACTGATATAAAGCAAACACAATATATTGACTGTCTATACAAAATAATTATTTAAAAATGCAATGTCTAACAAGTAAATAATAGTCCATGAGGTTTATAGCATTTTAAGTAGTCCTGGGACATTTTTTTTAATGTTTTTTCTTAAGTTTAAACATACATATGTTTGAGAACACAAACAGTATAATCAATACATATCAAAAGAAACATGTCCAAGAGAGATTAGACTCTGAACTCTAAGCCCTCAGATTCCTACATTTAAACTGATGTTCCTATTCCTTTTCAGTTATGTGCATGCAATCTTACTAGTAAATCATAAAATCTGAACTAACTCACATGACCTACAGGTAGTCCTTGACATACAACATTTTGAGTTACAACATTTCACACTTACACCATTTATAAATTGACACCGTTTCAACTTTCTGACATCAATTTTTACTTTACAGTGCTTGATCTGACACAATGCCATGCGTGCAAAAAAGTTCACTATGTCACCCATCTCACTGGAGAACATCTGTCTAAACTTCCTTGGACATATCCTTTAGGAAAGCAGACAAGACTCCAGAAAAACCTGCAACCTGAGAAAACTCCAGCCAAGAATACTTTAAAAAGTCCAACAAAGGCACCTCAAAGAAGTCTTTCCAAATCAATATGATTGTTATTTACAATATAAATACATTAATGTAGCTATATTACTCATCTATAATTGATTGAGTACAAAATTCTGGGTTATTTTTGGTGACAACAGGGTATTGGGCCTTGGTTCAATTCCCCATTCAGGAAGGAATACTCCATGTATAACATTGTTTCCTATGGGGAAATTGATTCCAAGTTACAACGTTTCAACTTAAGACACAGTTTTCAGGAACCAATTGTGTTGTAAGTCTGAGGACTGCCTGTACTACAATTTAAAAAATAGCTTTATACTCATATGCTGGGATCCTGGTTTTCTCTGATAAAAAAACAATCCCCAACTTTCAGTTTAAAAAAAGTAACCCCAAATCCACATTTTTCCCTCATCAAAATGAGATTCCTATATACATATATATTAGTGGTGTTTAATTTGATCAGGGAAAAATATGGATTTGGGGTTATTTTTTTTAATCCAAAAATTAGGGATTTTTTTAATCAGAGAAAACCAGGATCCCTGTTCGTATGAAATGTAAGAAGTTATACAAAAGGAAATGACATAAACAAATAACAGTGTGTCAGTTCTTTATGTATACAATGCTCTTATGATAAGAAAAAAGATTTTTTCCCCCTCATTTAGCACAGATTTCTTTTGGTAAGGAAAATAAAACTTCTCTACACATTCCATTCATTAGCCATTAGCCTGCAGTCAAAACTCAAGCTAAGCCCTAAATAGACTTCTGCTACTAAATTGGGTTGAGCTTTTGTGCAGTTGGATGGAATATATCCGGGGGAGATGTATTGATTCAGTAGGTACAGGTTTTCCTTCTAAGTCGGCACTAATCTAATGCCATAGCATGATGCTGGGCATACTGTCATCACCATCTTATATTAGCTATTAAAACTAATCTCCTGACCTCATGTGATCAATAGAAAACTTGTGACATTTTTTTGCAAGAGACAATTTTAGCTTGTATCTGGCCAGATTTCAGTCTAAATTATTCATTTTGCCTAGCAGAGCTCTCCCAGCAGTATCAATGGAAATATGCCCAATCATGTGTAGTGTTTTTGCATGAGAATACACAACTACTGTATTTCAGTGGGGGAAGAAAATGATTCATGCTTACAGCATTTTATAAATGCTCTGAAATCCCTCAGGGTAAAAGGTGTTACATAAATGTGAAAAGTTGTCAGACCCTGTCAGAACCTACCACAGATTTTGCTTCATGACAGAAGCAGCATGGTCTAGCTTTCTAAACCTAGGACTTTGAGACTGCGGCTGCCAGCTTCTAATTCTGGCTCAGTTTCATTGCACACTTGACTAAAATTTTATCTCTTTACTTTCCTATATGCAAACTGGATGTGACAATACCCACACTGCATACTTGAGGATCCATTCTTTGTACAACCATTTGAAGTTGACAATTAGTATATATTTGCATACTGCTGTTCTCAAACAGATGTGCACAGGGACAACTTTCCTGCATTTCCTGTGAGTCTCAAACATGTTTTCTTGGCCAAAATGCCTCAGTAGACTGAATGCACATTGATCAATTAATCCACTGGAAAACTATGTTGAGCCACACTCATGATTGGGTGGTGGCCTTTTGGGGATACACCATATATAGAAGTGACAGGACAGAGAGGAAAGGTGGAGGGGTCGCGCTCTATGTCAAAGAACACCCCACAACCTCAAGGATTAGCTTCAGGTTAGAGGAGGGTCAGGCAGAGACACTGTGGGTCAAACTACAAGGGGAGCATGGCAAAAGGGACCTTACGGTGGGTGTCTTCTACAGACCACCCAACCAGGAGGAAGAGCTGGACCAGGACTTCTCCGGTCAGCTTATGGAGGCAGTTAGGTCAAGCGATGTTATTGTCATGGATGACCTAAAATACCCAGACATTTGCTGGGAGGAGCAGACAGCCAAGTCTGACCGCTCACATAGGTTTCTGGCTGTATTACAGGACCTTCACCTTATCTAGGAAGTGCACAGCCCCACTAGGGGTAATGCCTTGCTGGACCTGGTCCTGACCACTGGGGATGATTTGGTGAGGGGACTGCAGGTCCTTAACCACCTGGGCAATAGCAATCATCACCTGCTGGAATTCACTATCCAATGCAGGGTGTCAAGGGCTTACAGCAAGACTAAAGCCCTTGACTTCAGAAGGGCCAACTTCAATGAGCTTTGGAGATTAGTGAGAGGGGCACTAAGGGTCCAGAAGGCAGAGGAGATGGGAATCCACAAGGTATGGTTGTACCTTAAGGGGGCAATCCTCCAGGCCAAAATGATAACAGTCCCTGAGAGAAGCAAGGGAGGTAAGAGTGCCCAGAAACCCCCTTGGCTCACCAAGGGCACTCAGTAATGCCTGAGGACTAAAAGGGAGGCGTACAACCAGTGGAAGGGAGAAGCTATCACCAAGGAGGAGTACTCCTCCTTGGCCCATGAGTGTAAGAGGGCTATTAGGAAGGCCAAGGCAGAGATGGAACTCAGGCTAGTGTCCAGGACTAAGGACAACAAAAAGTCCTTTTTCAAGTACATTGGGAGGAAGAAGAGAGCACCAGGCAATGCAAGATGCAAACAGTAATCTTGTGGCTACGCCAGACAAGAAAGCTGATATTTTTAATAGTTTCTTTGCCTTTGTTTTCTTGAACAGGGACTGGGACATCCCTCCTGCCAGAGGTAGGGACCATATCAGGGATAGCTGTCAGGCCTTGGGTCAGCACAGAGGTAGTTAGGGATTTTCTGGGAGGGCTAGACATTTTTAAATCTGCAGGTCCAGATGCCCTTCACCCAAGGGTGTTGAAAGAGCTGGCAGGGGTCATCGTGGAGCGCTTGGCCCAGCTGTATAAGCATTCGTGGTCATTTGCCCAGGTGCTGGGGGATTGTAAACTAGCTAATTTGGTCCTCATTTTTAAGAAAGGGAGGAAGGAGGACCCAAGTTACTATAGGCCCGTAAGCCTGACCTCGGTGCTCGGGAAGATCTTGGAGAGAATCATCAAGGAGCACAACTGTGGGGGGCCAGCTCAGGAGAAACCAGCATGGGTTCATCAGAGGCAGGTCCTGCCTGACCAACCTGATTGCTTTTTATGACCAAGTAACTAAATCCTTGGATGATGGTGTTGCCATGGACCTAGTCTTTCTAAACTTTAAGAAGGGCTTTGACACTGTCTCTCACCCCATCCTCATCAATAAATTAAGCAACTGTGGCATTGTTGCCTACAGAGTTGGATGGGTTAAAAATTGGCTGATGGGGTTCATCCACAGAGTAGTGGTGGACAGGTCGTATTAAATCTGTCGAGATGTGAGCAATGGAGTACCCCAGGGCTTGGTCCTCAGGCCCGCACTGTTTAACATCTTCATCAGTGACTTGGACAAGGGGCTTGAAAGCACATTGTCCAAGTTTGCTGATAACACTAAGATGTGGGGTGAGGTGGACACACTTGAAGGGAGAGAGAGGCTGCAACTAGATTTAGACTACAAAAGTGGGCAGATGAGAATTGGATGGGGTTCAACGTAGACAAATGCAGGGTGCTGCACCTTGGGAGAAGGAATCCACAGCATACATACAGACTGGGGAGTTCCCCTCTTGAAAGCACAG
>JAGPOW010003685.1:61025437-61041459 GCA_030014935.1 Caiman crocodilus
GGGGTTCAACGTAGACAAATGCAGGGTGCTGCACCTTGGGAGAAGGAATCCACAGCATACATACAGACTGGGGAGTTCCCCTCTTGAAAGCACAGAGGCTGAAAGGGATCTTGGAGTCGTTATCGACTCCAAGATGAACATGAGCTGCCAATCCCAGACTGCAGCCAGCAAGCCCAGCCATACCTTGTCATGAATCCAAAGATGCAGCTCAAGCCAGTCCAGAGAGCTGATAGCCCCCTCTATGCGACTTTTGTCATGCCGCAATTGGAGTACTGCGTCCAGTACTGGGCACAACACTTCAAAAGGGATGTGGCCAGCCTGGAGAGGGTTCAGAGGAGAGCCACCCACTTGGTGAGAAGGCAGGAGAGGCCCTATGAGGAGAAACTGAGAACCTGTTCAGCCTCAGCAAGAGGAGGCTGAGGGGGGACCTGGTGGCTGCCTACAAACTCATCAGGGGAGATCAACAGCAAATAGGAAGAGCCCTATTCTCCCCAGTGTCTGCTACGATCATCATGTCGTGAACAGGTTAATCTGCGATGGGTGGTTGGACCAACCCTCCGGTCGGACAGGCCGGGGATGAAAGGGGACACTGACTCAGTTGTTAGAGGGTAAATAAACTTGAAATTTTTACTTACAGTAGTGAAATGACATGAAGACAGTAATGGAATTCAAACGACAGTTAAACAACAGTAGTTAGACGATACAGTTAAATGACAACCGCGGCTTTTTCGAGGTACAATTGATAATATGGTCGAACACGAATAACTATACTGTAGTTGAGAGCTCAGTATATTCAGCATGTGAAGTAATGGTCTATTTGATACAGATTAGACAAAACAGGCGACAGCCTGGGGGTCTCAGGCTCTGAAGAGAGTGATCAGTCCTCCTCGAAGTTCCATGAGGAACCCGGGACGCTGTGCCTCAGTGCACGGTCCGTTTTATAAACTTTCCAGCTGATCGGAGACTGCTGATGGACAGTTGAGAGTGCGTCTGCTGGCCAGGCAGTCACGCTTCTCCTGCAGCTCCTGGTTGGCTAAGGCTGTATGATCACGCGCTGTTCAGTTTCGTGATCACGAGTCTTTCACATGCTGCACACAATCTGCTCTCATCTCCAGCTTTGGTCTGGCATGTGGGCTGAGGTTTTGGTCATCTTTTTACTCAGACACCCAGCACCACCTGGGGTGACAAGGAACAATGTTAATAAGCTGACAAAGAACAGGTTTAGGTTAGAGATCTGATGGCAATATTTGACAGTGAGGGTGGCCAAAATCTGGAACCAACTTCCCAGGGAAGTGGTCCTCGCCCCTACCTTGGGCAAATTCAAAAAGGTTGGATGATCACCTGTCTGGGGTCTTGTGAACCCAGCATTCATTCCTGCCTGTGGCAGGGGGTCAGGCTAGATGATCTGATCAGGTTCCTCCTGACCCTAGCTACTATGAAACTCTGAATACATACTACCCTGTTTTATAAACGGTTGTAACTTCAGTGAAGAAACACCGCCAGCTGCTCTGCATGGCACAGCCCAGTCCTGCACAGAGATTCTCATGGCCCTAGAGGTCCTCAACCTATCCTGCATCCCTGATGCTACAGGACAGGACTTGGCTGTTCTCCCACTTCCGAAGTGAATCTGAGTTCACCATAGCTTGGGCTTGCTCTCTCACTACATGCTATTTACTCTCTGAAGGTGCACATTTACCCTTCACCCTTCCCCAGCCAGAACAACCGCTTCAAGCGGCCAGGCTTTAGCAGCAGGTTAGCGCCGTTCCCGCTCCGACTTGTGAAGTGGCTGCACTGAGGCCTAAACCGCCCCCGCGGAAGAAGGGGGTTACAGCTGGTTGGCTCCCGCCGTCCACGTGCAGCACCGCCCCAGCTCCCAGCAGCGCGGCCGCAGTGACAGGAGCGTCCTTCGTCACGAGGGGCTGGGGTGGTTTCGCTCACGTGACCGCTCTTCTGACTTCCCCCGGGCTCCCCGCCGCCTCCGCTCCCAGGGGAGCCGCCATCTTTAGTGAAGGCAGCCTCCAGGAAGAGCGATATGTCGTAGTAAGGGAGCGGCCGCCGTTTTGTTGGCATCACGCGTATTGACAGCAGCGGGCGACGACAGCCATTTTGAAGAAGGGAAAAGCGCCCACCACAGCCGCTCTTGCTAAGTTCAGGAGAAAGGTAAAGCGTCCGGGTGGGGCGCGAGCTGTTGTAGCTTCTCCACCCCTGCCCCGGCTCACGGGCGGGCCCGGACTGCAATCCCTGGGGCAAGTGCCCGCCAGAGACCGGACGCGAGGTGAGGGGACGGGAGTGGCAGTTTCAATTTCTCAGAGGCCGCGGGACGCGAGCTTCGAGCGTGCCAGAGACACGCTGCCGCGCCGCGCCGGAGAACGCAAGCGGCGGCTGGAGCGGGGGGACGGGCCCGTGCCCAGCCAAGCCCGAGTGTTATGCTTCAGCCCAAGTCTGAATTTTTTGTTTGGTATGCGTGAGCTAATATACGAATACTAGTTGGAAGTTTGAAAGAAAAAAAAGTTTTTATTGCTAGCAATAAAGGTGTAAGGTAGCAAGCACACTAAACAAGATTTCTAAGCATCTTTTATATTAAAATTTACAAGCATATTATTTAGTGATTGGTTACAGGTAAATGATGTAAAGAGTTCCCTACTGAGCATGTTTCTTTTCTATGTACTTTATTTCTATACATGTATGTTTCATTAGCATACTTTTTCCCCTTTTAGGGGTGTGTTTTTTAGTATTATAATGAGCTCCTAATGAGCTCTTTCACTTATTTTCTAGTGTATTTTGCTGTTTATTTTCGAGGCCCCTGGCCTGGTACAGTCGTCTCCTTCTTATTACTGTAGATGGGCATAATTTACAAAACAACTTTCTAGTCTCGCTGTGTATTCTGTCTCGGGAGGATGGCTCAAGGCCATTTATTAGGCCTTTAGACAAAAATGGCTTGGTTATTCACAACACGAGCAGGACGCGGGGCCTGGGCTGGGGCTTAAGAAATAACAAGCAGGAAACAAAGGTGCACCTGGGCTCGGGACTGAGGGCAGCCGCCGTCCTCCCCGGGCCTGGCTGAGGCCTGCCCTGCTTGTGCCCCCTGTCCTCCCGTCCTTGCTCCGCGCTCCCTGCCCTGCCCTGTCCTGCCCTGCCCTGCTTGCTCCCTTCCTGCCTCTCCCTCTGCAGCCACATCCCTTGCCCGTGCTTTGGTCGCAGCTCTCTCACTCTCCAGCCTGATCCCTTGCTCTTCCCTCTCCCCCCTGCAAAATCTGTTGCCCTGTTGTCCTGGCTACTTTACATACACTATTTCCTGCTGGAGTTGCATAACAAACAACAGCAAGAAACATGCGTGCCAGGGGCTGGTTGCCCCTAGTGTATTTTGCTGGGTGGGAGGAGTGAATCTGTTTTGCAGGGACATGTTGTCATGTGAACTTGTTCTTTGCTTTCTGCTTTGCTGGGTCTTGGATCACACCAGGCTTCTCAGTCTCTACCAGTTTATTAAAAAAACAACAGGCAGATTGTTGTGTAATCGTGTCAGGTGCCTTTCTCTGTACATCTCCCCTCATGATTTGAGACCGAAATGCAGCACCTGTAGATGAGTCAGGGTTACATTGGGACAGTTGTGTCCAAACACAACATGTGACTGTTAGGTCAAAACTCGAATCTCACATTTTGTTCTTTGATCAAAAACCTAAATAGAAACTTAAATGTATTTTTGTGTTACCCCTTTGGAACACAATTTGCTTTCAGCTGCTCTTTGAAATAACAGGGAGGCTGTACCCTATGACTCAGTAGAACCAGACATTTGTCATTTCCCAGAGACTCTGAGACACTTCTAGGAAGGAGTCATGCACGAAAAGATCAGTGGGTTTTGGCTGACTGAACAGAAATAGTTGGGCTGACAAAAAATTGGCTACTGACAGTCAGTCATTTTTAACCTGTGAACCCTGTGATCCCTTGCTACAGATATAGAGGTGAACAGCCTGTCTGAATATAAGAAGCATACCCAGAAATTATTTTCCCAGTTCCTAAAACTGCTGATAGTAACAGGAGTTAGAGCCCCCCAGGAACCTTACACACACAACAGAGATTCAGGGAACAGGAATAACTTTCCCTGGTCTAGGATTGTATTAACATGCTTGGAAGAGTAGAGCCGATGGCATTTTGAGGTGCAGCTGGGTTAGCTGATTTTAGGTGAGACTTATCCCATCTGGAGTGAACAGTGTAGATGTGATGCTGCAGGTGCAGAGGATATTAGGCATAGAGAGCGCAGAGTCATGTCCATTGTACCCAACTTGTTTTGACTAGTGTGCTCTATATCAGTTTTGGTATAGTTAATCAATAAATTGAGGGACAGTAAAACCTAAGGACTTCTTGCAATAATAATGAATCGGGAAGTTACAGGGAATGCTTAATTATGAGGGCCCAAGGATATTGACAGAGGACACAGTATGCTGCTTTTCCAAGTATTTGTTTTGCAGCCCACCTGTGCCACCTAGTAATTCAGTAGCTTTTTTTGGTGCCAGGTAGGAATAGTAAAATGGCTTGAAGCCCTAGGTTATAAATCCCATTGGGTTTGTTCTTAATTGCTTTAATTTCCTGTTGCCAGTGTGGGATCCATGCCAAGGGGTAGGTATACAACTGATTAAAGCAGATAAAAGAAAATAACTCTATGCTACTACATTTACTGAAGGGACAGTGCTGCTTTTTCAGGCTCTTGTTGCCCTTTGCAGGATAATGGATCTGTCTTGTGGCTTATGTCAGTTGTGCAGTTACATCCCTGTACTGACTGCTTTGTTTAATGAGTATAGGGCAGCATGTTTTTCAGTGTTCCATAAGTTGGGAGCTCCGTGCAGGTGAATCCATGTGACCACATAGAGTTCTTTATGGAATCAGGCCCTCTGTGTGCTTGACTGAGGACTGAGACATCTAAGAGTTTTTCCTAGTAGTTAATGCTTTGTCCATGATTTGAAGCCATTGCATGTAAACACAGAAAGGAAGCTCAGTCTCAGGCTCATTCTGGGAAGATTTTGTGTTTTTTGGGGAATGCAAATGGTGTGGCACATCATCACGTATGACACAACATGCCTTTTTTAGGGGTGCACCAATAGAGATTTGGGGGGCTGATACCGATAGCCAATTTTTAAGGAGGCATATTGGCCAATACTGATCTGATTTCCAATACAGTTGTGTGCAGCCTGTAAGTCTGTTGTGGTTGAAAGGGAAGGAGCATAGGGGGTTCAGATCAAGATCCCCCACGGTGAGGGAGGGAGTAGGGCTGGGGTAGGTGAGCCAGGCATATGATGGAGCTGAGATTTGTTCTGGGGGGTGCAGGGAAGGGGTGGCAGCTTCCACTACTGCACCCCAATCGTCAAGGAGCCACTCATCTGGTGGTTCCTACTGCTCATCTGGGAGGGCACGGTTGGGGGAGAGCATTCCTTCAGATCTGGGCCTGGCATGGCAAATATGGCTGATGGATAAAAGAGGGCTGATGGTTTGCAACGTGGAGTCTTGTCCAGCAGGAAATGGACTGAGATCAACTCTTGTATTCTCTCTCTTCCTCCCTCCACATATACATATGTAAACATGGATGTAGATGTTTGCATGCATGCATACATACATACATACATACCCATATATATATAGGTTGGATACAGACTTTTGACTACTGTGGTCTTTGTCTGAATTGTGTATCACTAATATAGATAGCAGTGATTAAATTGCCTGTCTTAGAACCTTAGTGCTAGAATCACATCGTAGACCAAAGATTCAGTTTCAGCTTTAAATAAAATTGGCTTTTAACATTAATCAGGAGTTTTTTTGTGAAGAGCAGGTAATAGGCATTATTAGTAAAAGTGGGAGTTCATAATACAAACATTTTGTTTTAAAGAGCAGATAAAATTTCAGTGGAAGTGTATGAATACTTTTTTTTGCACATTTGAAAAATGAGCTCTGTTGGGAAATCCCTTTTTAATAAAAGGTACTAATATATGAAGGCTGGGATTTTTAAAAAAATCCAAAGGGAATAAAATGTCTAGAGCTGAGGTTCAAGATGAGTTGGATGCTTGGTTCCAGTAGGCTATTTTGAAAAACCTAGGAGTAGTTCTTAAGATGGTGACTTTCAAATGGGCATACTTTTTTGTGTCAGTACTCATTTGGCTATAATGTTATTTAATAATATTCCTCCTTTCTCTATGGAATCTCCACATGTTTCTTTCTGAGCTGGAAATTGGATGAAGATTTTTTCCCCTCAGAAAACTATGCAAGTCAAATTCTGACACATTGAGTGGGAATTTCCTCTACCTATGATAGTCATGAAGATTTCCCCACCCCCGTTCCATTCTTACCCAGTAAAAAAATAGTGATGTATTTGTGCATGTACATGAGTTTCTGTACAAGTGTGTGGGCTTGGGCATATGTTACTTCAAGGCAGAGAAGGGTGGGGGTTTATCATATATCAGCTGCTACACAGATGCTGTCCACTGTACCCTTTCATAAATGGAAGTTAATCCATGGTATTTGAGCTTTCAGTAGAATTAGTTTTCATTTACCACAGGGTAAGAGCATACACACATGTGGTTGTTATGAAGTATCTGTCACACAGTAAAGCTCTATCATTTTTTGCCTCAGGATCATTTGTGTCCATGCCCTGTGTGTTTGTGTAAAAGCACATAATGAACACACGTTTGTGGGTATATATGTGTGTGTGTGTGTGTGTATATAGAAAAATCCTGATCAGAAATGCAGATTTTCCAAAAAATTGTTTTTCTTGAAATTTTTCTCAGCTCTATATAATCTGTTACATTTAACAGAGCATCATGGAGGGGCAATCTCTGTTGACATTTGAACACATTTTTCTCTCATTGTAGTTTTTGCTTGAGTCTGTGTTATGGAGCCAGGCTGGGAGTGAATTTTTCTACACTTAGCAAATAAAAATGAAGCAACTTGTGCTTCATTCCTGTGTATTACTAAGTGGCATGAAATGATGGACAAAGTGTTTTGTTCTGGTGTCTACTATATATTTCAAAAATGAAAAGCCATATTATGGAGGCTTACTGTTGGCATAGCATTCCTTAGTATTGTACAGTGATGGCAGCATTGTGGTGGTGCATTTTCCTTTACATGTATGCTGCTAGCATTATGGCAATATAAAATGCTCCTAAGGAAACATGATGTATTCATTTCAGAGCTACTCAGCATCTAGAGCTGTCACTTAGTTACAAATTAATTTTTGACATTCTTTAAAACTAGGCCAGAGGGCTTTGTGAGGTTTAGGGACTTGGTTACAAACAGCTTGGGTTTCATCTGTGCTGCAATGCAGGGTTTTATTTTAGCTAAGTTGTTACCATGTCTTCCAAAATGGTTGGGTTTTTTTAGGGGTGTTAGTAAGTAAATTCTTCCTTTCCAGTGTTGTACTGCTGCTTCGAAAAGTAGGATTTTTAGTGTAGATAAGGATCCAACTTGTGTTGTAATCTAATATAATTTAAACCTGGTCTCAGTAAGGTTGTGACGCATTCTTTAAACCTTTGTTTTTTACCATCCTGATAATGATAGTGAGACTTCTAAGGTAGAAACAATTCTAGAACAGACTTTAACATACAGATAATATGGGTTAGTGTAAACAGTGGTATCAAGGCTGAGTATACCTTGTTAGTGAATTGACTTGCGTGTTTAAAGAGCCACTGCTTTTATTCCTTTTCTGGTTCAAGGTATAAGTATAAATCAGTGATTCCCAACCAGTGAATTCTTTTAAGGGTGCCTGTTGTGGCCTTTGTGGGTTCTTTGCAACATAATTGCTCTATAATTTTTCTATAGTCAAGAAACCAGCATGAAAGGTTAGAACTAATATTTTCCAAAGGGTGCCTTGAATCTAATGTGTGGGCGGGTTGCCTTGAGTCTGAAAAGGTTGAGAGCCACTGGCATAGATGTTTACTTTCTTGAAGGAAATACCTGTCATATTTTAAAAGAATCTGTGAGTGAAGAAGATAGCTTAAATCTTAGTTCATTTCATTTTGGAACTACTTGCTGTATGAAAGTAGTATCTATGGTGTATTTGATTTCCAAATACCATATATGGAGAAAATGACTTCCAATGTGTTAGGAAAAAAAGGTGGAGGGGGATGTTGAAAAGTTGTACATGAAAACATCTACTAATTTAGGTACTTATATTGTAACTCAGCTCTTCAGAAACAACAATGTATGTATCCTCGTGATGTCCTTGCGAGGGGCAATGCTGTTACTCCTGTTTTATAGACAGGAAGTTGAGATGGAGAGAGAGGTTTGTGGCAGCATTAACTGAATGCAGATTTCCAGGATCCCTGTCCAGCTCTTTAATCATGATATCTTTCTTATGCTCTAAACATTTAGGGCCTCTTCTAAAGTGATCAAACATAAAGGGTATAAAGACAAAATATGTAAACTGTTTTAAAGATAGGACATGGCCCAGTCACACCCTTAGGGATTTAAGTAAAATTTATGTATTGAGGGAAAAGATTCTTTTTAAGAAATCACTTATTGTAGAATGTCTGTACTTTTGCACCAGAAATAAAAGAACTCACTGTGGGTTACAGAATTTTGTCAACTAGCTTTTGGTTGTCTATATTTGTTGAAAGAGATAATAGTATTTAAGTGTGTCACGTCAGTGAACGTACTTCCAAATAAATGTTTCTTCTTTTTAGTTTGAATATAGATATGCTATTCCTTGTTTGCCTAATAGTTGCTGTGATTACTAGATGATTCTCTATCACTGTTAAAAAGTACTCCTGTCTTGGCTTTTTAACTTTTACTGAAAAATGTATGGAGACTTCTGTTGGCTTTCTCTGTTTTTTGAAAGAAAAACAAGTTTAAGATTTTTTTTGTTATCTTCCTGGATATGAACATTTCATTTTTAAAAGGTTTCTTGTTTATCTGTACTTGGTCAGGGCTGCTGTTTCTTGTTTCACTTCCTATGGAATTTTTACAGACTTACGTAATTAAGTTTAACTTCAGGGAGTTCATTCACTGCTAAGTCTAATCTACTAAGTACTTTTGGTTCTGTAATGAAATGCTGGGCAGCCCCTTCAAGAATATTGGACCTTTGTAAGTGAATTCAGCATTTTAATTGGAATTTGACTGTCTCAAATCGGAAGCATTTGCAGAGAACTCATACGGTAAATCATCGTTTTAGAACCTGTAATTCTCTTCTGCAGAACTTCCGTATTTAAAAACTCATCCAATTAAGATCAACAGCCAGTGAAACGGTGCTAAAAATGGACTTCAGGATATGTTGGCTTCCTGTTTAAAACACAAAAAAGCCTGGTAAACTTAAAGGTGCAGCAACTTGGGATGACAAATTGCCAAGTGCCAGCAGCCCTCATTCACCAGATTGAGCAAGAATTGGATGAAGACGAAAAGGAGATGATGCTCTTCTTGTGCCGGGACTTCATTCCTGATCTACCAACTGCAGACCTCCGAGAGCTTCTAGGGGCTTTGAATGAGAGGGGAAAACTGTCACGCCTTGGCTTGTCTGAACTGTTATACAGAGTTAAGAGATTTGACTTGCTGAAGAGGTCCCTGAGGACTCAGAAAGCAGCAGTGGAAGCTGATCTGGCCAGGTATCCTAGATTGGTCTCTGATTACAGGTAATGCATGCATTTCCCTTTTCAAAGGTAGCTTGTTTCTTCAGTTGTTTTCTTGGTCATTTTTATAACAGAAAAATATACAGTTTAAAGGTTAAAAAAACAAGGGAAAAAGAGAATTCTGAAAAATTATAAAAGGCTTACAGCCTTTTAGTGCTATGCTGTTAAAAGGATTGGTATCACACTTGTTTGCCTTCCAGTTTCATAGCAGGAAACATATACATTAAGAAACAGGGACCAGTGATACTTTTGTAGCCAGAAGGAAGATGAATGTAGATATGAAGATAGAAAAGCTCTTCTACAGCAGGGGTGGTGAGCCTGTGGCACAAGTACCACAGCCAGCTTCTGTGTGGCAAGATGCCCCTGGTGGAGAGGGGGGAGGACAGAGAAAGTGGTTGGCAGATAGGCAGGGAGCAGAAAGCAGAACAGCAGGTTAGACAAGGAGCACAGGATAGGAAGTAAAAAGCAGAGCAATGTATCGGGCAAGGGAAGGGGATCAGAATGGGGCTTGGAGAGGGTGTGGGGCTAATTCATAGCATTCCTTCCAAAAAAGTTGACCCCCTCTTCTCTCCAGCAGCATTACATTTGGTGAACTTTTTCATTGCTTTGACTTTATCTAATTTTGGGCCATGTGAGTCTGCAGTGTACTGGATAGTTCCCAGCAGCCTACCCCCGGTTGCTTTATCCTGTCTGATTTTTAAATGGACCGAAGTGAAAGATATGCCATTATTTCTCCTGGGGATACATTTCTACAGAGAAATACTTTTCTCTATTAGGAGATTTTTCCTGCTCCTCAATTGCCATGCCTTCAGCTTGTGTTGGTAGGTTGCTCTCATTGCTGAAGGCTGAATGTTGAGGGCTTTTGTAGTTTGATTAAAGCAAGAGTACTTTTATAGTTCAAGGTAGATACAGCTTGTATCCCATCTAGCATACCTTGGCTCTGGTACATAAGTAAATCATTTCCTAAGGCAGTGACTATATAGCATATTTAGTCCAAATGAGAAGTAATCATGTTTTTGCCTCTTGTTCCCAGCTTTTGTCCTTTTAATCCTTACTGTATCCTGAGCAATCACTGTGACTTAACATTTTGTAAGCTTCGTACTTGTAGTTCTGGAACTAGAATATGCAGGTCTGGCTCAGGCTATTGTTGTCCTGTGCTATTTAAACCTACTCATAAAGTCCCTGTGTAACAGGAGGAAGGTCTAGTTGTACTGTGAGCACTATCACCTTGTATGCTACTTATTAGTCCACTAATAATTCTTCTTTTCAGTACTTAGGATATTAATGATCATATACTCTTAATGTGTTAAGAATACACCATTAGAGTTCATCTCTAAATGGTGACTAGAGACAGATTGTTCACATGAAGTGGAAGCATTTGAGAATCAAGTGGGGAGAAAATCCCGACATCTGTGAGGTGAATACATCTCTGTGATTTATTTTCTGATTGCCTTTAGATTCCTGAAACAATGGTAAATCTTATAATTGTAATATGTGGGTCTTGACTGACAACTAGTATGTCTGCACTACAGTTCCAGAAGTAACTGCAGTGTACTGATACCTCAGCTAGCTATGACAGCATGGAGTTCAATAAATAGACTAATTTACCCTGCTGAATGTCAGTGCTGCCATGACTATACTGCTAGTAGTATCTGAGCAGTCTTTTTTTTAAAGCTTCCTTGGGGATAGCTGTAGTCTAGTAGATTCTTCAGTATGTAAGTATACCCAAGGTCATGCAAACGTCAGTGCGAAAACTAGGAATAGAATGAACACAACAAGATTTCTAGTCTCTTCCCTTGGCAACTAGACCTTCCTTCTACCTACAGATTGCACCTGCTGAGAGATCCATGTGTTGATGAACAGGAATTGCTATTTTTTAATAAGAGAGTGGAGTAGAACAGGGACTGTCCTATAATTTGGTTAGGAATAAAGTGTGGAGAGGATTTGAGCAGAACTAGGATCTGACTGAAAGTTAATATCTTGGAAATGGCTGACCTGTCTTTCAGGGTATTAATGGTAGAGCTCAATGAGCAGCTGGATAAAAAAGAAGTGAATTCTCTCATTTTCCTGCTCAAGGATTATGTACCACGCATGAAGATGGCAAAAGACAAGGTAACTCTTCTCTTTGTATTTCCATATTGATGTTTCTTCTTTCCTTCAAAGTGGAAGAATAGTAAAAAGGAGGAACTAAAGCTAACTAAGATACTAGTTAAGAAAATAACATGCAGAAAGAAGGAGGAAAAAGATTGAAATGAAAGAAAGAGTAGAAAGAGGTACGCAGAAATAAGAAAGTTTGAAAGGAAAGAAAACCCATTAAAAGCCAAAGGATGGACGTGCAAGTAAGATCCAGAAAAATGAGAAGAGAAGAAAATAAAGAATGCTTTATGCAATGGCACTACTAGCAGAAATAAAGCTTCTCTCCTCTTAAAATAACTGCCTGTTGAAAGCATGTACATGATCCCATCCATTTCCAATAGGTATAAATATGGAATATATTCAGGACTGTGATGATCATGTCCCTTTGTGTTCATGTTCATGCCCTGTTTTGTATATTAAACCAACCTTATCATTCTTTCATCAAAGCATTTTTTCCTCTGTTCAAAGGGGTTTGGTAGTTGAGAGATGATGAATCTGTCCTCATGTAACACAAGATTATTTTGGGGTTTTTTTGGTCTTTGAGGCTTTTCTAACAGGAGGTAGGAAGGGGTGGGTGCTGATAAATCCCCCAGAGCTTTTTTTTGCACCATGGTATGTGAAGCAAGGTTCCAAGTGACTGGCTGAGCATCAGTGAGGAAATGCAAAACTATTTCCTCAAAAACTAACTGGGTTTCTTTAAGAGCAACGCACTTTAGCTAGCAGCTCTTAGTGATATGACACCAAGAACTCTTGTCTAGTCCAGACTACCAGGATATCAAACATATAGCCCACAGGCCAGATCCAGTCAGTAAAGCCTCATAGTCCCCAGTGGCCCCAGGGCTGCCCCACACTGCACTGAATTGGCCTAGCATGCCCAGAATATGTGCTGCATGCAGTGCCCACTGAGACCGGATCCTAGACTGCGAGGCTGGTCCCAGGCTGCAGCACTCACGGCACTCACAGGGGCCAGGGCCAAGTCTACACCAACCTCTGGGGCCAGGTTTTGGGCAGGGCTGACTATGGCACCTGCTGGGGCCAGGTCCTGAATTGCAGCACCTGCTGGGGCTTGATCCTGGGGGTTGTGCTGACCACAGTCTTTGGACTGCAGCCTGGGTCCCAGACTACGTGGCCCACTTGACCTGGTATCCTAAACCAGCACATTGGATCAGGCATGTGGGCAAAGGGGTCCAGGGGCATGATCCAGCCTGTGGACTGGCCCTGTACCACCTATCCAGTCCAGGGAGCCAGAGGAGTTTAACACCCCTGGTTTAAAATGAGTTATATCCATAGTCCCCAGGATTAAAATATTCTGCAGTGTTTCCTGTTCTGTTTTATTTGGCTAATGAGGACAGACTTGTTCTTCCCAGAACTGCTGCTGGAAGCAGAATAGTGGCACTGCAGTTTGTAAGTTTTTTTTTGCCACTGTCATAGAGTTTTCTGGCTGTTGCGATTGATCTGGAGAAACAAAATATGGTGGCCCCTGATGAACTGGAGCTGATTGAAGAATGTTTGCAGAACATTCACAGGATAGACCTGAAGAAAAAGATCCAAAAATACAAACAGGAAGGTAAGAGGCACCTGCATCTTTTTGTACCTCAAAAGTTGAATAGCTGCATTAGTATGAGTCAGACATGCCTGGGGATGAAGATACTGGATTGCATTTTAGAAGTATCTTCACATGTAAAGGAACTAAACTTAGTCTTAAGAAGTGTTTCCATTAATCATATTAGCAGCGATATTCAGAGAAGTATAATTTTGTTCTTTACTTTCTATACATAGTGGTGGACACACAGTATTGTGTGTTAGTATTGTGCTATAGTACTCTGCCACAGTGTACTTGGAATCTCAGTCAAGTCTGGGCTGGGAATCTTCTTGCCATTTTGTGTCAAGGGGCATGCATAATAGAGAGGGTGGGCCTCTGTGTTCACATACATGTGTTTTAATAACTGTCCAGCAAAACTTAAAATCCTAGTATTTAAAATAAACATTTTGCTACTGTGATGTTCTTCAACACTTCATTAACTTGAAAAGTGGTACTTGAGATACGATACTATATCTTTGGAGTTAGACTGTTTTTTGTTTGGGGCAGTGATAGCTTTTTTATTTTTTTAAGGTAATAGTTTTCTCTACTGTCCACAGTTCTCTTTACATTTAGCTGAACTTTGTGCCTTATTTTTTAATATAAAGTTCTAATTTGCTGACTAGCATGTTATTCATTTTGTCTTAAGTGTTACCTTTAGTGGTATTTACGTATGATAAGCTGGCATATACATCATGAGTTGGCAAGAATTCTGATGACAAAATTATATTCAGTAGTAAGTATGAGAGAAATTCTGCTTTGGATGAAACAAACATATAGAGGCATCTAAATTTTAATTTATTAGATTTGTTCCTCCTTATAAGGGACAACTGAGTATATTCTATTTCAAGGCTTTATTACATTATATGGGACTATATATATGTGCACGCACATGCATGTTTTTATGGGGAAGCTGATTATCTCACCTTTTTAGTATAAACTGGTCTTGCACTAGTGCCTAGGAAACTCAGTCATGGACCAGAACTATGTTGTATAAAGACATGCTCACTTTGAGGAGAAAATTGTACTTTAATAACCATCAATAATTTCATGTCTGGACAATTTTCAGCTCTGATGGCTCCCAGCAGTGCCCAGCCAATGTATATAAATGCACTTCAGGCATCTCTTCCTAACCTGACTCTTGTGGACCCTCCATATTCTTCAGGGGTAAGTGTGCAATAAATCAACCACATTCATAGGTTTTCTATAAAGGCTGCCAGAAGTAAGAAGGAATTGATCTTCAAAGAAGTTGGAGAGTAAGAGAATTAAAATTTAAGTACTTTTAGTACTTAAAAGATAATGCATTGCTGATTTGTCTAATCTATCTTAGATGCTGGTTGGGAATCTTGCCTCACCTTTTTAACTAAAACAAAACTCCTGTTAAAATCACTGGGTCTTTTTCCATGAGTTAGGAGTACAAAATAAAACTCTTGATCCTTTTGTATGGCTGGGAAACTTTGAGGAACCAAAGGAAAACTACTTTTCCCATTGACTGTCAGAAGTTAACAGTTATGCTTTGTCACTGGGAAAAGAAATTGTCCTTTGGTTTCCCCATAAACTTAGTGTTTGATATGATCATCTCTTACCTTGAGTGAATGTGAAAAGTCAGCCTTGGGTACTTCTAAATTACTAGGAATTGGATTATGACATATGCAATTTGAGCTTTCTTAATTTAGTCCCTTTTCCCATATGTATTCACAATATTCTACATGATTAGTGTATACGCGATTTTTATATCATTTTTACATATATACACAACTTTCATAACTGACCTTTTCTATTGTCATTTTGCTGTGGGGCAGTGGGGGTTTGCAGATGCAAGGTACAGTAGGAAGGGGTTGTGAGTGCATTGTGCAGCATGGGACACCCACACTGATGCATGGTTTAGTGCAATGTTTCCTATCCAATGTGCCATGGCACAAAATTGTACCGTCAGAAATGAACAGATGAATTTTGCTTTGGCAATGAGCTACAATAGGTATGAGGATGGGGAATGCCTTAACAGGTGTGCCACAGAAAATTTTTATTAATGTAAGCATGCCTTAGGCTGAAAAATGTTGGGAAACACTGCTCTAGTGGGAGGGTGAAATCACTGGCTTGTAGTGCAGTGGTGGGAGAGGGTCGCAGGCATACACTGCTTCAGTAGGGAGGCATCCATGAGGCGTGCAGCCTAGGGGTGGCTGCAGCTCAGTTTGATGCAGTCGATGGGGCATGCCTCCTTCCATCCTGCAGTGCAGCCTGTGGTACTGCAGCCATCGGTAGCTTAGAAGGTGGGCGGCTCTGCCTTATGAAAGCTTTTCCAGTTTTCCAAGGTATAAGCTGCTTTGATTGCTTTTCATAAAATACTCATCCCTTTCTAAACAAGAGCAAAGGCTTTTTGCCTCAAAAGTTGATACTGTGGTTAGTTAATAGAGGAACAGAAAGATAATACTTTTTGTTTGTTTGTTTTTTAGGTGTGGAATATGAACAAAGAACACTCATTAAATGGACAGCATGCCATTCAAAGTAAGAACCCCCTATTTGGAACTTTATTAACAAAAAGACTTCCTAGTGTTAAGGGACTGGCTTAATAGTGTTAATGACCAGCCACTCCACTTGACAACAGTGGATGTCTACAATTACTGAATACTTCTGAAATTCGGTACTATTCTACATTTTTTATATATATATATATATATATATATATATATATATATATCTATATA
>JAGPOW010003685.1:61041559-61088598 GCA_030014935.1 Caiman crocodilus
TATATATAAAAAGGGCTTAGTCTGTGTCTGTCTGGCTGGGACACTCTGATTGGTTGTCTTGGCAGCCAATCACAATGTGCACTGAAGCAACCAATCAGAGTGCTCTGCACAGATGGACCGGAGGGGGGTGCAGTGTGTGGCCAGTTGCGGAACGGTGACAGCAGGAACTGGTGGCTGGCAGTGGTGGCCACTGTGTGCAAACTCCCCTCCCCCCAGCTCCTGGGAGGTGGTGGCAGCATGGGGGGGGTACGTGGTGGTCCGTGTCATTTCCCCCCTGCCCAATCATTCTTGATGGGCAATTCACTGGTTTTCTATATTAATTCACATCACTTATTGCCACACTGGAAATTACAAAGCATTGGATATTCTTCACCTTTTTTTGGCTAAACAAGCCATATTCCACTGTTTCACTTTGCAAATTATTTTTTCTTTTGGTGAGTAGTGCCTATAAGAGTGCAAAGCAAAAATCTTGGATTATATTACTCCATTTGTAATCATGGAATTCTTATGTAGTGAATATTATGAATTTTTATAGCAAGAAATCATACTCTAAGCATTTAGACACATACTGTTATCATTCTCATAGGAAGCCAGTGTGTATAATTTGCACTCTAGGTTTTCATAATAATACCTTTTTTTCTTCACTATATATGTCAAAAAGAATTCCTTACTGTGTCTGCTTTAGCATGCATAAAACAAAAAGTTAAAAATGGTTAACTATTGATAAATAGTCACTGATGGCTATGCTTAGAGCAGGGATGTAAAAAATGTGGCCTGTGGGATGCATATGGTCTGCTATGCTCTTAGAGGGGCTGGGAATTCAAGGGCAGGGTCCATCACCAAAATCCAAGGTGCCAGAGCCCTCTGGGTCAGCAACCGGAAGTGAGCAATGGCCATGTTAATTTCCCCACAAAGAGCCCCCTGGTCTGGATCCAACCCAGGGAACAGGTGGGTTTGACACCCCTGCCTTAGAGTGAGAAATGAACCAGATTTTACTGTACATCATTTGGTGCATCTACCTAAGATGCTAACTGTGCAGTAGAGTAATTATGTTGTGCAAAAAGTGTACTAATTAATCTACTGCATATTAACAATACACAAAACACCGTTCGTTTGCCCTACACCTCAGTAGTGCTGATTATAGCACATTGAGTTAGTACATGTTATTACAGGTACTAAACAGCGCACTGTAATTACAGCAATTAATGAATGCATAGATGCATTCATTGCCATGTACACAAACTATTTAAATAAGTGATTTATTTATGCAAAGAGAGAGCTAGAAAGTTGGGGAGAAATCCTGCTTTCACTCACTTATCAAAGAATCAGCGTAACCTAGATTAAAATGGATTTTCAGATATTTTTGTCTGAGTAGACATTAGTATAAATTAGGATTTAGTATTAACTAGGAAACAGAATTTTTTACTACTAAATTTGCTTTTTTTCCCTTTCTTTTCCCTGTAATATTCTGGGTTTTTTTGTTTTGTTTTGTTTTTTTTTTAATAGTAGGATATCTCTTGAGTTCTCATTTTCATTCAGATGAACCAAATGAGATCTGATCAAAAACATTTCTGATTAGAAAGCCAAGCTGGAGAAAAACAAAATTGGATCAGCTACCTAAAATGAGAGATTTTAATTAACAGATATTGTAAGAGAGTAACTTTTTAATAGCCACTGTTATGACTAAAAATTGTTCCTCGATGCATACCTGTAAGCTGGACTTGGAAAGCAAAGTTAACCTGCAGATTCCAGTGTTTAAGTGGACTGGCTAACCTTTTTAAAATTGAATGATTTTTTTGGGAAAAGTGCTGATTTGATATCCCTGCATGCTAGTGTCTTGTTAGGCCCAGGACAGGAACAACATAACTGGCAACATTGCAGGTACCTTCCCACTGCCCTACCAATATGCATTCATTTTGTTAGGACCTTACTTACAAGTGTGCAAGGTTTCAACTGGCATTCTGACTTCGATTTTTCACTTAAATCTCACTTGGATTTTTTTTTTTTAAACTTTGTATAGTAACTTAGAGAAAAATGAACAGGTCTGGTAGTGATAGGTCTTTTGCAAAAAAAAATTACTTTTTAATTTTTATTTTACTTTGCATTTAAGGAAATGTCACTAAAATTCACAGTATAATATTTTGCCTAAATACTGAGAATAACTATGTTGTGTGTTGCAGCAGCACCAGTCCATGTGTCAATACAGGAATCAGGAATAGCTTCACCTCAGGTAAAAGAAAAAAAGAAAAAAAATAATATACACGTTAAGCTCTTTGTCTGATGTTTTTGAAGACATCTTTAACTTCCATGAAGACAAAGCTGAATACATGCATTATATTTTTGCATTATTATCTTCCTGCACATCTGATAGGATCAATCAGTTGTGCGTGTGGGAAATATGCTAGTCGTATGCTGAAGTCCAGGGCAGGTGAGTCTGGCCTAAAGTTAGCATTTTTTCGTTACCTATTTTCTGACCTATTTGGGGTCAGACTAGATGGCCTGCTCTAGGCCCCTTCTGACCCTAGTTACTATGAAACTACTATGAAACCCCATGAAAGGCAGCTGGGTTTCATAGAGTGAAGGACAGAAGTTAGCCCTGTAATAATAGAATGACATAAAATCCATAAACTAGTGTCTCCTGAACTTTCCTGTCACAGAAAGCAGTGGGCCCTTTCAGTGCGCCTGCTGTAGGATCTCCACATATACTTTTGCTAGCTACTCTGCTAAACTGATGGGGCAAGGCAGCAAGGGGCCACTTCCGTGGGTAAGCAAAGTTAAAAAGGAGAAAGTCTATAGATTGGCGCACCAAACACAGCAATGTAATAAATATTTGTCCTTTCACTTATTTCAGGTGCCTGATGATTGGTACAGAATGCAGAGTCAGCCTTTAGGAATATGTCTGATTATAGATTGTATTGGCAATGACACAGGTAGGTCTCAAAAACATAAAGTCCCTTACTTCACTATCCTCCAAGATAGGGGATAATTCAGTATAAAGAATGTGGCTGGCTGGATTACATTTCAAGCATGAAAATGCATCCTGTAAAACTAACATCAGGTCTCATTAGACAACTACTCTGTGTTCTTTATTGCTTATTTTAAAGTATAGTTAGAATGGGGCCACCTTGTCCTAATCACTGTACATAAACCTAGTGAGAGAAAGTCCCTGCAGCAAAGAGCTTATAGTTTTAATGGACGGGACAAAACAAATGAAAGGAGGAAAGTGGAGGCTCAGAGAAGGGCAGTGACTTGCCCAGTTTTGCATAACAAGTCAGTTGCAATTGTGCACTTCAGGAAATAGTCTGGCTGAACAGCAGAAAAATGTGAATAGCTGAAGGCACATGATTTTTGTTCATGACTCAGCTGGGCTTCTTTTGTATATTATACATCTTATCGGAAACTGACATCATAACTTTAGAGAGAAGGAAAATGATTTCTTTTTTAAATGTCCTCTTTCTAGGCAGTTTTGTGTATAGAGATCAATATAGAAAATACCCAGGTTAAAACCAGAATTTTTCAGAGGGCCTTTGAAAAGCTCCATGTGACAGATTCTTGCCCAAGTAAAAATTTCACTAGGGCTTAGAACACACAAGTGGCTAACTATAGAAAACAGAACTTTTGCAGTCAATGCTGATTTAAGCCTGAGGCATATAATAGGAGAGGGTCTGCAGGCAAGTTTCCACTCTATTGTCATTAATGATTCAGGGAGACCGACCAAATTTCTGTGATGCTTACATTTCCTGATGTAATTTTGGAAAATGGTAACTGCAAAGTACATAAACATTGAATTATTGCCCAGATAATTGGAAATGACACACGGTCATTATTAATTCATCACACTCTCAAGTCAAACCCAGCCACTTTCTGGAACGTTGGGCAAGTCATAGGCTGCCAGGTTCTATCCTTATATCCTTTGGTTTGCAAAATGATTTGATAGAAGGAAGAGGATTTTTTTAGATGGTGACAAAAGATATGAATAGAAGGCAAAGTGTTGCTCATAATTTGGGAGTTTTGTTACCTATTGGAGAATTAGGAAACATGTAATGTGGCCCTCAAATCTCTTATCATGCTTTTGACCTTTGTTAATTTTTTACTTTGAAATTGCTCCATTCAAAACTTTCAGCCCATTTTACAGACACAAAACAGAAAAACTATCAGTGTTTGGGGTTTTTAATTGAATATGCATGCACTGAATTATTCAGTGTGTGTGTGTTAGGTTGACACAGATATGTTTGTGTTTTGTGTACATACAAAAATACTTTTCGTAAGAATAGGTCACAGTGGAATATTGAACAGTGGTACTCCAATCAAGTGTATATTGCCTTTCATAGATTCATAGATGCTAGGGATCAGAAAGGACCTTAGCAGATCACCGAGTCTGGCCCCCTGCTCTGGGCAGGAAAGAGTGCTGGGGTCAGGTGACCCCAGGCAGGGTCCTGTCTAGCCTCCTCTTAAAGGCCCCTAAGGTAGGGGAGAGTGCCACCTCCCTTGGAAGCTCATTCCAGATTTCGGCAAACCTTACCGTAAAGAAGCCATTGTTCCTAGTTACTCCAAGGAGTGCCCTGGTAAACAGAGCATCTCTTATTCCTACCTGTCCCCACCAATGAATTTGTAGGTGGCCGCAAAATCACCTCTGTCTTCTCTTGTGGAGGCTGAAGAGATTAGGCCCTCAATCTCTCCTCGTAGGGCTTTGCCTGCAGGTCCCTAACCATATGAGTGGCCCTCCTCTGGATCGTCTCAAGGTTGTCCACATGCCCCTTAGTTTCCTTCTCTTAAAGTTCAAAAAATAATTTTTACTCTTCTTTGAAAAGGCAATCTCTTACCATTTGTGAGAGTTTGATTTTTATCCACCCTGGTATTTTTTTCAATCAAAAAAATACATACAAACAGATTTTTTTTTTTATTTCACTCAGATTTTTTGTTTTTAGTCATTTTTTGTTAATCATAGAAGTAGGGTTGGAAGGGACCTTGTAGATCTTCAAGTCTGACCCCCTGCCTGGGCAGGAGGAAAACTGGGCTCAAATGACCCCAGTCAAGTAGGCATCAAGGTAGGCATCAAGCCGTTTCTTAAAGACCCCCAGGGTAGGAGCCAGCACCACTTCCCTTGGAAGTTGGTTCCAGATCCTAGCTGCCCAGACTGTGAAGTAGTGCCTTTGGATGTCTAATGTGAACCTACTCTCCAACAACTCGTGGCTGTTATTCCTTGTTATCCGGGGGGGGTGCTAGGGGAAACAAGGTCTCCCCCAAACCCTTCTGGTCCCCTCTAGTGAGTTTATAGACAGTTACCAGGTCCCCCCTCAGCCTTCTCTTCTGAAGGCGGAACAGGTTCAGGTCCCATAGCCTCTCATTGTAGGGTCTGCCCTGCTGTCCCCAGATCATGCAGATGGCCCTCCTCTGGACCCTCTCAATGTTGTCCAAATCTCTCTTGAAGTGGGGTCCCCAGAACTGGACACAGTATGCCAGCTGTGGCCTGACCAGTGTTGCATAGAGGGGGAGGATCACCTCCTTGGCCCTCCTTGAGATGCGCTTGTGGATGCACGATAAGGTCCGGTTAGCCCTGCCAACTGTGACCTCGTATTGTTGGCCCATGTTCATTTTGGAGTCAATAATGACTCCAAGATCCCTTTCTGCCTCCGTGCTCTTAAGAAGGGAGTTTCCTATCTTATAAGTTTGCTGCTGGTTACAACTGCCCAAGTGCAGCACCCTGCACTTGTCAGTATTTAAACGCATCCTGTTTTTGTTAACCCACCCCTGCAACCTATCCAGGTCTTGCTGCAGTCTTTCCCTCTCTACTAGTGTGCCTACCTCACCCCAAGATGCTTTAAAAAAACAACCCTATATAAACATAGTTTTAATATAAGGTATGTTAAAGCTGAAAGATACCATCATGGAATAGGGATTATAACTTCTAATTATATACTATTTGAGACCATATATTCATGTAACCTTTTTATAAAAGTTGTGTGGTAGACCAGTAGGGGATGCTCCTGTACTGAGCTGCTCACCTCACTGCACCCAACCAAAACCCATGCTTTGAGCGTCTCCCTGGGGGTGCCTACATCCAGCCACACCCCATTCTGGAGCGTACCCATGAGCCTGGGGTAACCATTGCTACTACCTGGGCCTGGGTCTTTGTTAGGGCTCCATGCAGCCCAGGGTACAGAGACCATGTAGACCTTGGGAGTGTTTTTAACCCACCATAGTACTTTGGGGTGCTTCCTTTTAGCCTAAAGCATTCAGAAGTAGCCTCCTGTAGTGGAGGGAAATAAAAAACCTATGCCCACCTTGGCCAGCTGAGCAAAGGGGCTCTAAAGGCTATCCTCACCCTCATAAGAATTTAGAGCAAGGCATGCTATAACAGTTGGCTTTATTGATCAAAGAGGGAGGGAGGAATACAAAACAATGGAAAATTAATAGAAAACCCACTTTAGTAAATCAGAATAGGCTTGTTGGCCCTTCTGATATGTGTCTAGTTCAGTGAATCGTAAGTTACTTGCATGTTCGTCCAGAGACCGATGGCGCTCTGGAGGCTGATTGCTTGTTTCACTGTTCCAAAATGTCTGACCCCTCCGAAACAGTGACTCCCTTTTAAAAGCTTTTGTGACCTCATCACCAAGTTCCAATCATAGAGCAGTATCCTCAGACCATGGCTGTTGCAGACTGGTTAGTTTGAAAAATGTCAGCAACATCAGGTAAGGGGGGACTAGGGTTACACAGGAAGAGTGAGCTCCCCCCTTCCTCAGGAATTTCTCCGGCCTGGGTCACGTAGCTCAGTGGTTCCCAACCTTTTCAGACCGTGGAGCAGCAAACTGCAAACCAACATACTGCAGACTCTTTTTATACTCAAAAGGGTTGGCTGCTAGTCCACAGTATGCTGGCCACTTCTGGTCTGGCAGCCAACCCTTTGCAGCTCAGTACCAGGCTGTAGTCTTGGGGCTGGGAACCTCTAACATAGCTGTCCAGGTGACCAGGTGGACTTAAATCATGCAGCTAGAGTAAACCAGTGGAGCAGGGCTGGGGTTAGGCTGTCTTAAATCAGGAGATGGAGAGAGGATTTTTTCACAAGCTATATAAATAACCCACAACAGGCCATTCACTATTAAGGGCCCAATCTTATAGGGTTCACAGAGGTTACGCTATAGATATAATAAAGATTAAAGAAAACCACTCTACCCAATGGAACCCAGTGCTCAGTCTAGAACAGCATTTCCCAACCATTTTTTGCCTCACGGCACACTAAGCTAAATAAAAAAAGTACCATAGCAAACTGGACACAGAGTGGAGAAGGGTGTTGCATAGTTAGCCAGACACCGACTGGGGTGGGAGGGAGGGCAAAAGGCATGTGGCCAGCTGGACACCAACGGGGAGAGGTGGCGCATGGCCAGTGGTGCGCAACCAGCCGGATAACATTTTGGGCTGGAGCCACGCCCCCGTCTGTCTGTCTGTAGCAGCAGCAAGCAGCGGGTGTAGCTCCAGCCCAAAATGCTGCAGCACACCTGGATGTTTCTGACAGCACACCAGTTAGAAAACACTGTTCTAGAACATCCCATTAAGCATCTCTGTGATGCTTAGTTTCAGTTCTCAAACTGGATTTGTCTCCAGGGATAACATCCTTGCTAACTTCAGTATATGGAGATGAGAGAGAACAGACCTGATTACCTCCCCATCAGCCCTATTGTCTCTCTGTAAGTTTGCACACACAGAGTCAAGCCCTTATCTTTCTCTAAAAGTGCAAAGTTTCAAGATGTTAAATTAATAAAGGACCTCACTTTTTGTAGAAAACAAAGATGAAGTCAAGCCTTCCTGACCGCTGTTTTAAATCAACTCCACCCTGAAAATACCTTTTTAAATTTCTTTGTAAGTTAACAAAGCATTTTAAAATGCAATGTCTGGCTGTAGACGAGGGTAACTTTTTTAATTTTAAAAGTGGAGGGGGAGCTGCAGCTTAGGATCTTAGCCGTTACACTAATTTTTACCTCTGCATGTTCCTGTAGCCATACAGGTCAGCTGAATTGGGAGTGCTCAACTGCCACATGAGGAGTGCAGGGCTGGTCCACAGGCTGGATTGGACCCTGCATACAGGATGAGGCCCCAGGGTCTTAATGCCATTCCTGCCCAATCCCACCTGTGAGGATTGGGCTCTGGGGGCATTGTACTGCCTCTTTCCAGTCCTATATTTAGGGATCAGGCTCCAGCAGCCCCATGCTGCCTCCATCCAGTCTTGCATGCGGGGATCAGGTTCCAGGGCCCTGCACCATGTCAGCCCAACCCCCCGAGGCTTCCATGGAGCCCTGTGGGCTGGATGACACAGTGATGGGTGTGGATCTAGGTTAGAGGTTGAATACCTCTGTGTATACAGTTATAGCTTGTTACAGATTATTTTTGCTTCTACCAATTTGGGACTTCTAAACTTTATTGGGTAAGGAGCAATCTAGCAGACTTTGTGAAGCAGCAGGCACACGTGTGATGTTCTAAACTAATTAAGAAAATATTTCAGCAAATATGATAGGCTATGTGGATGTGGTTAGCTGTGAAGATGGGGGATTACAATTATAAGTCATTGTGGTAATTTAATGGTTCATTAAAGAATGAAAATTACCTGTGGTTTTTAACCTCTATATATCTGATTCAGTCTAATGTTAAACAAGGATTCAAAAATAGCTCTTCAGAGAGCTCCCTTGCAATACAGTTCACCACAAGAGGCAGCAGAGTTGAACTCTGACATCTTCCAAGATGTGTAATTAACTTGTGGCAAAATTACAAGCTCTCCTTTGCAACATTTAGCCTGTCATTAGGATAGTATAGCATTTTATTGCCAACAGAGATCTTCCCTGGGATGAGCCTGCTACCACTGCCAGTACCACATTGATGGAAAAACACAGATTTTTTTCCTTTAAAGGAGAAAAACATGGGAAACAGCAGGTTTCTCCTTGCAGGCTGGAAGTGTTTTAGCCTGCAAGGGACTGCTTGGGGCTAGGGGAAGTGGAAGAAAGCCAATATGGCAGGGATTGCCACGTTCACGTGTGTAGGGGCACATATGCACGTGGCAGCCAGGCAGCAGTGGAGAGCAGCTCCCACAGTTCTCCACAGGTAAGTCAAGGTGGGCAGGGAGCCATAGGTAGCACGTTAGGTGGGCAAGAAGGGGCACGTACCCCTCCCCTGATTCTTCAGACTGGCTAGCGGGACCCAGTGCAATAGGGTGGAGAAGGACAGCGAGACATGGTGCTGCTGACACCAGGACCCCTGTGCCAGCAATGGAAGGAGTACAGACCAAGGGGCCACGCTGTCCTTGTCTTCTCCCACCATGAGAGGGTGCGAGGGCAGGGTAGGGCACCAAAAGTGACCTACGGGGAGTGAACCATGTTATTCCCCCCCGACCCCCCCGCTGTGAGTTGGGAGTGAGGGGCACTGGCAGGGCTCAGGTAGTGTGGGCAGCTGCGGGTTATGAGTCCAAAAAGATTGAGAATCACTGCTCTAGACCTTTCTTCTTAAAAAAGTCCCTGGTATAATTGCAAAGTGAATCAGTTGTAAGCTCCATCTAGTGGCTGAGAGGGAAACCTTGGCATCCCTTCCCAGTTCTGAATGTCTCTTGTAATACACTACTACACAAACTACATTTTAGAAATTAGAGGTGGGAAAGGTCAATGATGGTACTTGGCCTATGTCCTCAGTGTGGCAAGAGTGTTCCCTGGGTTTGTTTTCTAATGTGCTCTCCTGCCTGATTTTTTTCTGATGTTGACGGAATCTTTGGCTCTCAATAAATAAGCCTCTTGTTTTCCAGTTGTAAAAATGCTAAGTATATAAAGCCTTTAACATATCTGACAGTATTCGAGCCCTGAAATACATTCACTTTAGTAAATTTCTTCTTCTTTTCCCAGATATGTTAGAGGAGACCTTTCAAGAAGTGGGTTATGAAGTTCATTGTTACAAATATTTAAGTGTGGAGGCCATGAACCAGACATTGCATGAAGCTTCAAAACTGCAAAAGCACAAAGACTGTGACAGCTTCATTTGCATATTAATCAGCCGGGGGAGCTCTCAGAGCATCTTCTGCACAGACCAGCCCTTTCCTGGATTCTCCTTGGACCGGGTGAAGCAGTTTTTTACTGCAGATTCCTGCCCTAGTCTCCTAGGGAAACCAAAGCTCTTCTTTATTCAGAGCTACATTATAACAGCAACCAATCATGAACCCACCAGTCTGCTGGAGATCGATGGTGATGAACAGAAAATCAATACTAATGCCAAAAGGACTTGGAACTGTATTCCCAAAGCAGCAGACATCTTTTGGAGTCAATGCAAAGTGGATGTGTCTACACTAGAAAGGTCCCCAACCTCATCCTCCTTTTATTTACACTGCCTGGCTGAGATCCTGCGAAATCCTCAGAAAAGGTGAAAGAAATTAGATAACCATTTTTGCTGAACATGCTATCCCATGGGAATTGGGATATGAGTTTTTATCTCACTTGGTACTGGAGCACATCTTGATAAGGCAAAAGAGAGAAAGGTGGTACCCAGGCCTGGAGGAATGGTTCAAATGCATCTACACATAGATGGGGAAAGGAAGGTACTCTAGAGGTGGGGTGGAGCTTCTGATTCTGGAATGAACTTTGTGTGTGCGTGAGGCCTGGCATTATTTCAAGGGTGAGAGGGAAAGGCCCAGGAAAAGGTATGTGAACACCCAGAATTTACATGTTTTGGAGGAATAACTCCTTCCCCCATACACAACATACGGAATGGGCCTGCTATCCAAACTGTGGATAGTCTTGCTGTTAATCTTAAACAGCAAAATTCTTAAGTAATAAGATGGCACTTGCATATAAACAGGCCCTTCTCCATACAGGGCCTCTTGTCCTTCTCTACTGGTTTATGTTCCCACCTGTCTATTTATAACCCTAAGTTGGAGTTAACTGAAGTAACTACCCAGTCTGCCTGGCAACGGGGAAGTGAGTTGGCAAAACTGAGCTGCACTTACTGACAAATCCCAAAATCTGTCACTTGACAACAGTATGTCAGGAATGAAACGAGACCAATTGTTGATTGTGTGTCAGTATATTTTGAGGTATAATATAGGTGTTTATGAAAGAGGATCTGCAGCCTTGAGCATATGAGCTCAAATTTGTCTTAAAGGCTGATACTGAAAACATTCTTTCTATGAGTCTGGAGTTGCTTGCCATTTGGGTAGCTTCTTTCATTTAAGTTTATGATCTTCTGCTGTGTTTACTAATGACAGATGTTAATTTTTCTTCTTATTCCTGTAGAAAACTCTCCTTACTGGATATCCATATTGAGCTGAACAGAAGAGTCTATGATCAGAATAAATTCTCTCACCCAACACAACATTATTCACTCTTGTTATGGCACACCTTGAGGAAAAAACTTTTTCTTTCTCCAAGTTAAGAGCTAATGGAACTTCCATGGAAAGGTAGCAAATCGGAGACCCTGTTAAGATAGGTGTGTCTGTCTGGGCTTTTCTGATATGCCTGTTGCTGTAGGATCTGGGTATCTAGAAATGTTTTGGATTGTTCACCAGTGGAAGTTCTTAATCGCCTAGTTTAAGAAACACAATCAATATTTAGTTCCGCAGCAGATCTGATAACCCAGTCAACAGGTAAACTGTGTCAAAAGGATTCTTAAAAGAGCCACATGTTTGTTTTTAGTTATTTATTTCAGTTTTCAATTTAACAGCAAGATTTACTTTTTGAAACTTACCTAGTAAAAGTGTCTGTCCAAAAGCTCTGGGTGTTTGGGCTAATATTTAATGATGAGAATCTGCTAAGCAATCAAGGTTCATTACTGGCTACGGGTACAATCCCAAGTCATTCCTAGTTCATAAATGAAGGGGAGGAAAGCTCGTTTCTGAGTAAAGGGCTGTCAGAGAGGATGCTTCCTGGTAGCTCCATCTTTTCTGTAGCAACGGAGCTCCAGTGTTTCCATTGATAGTTGCAAGATGACATGAGTGGAAAACAAGTCTCTCAGAAAATGTAAACAAATTATTTAAGTTGAAACCAATACCTTGCCTTGTACCTAGAAGTCCCCAAACTATCAATATATCTCACAAACCACCGGTGCTCCCACACAATAGACTGCCATGTTTTGGACTAACTTTACCTTGTGAATGACCCAAAATACAGTTTTATAATAATTTGGTTACATGATAGTAAAGGTAGCATGGTCTGCATCTGCAAAGTCATACTCAGACTCAATCCATCCAGACAGATGGAAAAAAGAGCTGTTTGCCACAGCTGAGTCTGAGCATTCAGCAGCAATCCAAGCCCTGATGACACCTGCTTAGCTGTGAATGCCAGCTTGTAAATAAATTGCTCACTATCCAGTATGGATGCTGATTATGAGTAGTGTAATACCTCTGGCTTCTCCCTACTATCCTAGCACTAAAACACTGTTATCCAGAGTAAACCTCAGACAGGTACCTGAAATCCTTAGCAAGATACTAGATTGCTTTTTTCCCTGCAGTAGGTGGCTCATTCATAATGGTGACATACAAGGTATTATTCACTTATTGCAGATACTGTAAACACTTCATGTGCACCTTTACCACTCCCCCTTTTTCACTATTTTTTGCATACAACAAAGAAACTGCATTTATAACCTCATTGTAATAGCTGTCTTTGTTCCCATGATGGAACATAAAGAGCTTCACTTGTAAAAGTAGCAGTTCTTTTCTTCTCTATCAAAGCAGTTTTTAGAAGATCAAAAGTTTTGAGATGATTTGTCTAGGTTTCAGTTCTACAAAAAGCAGATCAGCTGTACTACTCAAGTGACTATTCACTTGTGTAGCTCAGCTTATCTACCTTTTGTAAGACTGCTACCTGGAGGAATCACCTTAAAACTCTTGTCACTAAACTGTATTTCCATCTATAGTGTGGTTCCCCTTTTAAAATAAGCTATTTTGAAAACTAATGTTTTGGGTGTATCTTCTACCTAGAAAACAACAGTAGGCCCTGACTTGACTAGAAATTATTTTCATTATACCAACAAATCCTTGTGCTGTGCATGCATTTTATACCAATATAAAGCTCCTCAGGCTGGCAAAATTTACTATTGGATCCATAAGCAAAATAAACTACAGAAGAACTTTTTTGCTAGTAACGTGACATTTAAGTTAGAACACGAAATGAACCCCTCGCTTGCATAGCTGCACTGGCAAAATTTTTAGTGTAGCCCAGGTCTGCAAGAGCTGCTAGGGGTAAAATGCTGCTGAGAGTAATATGTTGATCAATAATCTTGTATAAACAAGTCATTTTTTTATTTCCCAGTTCCAACTTCCTTGACTTGGCTTTCTCTTACAGTCAGACTGTTTTGTCATTTTCCTCCAAAAGAATCAATATTATCCTTGAATGGAACCTGTAGCTGAAACAAGTAAATTTTAAAATTTGGCCAATCAAGAAAAATATGCTTGATGCTGAAGAAGCAAGCATGATCCCAAAGGAACCAAGATGCCTTGAAGAGCTATATATTTATTTATATTTATATATTATGTTGTATAATATTGATATATGTATTAATACAATACATTCTTTTTTTACACATCCACTTTTTAAAAATACCTTTTTGTTTAGTCTTCATTTTGTATTCTGCTTTGTTTGACATGTGGCGGGGGGTGTCAACAATACAGCCTGTGGGTCAGATCTGGCCTGTGGGTCTCAGACCAATCCCATGCACTGCACATGCTGGATAGTACGCAGACCTGATCTGGTACCTGCTGCATGACCACACTAGACTGACTTTGTGCACTGGCTCTGGGGCCAGATCAGGCCCATAGATTGTCCTTGTGTGCAGCAGACGGGTCCCTGTGTGCAGGGTGGGTCTGGCATGGGCGCCACATACAACGTGCACCCTGTGCCAGCCACACATGCCAGCATGCAATGCAAACCCTGGAATGAGGTCAGCACAAATTGTATGTGGTGTGAGGGCTGGCCTTGATGTGCATACTCCATGGAGCATGGAAGTTCTGGGCATCTGGGGTGTGCACTGTTGCAGTGCAGTGTTACACCTGATACAGAACACGACCTGCACCATCTCGGCACAAGCCCCAGACTGGAGCCAGGGAGTACTGTATCAGCTCCATGTGCCAGACTGGACCTAGACCAGCTCACAGGCCAGATGAGTGACATGGGGCAGTCCATAGGCTGGATTAGGTCCACAGATCCCTCTCCCCCTTTGCATGCTGTATCTAGCACTCCCTGTACATGTAATACCTCCCCTGAGGCCTGCACTGTACACAGCATGTCTGGAGCAGGCATCACATGGTTCATGGCCTGGATTGGTGCTGAATCCAGTATGTGGGGGGAGAATTCAGAAGTGGCACTACACACAGTGTGTATCCTGGGCCCTGCCAGTCTGCCTCCTGCTGCATGCTGCCTACTGGAATTGGCCCATGGGCTGTATTTTTGACACCTTGATATATGCAGTTTATTTCTAGCTCTGGATGTTTCATAATCAAATATTAGCTTAGAGCTGAATGTAGCAAGTGTAATTTTCAGTCTGTTCCTTTTCCTGATTCACATTCTTTGGGACAAGAGAGATTCCAAAAAGATAGATATAGAATTTTAAAGCTAGTCCTTGCAAGAGACTGGAAGGTGAAGGAAGTGGTATGAAATTGATGTAAATTATTCCAGCTTGTGGAAATAAGGTACATTAGGTAGGTATTTCAATTGTAGCTGTAAATAAACATGATGAACTAACTTTACCTTTTTCTATTTCCCTTCTCAGTCCTCTCCTGTAAAAAGCACTTCTTCTTTCTTTTTATAGCAAATAAAAATGGGAATTGTAGAAACAAGAGAAGCAGCATAGAAACAGAGGGGAAAGAATTAGTGAAAATGGAAAAAGAAAGAAAAAAGAAAGGCATAAACAAAGGGGAGGGTGGCAGAAAGAAGAAAAACCTAAAGGAGAAAGACTAAGAGGAGACTGAAGGGAGAAGGTGTTGAAGAGCATTAAGGGAAAAGTGATGTTGTAGGAGACAATGGAAAAGAGAGAAGAAGGAGGATGGGGAAGAGAGGAAGCAAGGAAAGGAAGAGCAGAGATTTTAGCAGTATCCAAGAGCAAAAAAAAAAAAAAAAATCCTGTAAGTGAAGGTAGCAGTTTAGCACCAAGATCTCTCTCTCTCTTTCAGCTGTTTTGTGCTCCTTAGCAGGTGTGTGGAAGTTGCCCACCTCTGCCTTACAATACACTTAAAATATGTACATATACATAGAAATGTAAATATGTAGAAACTGAAAAGTTGCACATGTAAATTGCATAGGGTGCTTTGCTGCTTTCTCTTGCTAGCATTCCGTCGCTAAACAGCTTTCAGATTATATTGCTTGTATTCAGTTGCCAGTAAAAGAAGAAGGTTTCAAATCAGCATGTTAACTGGATATGAGCCACTAGAGTGGGTCAGAAGGAGCAGGGAGAGGCAACGACAGCATGTTACAATCTGCTAAAATTCAGCCTTCTGAGCCTGCTGTCAAAAGAGATAAAGCAAAGACACTCCCTTTCCTGAAACTCTTATCCAGGCCAGGCTCAGCATCTAGAAAAGTGCTGTCAGGCTCATTCTGTAGGCAATATTGCATTATCAGGGGCCTAAAATCCCTCTGCTTCCAGCTGTGAAGAAAAGCTGATTGCTCCTAAGTCCCCTTATGTGAAACAGGAGAAGAGATGAGAAATGGTACACTGAGTGAAATAAACTGCAGAGGCTGCAATGACATAATGAGTCCTGCTTTTTGACTTCCCTCACTGCAGAAAGCACATTTGTTCTTCAGTTCCCACTGGTGTGGCATCTAGTGTGCCAGTTGACTTGATCTGAGCCTTGTATTGTAAATCATCAAGCCCTGAACTTCCATAGGTGTCATTTATCAGAAAGGTGCCAGAAAATACAATTGGATTTCAAAGCATTTGGAAGGAGATTGTGATGCACCTCTGCCATTCTGTGTGCTCTATCCCTAATGTTCCTCATCAGCTACTTCATAGTTTGCTTAGAGGCTAGAATAAAAATGGTTAAGTGTTTCTGTAATGGGTGATGTCAGAATTCTTTCACTATTTCTTAGAGTAACCATTGAAAAATATGTATAAAAAGCTACAGGCGTGTAGGTGGTAGCCGTGTTGGTCTCAGGACATAGGCAGACAAGGTTCCTTGGGTGAATTTGTATCTCTTATTTGACCAACCCAAAAAGTTGGAAAATAATTATTAAGCAAGCTTTTATTTAACCAACCCAAATAGCTGGAAAATAATTATTAAGCAAGCTTTTGGGTTCAAAAACCCTTCATCAGGCTAAGGAAGTTTCAGCAGTTGGTGTGTGCTTCATCCAGGTGAAGCACACACCAACTGCTGAAACTTCCTTAGCCTGACGAACGGTTTTTGAACTCGAAAGCTTGCTTAATAATTATTTTCCAGCTATTTGGGTTGGTTAAATAAAAGATATCAGATTTACCCAAGGAACCTTGTCTGCCTATAAAAAGCTGCCGTATTTCAAACATAAAGAGTCCAACCTTAAAACATGGGAATGCCTTTCAGTCAGATGCCTGGGCATCAAAATAAATAAATAATTAAATGGAAGCTGCACTTTTACTTACAAATGCCTGACCCAGGGTCCTTTGCATAGGACACTGTCCCAGCATACCTTGCTGATTAGCTATCCCTTTATATTTGTTGAAAACAAGCTGCTTCAGCTTGAAATGGACCATTTCATAGGTGGTGAATATTTGCTGCGTCTCTTCTTTACAGTTAGTTGATATTCTTCTTAGATTTTTCTGTTTCCCTTTTTCTTTCAATGAGCAGAAGGCACCTCTTCAGTGTAATGCTCTTTCTAAAAATATCTTTCTCTTACTCTGTTTCTTTGTGGCTTTTTCTTCATCCAGAGGAGCGTGGCAGTGCGGTAGGTCACACTGCAGACATGTCTGTGGCACCATGTACTGCATGTTCAGCTGTTCTCCATACTGCAGTGGAGCAGAACAGAGTTTGGGTTTTTTTGGGAGGGAGTTGTTTTGGTTTGGTTTGTTTGTTTTGTTTTTGTGAACCCCTGGATATGGGGTCCAAAAACACCCTCAAAAAAGCAAAGCGCATGCAGGAGCTGTGCATGTTGCACAAAACCAAAGCTGGGCCGGCAAGAGCCATAGTCTGGCTGCTGGTCAGGCTTTAAGCCACTGTTGCTGACCCAGGAGGCCCCCAGAACCTAAGGTAAAGCTTCTGGGGCCAGCCCAATGCTGACCCCATCTTCCCTACCCCACACAAGGTAACTTGCTGCGTGCAAGCGGGTGCGTGGCACAGGCATTGACTAGGGATAAGAAGTGGTGGCACAAGGTGTGCTGCTGCCAGCTGTCCCAGGGGAACCAAACATCCATGTTCAAGTGGATGTAGCACAGATGTTTGTTGTGAACTCTGTTTTGTTGAGTAATTCCTTGCCCTGTGTGATCTACTGTTTTGTTCAGTAGCACATTTTAGCTGCATGCATTCTGTCAGTTGTTTGAGGAGGTTTTATTTGTTTTTGTTTTTGTTGTATTTTTTAGTTTGGTTACTAATGACTAAATATAAAAAAGGTCCCTTAATTATTTGATTTTTTGGAAAAGAAACATATTGTAGGATGAGACCACTTCAGATGATTGTGTGTCTTAATTGATTCGATTTGTGTAGAGGCTTTACTTCTTTTTGGTATTGCAATTTAAGATGTGTTTGTGTGTGTGTGTTAATAAAACTAGATTATAAATGCTAAGTTTTTTGTAATCCTGTGGCTGGTAGGATATCCTGTTCGAATTTTACAAAACTGATCTCAGGGGAAAAAAAATCTGAGGTTGTTGACCTGGTAAATATATAACCAAGTATACAGTTTTGTTCACGTGAGTACTCCCATTGACTTCTTAAGAAATAATAATGTGGGTAAAGGTAATCATAGGAGTATAAATTTGCAGATTTGGGGCTAAGATTGGGTTTTTATTTAAAAATCTCTTTGTGACACAGATACTTTGTCTAGACACTTTGCAGGTCAGCATTATCAAACGAGAATCTAAACTTGGGCTCTTGGACCCATATTTAGGCATCTGTAGATGGAATCTTTAAAGAACACCTATGTGATATCAGAGGACAAGTCTCCTTGACTTAAGACTGCAAATTGATGGAGAAGCATAGCCTTGTACAAAAGTTGTGTAGGCTATTTGATTATGTGGTGGCTTTGTTGTTCTCACGATATGGCTATTAATAAGATCCTGGGCTTTGACTTTTTTAGTCTAGATGAACATTTAACCTCAATATAATCTGAAATTCTACCAATAATTAGAAACCCAAATAAAAAAAATACTGCTTGTGCACTTTAGTAAAGTAAGGATGCAGACACATGACAAATCTATTCCCATGTCATTTCCTTTGGATTTTACTCAGTGAAGACAGGGAAATGACCAAATCTCCTAGGCTGGGTGCCCAAAGTAGATGCCAGTCACAGCAACAAGCCACCAGGTGGCAAGAAATCCAGTTTGCTTTGAGAAAATGGCTATTCTAAGTGAAACATCAGGTCTTACAAAACTGATCTCAAGAGAAAAAAATCTGAGTAGTTGATCTGGTAAAAAAAACACATAACCTAGTATACTGTTTTATTCACCATGACTGCTCCCAGTGAGAAGTCTCTATAAGTTTTGCTTACAAAACTGCAGCCTGAGTGAGCCATATTGCCTCTGTTCTGCCTCCAGAGCAAGTAATATATTCCTTTTGATGGTAGACAAGCACCTTTATAGGTTATTTTAAATAGGATACACCAGTGTGTGTATATATAAACAGCACAAACTTCTGTGAACCCAAGTTCACTTCATCAGATAGTAGAATCGCATCAGAGACTAAAAGGTTATGGCACATTGGGTGAAAGGTGACTCCAGACATGCTACTAAAGCCCCCATTCAAGTGTGTATACTGCAGTTTTGCCCATTCCATGCATTCAAAGAAACATTAGTTAAGATTTAAAAACTACGAGGCTTTTAAAAAGGATAACACCGTATAGGTGTTTTGCTTGCTTCTGGTCTGTGAAACTGCTTAGTGTACTTGGGTCATGTTTGCAAGCTTCTCTCTACCACTGTGAGGGCTGAATTTTTATTTTTTTTTAATTAAACCCTAACCCACAAAATTCCAGCAGGTGACATTTAAAGAGCACATTAGAGAGTGGCACTACTTCAGTTGTCGCTGATGATGTCACACACTGACTCCAGGGAAAAATGTTCCAAGGAGCCCTGTTCAAGTGTTGGCATTTCTCTTATTGGAGCACAGCAGCTGCCTGCCAGGCTGTGTCTACTGGAAAAAGAGGGGGACTGCTTAGCTATGATCTGTGAACAAGCAGCTCTGCAGTCTCTCAGTTATATTGTTCTTAAAAAGATCTGATGGAAAAAAAAATCACCCTTCTAAGTCATGTACCAGCAATGGCTAGGAATAATACCCCTTCTGCACCAAAGCTTGTACATCTCAGATCCATTTAGTTGATAGCAGTGGTTCTCGACCAGGGTGCTGTGAGACCTGAGATGCATTAATATCCCTTCAAGAGTGCCCTGGGATGTTTACCACTGTTAGGTGTGGAAACATGATTCATAAAGTAAACTCTGAGATTTCTGATAGGAACCCTTAGTGTTAAAGCTATGAGGTCTCTGTGCTCTGAGGTCTTTGCAACAGGAGGCTTGCTGTATTATTTCCCTACAGTCAAGGAAAAAAAGCAAGAGCGAAGAGCTGGTGTTCTCTGGCAGGTGCCTCAAGTCTAACAGGGTGGAGAACCACTGGTCTGTGAGGTAGGGTTACCATATTTCAAGCTCCAAAAAAGAGGACACCTGTCATGTGGGGGGTGGGTATATGATTGTGGGGGGTGGGTATATGATTGTAGGGGGCAGTGATATACCAGTGCCCCTCCAGATCCACAGTGCCTTGCCCCCCTGGGCCAGGACAGTGCCCCTCCTGACCCACTTCCCCCTGGAGCTTCCAGTGCCCCATACCCCCAACCCACAGTCCCCACCCCTGCCTTGTGCCCCTCACTCCCAAGCCACAGCCCCCAGCCCTGCTGACCTGCAGCCTCCTGCTCCCCCCCCCCCAACTCTGCAGCATCTCCTGGCTGCGAGCACAGCAAGGGTACAGCCCCCACACGCACCTTCCCACTGGCCCTGAAGGGCTCCCCATCCCCTTCCCCTGCTGAGGGGGCAGACACGCCCCTGGCCTGCTGCAGCCCTGGTGCTCAGACAGCTTCCCCCACCTGCCCCCCCCCATAGGCGGGGGTGTCCTATTGCCCTCCCCAGGCCCAAGCAGCTCCTTGCTAGGGCAAGCTGGGAAAAACTTCAGTGCTGAGCAAAACCTGGACATTTCATTGATTGTTTGGTTTTCTTAAATATAAACAAAAAACCTCGCCCAAAATGATGAACCCAAAAGGACAAGTTCGGGATAAGGCACAGCTCTCCCCCGCCTCCTGCCTATTCAGTCCCTCCTTTCCACCTGCCTCGCCTTCTGGGGCCGCTCTCATCGATGTCCCGCCCCGTGCCCCGCCCTGCATGCTGGCAGCGGCTTCACACCCGGCCGGGCGCCACGAAAGGCGTAGCACTGCCCGGCCTCAGGAAGGCCGCGTTTGGCTCGAGGAGCTGGGGCCTCCTTCGCTCCGTCCCGCGGCCCAAAGGAGACTTCCGCGCGCCTGTCCCGGGGGACGCGCCACGACATGCTGGAGCTGGCAGAGGGGGCGGGCAGCGCTCCCTCCCCGGCTGCGCTGCTGGGGCGGCTCCGCGTGGCCTGGGCAGGGCTGCCCCGGGGCAGGCGGAGCGGCGTGCCCGCCCGCCCGCCCGCCCGCACGGCTGGGCGGGGCGGGCGGAGCTGACTCAGCCCGGCCGGGAAACCTGACACCCGGGAGGAGAGAGGGATCCTTCCTTGCGGGAAGCGCCCGGCCGCAGGTACGTGGCGCCCCGCGCGGGGAGGGGGGGCTGCGGGGCCCGACAGGCGCGGGTTTAAGCTCCCGTCCCGTCCCGTCCCGTCCCGTCCCCCCAGCTTAGACCGAGGCGCCGTCGCCGCCTGCAGGAGCCCGAGCGCCAGCCCCGGGCCGAGCTGCCCGGCTCCCGTAGCCCTGGCCCAGCCCAGCGCGGGCCGAGCTGCCCGGCCTGGCCCCCGGGGGGCGCCGCCCGTGCCAGGTAGCGCTCAGGAGGCGCTTCCAGCAGGTCCTTCTCCCACACCCAGGCGCTTCCCACGCGCCCAGCGCTGGAAATGAAAGAGGGCTGAGACAGATTCCTCACCTTCTAGGTTGACTGTTCAGCCTATTTGGGTGCATTTCTACAAATAACGCCCCTCCTCCCCCCAGTTGGCTATTTACCTGGCAAAGCACTTTGCCCAACTTGTGGCTAACTGCACGGGATTTCTCCCAGGAGGAAAGCGTGTTTGCAAAGCTGCAAAAGGTGGCATAAGAGCCCCGGAGCCACAGCAGCACCAGAAACTGGAGGGTCAACTTCTCTTTCAAAGGCAACCACAAAGGCCCCTCTTTTTTGTTTCTGTTTTGAAACTAGAAAAGCAAGGTTTTTGATCACCGTGCGAGGTGTTGCAACCAGTCCTGTGCCACTTCTCTTCAGGAAGCCACAAGGGTTTAGGGTGAGGCATGGGGCAGAAGGCTGGGAGGTGTGGATCCAAACTGATGGTGTCAGTCAGGCCAGAGGCAAACCTGCCATAGTGTAACTAAGTGTATGGTTTATTTTTCAATTGTTTGTAGCTGCTGGCAGCCCAAAATCCTCTGGGGACATTTGTAATTCCATTTATGCCAAATGTGTATTAATTGACATCCATTTGGTCAGGAATCCATTGAAGTTAAATAGATTTTTGCAAAGTTTAGTTCTAAGAGCGGATATGGTTTTACAGTATCTTGGCAAAACTGTGTCTTTAAACAGATACAGCTTTTCTGTCGTGCATCCACAGATGCATTACACAGATGCATCACAAGTAGAGCCAAGGAGGTGATCCTCCCACTCTGTGACACTGGTCAGGCATCCAGTTCTGAGCACTGCACTTCAGGAAGGATGTGGACAGCATTGAGAGGGTCCAGAGGAGGGCCGTTCACATGATCCGGGGACAGCAGGGTAGACCCTATGAGGAGAGGCTAAGAGACCTGAACCTGTTCAGCCTTCAGAAGAGAAGGCTGAGGGGGGAACTGGTCGCTGTCTATAAACTTACTAGGGGGGACCAACGGGGATTGGGAGAGACCTTGTTCCCCTGAGCACCTCCCGGAATAACAAGGAATAGCGGCCGTTAGTTGTTAGAGAGTAGTTTTAGACTAGACATCCGAAGGCACTACTTTAGATCCTAGCTGTCTGCACTGTGGAACCAACTTCCAGGGGAAGTGGTGCTGGCTTCTACCCTGGGGGTGTTTAAGAGGAGGCTTGACGTTTACTTACCTGGTGTCATTTGAGCCCAGTTTTCTCTCATGCCAGGGCAGGGGTTCAGACTAGAAGATCTACAAAGGTCCCTTCTGACCCTGTATCTATGAATCTATGTGAAAACAAAGCCTCAGATGTGCATTCTGGCAATGCTTTTAGGGAAGGAGGTACCGCGGAAGATGGGGTAGAGGATCAGTGGAATTGCTCTATGTGGCAAGGCAAGGAATGTTAAGAGAAATATTCTGAAGATAGTTGATGGCAGGGAGTTTATGTAGGGAAGCGTGAGAGAAGGCAGTCTTCACTAGTTTTCATTCCCAGCTCTAAGAAGTTTGATTTAAACATTGGGCCCTTGCTACATGGTCAAATTAAAGCTGGATAGAAATCAGCTATAGAGTTGTTACACATTTTCAAGCGCAGGCTTTGTAGCTGGCTGGCTCTTTATATGGCTCAATAGTTATTTTTGTGATATGTTAAGTACTTTGCATGTGTCTAAATTTATTGCATGATTAACCAGTTAATTGCATAATATATGTAATGCATAGCAGGGGAGAACCAGCTCATCCAGGAATAAGGACTTCTGACTTCTCACACTGTGAGCTACTGTCTGCAGCAGGGATGACTGAATATCTGGACTTCTGGATTGTATTCCCATGCACCTCATACACAGAACAAGGCAGTTTGCTGCTTTTCCTCAGCTGCACCATATGCCCAGCAACCCTGCCAGATGATAACCTCTTTATTTACTAATGCTGCTCCCTCAAGCTCTTCAAGGATTTAAATTTAGAGACTTTCCCTGACTACCACCCTTTTGGTCTCTGTAAAGTGAGCTGTGCTGCTTCCAGGTATCCTAAATCAAAGCTATAAGGACCACCTGCCTCCAGGTTGGTTTGCGAGAGTCTGTAGCACTGCAACTTGATTAGAGTAGCAGCTCTACCCAGATAGGAGAAGGAGTACTTTAGGGACAAGGAGTAGGCAGGGCAGTAAAGAGGCCATTATTTAGTCTCCAGTGAATGTAATATGTTTGTAGTTATTTCTATAGGACCGTATTTGTTTCATCTCTTTTTCAGTTTTATATCGTGTTTAAGAGAGGACATAAAATGGTTCTATTTGTGCCATTTCTTAAAGCAGAAAGTGGCTGCAAAGTGATGGTGCTGAAGATGCATTGTGCTTATTAGCACAGAGAACTTGGGCTTTCAGCTGGTAATTGCATGACAGGTTACTTTTAGCCTAAGGTAGGGGATGTACCATCTGCCCATACTGGGCCTGAGAAGAGCAGGGTTCCCACAGTGCAGGTCCAAGGGGAAGAAGGCTTTAATCAGCTTTCCCTATTCCCACCAAAGAAAGTCCTAATCAAGCTGCCTTGATCCAGGAGCTAAGAGCATTAATTTGCATCTACTACAGCATGGTACAAGGAGATTCTGGTATGAGGGACAGTAGGGACATCTTCCCTCACCCCCTGAGCATGAGAAGAGATAGGAGAAAAGAAGAGGTTTTGTCAGGCTCTACAACCTGGGACTTGGAGAAGCAGTGAGACCATACACTGAGTATTTGGCTGTAAAAGGGTTAAAAGGAAAGAGCTGGCCAATGCAGAATTTTATTTATTCTGCCCTGGGCCTGTTTGAAATAAAATTTTAGTTGAGCTGCTTACACTAGTGCTACTGAAATCTTACTGTTCCTTTCATTCATAGGCTGGGGAGTTAATTCTTAAGGAAACTGTCCACCATGGATGAGGATATCAGCCTGAAGTTTCATCAGCAGCTTCTTGACATTGATGAGAACCTGGGAACTGAAGAAGTGGCAGCTTTGAAATTTCTCTGTAGTGACTTTATCTCCTTTAGAAAGCTAGAAACTGTGGAAACTGCAAAGGATATTTTCCAGCACCTCATGACTAACGATTTCCTGAATAAGGGAGATACTTTTCTAATAGCAGAACTGTTGTATAGGATTAGGTATCACTTCTTGCTCCAGAAGCTTGGCTATACCAAGGAGAAAGTGCAAGAAAATCTACACCAGAGGGGCAGGGTGTCCCATTACAGGTGAGCTTGCTGGAAGGTGGATGCCTTAGATGTTTTTTGCCTGGCAAGGATTCTGATATGTTTCTTCCAAATATCACAAAACAAGTAATAATATGGAATTTTGTAGATTTTATAACATGCATGTGCTTGGGTCATCCAGTGACTTTTAATTATGCAGTCTTCCCCTTCACCTATATGCTGTGCACTAGCATTGACCGTGTTGTTTGAGTAGTTGGACTTAGTGATGACTTTCTGGGAGTATGGATGCACTTCTCCAATGTCATGTTGTAGACATGGTACCATTATCCAAATTATTTCTTAATTTGAAACTGACCCCTTTAAAAACATACTATACACCTGTTGCTATCTCTAATGGCAAGCAGTCAGTAATATGGCAAAGGACTGCATTTATACAAAGGAAAATCTCCTTCAAAAGACAAGTGAATGAAGGGGATTATATTGGATTATTAGAGGACCAGCACATGAAAATGCAATTAGTATGTATTGGTCAGATTCACAGAAGTTGCCATAGGGTGTTGTAAATTGCTTGTCTTGCTGTGTGCAAAGGTAAAATAGGTATTGTTACAGGAATCAGCTTTATGAGCCCAGCTGTTAGAGGCTGCTGAGGACATGTATTGAAAAATTGCTCTCCAAGATTCTCTGGCCTTTCTTTGGACTTCCTGGGCCTCCTGTGGGTCCTTTGTGGAAGGGAAATTCCATCTAGTTTCTACATTGCTTCTCTGCTTCTTCAGTGGACTTTCCATAATCCTGTGCCAAGACCATGCAGTTTATAGGGTGCAGGGCAAAAATTATTTGTCCGAGGGTGTTACAGGATACCAACGTAGGAGTGAGTATATTTTGTAATGGTATGCAGTTCACCCAAGCTGTGTCCATGTTACATAGGCAGATGCTGTACGAACTATCCGAGGACATCACCAGTGACAATTTAAGGAGTGTCATGTTTCTCCTGCGGGACCAGCTCCCAAAGAAGCAGGCAAATATGGTATGTTGGAAAGGGTCTGGTATGGTATGTAAGGCAGGATGGGGAAAAGTGGAGTAGTGGGTTTTGCTGGAGTATGGCATGAACTTGCTGGAGCAATGGGACAGAGCATGAATTGCTTTCCAGGATGAGGGTAAGAAACATAGGGCTGAAGGAAGCAGGCGGCAGCTCCAGCTCCAGCCCTAATCCAGAGTTACGGGGCTAGGCTGGAGCAGCAGAACTGCTCCAAGCTGCTGTTACGGAGCCAGGCTAGAGTCATGCTCCATGCTCTAAGCTGCAGCGGGGATGGAGCCTGTCAGTGTGGAGCAAAGGTAAGGAGTGGGGGCAAGAGAGTTAAAGAGTAGCCATGAGGGAGAGACTGACAGTTGGGAACCTGCAGCTGTGGGGAGCAGAAGCCATGTGGAGGGGGGAGGAGAAGAGGGGAATTTGAGGAAGCATAAGGCTGCAGGTGGGGTTAGGCACAATGATGGGTAAGTTTGCAGGGGAGGGGGCAGGCAGCAGGGGGAAAGCTTTCTGTCTCTCTCTCTGCCTACTCCCTTTGCTGTCTCCCCCATTCTGTCCCCCACTGACTGCCTCTACTGCCCCCATCATCACCTCTCCCCACAATACTTGCAGTACAGGGGGGACAAACTTAAGATGATCTTTCAATAATTATGTTCCATGTATAGTATCTAATTATTGGGGAGTTGTCTTACATTCAAGATCATCTTAAATTAAGATAATATGGTGCATCCCTGAGGAATGGTGGAGATGGATTTCCAGTGCCCCAGTATCTAAAGGGGAATTTTGCTGCAATTAGCATTTGGAGTTCATGGATTCTTCTGCAAAAATCTTTTGGGATTTTGCTAGCAAGTTTTATGACATTTTCTGATTGTTTGTGCTTCTACTTCACCCTGTTTCTACCTATTCTACCTCTGATTCTAAAGATGGGTCACAATGACAGTTACTAGAAAGCACTGAATAAGTTAAATTAAACTGAACAGCTGCTCTTGTAGAAATCGAATGCAGCTCTCTAGGACTTTAATGTTGTCAGCACTTCATAGCTGATAACAATATAACCCTCTCCTCCTACAATTCAGTTTTTTGAATGAATAATCCTGCCTAATGGATGGCCTACATAATGGGGGCTAATCTTTTTAGGAGTTATGCCACAAATCAGCCTTGCATCCTCCCTGAGTTTCACTCCAGTTCTTTTCCTCTGCCAGATTTATTGCTTTGCTTTTAGTTCTGTATCCTGTGCTCCCTGCCTGATCTCCTGCTTTGCCTTCTGCTTCCTGCTCTATCAGTTGCTGGAGGGATTATCCTGGTATTACATTTTCTGGTGCACTTTAGGACTGGGAAGGCCCCAGGCTTGATCATACAATTAATACAGTAAAAAGGCAGGCAGGAAGCAGCAGGGCTCTATGTTCCGATTAAGAGAGGATGGAGCAGGAGGCAACCTAGGTTTTGTTTTTTTTGTTTGTTTTTTTTACAGAGCAGGACATTACTAGAAGGCCTGGGAGAATGAGCACCAAGCTCACCCTGTTGTCACCAGGGCTCTTAACTATTCCACAGATCCTGAGCTGACAAGTTCTCTTCTACCTCAGGGCAATTCCCACCTCCAGCTGCCAAAAGCTCTTTCCCACATTCCTGTGGATACTCAAACATGGCTGAAATCCACATGAAAATCCCATCTCTGTCCCACAGCCTCTCCCCACAGACCCAGTTTGGCCTTAGACTGCTGAACTGGATGTTCCTTAGCCTTGCTCAGCTGTAGGGGCCCCGAAACATTTCCTGTTTAGCACCTCCAGTCAAATCAGTCCCTGACAGCTTTGGGTTAGGGGAGGGGGAAAGCAAAGAGAGGTGTGAGGAAGAGGTAGGGAGTAAAGAGCAAAGATGAGGAAAGAATAAACTTAGATTTTTAGATCAGAGTGGCCAGCCTGTGCCATGAATGCCACAAGTGGAACGGGCAGCTTCTCTGTGTGGTATGCAATACCTCAGACAGTCTTCCCAGTCCTAATGTGCACCGGGAAATGCAACATCAGGATAATTGCTCTAGCTGTTTTATGGTATGGCCAAGTGGGTCTTCTCTGCATGGGGTCACCAATTACTTCCTCAGACTAAAGTCCTACAGAAAGCCAAGATGGGATTACGTAGTTTTATCACCTCTTTACAACCAGCATCTAACCACATGAAGGCAGTCAGGGGATTTCCCTGTAACAGCATATTTTACCCCTATGTACCATAAGGGTGTGCTTAGGATACTAAGTACACTGTAAAACTTACTGTGCAGGCAGCTCTTTGGTGGTAAGAAGCAAAGGAGATGACAAGAATTGACTGTTTAAAGGCAGTACAGGCTTATTGTTCTCTAAACCTTAATGTCATTTAGAGAAGTGTGCTTTACTGTCTTTACTGTTTTTCACTGGCAGTCTACTCTAGAGCTGCTGACCTTATTGGAAAAACAAGGCCTTTTAGCAGAGAACAACCTGCAGATACTGGAGAAAATCTTCAAGAACATTTCATGCGATCTCCTGGAAAAAATAAACAAATACAAAAGGGAAAGAGGTGGGTAATTTGGCCGCTACATCCACCATCAGCTTTCCAGAGCACAGTGGACATACAGCCCCTAACTCTTGGCAACAGGAGTTTTTGCACAAGAGTCCTGGTCCTATATCATTACAACTGAGACTTGAAATGGGGACATTGAAGGCCTTGGTATGTGAGCTCTGCTCTGCTGCGTCTCACTGGAGTCACCTGCTAGCTACAGTGCTGTAACGATATGCTTCCTAGCTCCAGGACCAATTGCTCTTCCTGACCACAGCCTGCCAATAAGGCACAGGCTGCAAGTCTGGAAACCCTGCTCTTGTTCCCAGCTTTGCCCCTGATGAGCAGTATGATTGTGAGCACATTATTTTGCATTGCTGGGCTGCAGTTTCTACATCTGCAAAATACCAGCAATGGTATCAGCTCCTCTTCATAAAACACTTCATGATCTGTAGCTGTGAGGTGCCACATATGTATTAACCTGTCTGGAAGGGAGGCATTATAAACAGATAACCCCATGTGTATGTATCAATTGCATTATGTTATAAATCCCAGTTCAGTTTCCAACAGGGGCCATTCTGCGGCTACCAAACTTACTTCATTTAGGACATGAGGATCCATTATTTACAAACCTAAGTTTGACCTGGACTACTCAGAAGCTGGTCTTGTCTCCCACTTGACTTCACTGGAGGTTGTGGGCACTCTATACCTCTCTGCTTTCCAAGACCTATGCCCATGTGGTTAAATTTTGGTGTGTTGACATTTTGTATTGTCTCTACAGATTCATGTTTCTCTTTAGAGTTGTTCTTTATGTGTAGATTTGTTCTGGGCTGACTGCAAGGGACCTGAAGTTCTCTTGTTTATTATGTCTCTTCTGTTAGTTTCTGAACCACAGCAGGAAAATTTTCTGACAGGCAAACAATCTGCTTCATGGCCCAGCCTTAATTCTGAAGGCTTGTTTCGTGCTGGTGATGGCAACAGACAGGTATGGTGAAGTGAAGACTTGCTTTCTTTTTTCTTGCTTTTGTTTTGACACTGGCCAAGCTCTTTAACTAATCTTCCCTTTTTGTCTGGAGAGGACCGGAAAAGTACTTGTGGTGCCTTCTACAAATATGACTCCCACAAGCATCACATAATTGGGGTCAGAGCATCCTAAATGCCAGTCATGCATCCAATCCCTAGGAAAAATTTTACTGTTAGGGAAGGAGGAGAGCAAGAAAAGAGATGGCTATGGGAGTGTATGGAGAAGGTGGACTGGAAGGGTTAGAGGGGAACAGGAATGACTGTAGGTCTCTTGATTCTCCTATTTCAAATCTGACCTAAATTGTCTGTAACCACTGTTGCTACTGTTTTAATGGCTGCCTCCTGTCCTTTGTAAACAAGTTGCTGTTAATCTACCTTTTAGTGGTCATATTATGTTGCTGCTGCTATACGAGTGGCCTCATTGACCCACTAGCTAAAGAGGCCAAAGACTAAACATTTATGGAGGCTTAGCTATATTCCAAAAGGTACTTCTCAGAAGCATGGTCTGGTCCCCATAGATAAGAGGATATTGGTAGGACAGCATCAGGAAGCTTACTTTGCTGCTCTTGCAATTTCTGGATATATGCAACAAGGGTTTGTGTTTCCACAGCTTTCAGTTTAGCACCTTTCACAATAGAAAGACTAGAACAATTTCATAGTTGATTTTTTTTTTTAAGTATCATTTGCATAAGATGCAGTTGCATGTTCATGCTTCCTTTTTTTTTCCACAATTTGAGTACAATAATACACTTGGGAAAATAAAAAAGTAAAATTTAAAAATGATAAAAGAAAAAAAATGAGATGTGTACCTGTTGTATAATAAACCTGTGGGGCCTGCTGCAACTGAGTGCTAGGAAGGCAAATAATTAGAAACCAATGAATTGCATATGTTAGGATGCTGTTGCAAGGATTTTCAATTTTTATGCTTCCAGGCATAAGCTGCTCATTGTCTTAGGTCAAAAAGAGGCCTCCCCCATGATTATATATGGTAGTGTACAATTTGGTGCATCATAAGGCTGAATACCTTCCTTCTTTGAAATCACTGGTATTGCCCCAGGGCTGAGAGAGAATATCAACCAAGTGGACCATTATTTATCCCTGGTATGGCAGTTCTCATGTTCCTGTACTCAAGGCAGATTTTACTCCACAGGTGAAGTCTTGGCTGCACTGAAGTCAGTGGGAAATTCTGCCATTGACTTCAGGGGTGCTAGGATTTCACCCAAGTGTTTACAAATGGAGTGTCTTCATGTTCAAGTTGGGTGACAGAAGTTTAATTTAAAGTTCCCTGTATGAACCCTCTCAAGGGGCAGTAGTTTCTTCTAAATGTTCATCCTTGCTACAGTGAAACCTCATTCCTTTCATATTTCCATTTGTCATTAAGAGGAAGTAACTTTAAGCAGCCTTTAGCAAGATGCTTGTTGAGAAGGAAGTCACTGCTCCTTGCAGCTTAGTTATTGAACAGTTAGCTCTGTCTAGAGAATGTTAGTATCCCCATGTCCCCCACCTGTTTTACCCCGTTTCATTAAGAAACATGTGGCTTTGGTGTTTACGATGTCTTTTCCTGCTAAAACGACTATTTAAGTATATTTTATATACATTTGATTTTTAACACACATTTTTTTCTTTCCAAATAGATGACTAATACCACATCTCTGAGTTCTAACATTAACGGTAAGGCTTTCTAAATTCTGTATTTTGAGAATTTCATGTTTGATTAGGGACATTTTTAGTTTACTCCTGGCCTGCTTTAGGTTAGCTGTTTTCATGTTTTTGTCTTTTTCTATCTGCCCAAGTTAGGTTGGGTATTGGTTTATATTTAGGGAATGATATCAACAGATTCTCCTATTGATTGTCAGCTATAACTAGAAAACAACCAGTTTGCTTATTTGAATAGAAACAAAAGGAAGGGTTGAGGAAGCTTTGCAGAGCTGGGAGCAAGGGGGGAAGGAGAAGGGTATCTTTTTTTCCCTTTTCTTTGCTTTTTTTCTAAAATAATACCTGAGATGTGGAACCAGGACTTTGCTGCATTAATGTGACTGCTTAGTTGAATTGTTGATTTTGTGACTCAAAGCCATCTATTTCTACCTTCATTGCTTTGCAGACTCTTATGCTGAGGAGACTGGGAGCCTGCGAGAACATGTTGTGAATGTTTGCTCAATAACTGGCAGGCAAGGTGTGTCTTGATAAGCTTGTCTTTAATAAGCTGTTAAATTAACTGTTTTTAACTCTAAGCTATTCTTCTTGCTGGCTGCCTAAAAGCAAAGAATAATTTTCTAAGTAGTTCACGTGGACTTGGGAAAGCTTTGAATATTCCTCAAAAATGCCCATTTGAAGGGGTAGGTGGGTTGGAACACTAGCAAGAGCTACAGCTCCCCCTCACTGAGATAACTGGAAGTGCAGGTCCACTCAGGCATTTCTAGGTAAAATGAGGCAATATTCTGAAGCAATGATGCTCAGCCTATAGCCCAGAGGCTGTATCTGCCTGTGGAGCCATGCCTCAGTCCATGGGGCTCCCCACAAGTTCAGATATGTCGTTTTAGGGGAGCAGTGGCAGCATTAATTGGCACTGCTCCCCCTGTTACTAAATTTCTAGCCCTGTGGGGAGCTCCATGGGCTAGGTGATGTGACCCTGTGTGATAGATCAGGCCACTGTCAGCACTGGCTCTGTCCATGGCCCAGTTTAAATTGAGCACCACTGGTGTAGAGATAGGGAGATTTGCTAGTCTCATGTCTTCATTCCCATTCCCCCTCATCAAATCTTACCAGAAGGCCTTCAACCTGCTCCCCTTAGAAAGGCTATCCCATTCTCAGTTCTTCTATCTGCTGCTTAATTAAAAAAAACAAAGTTCCTGATCCAAGCTACAATACTCTAGTCAGTTGTGAGGTGGAAGGGCAGAGCATATGCTATGGTTGCCTCTTGTGGGGAATTGCAGTAGATCAACCTTCTCAATTAAAAGGGAGTCAGGAAGTAGGGTGGTAGAGGTCATTAAACACTGAAGGATCAATCTAAGCCACAGGAATATTATGTAAGTGATGCAGTGAAGGTACAGCAGGAAACCTGTGCATCTCTTGCCCAGGTAAATGTGGTTGCATTGGTTCTTCTTTCAAAGTCTGGTTTTGTTTTGCAAAGTGATACTGTATATATAAATGGCTCTAGGATTACACATTGGCCTTTCAGACTAGATTTACATTGCTGAGCTAGCTTTAAATCATCTAGCTCTAGTTTTGGTAGCAGTTTAGCTGTAGTACAAGCATAGGGCTCAACATAAATTCTTATATCCTGCTGTGCTCCCCAGTACTACAGTTAGATTGCTGCGTGTACTCTATAGCAGTACAGATGCTGGGCTAGTTGGATTAAAGCTAGCATGGGTAGCTCTAAATGACATAACAACCACTTTTGCAATATAAAGCGGAACCTCACTTCACAAGTTTTTAAACAAATATTTTTTCCAACATCCAGCACTTTGAACGCCTACTGCTACATCAGCCAGTAAGAACCATACAATTGGAATCAAGTATTTGTCTACTGAAACTTCCATGTCTTGGAATCCATTTATAATACTGTTGAGCCCTGACTAATAAAAAAATCCCCTCTGTTCAATGAGCTAAATCCCAGTAGGCTTCCTCTGCCACAGCTGTGTTGATTCTATGATACTAATAAGAACAAAAGTCTTATTTTTGTCCCTAAAGTGCGTGTGATGGACCTGACCGAGAATAATACAAATCATCTGTAGGACTATGACATTTTGTACACAACATTTTATTATAGTGCAGTTGTACTTCAGTACATACAAGACCTGCTACATTCTAGCCATGCTCAGCTTTTCTGTGCTTCCCCAAATTAGTAATTTCACCCCTAAATATCTTCTTTCTTTCCAGATGACAAAGCAATAAATATTACACAAGGCATCTGTAAACTGTACTTGGAAGACCCCAGAAGAATCTGCAACTTGGAAAATAGAACAGAGGTTTGAGATACTCTCCTGACTGTAGTTGCCACCTTGCAAAGTCCTTACACTCAACTTGATGGCATTTCCCTGGCTGTCTTTGTGTCATGTGATAACTTTTGAACAGAGCTCCTGATTAATTCTAACATTTAAGGGAACATTAGACATCCGTGGCCAGGATCTAGTGATAGGGGAGGGGAGAAATGAAAGAGGAAGACACATAGAGCTGTCTTTACCATCTCCTTAACATAGCCTTTGCTTTGAGCACCTCTGCAATTGTCTCCAGATCAACCAGTTTGTCATCCATTTAATACCTTCTCACATAGTTGTATTCCTGCTTATCTTTCCAGTAGCATTTGACAGGGGAATGCATCCACTTTCTGAATGATTTTATTTATCTGGGTTATAATAATGTTGGATGGAAGACGGAAAGGAGAAGAGAGATGTTCTACAGCCCCTGGCACAGAGGTAAAAGTGTATATATACAGAGAGTCCTGGCCAGGGAGTCAAAAAAGGGCACCTGGCACAGAGGAAATATAACAAACCAGGTGTGTTCCTATAGGGTCAAGATATTAGGATGTCCCTTGGCTCTATGCTTCTCTCATTATTCTGCTGCTTGTTCACTGAGAGCACACCAAAATTTGCCCTGAGATAACTTGTTACACAAGTCAACTTGTGTTCCATTTGCCCCAGTCCAGGCCTTGCAGCTGTAGTATAAGTGTGCCAATTTGTGGGAAATTCCTTTTGGTTTGTATAAAATTATAGGATCCCTCATTTTGGCAAAGAGGCAAGCCTGCAATTATCAATTGCTCTGAATATCATCTTTACCACAGGCAATCAGTAAGGTAAATAAAATAAGCAAAATATTTATTATGCAGGTAAGAATAAAAGTGATGACAGAAACTGCAATTTAAGATGAATCATATAAACAAACCTGAGTTAGATAAATAGAATTCAAGAAAAATTATCATAAAAATGGAAGAAAGCTCTCACTTTGCTTTTTTTACCAGAACACATTACTAGTCTCTGATTAATGATCTGTCTTGCTCTCTTCTGTCAGTTTCCTGCAAACTACTACTAACTACAAAAAGTTATCTCAGAATCTGATTAAGTGCTTCAGGTCACAAAACCTTCTACTCTATATGTATCTTATTTAGTTAGTCTTCAAGGTACATGTCTACCTTGCTTAATCCCAGTTTCTGCCAGCTGGGGGACTAAATTACCCAAAGACCAGGGATTTCTAGACAACCTCTCCTCTCCAAAAGGATTTCCTTTATACTTTACTTCAGTTTCAGACAGGTCTTGGAATGGAAAGGTGGTCCAGCTTGTGGGGAAAATGAACTAAACCTACGGGAGCTATGAAGCATGTTTTCTTCCTGGTCAATAACCTGAAGGACTGGGCTGTTCTCAGTTGTTTGGTACCTTCATGGGAACCGTTTGCAAGTTCTCTTGCTCCTTATACCTCTCGATCAACATGAAGCTTCCCTCTTGTCTTTTTACCTGTAGCATGAATGGAGATTATAGGAGCAACTGTTGCTGCTGCTTTGGTTCCTAGAAGTTATTATGCCTAAACTACATGTGCATCACAACAATATCAAGTGTCTGTGCTGCTCTAGGAATAAATAGTGCAGCTTTTAGCAGTTGAAAGAACTCGGTGCTCTTCTCGTTCAAATGAGTGTAAACTTACAGTTACTGTCATCTTGTTTTCCTTCTCTTTATCTGTAGAAGCTGATGATGACCTATAACATGGATGGACTACATAGAGGATATTGCCTCATTATTAATAATTCTGTTTTTTCTCGGACTCTGACAGAGAGAAAAGGCTCTGGTAAAGATGCGGGTAAGTGACTTTTGTTAAATTTTTCATTCCCTTTTAATTGTTCCACTGCTCCTCACTGTTGTATTTGCTCTTGGTTTAATGATATAATGATAAGTAGAGAGATATGACCATGTTAGTCTGAAGTCAAGTAGAACACAGGGTAGATTTCCCGTCATCAGATGCTTCAGCTCACAAGTGCTTGTACTATAAAAAAAATACTTATTTAGTCTCTGTGGTACAAATCTATCCTGCTTTCTACTTGACTTCAGACTAACATGGCTAACTACATCTCTCTGCTTTTGACTGTGCCTTGTATAGTCTACTGTTTTCATAAAAGTCAAATAATGTGACTTGTGAGATCTGGCTACTCAACCCTACTTGTATTCTAAGTAGAAAAGTAAACAGGATCACTAAACAAAGATGAGTATACGGTGATATCTTTAACTAGTGAAGCTAAACTGCATTTCCAACAGAACATTCATCTTAAAACTTGAGATTATATTTAGCTTATCAGAGGTCTACTGTTATTGTTAACTTTCTTACAGCACTACTAGCCACTACTGCATTAAGTGTGACAGCTCCTTTGTATGCAATTTGTTAATAGTTTGACCTCTTATTTGTAGAGGCGTAATATATTTAGCTAGCCACAGACTACAAATATTTCAGTTGAAGCTGTGCTTTCACTTTTTTCAGACAAGTTTAATATGCAGAGCTCTTTAGTTACAACCTACATGTTTTGCTGTTTGTGTTCCAAGACCATGAAAACATATGCATCCAAATCGTGGCTGGAATTTTATCTTATTTTTGTGTAAACACGTTGACATCAGTGCATCTATTCCTGATCTAACACTAGGACAAGAAAAATCAGAATTAGGCCCCTGATTTAAAAATAAAGAATAAAAAAATACTTTAGCAAGAAATGGTATTTGTAGCACACTAATTTAAAATTAATGCTTTCCTCTGACTTAGCTAAAAATTGCAGCTGAAAAGTGTCTTGCTCTGCTTTGTATTTTAATTTAAAATAGCAACAAAAAAAAAATCTGACCAAACAGACAAACAGGAATGGTCCTCAGTAAAGATTGCGTAGTTGTATTGAACTCTTGGTATACAATACAGGATGTTAGCATAAAATCGTGGTCATAATTGGAGAGCACAAGAATTTGAAAAAATAATGCAAAAGCAGGGTTTTCTCTGTATTTATATCTAGCTCATTTCAGGGTCAAATCCTGGTTAAAGGCAAAACAACTACAATACAGTCTCCTCACGCGTAATTCTATTTCTATGCTTTAAGCATAAAAAAGAATGAATTGCATTACTTTTGTGGGAAATTTTAAAAAATCAGTTTCACGTATGGGTTTTTTAACTGGTTTAACGTTTTTTTACTATTTAATGTATCATCTTGATGGGAAAAGGGAACAAATAAAGCTGAAAGAATTTCACTTTTATAGTGCTATCAATTGACCCTCACCATTGTTTTCTACAAAATATATTGCAGACTGTCACTAATACACATGCGTCATAATTCCGTTATAGAGGTGGTCTTCCCTACTTGTTAGGAAATACCAATAGCAGAGGAAGCACTAAACACTCAAGATTATCTCCTATTGCAGTAGGTTCTGTAGTATATCCTAAGGTACACATTGATAACTAACATTAAACAATCTTTATCAGTGAACTATCCTTATTTTCTTCGTGTTTGTCTGTGCTTTGCTCACTGAATCTCGTAATTGTAACCAATTCAGAAAAATTCCATGATTTTTCCTATCACTACAGGCAACCCCCACTTAGCGCTCTTAATTGGTTCCTGAAAAACCAAGTGTAAAGTGAAACCAAAAATATTTGACAACCCAAGATGACAACCCCAAGTTTTTTTTAATGACCCAAGATAATGAACCTGAGTGTTATAACAAAACTTGTTGAGCCCTAAGTGAAATCAGGTATCAATTTAAAATGAGCGTTACATCAAAATAGTGCTTAGCAAAACCATGTTAAATAGGGTTGCCTGTAAAATGAATTGGCAGTGTTCTACCAGGCAAGAAATCCAATATTAAATTTTGTAGAAGTCACAAAGTGCCTATAAACTATACCTTTTCTTATTTGTAAAATTGCACTATACACACACCCTACCAAACTACATGGAGGCCTGTGATCTTACTTTCTAAAGGTCTGCTCTAAGTAAGTGAAGGATGTCTTGGACCTTATTATTGTAACTGTCTGGGGCTCTGATTACCTTATCAAATCTTTAGTGTACTCTAGTGAATGGGTAGACTGCAGGAGAAGCCTGATGTGAAGCCTGTGACTCCAGCTTTGTTTCCATGGTAATTTTATATTGTAGTTCCTTTTGCCCACCTTTTCTCTCCATCTCTCTTTAATGGCAGAGGAACTAAAGCGAGTTTTTACATGGCTTGGCCTGGATGTGAAAATGTATAAGGATCAGACTTCAGAACAAATGAAAGCACTCATGGAGGAATGGAAGCTCTCAAATGATCACAAGAGCAGGGACTGTTTTATTTGCTGCATTCTATCTCACGGAGAGTCAGGAATAATCTATGGAACAGATGAGATAAAAGTCCCGATCCGCACAATCACATCTTACTTCACAGCTAGCCAATGTCCACAACTGGCTGAAAAACCAAAACTGTTTTTTATCCAAGCCTGTCAGGGTAAACAGATCCAACGTGCTGTCTACCTTGAAGCAGATGCACAAAATCCTGACTTGCTTCCTGCACAACAGACAATCCCCCCCTCTGAAAGTATTCCAGAAGAAGCTGACTTCCTCCTTGGCATGGCGACAGTTGATGGTTATGCCTCTTTCCGGCATGTGCAACAGGGTACTTGGTACATTCAAGCCCTCTGCAGTAAGTTGCAGCAATTGGTGCCAAGGTAATGCTTCCATATTGTTGGAGGGTGATAATTTTTTGGTAATGCAGATTCGTGTTTGTGACTAAATAGGAGTGACTGAATTCTTACTCACCAAAGGCCTGCCTGAGTTAAAGATTCTTTCCCCCACAAACTTGTACCAATTAATTAAGCTGGTACAAATTTAATACTGGTCATCTTATTTTGCCCCTGTAAATTTACATAAATATTTCCAGGGTCAAGGCAAGAGAGATGGTCTGAAGTGGCTGGCATTCAATTTTGGGAAAACCAAACTCCAGACTCAGTCTGATTTAGGTTCAGATTCTATTTGGACAGCAGAGCCATCACCATCATGAGTGGGTTCACATACGTATTTGGTTCCCTCCCTTCTCTCTCATGGTAAAATCAAAGCAGCTTAATATTGCAACACCAGGAGATACTTGGTTCTGTATTTGAATTTAGGGAGTGGGTAGGAGTTCCTATATTTGTTCCATCTTTGTTAGATGCCTACACTGTATTTTCCAGATGCCATATGGGAAGTAATAAAACACTGCTGTCTCTAAACAACAACTATAACAGCCCCCACACTGCCCAACCAGAAATCTTTTCTTTGCTGTGGCATGGAGCTAGTTGGAGCCTTTGCTGTAGTGACGTGCAGGATGTGTGCACAAATCTAGCCACAGGGAAATCTGGTTCTGCCTGGTCTGGAAACTGGACTCAGATCCCATTCCTTGTATAATTTTTATGAATCTCTCCAAAGCATGCAGCTTCATGTCATTAACTCTCTTTTTGTTTGTTACTAAATTAATGAAAAGGAGAGAGAGAAAACATGCCATCTGTGTATTACGGCATTTGAGAGCATGTCTGCACCCTCCAAAGAACAGGCTAGGAACTGTATGTGCATATGTATATGCTACATGTCTAAAAAGATGTAGTTTCAACCCTTAGTGTGGCCTGGCCTTTGTGAAAGTTAATGTAACTGAGATACAGAACTTGCTGGTACATGCCCAGCACATCGTTTGCCTCATCTTCTGGGCTGTAGCACCTACATACATTGTGACTTATGTTTCACTATGGCACTCCCACCGCCTTTGCTACAGGCATCAGTTAGGGTAGACATGCCCTGACAGTCTGTTGGTCCCACAAATGCAGCAATGTTTTAATTATTCTGTGTATGATTCAAGTACATATGATATGAGGCATGACTGTGCTTCATGTTGTGTAAGCATGCAATATTTATTCTGTGCTTCTGGTTTTGTTTCTGTGGATCAAGCTTCATGGAAGCACTCTGCTGGCTAAATAACTAGAGATATTTTCTTCTCTCTGTCGGTAGGGGTGAAGATATCTTGTCCATTCTTACAGAAGTCAATGAAGATGTGAGCAAACGTGCAGACAGCTTTGGAACAAAGAAGCAAATGCCCCAGCCAGCCTACACCTTGAGAAAGAAACTGATATTCCCAGTACCTAAAAATCCTCCCCCATCACAGCAGTAATAAAGTTTTTCTTTTCTTTTACAATCACATCATGTCTTGGGTACAACTCAATCCAGTTCGTAGAAAAGTCTGACCTCATCAGCCTCACAATTTGCTACCTCTCAAGGTGAGGTCTTCTGGAACATGCTAACATTTGGAGCTTCAGGTTCAATGGCTGCAGCCCTACTGCAGCTGCTCACAGTGACTGTTTCCTGGAGTGGCACTGGGATCTTGTTGGTATAAGGCTGGTATGCAGACTTTTGCAAGCATTTGTAGGTTTTTGAAAGAGCAATGTATGCATGACAGTTATTGTGGGCACAACAGATAACCATGAATTTCAGTATCCAAAATGGAGTGGTGTAAATTATATATTTTAGTCCCATACTTTTGTTTTTTCTTCAATACTTTAATGATCTGAAATTCTGCTAGTGAGCTGTGTTGTTCTGTGTAGGAGTCTCCAAAACCAGAATGGACAAAACATCATTAAATGTACTTCTTGAGGGTGGGGGTGAGAGAGCCTGTAATGTCAGGGGAACATGAGTCTTTTCCATCTCAAATTTAAATGGCACTGGATGTGTCTACACAAAACACTTAATGCCTGTTGGGCTAATTTTACTCTGCCTTAGCATGGCTAGCAAAAACCACACTAATGGGCAATTAGTCCAGGGAGCACTAAGCGCCACAAAACAGCGTTCGTTTGCACCAGTGCTCAGTAGACTTAGTCCAGTAAGCACTAAGCATCACCAAAAAAGCACTCATTTGTGCTAATGCTCAGTAGCACCAATTGCAGCATATTAATTTTACAGCTGTTATTATAGACACTAAACTTAACGCATCATAATTATGGTGGGCATTAATGAACATGTAGACGTGCCTACTGAGAAACAACTTGATTCTTCATTTAAAGCAGTTATTAATTCCACAGTGTACTCTGGTTGCCATATATGTAGTACAAGCTTAGTTTGGTATACATTGTGTCAAATCAAATCATTCTGAAAATGCAGCATGTTCACTGTTGCCTCCTGCATGAAGACAGCCCTTTGATTGTCATTTACCTTATTGTTGTGGTGAAGAGAAGTTCTTTATCAGATGGAACAGTTAACAGTGCTGTCGATGTATCAAGATGATTAGCTTTTATTTTTAAGTCTGCAAGGATTCCTTTTCCCAATATTTAGAAATGGTTCCACACATGTGAGTACACAGAAAATGGGCAGTACCTACATGACACGTATTTTTCAGTTAATTAATGGGACTCTGCAAAATCTTCCATGTAGGATTGTGCTGTGAAATCAGAATTAGAATTCAGACTAATCTCTCATGCTGATTGACTACTTGAAAGTCTTTTTACTCTTTTTTGGTCTGAGAATGCTAGTGTGCTCATAGTATAACCCAGTTGTAGATGGTAATGATTAATTTATATCTTATTACCTTTCTCACTCAAAGAATCCCAAAGCATTTTGCAGACAGCATTGAGGTAGGACTATTTTATCAGTGAGAGGTAGCCCAGTGTTGTTTACAGGGCTGTAGCCTCCTGGCTACAGCCAACTTTATAACATTGGGGTAAGGGAAATTCTGATACGGGTGAATAAGGCAAACTTTTACTCCTACAAAATGGGCAGTAGTCTTTAATATGTATGTTCAGCAATCAGCAAACAGGGCTTTTTTTTTTTTAGATAGAAGCCAACAAAGGGCACTGTAGGGATCATCTCTTTACCTCAAAGGCAGAAGTGCCAAATAGAAGCTACTAGGATTTAAGCCTATAGTTCTAGGTATGCCTACTATTTTAAACTTGATGCTGAGGCTGTTAGGTCATCACCCTCCAGCAATTATAATAAAGTTCTCTCATTTTAATAAAATCTGTGATATGTACTTTTAGTAGCACAGTTCTTTATAATCCGGAACATTAGCCCCAAGAAAAATAATCTCCCCTGCAATGGTGAATGAAACCCTAGTTTAACTTCTGCATATGGTGAGGTAATTGAAAGTACACAAATCAACTACAGCTCATTTGGAAATTAGTTATTTTGCAAATCCCTCTGTTTCTTTGTTATACTTACAGCAGAATTGCCTCCTATCCATAAGTGGTTTGCATTAATTTGCCCTTCTTTTCTGGCTCACTATTTGAGTGTTTAGTATATTGCTGGGTTATGTACTGTTTGTTTGTTTTTTTGAAGCCTCACAGGTTTTGAGCCCTAAAATGAAACATTATCAGCATGTCTTCACATGCATGGGCTTGCACTCGCTGGGGCACAAATAGCGGCGGCACAAATTTTTGCCACTATGCATGCCCCTGTATAGGGTTTGCTGTGGAGCAAAATGTCCTGCTTCAAGGAAACTGCTGTTTCCCCATTCCTCCTAGCTCCCGGCATGCTGGGGGACACCTAAAGCAGCAGAGGTGTTCTGGCTGGCAAGACCCAGCCTCCAGTTACTCCGATGCACACTCCTAGTGTGTGCACCACATTGCTTTTTTTTTGCAGTGGGCTCTTTTGATACTGGGAGTTCCTAATATCAAATTTTGGCACTACGCTGCAAACTTGCAGCACAGCAAATGAGTACATGTGTGCTGCATGCAGTTTGCATGCCTCACACAGTTTGGAGGAACTGCAGATCACATGTATACACTCATCTGGATATGCCTTATCTGTCCAAGTTTAAACTCCTGGCTAGGGACTTGGTAAAGGTGGTTTGTAACTGGAACCCATTGTGCCAATTGTACTGTGACCACATCATGTGGGGTTTTTTTCTTTTTGTTTTTTTTTGCAAAAATCCTGTTGGTCTAATAAAAGATATAATCTCTGTTACCAGTCCTGATTGCTGGATTCTAATCTAATGGTACCTCAAAAAACCCTAATGTTTCCAGTTTTGTTCTGGCCACCCTAGAATGAATGGGATGGCAGCAGGTGTAAAAAGAGCAATGCATGTATAAGTTAATTGTCTTACCCAATTTGCAGTTACTGGTCTGTAACATACGTTAAGTAACCATTATGTTTTCCTGTTGCTGTTGAAGAAGATCCGCTGGTATAGTTTGTGGAAGCAGGAAGTTGTTCTCAGAGACATTTGGCCATTGGTTAGCAAGAGACTGGTTGCAGCTCTGGGCATGCTGGGCTAAGAAATGCCACCTCATTTTGTGTCCTGTCCATGAAGAAAACTCTGCTTTCCCTTTCTTTTCAGTAGAGTTATGCTTCTGATTTTAAGGCAAGTGACCAGTGCAGCAACCTCAGGCACGGACTTGTAGGGATTGAAAAATAGCAGTTGTTGCTGTGGACACACAATTGTGCCACTAGCACAGTGGCAACCAGAGATCATCAGCACTGCCTCCATCCATCACAGCTGCCCTTAGTGCCCAGCTGAGTGGTTAAGCCTCTGGTTAAGCTCCAGTTAACATTTTAAGGTGGCTAACTGTAGTCAGAAAAGCTAGGCATCATCCCATCTCCTACCTCTACTGGCCTATACCCACAGAACAACAACTTCATTTCAGGCTAGTTGAAAATTCCCCACCATGTATGTTCTGCCTGTGCACAAGTTGCACTGATATAGTTTGTACTCTTACCTAACCCAGTGTAGGCATGCTCAGTGAAATAGATTTCATAGACGTTAGGGCTGGAAGGGACCTCAGAAGATCATCAAGTCCAGCCTCCTGCCCCAGAGGCAGGAAGTCAGGTGGGGTCATGGGATCCCAGCAAGAAAAACATCCAGGTTTCTCTCAAAATAGGTGCTTGAACCATCTCTGGTGGCAGGCCATTCCAGACCTTGGGGGCTCAGACAGTAAAGAATTTCTTCCTTACATCCAGCCTGAAGCAGTCTTGCAGGAGTTTATAACTGTTTGACCTTGTAATCCCTTGGGGTGCTCTGGTGAACAAACATTCCCCCAGGTCCTGGTGAACACCCCTTATAAACTTCTAGGTGGCTATGAGATTGCCCTGAGCCTGTGCTTTTCTGGGCTGAAAAGTCCCATGGCTCTCAGCCTCTTGTCATAAAGTCTGTTTTCCTGACCTCTGATCATGCGTGTGGCTCTCCTCTGCACTCTCTCAAGCTTCTCCACATCCTTTTTGAATTGTGGAGCCCAAAACTGGACACTACTCCAATTGCGGTCTCACCAAGGCCGAGTACAAGGGGAGAGTGATGTCCTGGGATTTGCTTGAGAAGCATGTATGGATGCGAGCCAGCATTTTGCTCACTTTACTGGCTGCAGCATCACACTGCAGGCTCATGTTCATGTTGTGGTCAATCCTGACCCCTAAGTCCCTCTCATCCATAGTGCTAGTCAGCATAGCACTGCTGAGCCTAGAGACATGCTGCAGGTTTTTTCTCCCAAGGTAGAGAACCTTGCATTTTTCAGTGTTAAACACCATTGGTTCTCGTCCACCCATTTACTGAGCCTGTCAAGGTCAGCCTGGATTCCACCCCCTGTCCTCAGGTGTGGATGCTTTACCCCAAAGTTTGGTATCATTGGCAAAGTTGGCCAGTCCACTTTTGATTCCAGTGTCCACATCGTTAATGAAGAGGTTGAACAAAATAGGCCCAAGGACAGAGCCTTGAGGGACCCCACTGGTCACAGGGCACCATGACGATTGAGTTCCATCAATCACCACCCTCTGGGTCTGACCACAGAGCCAATTCCTCAGCCAGTGGATTGTGGTGGACCTGAGGCTGCAGTTGGCCAGTTTTGTCAAAAAGTGATCATGGGATACCAGATTGGAGGCTTTTTTTAAAGTCGAGATATGTAACATCAATCTCTTCCCCCTTGTCCAGGTGATAGATCACCTGGTCGTAAAAGGAAATGAGATTGGTCAAGCACGACCTACCTGCAACAAACCCATACTGGCTGTCCCTTAGGGTGTTGCCATCAGCCAGTCCATTAAGAATGCTTTTTTCCAAGACCTTTCCCAGGATAGAGGTCAGGCTAATGAGCCTGTAATATGCCAGATCCACTTTCCTCCCTTTCTTGAAGATGGGCACCACATTGACCTTTTTCCAATCATTGGGCACTTCACCAGAGTGCCAAGAGTTCTCGAAGATCCATGCCAGGGGTTGAGTTATGATGCCAGCCAGCTCCTTGAGTACTCTGGGGTGTAAATTGTCAGGACCGGCTGACTTTAAGGTGTCCAGCCTCTCAAGCTGTTACTTCACAAGGTCAGTTTTGATGAAGGGCAAGGAACCACCCTCACTTAGGTGTCCCTGTCCCCATAATGGGCAGGGGTGTTCCATGGGACTTGTGAAAGATGGATGCAAAGTACTCATTTAGCAAGTTTCACCTAGCTTGGAGGTCTTCAAGAAGAGGCTAGATAGTCACCTGGCTGGGATCATCTGACCTTGGTCCTCTTTCCTGCCAGGGGCAGGGGGTCAGACACAATGATCCATTGTGGTCCCTTCTGACTCTACAATCTATGACTTTATGAATCTAAGTTGGCTTTTTCCTGGGCATCGGTTGTCAGTTCTCCCTTCTGGTTTAGCAGGGGTCCAATGTTGCCCTTGCTTTTCCTCCGGCTCCGCTCATATCTAAAAAATGACTTTTTATTGTCCTTGATACTTGTAGCCAGTTGGAGTTCCGTGGCAGCCTTGGCTTTCCGGGTTTGCTCCCTGCAGGTCCGGACCAGTGCAGAGTATTCCTTGGAGGTGGATCCCATCCTCCATCTTTTGTAGGTCTGTCTTTTTAGATGCAGGAGGACCGCTAGTTCCCTAGAGAGCCAAGGGGGTTGCTGTGCCCTCTTGCTGCCTTTCCTCCGAGATGGAATAGGCTTAGCTTGTGCATCCAGAATCACTCCCTTGAGGAGCAACCACTCTTCCTGAACTCCCCTTGCTTTGGGGTCGTGGTCTCTAGGGCCTCACCGACAAGTCTTCTGACCTTATCAAAGTCAGCCCTCCTGAAGTCGAAGACCTCTGTACTGCTGACTGAGTTGACAGCTTTTTGGCAGATGGTGAAGGTGATCAGCTTGTGGTTGCTGTCACCCAGCTTCTCTTCGATCATTAGGTCACTGATTAGGTCATCCCCTGTTGCCAGTACCAGGTCAAGCACCGCTTTGCCTCTTGTTGGCCCATAGACTTCTTGAGTCAGAGCTCATCCACGCACATGAGGAAGCTTTGTGACCATTCGGATTTGGCCAAGCACTCTTTCCACGAGATGTCTGGGGAGTGGAAGTCCCCCATGACAACCATGGACTGGGAGTGTGCAACCTCAGCCAATTCCCTGGCAAACTTCTGGTCAATCTCTTGATTCGGGGAGGGAGGTCTGTAGTAGACTCCCACCATTGTATCTCCTGTGCTGTGTTCCCCATGGATTTTAACCAGAGGGTCTCTAGTCATCCACCCTGGGTGCTGATGTTGGCTTGTCAAGGAAAGCTATGCGTCCCTACATAGAGAGCTACACCTCTGCCCCTTTTGTCCACTCGATCCCTCCTGTACCGTGTATAGCCGTCTATACCCGTGGTCCAGTCATGGGTGGAGTCCCACCAGGTCTCTGTTATCCCTATGATATTGTAATTGTTTGTGTTGAGCAGGAGGACAAGTTCCTCCTGTTTTATTTCCCAAGCTCCTGGCATTGGTTTACAGGTGTGCAAGTGTCCCCTTGGGGGCCCTTGCCTTGCCTGCAGCTTGCTCTAGGGCTGGGGCAGGGGTAGGCTCCCTTAAGTGCCTTGATCTGCTGGCTTTGCAAGGATTGCTCAGCTGGCCAAGTGGTCCCCACATCCCCTGGCAGGCTTGGTTTAAAGGCCGGTGGAGCAGGTCAGTTAGTCTGGCTGAGAAGAGCCTCCTCCCCAGTGGAGAGAGGTGGAGGCCATCACTTCCCAGCAGCTCACTGCCTCTCACCAAAGAGTGGACTGTGGTCATGGAAGCCAAAGCCTTCCCAATGACACCAGTGCTGCAGCCTTTGATTCACTACCTAGATCCTCTTCTCCCTCCTCAGCCCATAGCCTGAAACTGGAAGGATGGAGGAAAACAGCACCTGTGCCCCCAACCCCTTAAGCCCCACTCCAAAATCCCTGTAGCATCTCATTACCCAGCTGGGAGCGCACACGTGCTCCTGGACACCAGGACTTCCTGCACTTTCTGATTTCTAGCACCTTTCATTCCTCCTGCTGCTTACTGCCATATTCACACTTTTCATGGTCCCTGCCCTGGCATTTTTCATGGGGGGCTTATCAAAGTTGTGGTTTCTGTGAAATTGCAAATTGTATAATTGCAAATTTGATAGGTCCCTACTTATCGCCATCCCAAAGCTCTTGCATGACTCAGAAAATCTAAGAAATTTTGCAAGGAAGATTGACTCTGGACATCCAAGGCTGCATCATCTGCAAACAGGAAGTCTCTCAGCACCAGTTCTTTCAACTTGGTTTTCGCTCTAAATCTTGCAATATTGAACAAGCCTCCATCTAGTCTGTTTCAAAGATAAATACTGTCCTTGAATGCATGAAGCAGCAGAAATGAAAAGATGTTAAAAAGCAGAGGGGCTAACACACCCCGGTTTCACCCCATTGTTCATAGATTTCATAGACATTAGGGCTGGAAGGGACCTCGGAAGATCATTGAGTCTATCCCCTGCCCAAAGGGCAGGAAGTCAGCTGGGTTCATAGGATCTCAGCAAAATAAGCATCCAGTTTGCTCTTGAAGTTGTTCAATGTAGGCGCTTGAACCACCTCTGGTGGCAGGCTGTTCCAGACCTCGGGGGCTTGGACAGTAAAGAAGTTCTTCCTTATGTTCAGTCTGAAATGGTCTTGTAGTAGTTTATGACCATTTGACCTAGTCGTCATCCCCTGGGGTGCTCTGATGAACAAATGTTCCCCCAGATACTGGTGGTCACCCCTGATAAACTTATAGGTGGCCATTAGATCACCCCTGAGCCTGCACTTTTCCAGGCTAAAGAGCCCCAGGGCTCTTAGCCTGTCATTGTAAGGTCTGCTTCCCTGACCTCTGATCATGCGCGTGGCTCTTCTCTGAACTCTCTCAAGCTTCTCCACATCCTTTTTGAATTGTGGAGCCCAAAACTGGATGCAGTACTCCAGCTGCGGCCTCACTAAGGCCAAGTACAAGGGGAGA
>JAGPOW010003685.1:61088698-61110796 GCA_030014935.1 Caiman crocodilus
ACACCCCCGCCCCTTTTATCTACACGATCCCTCCTGTACAGGGTATAGCCATCTATACCCGTGGTCCAGTCATGGGTGGAATCCCACCAGGTCTCCGTTGACATCCTAATTATTTGCATTGAGCAGGAGGATGAGCTCTTGCTTATTCCCTAAGCTCCTGGCATTTGTGTACAGGCAGGCAAGTGTCCCTTGGGGGGCTCCTTCCTTGCCCACAGATTTTGCCAGGGCTGGGGCAGGGGTGGGCTCCCTCAAATGCTTTGACCCACTGGCTTTGCAAGGATTGCTCAGTAGGCCAGTAGTGGCAGTAGTCCCCCCGTCCCCCAGTGGGCTTAGTTTAAAGCCCAGTGGAGCAGGTCAGCCAGTCTGGCTGAGAAGAGCCTCCTTCTTAGAGAAGAGAGGTGGAGGCCATCTCTTCCCAGTGGCTCGCTGCCTCTCTCACCAAAGAGCGGGCTGTGGTCATGAAAGCCAAAGCCTTCCCAGTGACACCAGCGCTGCAGTCTTTGGTTGACTACGTGGATCCTCCTCTCTCTCCTCAGCCCATAGCCTGAGACTGGGAGGATCGACAAGAACACCACCTGTGCCCCCAGACCCTTTAGCCCCACTCCCAAATCCCTGTAGCACCTCATGACCCGGCTGGGAGCGCTCCGAGCCATGTCATTGGTGCCCACATGAATAAGGAGCATGGGATAGTGGTCTGTGGATTTGAGGAGCTTTGGGATCCTCTCCGCAATGTCCCAGATCCGGGCCCCCAGGAAGCAGCAGACTTCCCTTGCTGCAGTTGGGCCCATGTTGCCTGTGGGAGCCGGCAACTCAGCAGGCTCTGCTGGAGCGGCAAGAGGTGCGTCCCTTTGCTCAGCTCTGGCGGGGCAAGGGCCTTGGTGCAGCGGGCCTTAGGACCCTTGACCACCTTGGTCCATGCCCCTGCCTGGACAGAGCAGGAGGTCCTGGAGTCCTCCTTTGGCCTGGAGGGAGACTGTACCCTCTGCCTCCTGGGGGAGAAGGGCCTGGCAGTAGGAGTCTACCTCCTGCTCGCAGTCCCTGATGGAATGCAGTCTCTGGACTGTGACCTGGAGCTCCTCCAGCTGGTGCACCAGAGACCCCAAAAGGGAGCAGACCCCACAAGGGGAGGTAACCATGCTCCCAGGCCCCCAAGCCTGAAAAAGGGACAGGCAGCCCCCGCAGCCGAGAGTTAGGGACTCCGTCTGCGTAGAGCTTGGAACCATGGGCTCCGTCTGGGTGGCAGTCTCTGAGGTGCCAGAGGGGGGGGGGATGTGGAGCCCGAGGGGACCCTCAGGGTGCGGCGCATGCCCATCCGTGGGATGCTTCTGGTAGGCTGGCTATGGCTGAGACTGTCTACCCTGGGGGGTGCGCAGGCAGAGTCCTGGGCCCTCCTGTGCAAACTCTGCACTAACTCACATGCTGGCAGAGCAGCACACCTATTTGTGCGGCTTCGGTTGCGTGGACCCCTGGGGGGCTGGGCGAAGTAGGGGCCTGGGTGGGGCTTGCCCCAGCCCGGCTCCACTCAGCCACCTCCTCCCACTCACTAAGGGGTTAGCCCCCTCTCTCCACAGGCCCCGCTTACCTCCAGCTGTGCTGGGGATTGACGGGGGGGCTCCATGGCTGCTGGAGGGTTTCTGGGGGGCTTCGGGGCAGCGGGGGTGCAGTGGGCTTTCACCTGTGCGTCTCTCACCACTCCCAAGCCTAACTTGAAACATTGTTTATGTCAAAAGGATTTGATTCTTTGTTTTCATTCACTACAGTAAATGAACTACAACTGTGCTTTCATACTCTGCTGAGTCTCTTTCATTTTTTCTCTTTTTAGTACATCTGTGTAACTGGAAACCAAGTGTAGGGCTGTGCACTGGACATCATGGCATTAAGGAAGATCTGAAAGAAGAAGGCAGCCCAGGAATTAAGTGATCTGGAGAGTGAGCTGCTCTCATTTGTACAGACTGCATTTCCTGGTGTGGAGATATTTATATTGTTGCTCTCCTGGTAGACCACAAAAGAACATGAGTCATTAGGGCTATTAATCTCATATTTTTTACGCACTTTGAAGGGGGGGATGTGCTATTTTTCCATATGAAATTTCACATCTGTTATTTATGCTTTTAGCTCCCTGGAGGAACATGTTTTAAAATGAAAAATGCAGATACATTAAAGGTAATCAAAATTATGTTAATCATAGTATTGTATGCACTTGCACTCTCCTGATGTCTGGTCTTGGGCAGCATGGATAATACTGATCTTCAACCATTTTAAGTTTTTTTCCTCTAGGAAGTTTCTTCATTATAGTGCCTGCTGTGCCTATTTTACCATTTTTTTCTAAGGTTTCTTTCCACTTCTGCAATATTTGATTAAGTGAACTGGTATGGGTGATGAGAGAATATAGAGATCAATTGCATTTGTTTTTGTGGTCACAGTTTCTTTTGGATTGTTTGCTTGTCACTTTACTTTCTGCTGTGAGTCACATGACAATACACTAGAAGCAATAACAACCTATCCCTTTCCTGTAACTTCATGGGAAGAAGAAACAGAACCAGCTCCAGACACATTTCAGTTATCGGTCTGCCTGGGTAAGTGGGTAAGCCTTTAAAAGTTAGTTTGTGTGTAGTGAAGGAAACTTTTTTCTTTGTTTTTGTTGCTATATTAATATCCATCTAGTTTGAGTCCATTTTCTTGTTTTGGATTATAAGCAAATGGCAGAAGACAGCAACAGTTAGGTTTGATTTTGCACACACCCAGTCCATGCTTTCATGCATGCACACATATAGCTAGTATACTTTATTTGTGTAGTCTAAATGTGTGTGCAATCCTTTAAATATATAGAAATTTTGAAAGTGAAAGTAATTTGATTTCCTTTATTGGAAGCATTATTTTTCTGGGTGTAGGTTGCTTGTTACGTAAACTACAGATTCATGGGTATGTGAGAGGAGATTCTCAAGCCATATTCACAACTACCATCTACCATATATTTTTCTCTTTTTTTAAGGAGGTAACTGTATGATCAAATAACTGAAAGTCTTGACTCATGCCTGAATGAATCACATGTATTTCTCTTCCTTAATGTTTGTATGAATCTGTACTAATAGGGGTCTAATCTATTTTTAAAACTCACTTTACATATCTTTAAAGAGAAATGAGCGTTGGAGACAAAATTTAAACTATATAGTCCATAGGACAGAAACTGTTTGGCTGATATTGTACTGTTAACTTTAAAGTACTATTGTAGCCATTTATTTGATTGCTAATTATTATATAGCATTTGTCATTGTGTTAGTAAATACTATTTTAACACAGACCACTGTAGTATAACCTAGAATAGACCTTAGGGCTCATAACAAAAGGTTTGTGTATTTCCTGGATTAGCATTTACAAGTATTGAGTACCAGTAATTCAAGTGAAATGGCAGTCTGTTATCTTGGGTTAACACAGGACTATAAACCCTAGTGTAGACAAAGTTTGCTGTATTTGAACAGGACCAGGTAGATGGGGGATCCCATCCATGTGAATATCAATGAAATGGGTCAACAGATTCCTTGGTAGCCTGAGAGTTAGGGTTTGTTACAGGATAATGGTCTGCTCCCATGCAAGGCTGCCCCAGTAAATGTCTCATGAGTATTTTTGATAAACAGTGTTGCCCAAAACAAAGAAAAAGAATATAAAGACGTTTTTATTATTTACAGCATTTCAGCCATGAATAAGTTCTGGCTGCCAAATACTGCTCCTCTGCTCTGGGGTTGATGGAGCAGAGCACTAGCTAGTATTCCCAGCATCCAGAAGGCAGAAAAGTAGTATGCTATTGGTCCTATATTATGAGCACAGGATTTTTGCAACATTGTGCTCTTATTTCCAAATTCAAAGGTTCTTTCCAAACTCAGGACTTGGACCCCTCCTAACTGAGATGCTACTGTGCAGTGTCTACTGTGCATTTATTTAGTACTTGTATAATCAAACACTAAATAAATGCACAGTAACTGGAGTTACTACACAGTAGCACCGATGAACATCTTAGCCAGTGCTAAGTAGCGTATTAGCACACTTAGTGCTGTGACACACTAGTACACAGTACTATTCCGCTACTGCTCAGTCAGCGTTTTGTGTAGACACACCCACTGTATCCCAGAACTGAGATTTTCAAAGCTGCCTCTGAAGATTAGGCACCCAGTGAAATGGAAGTTATGTCTGAAGGCCCTGGTCAAATTTTGAAAATTGCTCTCACAATTTGTATCTGGTCTATATTTTACAAATATGCAAATAACTGTAATTAGCTTAGACACAGCTTGTAAATGAGCTGTAGTCAGCCAGTGCTACAGACCACAAATATAAAGTGGAATAATACCTGATCAGTCAGTAGTGCTCTGGTTACAGTTGAATGCAGGAGTCTGTGAGAGGGCAAGGATTTTGGGGGGATAGAGTTAGACAAGTTTTGAATACAAAGCAGTTTTTCATCGGGTAATGGGAATTTATGGAAGCTTTCTTCACACAGGGCCTTACATCTGTGGCAATGCAGTATCTGTTGATCTCATTTACTGAAGGGAGACTCTGTAGACATTGGTGGGGGAGGGGTGGAGGGTGTGGGGCAGGATGGTGTTATGTGAATCTTGTTTCTGTATAGGACCTAATTGTCATAAAAAGGAATTTTGTTGAGCTTCCAAAAGACAGATGGGCAATCCTAGGGGAAAGGAAGAAAAGGAGACCCTTGCAGAGAGTCAGGATGATTCAGCTTCCCACTTAGCCACAGAAACCATTCCACAGAGCACAAGAGAGGTTTGTCTCCTTGACATTCTCTCTTAACTTTGTGCTTAGCACAAAGTTAATTTTGTTCATTGGTGTTTGTGAATTGACAGGACCAAACATCAAAGTTAAAGCTACAGAACATCAACTCTGCATTTTGTTATTTGTATCCATTTATTTTGGATGTGTTTCTTTTGTAACTGTATTGAATTGGCTCATCAATCACTGTGTTCCATCAGTAGCTCACTTTGTTTAGATCTGATTCCTGGCCTCTTGGTCAAAAAAAAAAAAATGAGTGTGGATGTACACAAACTTCTCTTCTCCCTCACTGAGGATCTGAACTCGGAGAACTTAGAGGCTTTGAAGTTTTTGAGCCTGGAGTACATCCCAATGAAAAAGCAAGAAAGCATCCAGGATTCCAAAGATTTCTTCCAAAAGCTGCAGGAGAAAGGCATGATAGCAGAGGATGATCTGACCTTCATAAAGGAGCTGCTGTTCAGAATAAACCGCATAGACCTCCTGACTGATAAACTGAGATCCAGCAGAGAAGAGATGGAGCAAGAGCTTAAAATCCCAGGCAAGGCTAAGATTTCAACATACAGGTAAGTAATATCATAGCAAGAACTCTTTTGTGCTTCTTGGGCTTACAAGGTCCATGTAAGGATGTTCCATTATGTGCATATTTATTCTGATTTTCTACATGAAACAATTCTCATGTGTCTTAATCCAGGGACAATTTTACACTTTACAGCAAGGGCGGGCAATTATTTTGGGTGGAGCGCCTATTACCAAGTTTTAGCAAGCTGTCGAAGGCTGCATGGGTAGCCCCACCTCCCTGGTCACCATCTTAGGACTCCAAGTCCCACCCCCTAGCCCCCAACCTTTTCCACTGGAAGCCCCTCTTTTTGCCCCTGGAAATACTCCTTTCAGCAGAAGGGCAACCCCCAACCTTTGCCATCTCAGAACCAGAAAAACACCAAATTATATTCTAGAAATCAAACATCTACAACATTAATTAATTTGATTTAAAAAATATTTTTGTCCTGATTTACATGTGTTTGTGTAGTGTACATAGAGGTGATTGCACAATAGCTTAAAATGAAGTCTTTCTCTTGTATACTGTGGGGGTATGAGGTGGTGGGTATAGGTTTGTGGGGGGCTGTGGGGATGTGGTACATGGGGGAGGGTGTGTAGGTGTAGGTGGAGAGTGGATAGGTGTGTGGGGTGTGGGGATGGGGTGAGGAAGCATGTGGGTGTGTATGGATATGTGGGGTGTGGGTGGGTATGAGGTTTGTGGAGGAAATGTGTGTGGGGGAGGGTGGGTGGGGTGTATCAGGGGATGTGGGTGTGGGGGTCTGCATGTATGGCAGTGTGAGGAGAAGTGCATATGTATGGTGAGGGTGCTTGTGGGACTCACCCTATGAATACACACACACTTTCCCTCTCCTTCCCTCATTGCATGCATGTGTGCGCGCACGCATGCACACACACGCACACTGTGTGCTTCACTCACTATACACACACTGTGTGCTTTGCTCACTACATACACATACCCATTGTCTCTCTCTCTCAATCTCTCTCTCTCTGTTCTTCTCTCATTGCTTTCTCTGTCTCTGTCTCTCCTTCCCTCATTACATGGATACACACCCCCCTCCTGCTCCTGGCTCTGGGGTACCGGTGTGGCCCCATGCTCCTGTGGTCCAGCAGTGCAGCTGGTGGCCCTGTGATGATGGAGCAGCTGAATGCAGGGAAAGCAGCTGCAAGCAGAGGCTGGAGGAGCGGGGGGAAGGCGGGTGGGCAGCAGGGCCGGGTTGGCCTTTTTCCTGACTCCTGTCAGCTTCCCTTGGCTCCTACAATCCCTGTCTCCTGTCATCTTTTACAGGCAGCGAGGAGCAGATAAATAAGTATTAATTTTCTAAATTTCTTAGGTGCCCTGTAAGCCAGATAAAATAATCTGGTGGACCTGAATCCAGCCAATGGGCTGTATTTTGCCCACCCCTGCTTTACAGTCTGACTTTCCATGCCCTTACATGTTTAAGGACAGGTATTTAGATTTTTACCTTAAGGCTGTTGATGGGGTCCTTGGTACTTTTAAAGCTGACACAATGCTATTTTGTAGATAGCTAGTCTCTGAGAATGTCTTCCTCCAATAGGTTATCTCTTGCATCAGGATGTAAAAGGCAAAGATTTCTTAAGAAGATCTTTTTTACTGGACCAACTATGTAGTTGGGATAAAGTTAGACAAGCTTTCTAATGCAAGACATTCTTTCTCAGGTCTCTAATCACAGGAAGTCAAGCACAGCATAATGAAAAGCAGCAGGGGCTGAGAGACCCATGTATCCATTTCTAATTAACGCTTCTGCTAATTATGTATAGGCACTTGAGCCCTGTGACTGGCACCTTTGTTCCCCCCTGGCTCTACTGCCCAAAGGGCCCCTTATTGCCTACCTGCTTATTGCTTACCTGTGCTCTATTGCTGGCCGCCCCATGGATTGCAGGTTCCCAATGTTCTCCTTCTTCAGGCTGGCCTGTCCTTGTGGGTGCCACATGGTTGGGTGATCCATGGCTTCCCCCGCCCTCATCTTCCCCTTCCCCTGACAAGCCTAGTTTAAAGCCTGCTGGAGGAGATCTGCCAACCTAGAAGAGAACACACATTTACCTTTGGGGGACAGGTGAAGCACATCCTAAATGAGCATGTCTCTCATCATGATGTGTGGGTCATTGTCAAGGGAGCAGAAGCCTGCCTTGACACCATTGCCGAAGCCATCAGTTGATCCCTCTAATGCAGTTCTTGTGTCGTCTTCCATGTCTGCTCACTGGGAGGACAGAAGAGAATACCACCTGTTAACCGAACTCCCTCGGCACGCCACCCAGAGCATGGTATTCCGAGTGTTTTAATTAGAACGTGGAGCAGACTAAATGAGTCAAATGAGACTCAAATGAGTCTGCTCCAATGAGTCCAAATTAGAAGGTGAACAAGCATATCTATAGGCACCCACTGCTATTAAGTGTTTCTGAGAGTATCCTTAGTTGCCTTGGCCTTAACTTACTGTCTGATGCTATGATGCTATTCTCAGAAGAAGTGAACTGTCTTTTAAGGATGCTGAATGTAGCAATGGTAGGGGATACTGCAGATCTTTTTGCTTTGTGCCACCTGTCACAAACACACAATACATTGAGGTGTTTGTGGAATGTCATTTCTTCAATTTGTTTTACTGACATGGCATGTTTGGTCTCTACATATGGGTAGCATCAAGCTGTATTTTGCTTTATCATCCTTAAGCCTATATAGAGTGTGGTATTTAATATAAATGTATTTCTTATATGGTATAGTAGAACCAGGATTGCATAACATGATAATAAGTTTTAGAGGTTACTTCTTAAATAATGGGCTTTATACCTCAGAGAGGATCAACACATGAATGGCTGAAAAAAGTAATTGCTGAGGATTAGCATCCGATATGGGCATGGTTAATGGCCAATCATGTCATTTCCAGACAATGATGAATTTACATGTTACAAGGACATGAATAACACCTGGCTATCGGGACTATTCAGGGAAGAATATCTCACAGTTAAGTGAGAGATGGTATCCTAAGGATATGTCTGAAAGGATGTAATAATTATTGCTTTATTAGATTAATTAATCTAAATTAATTAATTAATCTTAATTAATGGTCATAATTAGATCAGGAAATACTTCTGGTCTGGTAAATAAACATACCCTTTAGGAGACAGTCAATTATATGCATAGTATGGACTCCCTAAGAATCCAATGGATAATACATGTAAATAGCCAAATAAGACCATACTTAAGCCCTGCTCTGACAGCAAGTGTTTTTCTTTAGTTTCCCTGAGCATGAGGAGTACCTCAGCCAGCCAGCTGGGTATTCTAGCTACAGAAGAAGTAGCAAGGATCCCTAATAGCAAGATCAGAGGTAGGAGCTGCAGTCTAACCTGATGAGCTGAGTAGAAGCTGCGTTTTTAAGCATGGGCACATCTAGGATTTTGAAAAGAGGAGTACAGATGATGTGGTGCATCATCGCATGTAACACAATGCATATTTTTGTCAAGTTAAAAGAAACTACTACTAATTCTTTTAACTACAAGTTAAAAGAAGCCTTACTAATAAGCTAGACCATATTATTCAGTTTAAGATCAGAGCAAAAGCAAATATAAATTTACTATATTGTATATTATGTATAAAAAACAACAAACTTGCAAAAGCAAAAAATCATAAAAATATGTTGTTTCATTAGTCCTGTAGTCATTAGAATTAAATGGGCATCTTTTTTCCAGATTTATAAAACAAAATCCAGTCTTCTTGAGCATCTTGAAAGTGCATCCAGTGCTTCACTGAAAGCTATTTCCACACCTGAGCTAACATTTTAGCTAGAGTTAAAAACAGTTTGTAGTGCTGTGAAACAAGGAGCTACATTAGCAGCAGCAGCTAACAGACAGCAGAACTGCAGAAGAAAGGATAGCTTAATTAATGGAACATTAAGACCATTAACAAGGGAAGAGGGTTGTTAACACCTTTGGTAAAAAGAGTTTAGAAGGAATCAAGCAGAGTAGAATGAGCCAGGAAGTCAGTGTCTCCATCACTGCTGCCAAAATAGAAATGCTGCTACTACTATACGTTTCTACCACAATAAAATCAGATTATTATTCTGATATTTCCTTTTGCTTATTTATTCTCATCTCTTTTTCTGGTTACTGATTTAATATTTTTGCTCTGGCTTTTATAATAAATATTTTACTATCTTTTATAAGTTATAACATTCTATTGTCAGTGATAAGTATGACTTCAGAGCATTTGACCATACAATCAGACCTCTTCTCAGGAAGAGGGGTTTCTGAGTGCATGACCAGATAAGGGTGACCTTTCTCTACCTGGCAAAATCTCCTCTACAAAAGAGTTGGTAAAACTTAGATGAGGCAGGTAAAGCTGAGGTGCCATAGGTCAGGGAGGTGACCTTTGGAGCATCTTAGTTTGTTCCCAGTGGTTAAGCAGCAGATGGCAGAGAGGTTTTTGGGGATGAAGGATACCCCTGAAAGTGTGGGAATGCTCCAGGAACATGTTTCAAAGGTGCATTAGACTGAATTTGGGGTCAGTGTGTGTCACAACAGCCCATTACACACTTGGGAGAGATACCTATGAAGGTTAAAGACCTGATGAGTCTTCCTTAATTTGGCTAATTCCTGATCATGCATTTTTCAATTTCTCTTGATCTTTTATTGCAAGGCTTCTACTTTATAAAATTGCAGAAGAATTAACTGAAGATGATGTTCTTAATGTAAAATTCCTGCTGCAGACCTGTATAGCAAAGAACAAACTCCAAAACAGCACAGTAAGTGTATATGATCTTGACATTGCTTTATGTAATAATCCCAGTCTATTTTTTCAGAGGGAATGGGAAAATAGGCATGTAGCTGTGAGCTGAACTCCATTCCACAGTGGACACTTCTTTCTCTGCCTTGTGTTCTGAATCATCTTTGGTCCCATTTTCCCCATTCTGTGCATGTCTCCTTGTGCCTGTCCTCTTATTTCCACTTCCCTGTCTTTTCCTCCTACAAGATTCAACCATTTTTAGAATATTCTTTTTTGAAGTGTGCCCAAAAGACTATGGTATAGTCTGGAGGAAAAAGCACAGAGTTCACGTGGTCCTTAGTTCTAATCTTCATTTTTCTGCTATTCTAGAGTGTTATCCTGGGAAAGTCATTTCAGCTTCTGTCCTTTTCTTTAAGGAAACAACAATAATTACCTTGGGGTACTATGTTTGTACAGTGCATGGAAGATGCTAAACACTATTAACGAGCACTCTTCCTGATGCCTCTGTCCTCCCTGCATTAAAGCCCTTCCTAAAAGCCCTACTTGTGGCCTGGCACCTCTGGGAAAACTGGCAGATTTTCTTACAGGTATAACAAGTAATTAGAAATAATTGGTTTTTATTTATTTGAAGTGAAATGTTTGGTTTGAATTTAAAAATGTACAATAGTGAAGTAAATTGATTTAAAAATCCACCTTAATACATCTGTGCAAACCCAAAATGTAAATGTATTAGAGAAAGGTAGACCATGCTGATGTTACTTTAACTTAATTTGGTAAATTGTGGGGTTATGCTACGCTGTCTTATGTGCATCCCCATTAGGAGTTTGTATTTGTTTATCACATCTATAAAATGAACAGCCTTGTGTTGACTTCATTGGGAAAGGCAGCCAAGTCTCATCTTGACTCTGTTTTCTAATTCTTCCCTGAACCTGTCCATAGTGCCAATCTGTGCAGGAAACTTGCCTTCCTTTCTGTTTGAAAAGTGGCTAATGTACTATGAGTATTACCTAAACCCAATACTGAATAAATGCAACATACTTTTTTTTAAAAAAACAGACAGTATTGAAGATCTTCATTGAAATGGAAAAAATTGGGATAATGAATGATGGTGATTTGAAGGTGCTGAAGGACATTTTACAGAGGTTTAGATGTGATCTGATAAAAAACATTAATGCCTATGAAGAAGAAATAAAAGGTACAGTACAGCACAGTAATTCAGTAGACTAGGAACCTAGAATCAAAGGAGTTGGAGACAGGAAAGATGTATTAGATAAATTCTACCTCTCAAAAACTAGTGGAAGGCTGTTTTTGACCAATCTAGGTTTAAATATCTTTAAGAAATAGGCATCCATCATTTCCCTTGGGAGAATAAGCTGCAGTCAGGTGGATCTCACTGTCAGGAAGTTGTCAGACTTTATGCTCCATCAGCCAGTGGGAAGATTATTTGCCCCAAGCACAATGGAACGGTACAAGAGGTAAGGAGTTTTATTTTAAACCAAAATTAAGACAATCTGAACACTTAAAATTAGTGCGTCTTTGGCTTATTGTGGTTGAGGCAGCAACATATTAAATTTATAGGCTAGATCCAGCCAAGTTAATGACTGGGTGGCAAACAGAGGGAGACTACGTGGATAATTTTTCCATAGCTGCTTTTCATTTTCACAGGGCTCAGTTGTGTCTGTTTCTGCTTAGATCACTTGTTTAAGCCATCTTAACAATTGATTTGAAGTTTTCCCTCCTAATTCATCCACACATGCTCAAGGCAGATAATAGCAAAGTCTAATCTTTATTTAAAAAATAAGTTCTCCCACCAGTGGGGAACATCAGTGTAAACCAGGGATTCTTAAGCAGGCTGTTGATGCCTTGACATCCTTTGAAGAGTGCTGCAGGGTACAGCACAATGCTGGCACTGTTAGGTGTGCAAACATGATTCATGAGATAAACCCAGAGATTTAAAATAGGAATCTGTAGTGTTAAAACACTCTGAGCTGTTGCAATCTTTCTGAGTTCTTTTAAACAAAATGATTGCTTTTATTTTTCCACATTTAAGTAATAAGTGAAAACTAACAGCTGGGATTTTCTGAAGGGCACCTTGAGTCTAACAGAGGGCACCTTGAGTATAAAAAGGTTGAACCACTGGTGTAGATAGAGCAATAGTGCTTGAGCACCTGTTATTGTCTAACCATGCTCAGAATAGCTCTTGATAAGCCAGAATAAAAAATATCAGAGGCCACCTGAATCCATGCGACAGAAATGAGTCACATGCTGCTGCAGTATGTAGCAGTGCATTTGGGGAGCTTTCCATTCACATCTAGCATAGATAGGCTTATAGTTCAGAGGAAAAGGCTTGATTTACTTTTCTTTTTTCTATCCTACCCAACCTACAGGCATGTTTTATCACCAGTACAGAAGAATGTTTAAGCATAGTTGTTTAAAATGCTGTGGCCCATTTACACGATTAAATTAGAAGTCAGTGCTTCCCAAGGAGTAACTAATGCCTGAATAAAGTGTTACTCCCATACACATGATGAGCTCTTACCTCACTGATGTAGGTACACTGGTAGTGGTTCAGCAGTACCAATGCATATGGTTGTGGCAGAGCCGATTTTTTCATAGGCTGTATTTTGCTGCTGGCCACTGATTGAAGGAACAGATTAGAGCAAACTAGTTATGGATAGGTGTTTTTAGTCCACACTTCCTCCCTGCCATGGGTGTGTTGCACTGAGTCTCAAGGTTTGGGGTCTCAGTGACAAGCCTAGAAGCCACCTCTGCCAGTAACTGCACAATAATCTTAGATCTACCACAGAGCATCTTTCCTTCAGAAGTAAGCTTATGCACAGATTTGGTCACCACAACATAGCAAAATCTGGATTGCTCAACCCTCACTGTTGAAGTGAGATTTCTACAATGAAAGAAGATTGCCACCCCACTATCCCACTATTTCACATCAACTTACCTCTGCTCTGAGTATTTTACAGTGTTAAATGTGATATGACCTTTTTGACTCTAAAGGTTCTTCTATGTTCCTTATTGGTCCTGGTCATCAGGAAGTTGCCTGCTCCAAACCAAATACATCTGTTGACTTGGAGGAAAAGACAATACCCCAGGTGAGAGATCCTTGACACTTACTTTTAAAATGCTGCTCTCCTCTTGGCACTTGGGGTGAGGGCAGAAACTTCCAAGGGATGCAGCTTTGTACAGAAACTCACACAGTTTGAAAAACTGTTTTGTAAGTGGGTTTTATAGGACCTGGTAGACCCTACTCCACCCTTCTTCCACAATGCAAGTCTCAGCTCTGCTCCTTGCTAAATTCTTAGGAGCAGTCCTCTTGTGAAGTAGTAAATGCAGCAATGGCTGCTGTCAGAGAGAAGCACTAGGTTTCCCTAAGAGGCAGTAGAGTGGTTGAAGTAGGCAAAGCTAAACATCCTTTTTTCTCTCTAATTATGCTAACTTACTGGAACGGGACACACTAACTTCACCCATTCCAGAAGATGCACAGCAGAAATCCCCAGAGTAGAAAAGACCACAGAATTGGGAAGGGATGGGGGGTACAAAGCACTTCTCCTTTTCCTCCCACCCCAAAATAACCAGCCAGGGACTGGGGGAAAGGAGAAGAGAAAGCTGGGAGAGGAATCATGACTCTGACTCCCCCATTCCCTGCCATCCTCCTTCAAGCAGAGCTGGCCTGGATTCACTGGCTCCCCTTTCTCTTGTTTCCCAGCCCCTCAGCCTGTTGTGATTCTCTGTGGTTTAGGCAGATGGGGAGCAATGTGGGCTTCACACCATTTCTCTTGCTGCTTTCACAGTGTCTCAGTTATGCTCTGTACATCTCCACAGCTCAAGAGACCCTATAAGATGGAGAATTATCCTCATGGCTATTGCGTGATACTGAACAACTACAATTTTAAAGATCCTGATAATACCAGGAGTGGTGCAGACAAAGATTCTGGTAAATATTTTGTTTGCCAAACTACTGGGAAAGCTTTCTGAGTTGCCCTTTGTCTAAAGGAATGATCTAATTCTGTCTCTTATGGAGAATGATTGAGCGATGGTATCATCTCTCTTGCCTTTCACAAGCCTCAACTTGCTAATTCCCTTCCATCGTTGGTGTGACATGTATGCTGGCCATTATGGAAATGGGCAGCCCACTGTATGCCTCCAATGTAAACGTATGTCTTCGGTGTAAAATCAAGTGGAGCCAAGATGAATGGAGTTATAATTGTGATACAGCCAGACAAAGCAACAGTCCCTATTGTCCAAGGCTGACTTTGTCTTGCTACTTTATTATAAAGACTACAGGGTCTTTTTTCCTCTAGGATATTACAGTAAGATAGACAAATCATGTTTTTTACAGAGAGATAGCTAACTCATCTTTAGTATTTCCCCCCACTAGTCTGCCAATCTCTCAATATTTGTTTTCATTTTCTTGGACAAAAGATGTTAAAATGTGCCTTAAGGAAAGAAAATTTGTCTGTTCCAGGAAGAAGCTATTATTTACAAAAAGGTAGATTTACTGCTTCCTCTTGCTACCTTATCTTGCCACTTGCTGATGTCCCTTTTCTATGGCAATCCTAAAAAGAGGCCTAACAGAGACCTTTTGTTAAAGTTCTTGAGTTCCCAACTTTCAGTTAATTTAATTTATAGTCAGCAACTGGAGGATAGAATTAGTCCAGCCTGTATGTTAAAAAGGATACTGATCAAGCAGGCAGCTGCACTTTATTGCAGCAAAGTTCTAGAGAGAGTGACTTTGTTACCTTTATCATTTGCCTTTGAACCCTTCTTCCTGCAACAACTCCATATGTAGCTGAATATAACATCCTGCCTTCCTAATGGTGTTTCACAGAAGTGCACATCTCTGGATTTTCACCCTAATGCCTTACAATTTTTTTTGTTTCCCAGTTGCCCTCTTTTAAAATTAAGTTAAAATCTACTTGGGCTGTCGCTATAGGTTCTTGCCTTTGTAAAAAAGCCAAATTCTGTCACCCTTGATCCATATGGAGTTGTTAATTTGCCCCCCTCCACTCCCCTGAGCCTCCCCTACATACTGCCTATGCTGTTAGTTGTTTCTGGTCTTTCTCCCCCTATTTCATAGCCTTGGAAACTCTTTAGATCAGGGGTTGTCAACCGAGGGTATGCATACCCTGAGGGGTACTTGGAAAGGGACTAAGGGATATGTGCAGGTGGGTGGGAATGGAGTGCCACCACCCAGCATTGTTGCCTCCCAGGAACAGGCCCAGGGTTGTGGGGGATGAGGGCAGCAGTTCCCCTCTGTGGGCTGCACACAGTTGCCACCCAACTGGCTGGACGCGGGGGTTGGGAACTCGCACACGGCCACCGCTGCCAACATCCACCACCCCATGCCACTGCTGCTGCGTGCAAGTCCCCCACCCCCCAGCTCCTGGTCTAGCTGGTACCTCCCTCCACCCCGCTCCACCAGAATTGTACCTAGAAGGGGGTATACTCCTTAAAAAAAGATTGAAAACCCCTGCTTTAGATTTTAGATCTACACATAGAGATCAGTCTTCAGCAACAGCTAGTGTTTCAGCTTTAGTTAAACAAGAAAGAGAGAGTGAGTTAAGTTAAAGATTAGGCACTGTTCCTGCTCTATACAGCCATAACTCTGGAAAAATATTTTTTCTACATTTTTGCTTTTCAAAAACAAGGTGCATGTTTTATTCTGGGGTAAGTTATAGGAGATGAAATACTGTATTTTGTAATAAGTAAGACCGGGCCACAAAATGCTTAGACTCAGGAGTCGAGGTATATGTCATCTACCTAGACTTTAAGACGGCCTTTGATACAGTATCTCATTCTGTTCTCATAAATAAATTGACAGGCTGTGATGTAGATGATTACATGGTCAGGTGGGTGGCAAATTGGCTTAGGGTTTTCACCCAGAGTGTGGTGGTGGATGGTTGATATCGACCTGGAAAGATGTGGGTAGTGGAGTCCCACAAGGCTCAGTCCTTGGACTGGTGCTGTTCAGTGTCTTCATCAGTGACTTGGAAAAGGGCATGGAGAGCATCCTGTCCAAGTTCACAGATGATATCAAATTATGGGGCAAAGTTAAAACACCAGAGGGTAGCGAATGGATTCAGGTGGATCTGGACAGATTGGAAAAATGGGCAGAACAAAATAGGCTGCAGTTCAACAAAGACATGTGTTAAGTGCTGCGCCTGGGCAAAAAGAACCACCAACACACTTACAGGCTGGAGGATGATCTTCTCAGCAGTGCAGGAGCAGAAAGGGATCTTGGAGTTATAGCTGACACCAAGATGAACATGAGTCGTCAATGTGACAAAGTGATCAACAAGGCTAACCGCACTTTATCATGCAGTAGCAGATGCATGATAAACAGTTCCAGGGAGGTGATGTTTCCCTTCTGTGCAACAGTGGTCAGGCCGCAGCTGGAGTACTGCGTCCAAGTTTGGGCACCGCACTTCAAGAGGGATGTGGAGAATCTTGAGAGGGTTCAGAAGAGGGCCATTCATATGGTCAGAGGTCTGCAGGCAAGGCCCTATGAGGAGAAACTGAGGGACCTGGATCTCTTCAGCCTTTGCAAAAGAAGGCTGAGAGGTGATCTTGTGGCTGCCTATAAGTTCATCAGGGGAGGGCAGCAGGGATGTCAGGAGATGATCTATTTACTAGGGCACCCCCTAGAGTAACCAGGTACAACGGCCACAAATTGACAGAGAGCAGATTTAGATTGCACATTAGAAAGAACTTTTTCACAGTAAGGGTTGCCAGAATCTGGAATGAGCTTCCCAGATAGGTGGTACTCTCCTCTACTTTGGGGGTCTTCAAGAGGAGACTGGACAAGCACCTAGCTGGGGTCATCTGACCCCAGCGGTCTTTCCTGCCCAGAACAGAGGGTCAGACTCAATGACCTACTGAGGTACTTTTCGATCGTAGCATCAATGAATCTACGAAAACAATCACCTGATTGGGAGTCAGGAGTGCATTCTCCCCATCTTGGTCACACTAGTCAGGATCTTGAAGGCTGTTGGGTCTTTTCCTATAGCATGTGGAGCATTCACGGGCAGGGATCACCTGGCCATATTTCAATTTGCTGCCTATGTCTAGCATTTGTGGTGCCTGTCATTCTCCTTTTTCTCTGCTCATGACAGCTAGCTTGATCTAACTGAAGTCTTGTGACTAGATACAGGAGCAGCCATGTCAGACTCAGTGGTTAATGCCATACAGTAGGACTATCTAAATGATCTAATAGCTCCTGGTGGCCTTGAACTCTACAAAGTCTTCAACAAATTATAAACCACACGTGACAAAGCCCCCACGTACAAGACAAGGCCAAACAAATAATAAAAATTAAAAGCAAAAACAGGAAACCTGAGATGGCTTGGAAGCACAAGTTTAATTGGATGCCTATCTTGCTGGGATCATTTGACCTCGGCTGACCTTCTGCACCTTGGGCAGGGGGCTGAACCCAATGATCTTGCAAGGTCCTTTCCAGCCCTAATGTCTACAAAATCTATGACATTGCTAAGGATATTAAACCTGCTTTTGTTTTGTCCAGTATGATGCTTAACCCAGTTGTGTAAGTAGTAAATACAAAATTATGAATCTCTTAGAGCAACATGTTGTTCTAAGAGGACTAGCAGTCTGAGCAACTATTGGGCTTATTGTTGGGATCACAAGACTTCCCTCACTGCCTCATAGCTGTATCCAATTCTCTGATATGATAATGAAGGTGCAAACATCTTTCTTCATCACTGTTCGTATTGAATGGGGCTGCCTCTTTCTCTGTTTAGATGCAGACAGAAATACATTTATTGTACAATCAGCCCCTTGAAAGTGCTCTACAGTAGGGCTGTGCAAAGCTTCGGTCCCTGATTTAATTCAGCAGAGATTCGGCCCAATTCAGTGGCCAAATCTCCAAATCCAAATTGAATCAGATGACCCTTTAATCTCTCCAAATCGATGTGGAACCCTCTAAATCGATTTGGAGAGATTTGGACAAATTCAGTGATTTGGATGTAGATATAGCTTTAAATGTTTTTTCTACATACCTCCAGGTAGCTGGGACTCTGAACTCTGCGGTGCTGGGGCAGATGCAGCATCCCACAGAAGCCGGGGGCTCCTCAGAGCAGCAGACCTGGAAGTGGATCAGAAGCACTTCTGGGTCCACCGGACAGTGTGCTGGGGGGGGCCCTCCCATGCTACCCTGGCTCAGTGACTGGTGCTTCCTGGGTCTGGGGGGGGCACCTGGGGTTCCCTTCCAGCCAATCACTGGGCCAAGTGGAGCTGGGGGAGGGCCCCCAGAGTGCTCCCCAGCAGACCTGGAAATGGACTGGAACTAGTTCTGGTCCATTTCTGGGTTTGCTGCCAAGCATGCTGGAGAGCCTCCCACACTGCTGGGGGATGCTCTGTCCACCCCTGCATCACAGTGATCACTAGCTGCGCTGCTACCTCAAGGTACATAGAAAAAACATTTAAAGCTGTGCCTGTGTCTGAATTGCTGATTCACTGAATCAGCATCAAATTGCCAGATTTAGATTCAGCCAAATTGAATCAGGGACAGTGATCAATATCAACGGATCGAATCACTGCCCCTGATTTGGTCTGGATCTGAATCCAAATCAAACAGAGTCCATTTTGTACACCCCTACTCTATAGCCATTCCCTAACAGAAGTACACAGCTGCAGAGCACTCTGACCATGTAACAAATTAGCCCTTATTGTATGAGGGTTCAAATGAAGGCTCTCCAAAGCAGAGCACCTTCATTAACTTGTGTCTGCTCCAATGGCTGGGCTGTTGCAGCCCAGCCCCACCTCTGGTGTTGTCTCAGGACAGGAGGTGAGGAGAAAGGCAGGGAGGGAGCCCAGACTGGTGTTTTCCCAGTGTGTAAGGGAGTGGGGATAGGTGGATTGGAGCTTCCTTTCTTCCCCAAGGATGGGGGGGTCCAATCCACCTGCCCCCATTCCAGTGCAGACTGGGCAAACACTAGCCTGAGCTCCTTTCCCTCCCTTCCCCCCCTTCCAGCCTGAGACAGCATTGGGGGGAAGGGGAGGAGGGCTAAGGGAAGAGGCTGCCAACACACAGCCTCTCTTGCTGGATCAGCTACAAATTGGAGCTTGATCCTCCACCCTCCTGACCCAACAGCTAATGTCTGTTGGGCTGAAAGAATCAGTCTAACACATGGTGCTTTTGGGTTGGGAGGATCCGTCTAACTCATGGCACTTTCTATGAAGCATCATGATCTAGACCAGGGAATTGCACTTCTGCTTGTGCCTTCTTTCTGTTAAATAAGGCTATCTCCTTTTCTTCCCCAGAGGCTCTGAAGAAGGTCTTTACATCCCTGCAGTTTCAGATAATAGAGCACTCAAACCTAGAAGCAAAGCAAATGCTGGATATAATGCAAATGTATAGCAAAAAAGACCACAGCAACATGGACTGCTTCATTTGCTGCCTCCTCTCACATGGTGATAAAGGCCAACTAAAAGGGACTGACTGGAGATCTGTACCTATCAAAGGGCTGGTCTCCTGCTTCACTGGATCTAACTGCAAATCACTTGCTGGCAAGCCCAAGCTCTTCTTTATTCAGGCCTGCCAAGGCACACACAAACAGCAAAGTATCTCTGTGGAAGAAGATGGTTGTCAAAAACTTGAGACAGATGCTTTTCCTTTGTCTTCAGTTCCTGACTGGGCTGATATCCTAATTGGCATGGCTACTGTGGAAGACTATCAGTGCTATAGGTACACAGACAGAGGCAGTGTGTACATTCAGTGCCTTTGCAAAGAAATGGAATCCCTTTGTCCACAGTAAGTACTATTCTTACTCCCCATTTTAATGACACTTTAAGGATGGATGAGTAACTAGAGTGAATTTGTCCTGGAAATACTTAAATTTGCTATGTTTTCAATAACATTTTGTATAATAACTGTATGTTGTGCTTTTTCTCTTTAAGATCCAACATAGTTCTTTAGTTTCCCTAACAGTCTTTTCATAAAGTTAGGCAGAATTTGTGACTTGTCTAAGATTATGTGAGTCTGTGGCAGTCCCCAGCTCAAACCAGCCATCTAGTTCCCAATCCAAAGCTGAAACTTTTAAATCCTCATCTTCAGACCCCTCCTTCCAAATTGCCAATATTCTGGTTTAAAAATTAAGATAAATAATGTCTGGAGACAAACCATGTGGAGAGGGGTATTGGACAATGTATTTATATATTTCTCCATGTTATTTGAATGTTTTCTCCTGACCATATCCAAGGGGCACCCCACCATTTGTTACCAGTCTTACATTGAGAACACTTGCTAAACTTTTTTCATCCTCAGTTATGTTGAATTTAAGAGTTACAGAGTGGATTGTACAAACTGAAGTGACCAGCCATATAAGGAGATAGGAAATACCAGCTTTGCCCAAAGGATCATGGTATCAGAGGAAATGGGTATAATTCTGTGTCTTTGCAGGCCTAGTTTGTGAACCTGTATGTTTGTTCTGTGAAACGTTCTTTATTTTACTCCTTTTCCAGCCACGTGGATCTGGTAACCATCCTGACAAATGTGAACAAAGATGTGGGAAACAAAATGTTTCAGGGAAGTAAACAAATGCCAGAAATAAAATCAACCCTGCGGAGACAACTCATCTTCTAGACCCCAACAACACTACCAGGCAACCAGAGATGGGAACTCCATGATGTGTGACATTAGGAGTCACTGCTGGGAAGGGTTGAATTTGCACTTCAGCAGGATAACTGAATTGGATCTGTTCAGTTAGGTCCTGATCCTGCCAAGGTATTCAGGGTCCTCAGCTTGGATTTCCATAGCTGTACTTTCTCAGTCTCCTGACAGCATATGCAAATAAAAGGGACTAGTAATAGACCCCCATCTCTGTACTTCAAGAAGACAGGAAGATGCTCAGGACCTTGTCAAGATTGGGCCCTTGGTCCTTATTTCACATGAAATAGCTCCCCAGTGGACTCTGACTTGGAAGCAATGTTGGATTTATACAACTTGTGTCAGAGCAACTAGTACTATCTACAATCATGAAAAGAGATCTGTAAATTTAGGATGCAAACTGAGGGTGCCATCCCAGGAAAGCTCCACATGGTTCTAGTACCGCTTCGTTTGCCAGTATGGATTTCTTCTGGACTTGTCATGGTTCTCAGGAAAAAAACCCACATCCTTTCCCAGAATGGCTAGGGAATAGGATGCAGACATAACATTATACTTAACCAGTTCCTTTGGGAGGGTGTGTTTTACAAGCATTAATTAACTTCATGAGAATCTCTGTTTGCTTTATAGGCATTACTTAATTCACTTTAACAGCACAATAGCTTTCAGGATTTACAACAAAATGTAAAAGGAAGGGCTCCCCCACTTTTCCCTGGATTCTCTCCAGTTTCTCTACAGTGAATAGCTATTTGACTACCAGAGAGGTGGGGAGGTAGGTCTCTTTTAGAGGCAGATGACTTTGTTACTTTCATGTGTGTTTCTTCCTGGCTCCATGAGCATTGATGGTTGACTCTGGGCAGTAGGGATCCCTTTCCTTATGTTAGATGTCAATAAAGAAGTTGTGGTTTGTACCTAACCTTTTGCCTTATGCCTCTTTTTCCCTGTCTAATAGAGAAGATGTCCTGGGGTGGGGGCAGCACTACAGGCACCTGGATAATGAACATAGGGTTGTCCTTTCCAGTGTGTGATTCTTCAGCTACTGAACACAGTGGTGAGAACATGGTGGGGTGTGTGTGTGTGTCTCCACCAAAATTCCTTGGTACAGTGACTTTTCTACTCATGTTCCCCACTCTGCCTTCCATTCTGCCTCCAAAGCCCTTTCCAGAAATTATCTCTGTGTTTCCCTACAGTAAAATCACTCCCCTCTGTACTGAGGTGTTGTGAATAACCTCGAGCCATTCTCCTAAAGGCACGATAAATGGCCTCGAGCCATCCTCCCGAGACAGGATAAAAGATAAGACTAGAAGACTGTTTTGTGAATTATGCCCATCTGCAATGATAAGGAGGAGACAGCTGTACTAGGCAAGGGGCCTCAAAGACAAACAGTGAAATACAC
>JAGPOW010003685.1:61110896-61122052 GCA_030014935.1 Caiman crocodilus
AAAGGATGCTTAGAAATAGTGTTTAGTGTGCTTGCTACCTTGCACCTTTATTGCTTGCAATAAAACTTTTTTTCTTTTAAACTTCCACGCTTGGTATTCGTATTGGCTTCTGCATACCAGGCACACGAATCCAGACTTGGGCTGGAGCACAACAAAGGAGACTTTCCTTTCCCTAGTTGCCAATGAATATTGTTTTATCCTCTCTTCCTCTTCTCTTTTCCTGGGGGAAAAAGAAGGTGCAGTGCATCAGCAGTACTTTGGAACTTGGCTGAACCTTTCCCTTGAAATAATTGTGGCTTTGAACATCCTGTCCTGGGACAGTCATTGCAGGTGCTCACTGCTTCTGTTCCTACAGGACATCAAAAGCACCTTCTACAAATACCAATGCACTTGGCAGCTGCTATGCTTTGCTCTTTCAGCCAGGTTGCTTCCACCTGACTCCTGCTACCCTCCATCTGCAAAGGCATCCCTATAAGTTTGGGTAAGTGACTGCTGCTCTTCATATGGGCTACTGGGAGATTTGATTCTGACTATCTCTGTAGGTCCTGAAATAGGAATGAATGGATTCTGAGCTCTATTTCCAAAACCCAGTCTCTGTTTCAGTGCAAGACTGAGAGCTCCCTTATGCCTTATACTTTCTGTTATGTAGTCAGCAATTCCTCACAGGAGCAAAAGGTGTCTCCTGAGTCATTGAGCCTTCTCTCCTGCGTTTGCATACAATTATTTTTCAAAAAATGTCCACAAGAACATCAGGTCCAGATCCTTTCTCATACCAGTCCCAAAGCACCCTATAAAAAACTCTACAGTATGCCATGGATGAAGAGTAGGGGAGAAAGGGCTATTGACAATGCCTCATTGCCTTCATGGTTTGTTTTTTATGGGTGATAGCAATGCCACTTTTAATTTATGGAGCCCTGCCTTCTGGGGAGTGCTTTGGGACATTAAAGAGTCAACTCCAACTTTCTAATGAAGTAGTATAACTTCACCCTTCTTTTATGGATAGGGAAACAGAGGCATTAGGGTAGTTACATTTTTAAGGTGTGTTTTAAAGGGTCAAGCTATAAAATCAGCTGCTGTGCATGAAGTCTTAGATACTCACTAGAGGATATGGTCAAGTATGTACAGAGGGAAAGGTCAAGAGCTTTATGCAGCTTTCTAGTTGCTGCTGAACTTTTAATCTCAAAAAGATATTTGCTCAGGCTGTGTATGTATCAGGTGCTGTATATTTTACTTATGATTCAAATGTTCAAAAGGTCAGGTGTCTCTCTTCAGCTAATCCAGGTTTTATTAATTAGGAATAATTATTTGTTTATACAGTGATTTTCTATTTTCTCATGTGCAGAGTAGAATTATAGATGATGATATAATTATTTATTCTATATTCCAGTGTGCAGTTTGCATGTGCTGTGGAATTATGTGTTTAATTTTGAATGAAAGGGAAATGATCACATGCTATGTTGTGGTTCTTTTTATAAGGAATGATTAAAGATGGAAGCTATAAACATATTATATAAACAAGCAGTAAGAGCTATAGAGAGTATCAAGAACATCAGTAGGAGGCATGAATATAAACCATAGTTATAAGTAACCTATTGATCTGATGGACTCCAGCTTTTGTTTAACCATTGATTAAAATACTTCTCACTTTCAAACCCTTTGTACAGTTTAGAAATGGAATCTTAACATAAAGCATGACCCTTTCTGGTTTAACTTAAACCAGAGTCCCCCCAGCATCCCAGATGCTTTGCAGCCCTGGGTTGGGCTCTCTGCTCCAGGACAGAGTCTGCTTAGGGCTTTTTGGAGTTAATCAACAAGTTAGCTGGTAACGTCCCTCCATTCCTTCCTTGGGAAAAATTGCTTAAGAAGAGCTCGAACTAATGAGAGGCTTTTGTTTTCCTGATGGAGTGCTAAATGCTGTGTTATCAACTCCCTCACTGGACAGGAACAGCAAGGTGAGGGGGAACCCCCCCTAATCAGAGCATCCTGCCAGGGCCTGGACACATTCTCCCTCAGCTCAGCACTGTGGAAGGGAAGGAAAGGCTGCTCTAGTATCCCCCAGCTTCTAGCCTGAGCCTCCACAGGCATGTACCTGCATTTTCTCACTCCAGAGGGAATGTCTGAACAATTGCAAACTGGTTTAACCTTGCCAGGTTAGATTAACCTGCAAAGACTGAATCAATTCAGGGTCAGGCTTTTTGAATATCTGTTCCTAGCTTAGGAAAGTAGTATCATGGATCCTCCAATTTACACATTTTTTTTCTCCTTTATACCTGTATGTTAGTATGGTAATAGTTAACAGTGTAAACTATGAAGTTTCAGCAGGATGAATCCTGTCACTGCTACGCTCTGTTGCTTTGCAAAGTCAGGTTATGACAGCTACCTGACGCTTCTAGAACAGAACTATTCTAGAATAGAAGCAAAAAACCCCAAAACAAACAATCTCCCCATTTCTCTGAGAAGGGAGCTTTAATTTTATCCACAGTTTCTTTGATCATCAATTTAGGTGGCTTACCTCTGTTTTACATGATTTGTTGCTGAAAGCTATGCCAATACCTAAATAAAAAATCTGTATAATTAGTTCTGATTCTTTACAGAGTTTTGTCTGCACAGCTCCTAAAACTATGGCCAACTTTTCAGGAGTAACCAGTGATTTGGGTACTTCAGTTTTTGGAAACCCCGTTTGAGAGACCTTAAAGGTACTAGCTTCTCAGAAAATGCTGAATGCCTACTTTTCAAAAATCATTTCCACATGAAACTGCTACAAACAAGGAACTGAAAATAATCAAATAGATTTAAAGATTTTTGCCTATGGTATTAAATCAGAGATTATATTTCTTTATTGTACCTTATGGATTGAATTTGGTGGCAGCAACTTTACAGGAACTGATAAAACATTCACTGGCCTTAATGGAGTTGTATCTGCATACAACAAGGTTCAGTGAGAGTCCATATATTTTAAAGCTTCACCTCATATAGAATACAAATACAATGGCTACAGCTAAAATTGGGATTATTGACTGATGTGCACTGATGTCTACAGTCAATCTGTCATCTATACTGGCTGCAGGGCCTTGCTTTTCCACTTAATATCAAACCAGTTGCCAGATTTGAGGCCAGAAAGGCAAAGACTGTGGGAATTTTTGCCTTCCTTTAAAGTGGGAGTACCAGAAGTGCCAGAAATTCCATGAAGGTAATTGATTTTTCATGGAAGGTGCTCAGCTGCTACAATGCTGTATGGCAATATAAAATCCCCCAAAACAGATAGATAAGTATTACAAGTGATCATAAGGAACGGAAAAGTGTGCTTAGTTTAAAATGTTTTTTGTGCATAATAAATAGACGGTTTTTAGTCAGTTCTCTGTTTGGGAAGTCCCTCAAGTTCACTGTGGTTATCCTCTCAACAAACATACCTCTTCTTTCCCTGCCCCCCAACCTTTCTCACTTGTATTGCTCTAACTGATACCATTATGACACCACACTGGGAAATTCCCAGGGTCCCTAGTGCCAGTTGTGCTATGTAGAGTCTGAAGTGCCATATACTCCTTTGTAAGTGAAAGGCTGTTTCACCCAGCACATTTATTTTCAACTTGGTCTAATTCTCCCTTTGCTTTGATTGGTTTTACATCATTGTAACTGCTTTGACACAAGTAGAATTGCACCTCCTTATACAGAACCATGTAAGAAAATAAGCTGTACCAAACAGTGAACTACCTAGGGCAGAGGACCAGAGCAGGTGTCCTGGGTACTAACTTGGGGGGATGTATGGGGGGACGGACCAGAAAAATATAGCTGCTGCTGCAGCCGCATAGTGAGTAGCATGGTGACAACCAGAAATAACTACTGCCCTGTGTGTGGCAGCATGCTCCAGGTGCCCAGCTGTATCATTATGCCTCTGGGCCAAAAGTCTCTCTTCTCTGCAATATGGTGGACTGGACTTGGTAGCTCAAGAGGCCTCTTCCAATCCTCTGCTCCTATGGACACTGGCATGCCTTAACCAGGGTAGGCCTTTGGTTACTAGGAAATGTTCATATTAAAATGTGAGTTGCAGGAGTTGTTGTGTGAAATAATAAAAGTGACTGGACAATAAATCAGTCTGACTGGCCTCAGCCTAAACTCCTGATCTGTATGACCTCATACATGGCAGGTTGAAAGAGACTGCATATCCTGTTTTTCCATAAGATGTCCTGGGATAAGCTTTGGGAACATATGGAATGTCCTAGTTTTTAATTCATCAATATGGAGCATTATTTTAATAACTTAGAAGGCTTGTTTAAGGCATACGCGGTAGCTATTCTGAGTAGAATTTGCTCTGTGTTTTCCAGGAACAAACAGTTTAGTGGAAAGAGTGCTCAGTGAAATGAGTAATTTGTGAGTGAAAAGAAATGTCAAACAAACAGGGATGTTTTCAAGGTCATTATTTTGCTCAGGGTGAGTTTTAGTGATACTTGTTCATTTAAGCTCTGAAACATGTGTCTTGTTGGTGAGTCAGAAGCTGCTAGCGTCAACATACATTGAAAACAAGATAAAATGCAATGATTTCCTGATAAAGTCACCATAACACTGCCTCTGATTTTTTAGTGTTAAAATCTGATGGAATTCTGAACAAAAATGCTAGGGGTTTCAGTAACTTCGGAGAGTAGGGGATGAGGAAGGAAATGGTGTCACTGAATATTTGATCTTCAATACCATGCCTCCAGAAGACTAGAAAAATGCTGCTCAATTTGTTTACAGGAATAAACTGACAGTTTATGTAGATCATTTCCTATCAGCAGCCTGGTACTGCAGTCAACCAGGAAGTCTTCAAGTAGATAAAGCTTTGCCTCTTGCTGTTGCATAAAAATGTGGATGATTTCTTAATACTGTTTACAAGGAGTTTGGAAAAGGTGATTACATTGACGACAGAGAAGTGGGAGAGCCTTGTTGATAAAAGTAAGTGTTTAATAGCTTAATAACTAGCTTTAGAATAACTGGTGTAGAATAACTGGTGCTTTTTCCAAGGTGCTCTGTGCTGCCTCTGGAGATAGTGGTGTCACTTGGGTAAGATAGTTGAGTTCCAAAGAACTCAACTAGTCATTTTGGGCATTTGTACACAATACGGTGGTTTAATTCTCCTTAAATTGAAGCGCTTCAATTCAGGGTGCAGTAAACCCCTGAGTCACATACGCTCGTGTTGAAGCCTGATCCTTACCTGCCTCTCCAGCAGCATGAAGGGAAGAGCGAGCTGCTGGCGGGCAGAGCGGTCTCTGAGCTACAAGAGGGGGCTGATGCTTCCCTCTGTGGCAATGGTGGCCCAGGCAGCACCTGCCTGCAGGCACCTGGCAAGGGCAGTCCCAGGGGACACCGCAGCTGTGGAGGGAAGTACCAGGCCCCTGCACAGAGCAGGCAGGCAGGCAGGCTCCAGCAGTGGGGAAGATCAGACATGCTGCTTTTTTTTCTCCCTTCTGTGGAGCCTGCCTTCCTGGGCTGCTGATGGGCTGCCTGTACAGCTCCTGAGCCACATGGATCCTGGTGCTTCTCTTCACGGCTGTACGGTAGAAAACTAAAACTCCTCAGAGGTGTTTTACTTTGCAGTGCCCCAAGTAATTTGCTGCATTCCAAAGTCATTTAAGGCACATTAGGCCACCAAATGTGGTACAGCAGCTGGAATCAACATGCAATATACCACCAAATGTGCAAACAGCAATGCCATTAAAGCGATGCAAAAGGCATTTATTTAACCCGCTTTATAGTGTTTTCTATAAACACTCCTACTTCCAAGTTTCTTAGCACAAATCACACACTACCAGCTCTGTCTGATCTTTTGTGGTGATGTTATTAACTATTTTAGGTCCCTCAATCCTGAAGTCCTTCCCTCCGGTTTTCACTTATTCTGGCAAACTTTTATTGACTTCAGTGTTTATTTTGAAGGGACAGAAGCTCCTAGTGTTTTGCATATGGTATGAACTCACACTCATAAAGAGCTGTTACTTATTCCGCACAAGCGCTGTGCTTGGCACCAAACAGGTTCACAAGATGCCTTCTAGACTAAAAGCTGCCTACCAATTTGCATGCCATGGTGAGGTACAATCCCTAGCAGAGGCTGCTCATGAGGGCAGAAGGATGAAGAGGTTTGACACTAAGGGAGGGACTGTCTCTTTCTTTTTTTTTTAAATGGGACAGGTGGACACGTTTTTCCCCAAAACACTTAGGCCCTTGCTTCAGTCTGTCCTTAGGACTGTGCAAAGAGTTTGGCCTACACAGATAAAATCCATCTTACTTCAGAAGGGAGGGGAAGGATGAGCCTTTTAGCATCAACTTAATGTCTTGGTGAGCTTCCTAACCCGGCAGGAATGAGAGACCATGATTATGAAGGCGGCTGATACCCTGAGCAGGAAAAAGTTCTCGGGGGCATCTTTAGCACTGCCTGCCAAGTTAAGCTGCTAAGAGCCAGGCTGGGGAGACATGTGCAGGACCTATTGCAGGCACTGACAGTTTTGGGGGTGGCGCTGACTGGGACTGCAGCACCCACGTGGCAGGCAGGTCCGCCCCGCAGCCCCGCGCTTCGGAAGGAGGAAGTGAAGGGAAAGCTGGCTACAGCCCCGCGCCTTCAGCTAGCTGCCGCCTGACAGGAAGCTCCGCACACACAGCTGCGCGCGCGCGGGTCCGTCCCTGGGCCGGAGGTCGGAGAGCTCGCAGCCTCCGCCCCTGTGGCGCGCGGAGCGGAGCGAGCGGGAGCCCGCGCGGCTGGGCGGGGCGGGCGCCCGATCCCTTGTGCCGGGCTGCTGGCGCGGCAGGCTCGCTCCGGCTGACAGCGGCTCCCCGCGCAGGACAGGCGGCGGCGGCGGCGGCTGCAGGATGGACTTCCTCCGCCTGCTGTTCGGGCTGAGCGAGGCGCTGGCCTCGGAGGACCTGGCGGCGCTGAAGTTTCTGAGCCTGGAGCACGTGTCGCTGCGGAAGCAGGAGGCGATCCGGGAGCCCCAGGCCTTCTTTCTGGCGCTGCAGGAGCAGGGCCTCCTGGCCGAGGACGACCTGGCCTTCTTGAAGGAGCTGCTTTTCCGCATCCACCGCATCGACCTTCTGAGCGAGCACCTGGGCTCCAGCCGCCAGGAGATGGAGCGGGAGCTGCGGGTCCCCGGCAGGGCCAAGGTCTCTCCCTTCAGGTGGGTGGCGCTGGGGGTGGGGAGTCAAGTACACGGCCAAGTACATGTCCCGCCGGTGTGTTGGCCTCTCCTGGTGCCTGTGCAGGGGTGAGCGGCCCCAGCCAGTTTTGCCCTTGGCTTCAGATCAAGGGGATGCTGGCTGCAGCGCCCGGGCTGGGCCATCCTCCCAGCACTGGGGCCACCCTGGAGAGCGGCAGGAGCGAGTGCACTTCTGTCCTGGGTGTTTTATGATGGAGGACAAGCCCTACTCACATTTTTCTTTAAAGGTGCCCTGCAGCAACTCATGTGGTAGCCTATCATGTTGCTCAGTAGCCCGAGTTATTTTAGGATCAGTGCTTGTGTTTGGTACAACTGCTGTTTACACCTTTCTGAAGCACTGCAGGGGAGGAGTATGGGTTCCCTCCGTTAATTTGACTAAAATCCCTCCCCTGGACCACACGTCCATGAGTACCACCTATTTTAAAACCTCAGAGTTCATGCTGAATGGTTAAATTTATGCTGAATTATGCTGTATGTCAAATGGTCTCTTTACAAGAGATGGCTGAGGGGAGATGTTGTGGTCACCTATAAATTTGTTAGAGGAGGTCAGCAGGGAATAGGGGAAGCGCTGTTTACTAGGGTGCCCCAGGGAGTGACTAGGAATAACAGGTGTAGACTAGTTGAGAGTGGATTTAGGTTAGATATTAGGAATAACTTTTTCACAGTAAGGGTGGCCAGGATCTGGAATGGGCTTCCAAGAGAAATGGTGCTATCACCTAGCTTGGAGGTCTTCAAAAGGAGGCTAGATAGTCACCTGGCTGGGTCATCTGACCTTGGTCTTCTTTCCTGCCAGGGGCAGGGGGTCGGACACCATGATCCATTGTGGTCCCTTCTGACTCTACAATCTATGAAAAAATGTGTAATCTTTGAGCACTGCATGCTGGCTTGAAAACAGACCTGGAAAGCTCTCCAGTCACCAATACAAACAGTACTGCTGTGTAAACTAATTTGATTTCACATCTCAACATATTTATCTACAGCATGTTAGGAATCTGCAAAGTTATCACCATTCACTGAAAACAGAGAATGGGTTGTGCTAAATTAGTCTGCAGTAAAAAAACTTGAGCCTATAGAAATACATATACATTTTGTCAGGGTAGCACATCTTGATTTTAAAAACTACCTCAATTTGGCAGCATAAGAAGACATCCTGCTTGAGGTCCAAATTGTCCTGGAATTGAATCTAGTTAAAAAAAAACCTGTTGTACTACCATTGGACTGCAAGGCTGCATGACTGAGGGAAACCTGGATATGGGTGTAGTAGGGAGATGGTAGGGCTGTAAAACCTTTCCTGCCTGCATACAACTTAGGTCACCCATCTTCAGGAAAGATGTAGGCAGGCTGAAACTTGTGCAGAAAAGGGGTATCAGGGACTGGAGAGCCTTATTTTCAAGAAGAGACCAGAGGAACTTGGTTGTTAATCAAGCAAAACAAAAACTGGAAAGGGGTAGGATTGTTGCCTATAAATACATCAGGAGGTTAAAAACCAACTACTTAAGCTAAAGGAAAATGTTGTCACAAGAACAAATGGGCATAAACTGGCCAGGGATCACCAGGAGAATTTTTAATACAGCGAAAGCCCTGGCTGCTTGACAAATCATTGAAACAATTTCCTGTTTTTCTCTCTCCAGGCACCTGCTTTTCCAGCTCTCAGAAAACATATCCAGGGATGAGCTGAAATCCTTCAAGTTCCTTTTAAGGAAAGAACTTCCAAAATGCAAACTGGATGATGAGACTGTAAGAGGTGGTTTAATTCTTTTTAACTTGTCAAAGGATTGTTAGGAGGTGTTGATGGAACAGGGAATGATCCCCAGAAGCATCCCAAGTTGTCCCTGGCAAGGTGAAGCTAGGGACTTGGTGGTGGATAGGATTGGTAATTGGATACAGACCTTTGGCTTCTGCCTTTATCATTATTTTTCATGTTTAATGTAGTAGTTTCTAGGGAGCAAATGGGGCCCTTATGGGTTAGCCACTGTACAAGTACAGTAGAGAGTCTCTGTCTTAGAGAACATGGAGCCAATTGAACAAGACAGCACAGGGCAATAGGAAGAGATGAAACACAAAGTCAGAGTCTTTGTGTCACCAGCTTTCTATCAAATAGCTGTCAGCCTTCTCAGATGCTTGAGAGCCATTTATTTTAGTTACTTCAGTTACCCAGCTAGTTATCAGTAAGGATTGCCAATTAATGATACTTCATCCTTTGACTTGACTTAACCATGGTGTTGACCTTTCTTCCTTAACTTTACTGTACAAATGTGGGTGAGTACTGTGTCCCCATCTTATAGATGAGGAGCTGAGGCATAAGAATTAAGTGATTTACTCAAGGTCATGCAGTGAGTCCGTGTCAGAACCAGGAAGCTACCTGGGTCTCCTGACACCTAGCTCAGTGATTTATGTACTATCTTGCCTACTTAAGTCCAGACAGTACTCTCCTTGGCCAGTGTTAACATGGAAATCGTATTGAGAGCAGTTCAAACACAGAAGCATACAATCTGTAGAGAGTGAAATTAAATATTCAGTCCACTACAAATGAAATTAAAGGAAGACAGAAAAGTTCAACAAAAAGTCATGTCCCATCTCTGCTGGTGCTGAGCTGTTGGAGGGGCTGTCTTTTGGGGAGACCCATAATTGTACTCTTCGGTGCATCTGATCATTCAGTGAAATCAGCTGGGTGGAGTTTTACATTTGAATACCACGAGGGTGACCAGGTTCCTCCTCGGGTGATGGCATTCTGCCTACTTGAGGTTCTCTGCAGGTTTTACACGGGTGAGGTCATCTTTACTTTCTTAGAAGTGCACAGAAATTTTAATAAGACTGCTTTTCCAGAGGTGGCTGTTCTCAAGTCAGCTGTATGTACAGTTAATGAGGCTGTGGAGATTATTTCAGTGCAAGAAGTTATAAATATATGAGGACATCCCTGTGGGTCCAGGTTGGCGTGATTGAGCTTCAGTTCCCAGGACAGGCTGTTGTACGGGGTGGTATCAGTTGATCAGTGGTAGGGGGTATCAACACCTGTGAGGATGAGATGAGCTTCTAGATCAGAGACCATGGAAAGAAATAAAGCGATGTCTCCAAGGAGTGTGTGCTCTACAGGTATGAAATAGCACTGGGGCATAAGGAGGCATAGTCTGGAATACCAACATCAGTGAATTCACAGTGGCAGGGTGTCAGCATGGGCTGGCTGCCCAGGTTAAGTTTCTGTGGTTCCAGCTGGGCTTGCGCACCCCAGACCAAAAGTCTGAGCCACTGTGGTTTTTGCTGCCAGTAGTGACATCATTACAGACAACTCAGGTGTACCCACGTTCACCTCAGTCATGCCTCCCAGTGGCTGTGCAAACATACCCTAAAAGAAAACTGCCTTTCTGCTTGTCCAGACAATGATCGATATTTTGATTGAGATGGAGAAGAAGGGGATTTTGGGAGAAGATAACCTGAGTACACTGAAGACTAATTGTGAGAAACTTGACAAGACCCTGCTCAAGAAAATTGAGGAGTATGAATTAAACTCAACGGGTAAAAGGCTCTTTTTACCTAAGTTATACTTGAACTGACAAATCAGTCCTGTAGTGCTGTGAATGTGTAACTGAGCATGACTGTCTCTCATATGCAGAGGAAATGATCATCACAGAAGCACACATGGGTCAAACAGGATTCTCTGAAGGTAACAAGCTTTTCCAAGAAGTTGCAAGTTAGTACTGCTTAGTAGGCCTGTGCAAAGCGGCTAGTATCCGCTTCGGATTCAGATTCAGCTGATTCAGGGGACTGTGATTCGAATTGCTGTCCCGAATCATTCGGTTACTGCAGAATCTCCTAATCAGCAAAGCCCAGCCCCTGCTCGCTCTCCCAGCCCGGCAGTGGCTGTCCTGCCCGCCCCAGCTCCCCCTGCACTTGTTAAAAAAAAAAAAAAAAAAAAAAAAAAAAAAAAAAAAAAACAAAGACACCGATCTTGTGGAGAGGGGCGGGGGGGTTAACACATAA
>JAGPOW010003685.1:61152113-61169773 GCA_030014935.1 Caiman crocodilus
AGTATAAAGGATGCTTAGAAATATTGTTTAGTGTGCTTGCTACCTTGCACCTTTATTGCTAGCAATAAAAACATTTTTTTCTTTCAAACTTCCAACTGGCATTCATGTATTGGCTCATGCATGCCGGGCAACAAATTCAGACTTGGGCTGAAGCATAACAGTGTCTGAATTGCTGAATCAGCATTGAATCGTCAGATTTGGATTTGGCCAAATCGAATCAGGGACAGCGATCCAAATCAACGGATCGAATCGCTGTCCCCGATTCAAGCTGAATCTGAATCCAAATCAAATTTCTCACACCCCTACTTGTCTGATGGCATTTGGCCAATGGGAAGGGCTGCTTGGTTTCTCACACTCAAGACGGGATCTCACAGTATTTCAAATGGCTCAAGAGGAGCTTCCAGGAAAAAAAAAACAAAAACACCCAAAAACCAACAACATCACTTAGTATAATCAACTGTAGCAAAGTACTGCAGCTGTAATCACTATTGCCCATACTCCACCCCCTTCCTTGAATCTGTACACCTGCTTCTCTGTCACATCGAGTGAAAACTTTTGTATGTTTTCACCATTATGTCTTCTGCCTTAACTTTAGTTTGACCTATGCTTATGTCCGCCACTTCCCTCCTCTTCAAGTCTGATAATTTACCTGCTCTACCACAACTGTCACTTTGCCTCCCTCATCTTCTCCCCTTATGTTCTACAGCCTCAAACTTGGTTGTCAAGCTGACACCCCTCTTAATAAAGTTCAGGATTTAACTTTACATTTGAAGGTATAAAGAAGAAACCACAGTTAGAACAATTCCCACACTAACAAATGAAAGATAAAATGACGGTCATAACTTTGAGGAAGGCACTCTTTGGGAAGCAAATAAGAGGAGAAACTTGCAGACACCAGGAGTCTATTGCTAAAGCAGCATCAGTGACCACTAAAAATGTAATGGATGCCACCATATGGCATTTATACAGTGTTAAACACCACTACCATCTTGTAACAGTCCAGGAAGATAGGTCATTATCCCCCCTTTGTAAGAGCATGCTGAGATAACACCCAAGACCCCTCCTTCACTAGCACCTTACTAGTAGATTAGGTTGAAATGGTCCAATAAGTAGGACACTGGGTGATATCAGAAGATCTGACTTCTATTCCTCAGAACCATAGACCCATTTTACATGTTTGGGCCAGCCTTTTACCTATGTCTGAGATCTACAGATGAGATATCCTTACCGAATCCTTACTCTATAACATATTGCCATGATAGCAGCATAGTGATTTTAGCATTGGATCAGCTCTGAGAGATGCCCAAACAAGACTTCTGGGTCTGCTGAAAAGTAACACAATAAATGACAGCTCAGGTGAGCACAGTATTGTGTTTTCCCATTTGCCAGTATGGTTATCAGTTACTTTGCCATGCTACATGCAATCTCTCTACACATAATTATATTGCATTAGGCTCCTGGAAGTCTTGTGCAATGGGAGCCTGAGAAAAATTAATGCATTTATTATATACCTGCTTCTGTTTTCTTGGCACTGAAAGCTCAGGAGAAACTGCAAATAAACACGTGACTTCAGAAGTTTAATTCTTTCCCAGAGCTAGTTACCTCTCTCTCTTGCTGGTAGAGTTTATCTGTCATAGAACTATTCTCCTGATGTAACTTCTTTATTTCCTCTATTTCCTTTGTAAAATTCTTCATCAATGCCTGCTCTGTGGAAAAAACATGCAGAGATATGATGGACCACTCCCTATTAATCCTTTTGCATTTCGCAGATTAGGGATACAAATGTGTAGTAGTGTGCCATATCTGGATCGATTCTGTCAACATGCAGCCATTCTCCACCACTAATACTGTGGCACCTGTATGCTGGATGGCAAAAATGCAACACTGACTGCCCTGAAGAGGAATGTTCTCATAGTCATATCCCATTTCTACAGCATGTGCGCTCTGTTATTTCTCCAGTCGCTGTAGTTCTTTCCCCTCTCTTCCATAAAGTAACTCTGGAGTAGTCACCTTGCAAAGCTCAATTACGTAGTTAACGTTGTGATGTGCAATGTCACCTGGAGTGCCTTTCTATCAGGGATGCATTTCCCACTCAGTGGGCTAGCAGGAAAGAAGGGAGAGCATTCCTATAGTGACTTTATGGAGAAAACATCTCTTCTATCCTAAGACCTCATTCACAGTTGCCACTAAAAGGTTATTTCCTTGCTGTTTTTAAATCCCTGAAGTTGCATGGTTGGTCTCAACCCAGGAGTACTTTCTTCTAATCAGGGACTGAACAAAGGACATTTCTTAGAAGTCATAGACAGATTGCAAACACTAAAGCAATTTGGTATTTTATTCAGTGGATGAAAAGGACATAATCAAGAGCACCTGGTTGTTTTAAAGCAGAAGTATCTGAAAATGATTGGGGTAATCTGGGAAAAGTAAAGAAAGCCTAGCAGCCAACAAAGGAAATGTGAAACCAATGACCATATTGGCAAAGAGACTTGGAGAAGGTGCAATACTTAGATCTACTTATGCCTTATTTATTTTGATTCACTACACTTCCACCCAAGTCTCCCTTTTGGGGAAAAATGCTTGCCCTAACACCTGGGGGCTCTGCCTCCCTGCCTTCCCACCCCTTGAAAAAAAACCAAACCTCCAGGTTGTAAACCCAAATGTCCTTCCTTACTTTGCTGTAGCAGTGCCTTCTCCCGCTCAGTCCTCTCACTCTTTTTCCATTCTGCCTGCCTTCGCAGCCACTTCTCCTCCATTTCATCAGAAATGCTGTCCTACATAAAAAGAGAAGCCCTTGTCTTAGAGTAGGATGGAGAGAGATTGTATGCATTTGCAGAAACCCTTCCAACAAATTGAGGACTCCTGCATCTCCCCTACCGACTCCATCTATACTACAAACAACACTTTGTAATTATTTCTGTATCTGTTCCTCCTACGAACTTTACAAGGATGTTCTACTTCTGACTAGGAGACAGTGACAGCAGGAGGAAGATGTTACATCATGTAGCAGCATCTATGGTCCCTGAGTATGACTTTATCCCTCTTAGGAGAGACATGCCACTACCTCTAGAAGCCCTTGAAGTTATGCTCTATGATTCAGAGGGCGTGCACCTCTTCTCTAGCTTTCTAATGTCCTTCCCTCTCTCATACACAAGACAGAACAGAGCAGGGAAACACCTCCCATTAAAGTCGTTGGCCTAAAAGGGCCTCACCTACTTTCAAGGATCCCTGCAGCGTAATTGAAATCTTACCTGATACATCCGGAATGCATTCCTCAAGTATTTGTATTGTTTCTCCAACCCCTCTGAGCAAGACAGAAGGACACGATTATGGAATATGGAAATTTTAATAATCCAAGTCTCAGCAACTAAGATTTGCACTAAAATCCTGGATAGAAGTCACAGGAGAATGGGTTCTGCATCTTATCCCAGGCCCCACAAAACAGCATTCAACAAAATGCCAGGTAAGCTTTCCCTGGATATCATGATCTGCTTAGCTATCTGATCAATCAAGAAAATGGATGAGGCCTTATTTGGAGTAAAATCTTTCAAGAACACCCATATGAGGCTTTAGTGCCATTGGATCTGGTCAATAGCTTTGATTCTGCCTCAGATGAAGCCCCTACTCAAAATTCACTTCAGACAGGTCTATTTATTTTTCCAACATAACCCTGACATTTCAGAGATAGGGCACTCTCCTACACTACACGTCTATCTTTAACAATTCTACCTCCCTCTGCTGCCCACTGGCATCAATGGCAACAGTACTCTTCCAACTCTATTAGCTTCCACCACCAAACATGGAGGATAGAGTGAAGCAGCCAGAGGAGAACTCAGTTGAAGCGTGCAGCTCACAAAGTAATCTTGAAAACAGATCATTACTTGCATCAATACCCAGTTTCTCTTGTGCAGTCGCCCTCTCAGTTCTCAGCTCTTTCCTATAACATTCCTGTAATTCAGCGAGTTCTGAACTGTGAGTTTCTTGGAGTTCCCTACAGAAGCAACATAGAAGCAAACCACATAGATACAGGTATCCTTATGGCACAGAAGCTCTCCTCTGACTATACACCATGTAACTGACAAGTGCATGCGTACATATAAATAAGATGCACGTATCAGAAAGCAACATAGTTAGTTTATAAAAGTGCCTACTTACTCTGCCTTCTCACTGACATCAGACTAACATGACTAACTACCTCTCTCTCTGGTTAATGAGGCAGCATGGCAATGTGTTTTTTGTTAGATGAGCAAGTTTATATGCATTATATATAGCACAAGATTATGAACCCACATTCACTTCATCAGATGCTGTCTTGTTAACCCAACCATACAATGTGTAAGTTCTTGTACAGGCAACTAGAAGTGTGTGTGGGCGTGTGTGCATGCACACATGCGCATGAACACATGTATATGTTTTCTCTCTTTGAGTAACATAGCAACCATACCTGATCTTATTCTCATGCTCCTTTTGAATCTCATTACATTTTTCTTCCATCTCATTCTCCATCTTCAAAGAAAAGTAGTAGTCATTAGGGCTGTGTGAAACGGCACCATTCCGTTTTGATGGTTCAAGGGAACAACATTCAGTTTTAAATTTCCTTTTGAGTTGAAACAGCTGTTCTGTTCTGTCAAAACAGAATGGCTGTTTCAACATTTCGCTGGGGATGGGAAGTCAGCCTAGCTGGGCTGACTTCCCACCCCCAGTGCTAGATCATGTAGGAGCAGGAGGCAGCCTAGCTGGGCTCCTTCCCCATCCCCCTTGCACCGGCATGATCTAGCGCAGGGGATGGAGAAGCAGCCCAGCTCTGCCTTGCTGCCCTGGCACGATCCAGCTGAGATAGCCTCAAAACAAAACGAGGCTAGTTGAAACGTTTCAGAAGTCAAAACGTTTCGACCATAGGCTGGGGATGGGAAGTTTTGCGCTGGGGTGGGAGGCAGCCTAGCTATTTCAACAGCCTTTGTTTTGTTCTGATTTTGCCGTTTCAACCTCAAAATTGGTCGAAACAGTGTCAAAATGAAACAGCCAGCAAAATTTCTCACAGCCCTACCAGTTATCGTTAAGCTGCAAACATACCTATCTTGTCATCAGCAGCAGAAGAAAACTTCTGCTAGAAATCTCTCTCCAAGCAAACTACTGAAATCTGGACTGAGATGGACTCAGAACTACACCTAATCCATTAAACTGCAATTCCAACCTTGAAGATTTTTTCACTATTTTTTCCATTAAAAAAATATGGAAACCTTTGAATCCTTGGGTGCTTTTGCAAGATACTTTCCTTTTCCCAAGAGATGGCCCATTTGTATAGTGTCACCAATTAAAATCAGAGTAATTCAAAGTACACTTCTAGAACTCAAAGCAGAGGGGCTGTTCCATGCGAGAGCTCCAAAGGTGCACAAGACAGCAAAACACCTATGAACTCAGGTGGTTTTCAAAATCCCACCTGCCCAGAAGCTGCTGTTGCCTATGATGAATACACATCTACATGCCTGGATAAATATGCATTCAGAGTATGCTCATGCTGCTTTCATGGTGCTCCTGAAGGAGTACCAGTGTCCACCATGCCCCATCCACCCATTCCTATTCTGTGTGGATCAATCCCGAAAATGAGGCAGTCGACATCACTTCCCTTCTGCTGCTTTTGAGCATGCTGGAGATAGAAGAGCAGGGCAGCTTTACTGCTTCATTTCTGGAATTGGTGTATGTGGAGTGGTGCTCCTAGGAGTGCTGCAGAAATGGGATAGACCAGTGGTTCTCAAGCTTTTTCACCTCACAGCTCCCTCCATAACTTTTCTGATTTAGTGTCACCTTGATTGAGAATCACTGAGCTAGAATCTAAACTCACAACTGCTACGAAGGGAGCCTTGACTGTAAAAAGCTTGAGAACCACTGATTTATCATGTGTTAGGTAGCAGGGGCAGGATTTCGCCCTGCTGCGCCCTGTTCTTTCCATCTTCTGCCTTCTCCCCGTCTCTAGTCTGTACCTGAAGGGTAAGAGCGGCCCCTGCAGCTGAAGCCCATGCTCAAGCCTCTCACATACTAGTGACTAGAGCCATCTGCACCTGTGGCCCCTCCTACCAAGCTCTGGGAGCACGGGAGAGTTTGGAAAACACAGCTTCACAGCCCATAGTAAAGCACACTGCGCAGAGCTTGGGGATAACTGGCACCAGGGCTGTTGGAGGTGAGGGAGAACATCAGTGGCAGTCCTGAGAGGAGCAGCTGTGGACACTACTCATCTTTGGGACAATGGGACAGGCATGGGACATTGAACTGAAGGAAAGAGGGCACTTACCATCTTGCACAGGGGCCTAAGGGGATCTTGTATCACCCCAGTTGAGAATCATTGGTATAGATACCCTCTGTGCCTTGGCTTTTGCATTTCTAGGAAAAGCACTAGATAGTGCCCTTCCTCTGGACACTGAATTATTTACATGCATTTTGGCCAGCCGGGCTCTATGGGCCATTCTGAAAGGATCCAGGACATGCTGCCTGGCCTATCCAGTCTATTTCATGAGCCACTGGGATTTATGGCATACTTTCTGGAAAGAGAAAGGCAACAACCAATGGACCTGCCTGTTTCTGGGAGGCCTTGTGATCTCTGCATAGCTGCTCCAACATGTCTGTCATCTGGGTAATCTGTTCCTCCAAGTCAGCAACAATATCTTCCCTACAAAGAAACACCATCCCTTTGTCACACCCAGGGCCTGCTGTTGGGACCACCTTGTTGCATCAGAAGGACCAGGGGTGAAAATGGGGTAAATATCACTATCAGAATGCTCTGGCTGGAGCTGGTCTTAGCTCTTCATTCTCCCTGCTGCTTCAGCCCACAAGTTGGGAAAAGGAGATGTGGTAGGATAAGACTCCAATTCCTTCCTCCCCCCTCTATCTTACTACAGATGCTGAGGGTTTACTGCACACAGAGTCTGCCTTTTACATCCTTTTGGCCACAGCAGTTTATTTCTTATTCCCTTCAGTACAGGAAGACTCAGAGGAAAAGCAGGTTTTGCCCCTTTGCTGGTACGGTTGTGTCCTATGTCACTTGCCTCAGTGATCTGGGAGAGAGGCTACAAATAGAGACAATCACTGGTCAGAATCTGAGCCGGAGGGGAAAGGAGAAGAACACCTTAGAGTCTCCAGTTCAATTTTGTGCTATGTTTGGTGGAGTTCCCCAACTATTGCAACTCCAAAAGGGACCAGCCCAGAACTCTGAAAATATGATTAGCTGGTCAAGGGACCTTTTGTACTATTCCTTATCTTTAGGGATTTCTTCTCTCATGACAGCTTGGAATTATAGAATATAGAATTATAGAATTCCTTAGCATGGAATTATAGAATTTCAGATCATACAGATAACACTCTTTCAGGCCGATTACTTTTTAATCTGATTGTGTGCGCTGTTGGAACCTAGTGGTCAAGAAAAAATAAATGGTGAACATTGTACTGTTCACTCCAGGTGTATATATACTGCTTCCATTGCACTCCCTGCCTATTAAGAACTGAAAGAAGTAGAGGCAGGGGCCAGGCTTACATTGGCTTTTATCTATCAGCAACCCTATATTAAGATGCACACAAGAGCAATGGTAATAGAGAAAGCATCAGCACATTTAAAGGAATGTATGCATTTGAGTGTAGCTTAATGGACATCATGCTTGCATAAGTACTAGCACCTGAACCAGAGCTAGGCTCGGCATGCACCACCCACAAGGTTTGGATGTGCTGGGTTCAGCCACCTCCTCTGAGCGTATCCAGCTCTCTTTAGAGTAAACACTGGTCAGTCATGTTAAATGGCTGCTAACTAAACATCACCTGAACATACACACCATTCTTATAAGATCTTACATTTAAGAATTGTTTCTTTTATGGGGAATATACACTGAGATTCCAGCGTTTAGCCCTCATTTCATTACAAAATGGCAAAATGACAAATGGTGCATTGTCAGGGAGAAATGTGGATATCACTTTGTATGGAAAAGCACATCTTACTGGTCGCCAGTCAACCAAGAAGCAGCAATGAAAAGAAGGAATGAAGCCAGGTTCCCCACAGGTGGTGACAAGAAACATACAGAAGGCAAAAAAAAATTCAATCTCATTTTGACCCCCCCAAAATAGCCAATACTCACGTCTCAAGTTTCACAGGGGCTCTGCAAAGAGAGTAAAAGAGGAAATGAACATCAAACTTGTGCAGGTTGAATCAGAGCAGATGTGTCTGTTGTGAAACAAAAAGCTGGATGTATCTACATGGATGGTTAAGTTTTCTCATGTTTATTCCCTGAGCAACTGCTCCAATATACATGTTTACATAAAACAATGACTAGGCCCAGACTGTTCAGCTTTGCAATACAAACAGAGTATAGTTCTGAAAAGTAGACTGGTTAGAAGGCAAAGATTAGGTACTTTGAAGGCAAGTCAGAAACAAAGTATTCATTCCTCTTATATTGCACTTGAGGCCTGACAGTTAAACACATGTATGAGGGTGGGTGCACCAAAGTCACTGCTGCTTGAAGAAAGCAGTACTTAGACATTGCTTTTTCCAAAGGTGGAGATTATCAGAATCTTTATTGGTCCTGCATTTAGGACTTGAATAACCCTTCTCTCTCCCCAAGTTCAGGTTTTTCCCATTTTTCTCTATCTGTTATTTATCTTTGAAAAGCTTCAAAGACAACATTTCTACACCCCACCCCACCACCTTGGCAAGAAGGAATTAGATTCCCCTCACTGAATAGAAGTCATTTTAATAGCAACCCTCATGTCAGCTCCCATTTGATCTTTGAAGATCATTAAAGCTGAGAGCAGGCAAGGCTTGGAAAAAGTTGGGTAAGTCTTGCAGAAAACCTGCAGAGGTGCTATCAAACTTACAGAGCATGCCCAGCTGTTTGACATTTGTACAGTTGTTAGAGGAAGATGTTGCAAAATGAGGAATATGACACTGAACTCACGCACACTAGAAATCCAGAGTAAAGAAGTCTGATTCTGTCTGCTTACCTAAAGTAACCAGTCTTCCAATTCATGCATGTAAGAGCTGAACTGGACTCAAGATCTCTCCTTCAATGCATGACCAATTCTGATCTCATGTTAGCTTTTTATTGGTGTAAAAACTGGGCTAGACAGAGGACTATTTGCCCATGTAGAGCATGTTCATTAGGAAAAGCTTATTTGGAAACTCAAACAGCATTCTTGCCAGTGATCTTGTCTTCTATTACCTTGGAGTGCTAGGTGGAGCTGGTTCATCAGCAGTTCTTTTCCTTTCAAAAAATGCCTCCCCTAGTGTCACATAGAGATGTTCTTTACTCCGAGTGAACTTGTAGCCTGGTGAGATTTCTATAAATTCCACTGAAGCCTAGGAGCCAAAAGAAAAAAGACCTTTAAACTCAGAAAATCTAGTATTTAGAAACTTAGCTCCATTAAAGAAGTATTTTAAATGAAGCAAGATGTCCTTAAGACTACTCCAATTGCCAGCATTAAAGAACACAGACTGATATTGGCAGCAAACAATGTTCCAGGCAATATAACCATGGGAAGGGTCCTGACATAGGGCATAGACAGATTCCCAAATTCCCTGGTATAATTTACATCCATTTCTACATCCATTTAAATTACATTAGGACCAGGGACAGCTGGACACAGACACATTGATAGTTGGACAGAGTAGGCAGCTATTACTGTGCCATGCCATTAGGTGGCAGGGAAACAGGTCCCTATAAGAGAACTATGCTGAGATGGCTGCACAGAGTCATCTAGACAAGTATAATTTACACTGGTTGATTTTTACTCTTGATTCTTTCAGAGATAATTTTACGCTGTTCACATTGTCTACCTGTTATTTTTTTATGCAGGTAAAACATCAACTAAAACACTGCCTGAGTTAACACTTGCACTAAAAGGAAAGAGCATCATGTGCCAAATCAAGCACCTTCCATAATGCAATATAAGAAGATGCAGACTCCTATACAATTTAAACACAGACAATTATGGAGTAGGACTAGCACTGAATTGAATGGAACAAGGATATCAGTGCAATGATACATACAGCAGGCAGTTGCATTTTGCATTAGCTGAAGCTTCAAAAGGATCTTGAACCACAGTGCTAAGAGTGCATTACAGCAGTCCAGGCAGGAGGCAACAAAGGAGTAGATGACAATCATAAGTCCACATTAAAGTGAAGGATATATAATTTACCAACTAGAATAAAAAGTGTGGGGGCTGGGGCCCAAAGTCCTACAGCACCAGACCATGAACTAATTCACTCAGAAGAAACTATAGCCCTTCTTTCTGAATCGAAGCGCAACTCTTCCAGGAAGTCCCAAACAGCTCATACCACCATTTTTGCACATTCAGGGCCATCATAATGAGCTTGCTTTCAGCTAGAGTTCCCAGCTGGCTAGACAGAAGAGGGGCAGTATGGTATAACATCTTAAATTTACCTCGACTCTTAAATCCAGAATTCCTGAGTGACTTGAAGTCACACAAAAGGTCATAGAGCCTTTTAAAGTTACTTCACATTTCTACCGGATTTAAAGGGATGCAACAATCAGAATGCAGTAACATTGTTTTATTTTCAATCCCCTGTTTTTCTTTTCTAAAAGATTTGTATTTGTGTGCCTACAATGGAACATGGTTGCTAACGTCCTGCTGAAGACCTGCTCTTCAGATTCCTAACCTGGACTACTTAATCAGAGAGCAAACTGATTACAGAAGATCCAGCCCAAGTTGTGTCCCTCAGATGGACCAAATATAGCAGCTTCTAAATTCAGATCAATATTTTGCTTCAAGAATCTTTTCATTAGTTCAAGAAATTACTTTGTACACTAAATTTAGGACCGGAGTTTAGATCCTTAAAAACTAGAACATATTTGAGGAGCAGGAGTGGAAAAACAGAAATCCAGACTCTTGGCTCTTAGGTTAGGATCTTTTTATCCTTCTACAGTAAATATTACTATTTTACTTACATCAGGAGGTTCTCTGTGACGTTGTTGAGACCCATATTTATTAGTGGAGACTATTTTCCTACAAATGAAGAAAACTTGCTCAAAGAATTGCAGACAGCAAAAAAAATTGTTCAGAGAAACCAATGCTTCATTTCAAGCATTATAACTATGAGCACGCAGATGAAACAGCTTTTGTGGGCTGTCAGGATAGTGCAGGAAGTCCAAAGTGCTTAGCTAGGTATTGTTTTATGGATGCAGTGACCAAACTGAAAGGTTTTGAGTATTGGTGGAAGTCAATTGGAGTTAAGAGTCTTTTAAAGGTTTCATAGATTACTTTGCTGGAGGCTCAGGACACATTCAGTCAGGATAGGATAAGCAAAAAGCAAAGAAACAATAGGACGGCACTTTGCAGAACAGGGAATGTAATTTAGTCAGTAAACCATGCAAGTGGGAGCCACTGTTATTAACTGACTGCTCAACAGTAGAGATGTATCCAGAAAACTTTTCTATGATTTGTAGTTTTACAGGAGTCACAGTTCTCATGGCATAGAGAGAAAGTTGGTGGGTAGAGATGCACAAACCTCCTTGAGGTATTCCAAGTTTCTACAGCAAATTGGATTCCATGAGATTGAGCACGTGTGCTATTGGTGAAAACCAGAGAGGGATGAGGTACAGGCTTGTGAATCTCTCATGTCTTTCTTTCAAAACCATCACCATGAAAAGCACTGGAGTCTATAGATTAGACAGTATTAGAGGAGAATAACAGAGATTCAGGGAGCTTAAAAGGCCAAATGAATCCTTTTCTTAAAATTGCTTAGTGCAGAAGATGCTCTACATTAAAAACTGGAAGTTCTTTTGGTACTTCCCTGCATAAAGAGAAACTACTAAGTAGGCAGAAAGAAAGCTTAAAAAGGTACTGCTGAAAGGTTGAGAGATAGGAATATTAAAACCCATGACCAGCTGGCATGCTGCACCTTCAGATTTAAGATGTTAAGTGACTGTATTTAGCTTTGGCTGTATCTGCTTCTTTCCCAAACTGAAAAATGGCACATAATACCATAACAGCTTGTTTAAAATCAATCCCAACTATACAGTTTGTCCAATTACTTAAGACCATGTACATTACTGTGTAATTAAAGAGCTCCAAACTTTAGTTATGCCATATACCTTACATGTTTGCACAATACAACTAGCTACATTTTTTGAGGACATTAGTGCTATATCCTACGCAAAACCATTGCTCATAACAAGAATGGCATTAAAAATAAATAAATAAATAAATAAATAAATAAATAAATAAATAAATAAATCAAGCAACAATTCCCCCAGCAGATAAACATGGCATGCAAAGACTGACAAGACTCCACAATTGTAAATGGTGTCAGGTCTTTGGACATCTAGGCTAGGGACAGACATTCAAAAAGCCTGAGCCTGAATTGATTCAACCTTTGCAGGGTAGTATAACCTTCCTAGGCTTAACTAGTTTGTAACAGGACAAATACTCACTCTGGACTGAGGCAATGCAGACACATACCTGCACTAGCTCAGGCCAGGAGCTGGAGGCACTAGAGCAGGCCCTCCCTGCAGGGAAGCTGGGGTGGGGAAGCTATGACCAGTCCCAGCTGAATCGGCCAGGGAAGGGTTTAGTTCCCCCTCTCTATCCCACTGGCAGGGACCCAAGCCAGGTCTGCTGGGCGCTCCCCACTCAGTGCTGAGCGGGGGTGGGAGGCGGATATTTAGTCTTCCCTCTACTGAGCCGGTTCTGCCCACCCTCCCTGCCATGTTCGCTTCTCCCTCCCAGGGGCCTTGCCTGGCTGTGCCCCCACCCCACCGCGGCAGCAGGAAGGGGCAGGGCCTCATTGGGGGAAGCAGCCCCTGTCATAATTCGTAGATGCTAGGGTTGGAAGGGACCCCAACAGATCATCAAGTCCAAACCCCTGCCCTGGGCAGGAAAAAGAGTGCTGCAGTCAGATGATCCGAGCCAGATGCCTTCTCAAAGACCCCCAAGGTAGGGGAGAGCACCACCTCCCTTGGAAGCCCATTCCAAATTTTGGCCACCCTTACTGTGAAGAAGTTTTTCCTGATATCCAGCCTAAATCTGTTCTCAGTCAGATGTGGGGGAGTGGGCCCCTTCCCAGCAGGGGTGCTGCACTGTAGGGCTGGCAGAGCTGCAGCACCGGGGTCCAGAGCAGATCAGGGCCCGGCAAACCCCCTGCAGCGGTGCCACGCTCCCTAGCAGCTCTGCTGGCCCTGCTAAGTGACCTTTGCTGGGAAGGGTCTCTTGCCCATCTCCATCACTCACTGCTTGCCGCTCCAGTTGCTGGGCAGGGGTGGGGTCTGGCCCCCGCCACTTGGTCTGCGTTCAGGGCAAGCCTCGCTTGGGCAGGAGAAGGCTTATTGAGCCACTGGCCCTGACCACAGGCTCAGCAACGGTTGCAGCTGAGTCAGGCAGACCCCGATATGATGCCAGCAGCCAGCATCCGAATAACCCTCCTCCTGCCGGGAGGGGTCTAGTCTAAGCACAAAGCAGCAGCCAGGTTGGGCAGCCCCGCTGTGATGCCGGTGGTCACTCAGTGCTTGGGGTAAGGCCCCTCTGGGCAGAAGATGACTTATTCAAACACTGACTGGCCTGGAGCACAGAGCAGTGGCTGCAGCGGGGCCGGGCAGTCCCTGCTACAATGCCAGCACCGCTCTGTACTTGGGGCAAGCCCCCTCTGGGCAGCAGGAGGCTTATTCAGCTGCTAGAACTGCATTGAGGTCTGCCCGGCACAGCCGCAGCTGCCACTTGGCCTGTGCTTGGGGCCAGTGGCTGAAACAGCCTCCTCCTCCTGGGAGGGGGCTGGACCGGCACAGAGGAGCAGTTGCAGCCATGCCCCGCAGACTCCAATATGGTGCCAGAGGCCAGCAGCCAGCAGCAAGCATTCGAATAAGCCAGCGTCTGCCTGCTGGGTCTGCTCTGCCTGGGGAGCAGAGGGCTGAGCCCAGGGAGCATGCCTGGATGCTGGGGGTCTCTGGTTTAACTTAAACCAACAACGGGTCTGGGACAGACATTATATAAACCAGTTTGAGCCAAATTGGTTAAGTCTTTCAACCAGGTTTATTTCAAACCGGGTTCGGCCATTTTCAAACTGGTTTATGTGCATTGAACATCTGTTCTGTTACAGATTTAAACCAGTTTCCAATCACTTAAACCAGTTTGTGTGTAATGTCTGTCCGTAGCCCTAAAGAGTTTGGGTTTCTGCAGGAGTTTAACGAAGAAATCTTAGCCACTATAAAACACTAGAAAAATCATAGCATCTTTTATATTTTAAACCTTCAATTTTACCCTTCCAAGAGAAAAAATACTCACTTTGGTATGTTGGGAGGTTGTACAGGAGATGACAGATTATTATGGTCTTTTAAAATCACACCTAGTAGAGAGGACCTGATTAAAAAATATAAACAGTATTTAAAAGTATTTATGCTATGGACACATCTATCTTATTAGGCAAAACATCAAAAACAAAATGGTTCAACATTTTTCACTGAAGAATAAAAATGCTTTGAAGGAGACATGGGCATAGCGGCAAATATTTCCTGGACTAGGGAAACAAACCAGCAGCTTACTGGTGCCCTCCCTCTTAGATTCACCAAAATATGACTAATGTTACTGCATAACACTCATTCACTTAATGTATAAAATTTATTTTGACACAGAAGCAGACTATGTTAGTTGTATAAAAGACTTGCCTATAGAAACTGTAAAATAAATAAATGAACGAACAAATAAATCTTTCTGTGTCTACAAATAACCTAAAGGTGTCCTGCTTACCCTGGTCTCAGATTCTGTAAACCTTGTTTGGCCTTTAGAAGTCTTTTACTCTTCACATTTCCAGGGTCCCAACAGGCACAACGTAAAGAGACAGAGTGAGACATGTCTGCAATTTCAGGAATCTTGACTAGTTAAACAGTTCTAGGAAAGTTGAAGAAGTATAAATTTATAAGCAATTACTAGATTTGGTATATTTTGCATATCAAACAAAACATTTTACCATCTTATTATGGAGAATAACCCACCTACTCTAAGGACAAATGGTGAAGGCTGAACCTAGCCAGTGCATATGCACATGGAGGATCTAGGGTTTTGAAAAGGGAAGTGCAGATAGTGTGGTGAATCATCACATACAGCACAACTTGTTTCTGTCCAGTTAGAAAGACATTAGAAGCTTTACTACTAAGCTAGGGGCCTAGAGGTATATTATTTAGTACAAGATAGAAGCAAAAGCACATATAACTATTGGACTGTGCATTCATTCACTATAGCATATTATGCATCATTAGTGCAGTCTCCCTCTCAGATTCATAGAACAAAGTCTAGCCTTCTCAATCAGCACTTCACTGAAACTTATTTCCATACCTGAGTTGGTACTTTTAGCTGGAGCTAAAAAACAGTCTGCAGGACTGTGAAATATAAACTACATTACCAGGAGCAGTTACCAGACAGCAGAATTGCAGAAGAGATGGTTTGATTAGTGGAACACCATTGAAAAGGAGAGAGGGGTCATTAACACCTGTGGGATTATGGGAAGAATTTAGAAGGAGCTGGGTAGATTATAATGGCTACCTAACTAGAAATGCTGTTGCCACTGCCAGGCAGTTGGTTTTAAACTTTGGGTGGAGCAGGAATCAAAGTGGGGTGCAACCAGGGTTCAAATGATGGAGCACCTTGGGGGGGGGGGAAAAGAGGGGAGAGCCCTGCCATAAGAGATAAGAGCCCCTCTGTAAGATTTGAAAACCATAACTGAGGTGGGGGTCAGAATCCATAAGTAATAATGAACTTATTCTTATTTCAGATCCTTTGACAAATGAAAAATGGCTACTGTAGGCAAGAAAGTAAACCATGTCTTATGGCTAGCAGAATTGAAGACCATATCAGCTGTGAGAGAAAAATGGTGGTTGTGTTGAAGTCTATCATTGTGTACTCTAGTTGTCCTAAAACTTTAATAAATTTGCTTTTAAATGCCGTTTACAGATTGTTTTCATCATACCTGCAACCTAAGTTGTTAAAGTTTAAAAGTACACAAGGACTCTATGAAGACCTTGTATTATTGTTTAAATATGACTTGCACATTTTAAAGAGGGTAGTTCAATAGCTCTTGCCACAGGTCAGAGAGAGGCCAGTGCTATTGTGGACTATGCACAGGTATTATATGAGGCACCAAAAATAGGTCTACTGCATGCATCTTTGGTATTTCATGGCTGTAAGATCTGCAGGGAGCCACGTTACCAGTGTAACTATAGGCCACGTGTGGAACCACTGGCACCCAGCGTGCCCAAGTAGCCACCCATGACACTCTGAAAGGATCCTAATAGCTGATGGGTTTTCATATCCATTCCTCCAACTGCTTTCAACAGTATGCTCCTTCCCAGGCCCTTTGCTCCCTGTCCCCGTGACGCATCATCACTCAACTGGTGTGAAACCTTCCCCGGCTGACCGCCTGCCACCTTCTTGCTGCCAGACCTCCCTTGCTGATTTACCAGCCTCTGTGGCCCCCCACCTTTGAATGCCACGTTTATCATGGCTGCTAGAGGGAAATCAAGGGCATAACGAGGATCATCAAGGGGACTGAGGAAAATTAAAATACCTAGACCAGTTTGATAGACTTACCTAAAGGAGGATTTAAAGACAGAACAGGTCATATTAACTACCTACAAATAGGGTGAAAACAGGGGAGGAAAAAACTGGCAGGTATAACAGGGAGTGATGGAATCAAGGTAAGAGACAGAAAACTTATGCAAGCTATCAAGAAGAGATTTCTAGCTGTGCAGTGGAGGCAACAGGAAAGCAGCATCCGAATGTTTACAGAGAAAGGTGAAGCCCATATGAAAAAGTAAGTTTCAAGTTCTGTAGTTGCTAATACGCAAAGCACAAATGGCACTAAACTACACACTTTTATTTTTAAATATGAATGAGAAACATCAGAGGTGGAGAGAGACATTTTGAGAGACACTTACTCTCCAAAAGCAGCTGGCTTACGTCTTAGGGTTCAGACATTTTAGAAGACTGGGAATCCCCTGAAGTTTATTTAAGAAAGAAAGAGCATGGTTTCCTTTGTAGATATTATTTCTTCTTAAGATTTCCCCTTCTTCCCAACAAGGTCAGTTTCCCGTGTCACCATGGAAACAGAACAGCATGACTTCACTGGCTGCTAAAGTTCATTCCGACTTAAAAAAAAGAGAGCGCGCACGCTCGTTCACAGACGTGTAGGGCCAGAAGACACCACGACACCCCGTGAGATCATCGGGTCCAGCTCCCCCGCTCTTGGCAAGAAAGACTGCTGGGGTCAAAAAACTCCAATGAGGTGCGTGCCTAGTCTTCTTTTGAAAACTGGGTGCCTGCACCACTCCTGCTGGGAGTCAATTCCAGAGTTTGGTCACACAACCTGTGAAGAAATTTCTCCTTAGATCCAGTCTGAAACCTTCTTCTAGGAGTTTATGACCATTGCTCCTGGTTTTTGCCTGGGGTCACTGGCAACGCGTAGGGGGTGTATGGGTAAAAGTGCACCCCCTGTGAAAAGGCGCCACTATCGACAGCGCTTGCAGGCAGTCGCTACTCTTGCCCCCCCTCCACTGACACCGCCAGCGAGCGGTTTGTGATCGCCGCAGGCTGCTGCCAACACTGCCATCAGCATCTGCAGGTGGTCACCAGTTGAGGGGGGGGCCCCCCCCCCCCCCCCCCCCCCCCCCCGCGGCCCGGGGCCC
>JAGPOW010003685.1:61169873-61226765 GCA_030014935.1 Caiman crocodilus
CCCCCCCCCCCCCCCCGACAGCACCATTGCTGCCTGCGGGAGCTCCCTGCTTGCCACCAGCAGGCGCTTGCCATGCCTCTGCAGCCTCCAAGGGCATGCAGCATTCATGCCTGGGGTGCTTTGTTGAATAGTTGTTTGCCTAGCCCCTGATATATTTGTAAGCTATCATCAAATCCCCCAAAAGTCTTCTCTTTTCTAGCCTGGACAGTCAATTATCTGTCAGTCTTTCCTCGTATGGCTTGCTCTTCAGGCCTCTAATTATATGAGTGGGCTTTTCTCTGGACTCTCTCAAGCTTCTCCATATCCTTGAAGTGTGGCGCTCAGAACTAGCAGTATTCCAGCTGCAGTCTCACCAATGCCCATGTCCTATTGTTAATAGCCCTTTCCCACCAACCTTTCTGAAATTACTGGAGGTTTCAAAAAACAACACATACTGTAGGAACAGGAGCAGAAAGGAGAATAAATTCAAGGCTTCAGAAAAGAACAATGATTTAAAGATCTGATTTTAAGATTCTGGATTGATCATCATAGAGGTTCATGGCTTCTGTTTAGCAAATAAACCAGTGTGGGACAGCCATGAGCTTATGCAAACATCCTTATTTTGGCCTACTGGTGCTTCATTTTTGCAATAGGGACACATTTTCCTTAAGAATCATACTGAAACCATCATGTTTTTTTTTAAATGGATTTGTAAATAACCTTCAAGTGGTCACAGCTCTTGGACAAAAACACTTGTTCACCCTTCTTTCCAATACTGGCAATACATTTAGATTGCTTCAATATCATAAAGGTAAATACAAAATCCTGGTAGTCCTTGGCTGACTCTTTCAGCCAATGCACCTTACCCATATGCACTGCAGAAGTGACTATACGGAGTGTCAAGGTCTCATTCAAGCATCTCAACACAGCATTCGGTAGCTCCTTCAAACTCTGGGCTAGTTGTTGGATTGTCAACTCTGGATCTGCAGGAATCCATTTATTCACCTCAACCAGAGAAGCAGCAACATCTAAGTGAAGGGGAGGATGTAGATCACTAAGACAAGACATTCAGAGCACATGTTTTATTTTCTCCATGTAAGATAGCTGTTCCTTTAGTTCCAAGATCACCTGCAAGGCTTTTTTTTTTTTTTTTTTTGAGCTTTTAGAGCTTTTTAAATAAATGAATGATTTTCTTGGTGATCCAAGAAAAGACAAAGAAACAATGTAATACAGTCAATTGCTCGAAGTAAAGGCATTTTGGAGCTACTGTGGGCTACGTCAATATCTGTTGATGCCATTTTAATAGTGCTGATCTAAAGGGGATATTTTGAGTAGGGGTGAGTGTGTTATAGTCTCTATCTGAACCATCCTCCCTCCAGTAAATGAAAAAAATAAAAGCTAATGATAAAATCCTAAAGGATAACAAACAAACCAACCAACCAACCCACCCCAAAAGATGGACAAAACCTGGCAATTTAGGAGAAGAAATCATCACATTATGCTGCAACAGACCAATGGCCTTACAGGCAATATCGGACAATTAAACTTAAGTTTAAAGGGTTAAATGTTAAATTGAAATTCCGGTCATGACATACATAGGTTTTATAATTTGAGTGCCTCGGATCAGCCAGCAAAAAAAATGGAAGTCCCAGTAGGTTAAACCTGTAACCATTTCTGCTGGCAGAAACAACAATGCAATTACAGTGAGAGCCTACTAGGTAGGGCTGTGTGAAGCTTCAGTAGCCAATTCAATTTGGAGGAGGTTTAGCCCGATCTGGCAGCCAGATCTCTGAATTGGGAAACCGTTGAAAAGGTCTGAATCAAACTGGATGCCTCCAAATTGATTTGGAAAAGATTTGGTGCTGCTTTGGAGGAGATTCAGTCATAGACTAAACAGGAAGCAGTCTTCACCATGCTGGACACAGCTGCCTCCAGCTGGTAAGTCTGTTGTGGTGGGTGGAGCGGGGAGGAAAGGAGCATGGGGGAGGAAGGGATTTGGGCTGGGACAAGCTACCCAGCTGGGGTAGGAGGTGCAGGACTTGGGGATCGGTTAGAGGGGGTGTGAGATGAGGGCACAGCACTGGGATTGGGGGGCTATGCCTTGCGGCCGCTTACCCCCTTCTGCAAGCTGCACCTGAATTCCCTCCCCCACCCCCACCCCCTGGGCTGGGTGTGCTGCCACTGCTTGCCCAGCCAGGGCAGGGAGGTGTGGGAAAGCACGATGCAGGTGCTGCTTACATCCCACACCCTAGCTGGGCAAGCAGCAGCAGCAGCAGCAGCACCTGTATCCTGTACCTCCCCGCCTTTTACCGCTTGCCCAGCTGGGGGCGGAGGGGCATGATGTCCCTTTCCACCCCGAGTGAGCCATGTTTACAAGTGGCAGCAGGACAGAGCTCCCGCTCCCAGCACTACTGTGCCCACATCCCACAGCCTCCCCCATCTGCTGCTTTGCTTTTTCTGCTCCCTGACACTTTACATTTAATACCTGCCAGGGCTCCCAATAGACCCAAGCAGTGGTTGGGGCTGCTCTGTTTATGGCCTTAGAAGGGGGAGCACGAGGGCACGCAGGGTCCCCTGCACATCTCCGACTAGACACTCTCACAAATGCATTCTAAACTCCTATACGGAGGGTGTATACATAAAGGGGGGATCCACACACAGATATTAAGAAAAAAAGAGGAAGGAATTGCCAGTCAACAAAATAATTTAGTTTCATATTTTTCTTTCATTCTGACAGATATTTAGTACAATTCATATCACGATAGCAACTACCAGGAAGAAGGGAGTAAAAATCTTGATTATATCCCTTTCTATAAAAGGCCAAGCAGAAACTGGGGAGATTTGCTCTACAGAGAAAGCTGGCTGAGTTTATACAAGTATAATGGAAAGAAGTCTAAAGTCTCCCTTTGTTTCTTGATAGGTTTCACCCTACTGCTAAGTGCTCTTAGTAGCTGCAAGATGAACAAGCAAGCAAGTACAAGAAAACATTAAACAGGTGTCAAAGTACCCATCTTTAATAGTATAATAAAATCTCTGGAATAAACCACACCATATAGCCAATGTAATGTAAAAAGGCATGTTATACATATTTATTATCAAATTTTACATTCCACTATAAAACAAATATTTAAGTGCAAAAAGCAGATGAACAAAAGACCCTTGTATTTGTAGATCCCAAAGTCTGCACAAACATCCTGTGCAACTAAACAAGATTCAGACCTCAAACCTTTGCTCTTCTGTATGCTGTTTTCATTACAGTTGATTTTCTTCTAACACATCCCATTTTACCAACTCTATGTATTAACATCATACAGGTTTGTAAGAGGTTTACACCAAACAAGTCCACCTAGGAAGACTCAATAGCCCTCAGTTAAACGTATACTTTACCAAAGTATACATAAAAACATGAATAAGGCTGACACTGCAGGAGCCCCATTCACTCGCACCTTCTGAGGGTCTTCCATAATAAAAGCAATGGCTAACTTCCTTTTACTACTTGTACCTTCAATTTTTGTTCCACCCTGCAGTTTGTGTCTATAGGGCCATTCTCAAACGTAGTTATTACACCCTGAATTTATCATCAAGACCCTTTTACTGAAGCTTAGCTTTCTCAATCCTGCAAATGCATAGCCCCTGCTGGGATGCAGACAAACTGATCTTTTTAAAAAAAACAAAACAAAAACAAAAAAAACCCACCAACTACTAAATATGCTATCATCAACAAGAAAGCCATTCTCTAAAAGCTGCCTTCTCAGATTTGGCACAAGCCTTTGCTACATCCTCCAAGTTTAATTTTCCCTGACACTGAAAATTAGACACAAAACATACATGAATATCCATGATGTAAATTTGCAAGATAAAGCTTCAACAGTATTGCACCAAAGCTTTGACTCAATGGATAGTAACAAATCCCACACTTCTGTACATGTTCTGCTTTCATTGCCTTCCTGCTTTGGGAAATGTTTTACAAACTCTTTATTAGACATCTCTATACCATGGATTGGACCAGACCAGATTATACTTTTTTTGGCTGAAATATCCTGACACTCAAATCAAAACAACTTTTAAAAAGGCTTCACTCCATTTGGACAAACGTGTTTAAATTATTGTGCTTTTAAATTAACTCTGACAGAAATGTGGTCTGTGAAAGTCTAAATTAGCTGATTTGCTTTTTATGCTGATAATATGCATATGTAGCAATTCTAAGCAAACCTGCTTAGAAATACACATATTAATTCTAAATTATTTAATACATTTAAAAAGCTAGTTGCCATTTACAGTTATTTCTATAATAAATGTACATAAACTGGACACTAACTTGGGACACTACGGTCTTCTCTGGATATACAAGACTGTCTGACTTGTCTACTACTTCTTCACTTTGTTTCCCTACATACCTGCAGTTCACTAGACACTTGGTTCCTTAGACAGCAAATAAAAAAACCCTCATTTATCTTGCTTAGCAAGGCAAAGCCTGGCACAAGTCTCAGGCAGTACAAAGCTTGGGGGTGGAACCAAGTGAAAACAACAAACCTGAATTGGGAACACTTGTCATTTATACCAGAATTAACCTGTATAAAGCATTTTAAATAAGTTCCTTCATGTAATATCTTTTAAAGGTAGTACAGTATTTTACTTAGTGCAAAAAGGCAACTACCAATGCTATTGAATGCTCTTAGGCATGGCAGCTTAGGATCCTTGCATAAGCCTGGAGTGTTTGAGATATATAGATATATTTTGACACTATATCCAAATGTATCACTAATATACAGAAAGGACTGGATAAGTAGGAAAGGACACTTCATGAAATGAGACAAAACAACTTCACAGTAATTTTCTGTCCTTTGCTATTTAAAGCTTCTACGTTCATCCTGGCAGTGGCCAGAGCTCAGATTAGGATAGGCATGCCCTCGGCAGTTATACCTGCTTTCCCCAAAGGTGTGAGCTTGGAGCCCGACCACCCTTACTAAGCACAACTGTCATAACATGGTTATGGGCAAAACTAATCCTATCATGGTATGGGCTGGCCAATGTGAATGAGACTAAAATGTATTAAAGTCCATACCAGAAATTGTTCTAGTGCAGGTAAAGACCATCCAGCCAAAACAGTCTGAAACCCTGGTTTGATCTTTCAGTGTGGTGTGAACCTTCAAAGTACGCATGCTGGTCTAATCCATCACAAACTACACTTGAGCAACTCAAGTACATTTTGGTTGTTTGGATGAGTTGCAAAGAGGTGGGGCTTAAAACCACAATAACAGCAGTTCTCTCCAGATGCTATTACAAATGAATTGTTCTATGAGACAGAGACTAAAGCCTTGCTTGCACTAGGTTTACCAGCAAAGCTCCATTTCCTTGATCAGCCTGGGCAGGTTTTCATCATGTCACTACTTCATAAACCATGAAATAGCTCAGTGGTTGGCAACTTATGGGTATAGACTGGAGTTGGTCTGCCAAGTGATCTTATCTGGCTTGCAGCTAGCAAAGGGAATCTGGAGTTGGCAAAGGAAGCAAGTGCAGAGATTGGGAGCATACGAAAAATGGTGGCAGGGTCGAGAGCACAGGTAGCTGAGTTGGGAACACAGGGTACAAGTGTCCAGTGAGAGTGGGTGGGAAGTAAAGGGGGGGAGAACACAGAATAGGAACATACAGCTAGCAAAAGGGGGGTGGGAAGGAAGCTGGGCAGATAGATGGCAAGAGAAAGTTGACTGCCCTAATATGGCCTGCTGCTCCTGTAAGGTTGCCAACTTCTGGAATAGATCATTCAAATATGCCTAGAACCTCAGCAAAGAATCAACTTCTTATGCTTAGTTACAGCTAGAATTTCCCCCAAACCTGATGCAATAAGGGTTGAAGTGTCCTGTCAACCAACATCCAAGGACAGAAATAAATTTTGCAATCACAAAATGTCTCTTACTAGTTTCATTTAGAAACAGGTTCAGAAATGGTCTCCAAAGAGATACAGATCTTCTAATAAAAGTAGCAACCAAAAGCATTAGTTTCTAATCTTACTTTCTGCTTTAGTGCCAGTCTTGAATATTTTTGTACTACATAGTTAGAGAACAGTTTTCCTGGATTTTTTTTGAATGAAATCTGTTTAAGAGAGTCCTACCTAGACTCAGAGAAGTGGATTTAAATGTGTAATTTAGCATTACGTATATACCTTTTAGAAAAAGTTCTCTGAAAATGTAGAAACTATCCATATTTCAAGAGAAGAATCAGTCACAGAACTGTTCTCATCTTCTATTTTGTTCCCTGTTTGATAGAAGTACAAGTAATACCTGAATCAAGCACCTAGGTTTTACTACCTTTTGTAATATAAAAGTGTGCCTGAGATTTTTTGTGCAAATAAAAGTTCTCATTAAAAATATACATAGTATACTTTGGAAAAAATACCTAGGTTGACATAAAAGTTTTTCCTGTAATATGCAGTCTCCTGATTCAGTCTTCCTGACTGCACTTCCTTCTGTGTGTTTTTAACAGCCTTCAGAAAGTTTGAAAAGAAACTATTCTCTTAATACACCACTAGCACCACTAGACTTATCCAAAAATAAAAATCCTGGCCCCAATTTCTGTTTTCAAATGGAAAGAGTGTCTTCTATACAGAATTAAATTTCTGAATGGGAAACAGAGCCCTGCCCCAGAAAAAAATAAGTTGTTCTGTACTTGTTGTTCACTAAGAAGAAGGATTTGCATCAATTATTTTTGTCTAGCACAAGACAAGTATAGCACTAAAAGAAACAAAAGCATCTAAATGGCCCATTATGACCACTACACATTGCTAAAATAATCCCATTAAATGTGGAAAAATGAAAAAAAACCCATTACAACACATTATGTCCTCAGACACCAGCTTAAAGGTACAAATAGCAATAAATGTCAGTTTGTTTTTTCCTTTTGTTCAAACTACTAAGATGCATGAGGGACCTCAAGGCTTGGTTTTGGTTTTCTTTCCTTTGCTCTCTTTCCAATACTTCCTTCTTCAAATCTGTGTGTGTGTGTGTGTGTGTGTGTGTGTGTGTGTGTGTGTGTGTGTGTGTGTGTGTGTGTGTGTGTGTGTGTGTGTGTGTGCGCGCGTGCGCGCACACCTCTTCCTCAACTCCTCTACTTTCCCCTCCCCTATACCTTTTGACATGCGCGTGCTTTCTGCAGCTGTTACATATCAATCCATGCCTATATCAGATATGTATCCTTTATGTATCATCTCTCCCGCTAAAAGTCTGTCACTTTTGGGTAAATCAGTCTTCCTTCAAGATGCCCATTTTTGATGAGGATGTGCAAGCTGGAGCTGCAAGTGCCCCAGTCATGACTGGAAGACTCTGATTCCTTCTCAGTACTCCCATTAAGTTGCTACCTGCACTCAAGAAGACAGCAGAGTCTTGCTTTCTCAGGCTAATTTCTGGCCCTTCATTTTTTCCATTGACCCCTGCCTTAGGGGGTTTAACTGCTCTAGCAATACCCAACCTCTTCAACCTTTCCACCAGGCTCATCTTCAGTTGGCCTACATCAGGAGGGTTATGAGATGATTTCAGGCCATACAGCTCCTGCAAAAATGTTTCAGCTGGTCGAGATGCTAGGAAATTTTCAGAGAGATGTGCTCGAGACTCAAATGGCAAGGGGAAAAGATGAGGTGAATGAGAAGGAGAATTTGGTGGAGTGGAAGGAATAGGAAGGGTTTGTGGGGGCTGTAGCAGAGGCAGTTGTTCTGAGACGGGATCATCATAAGCCTTGGCAGAAATGCCTCTTTCTTGCAGGAGTTTAGCCAGACTGCTTGTGCTGCTGAAGGTGGTAGCAGAGTCTTTCCTCCTGGTGAGAAATTCTCCAATACTCAGTCTATAAGACATGGCTGGGGAGCTGATCATTGTATTGACAGTACGGCTGCCACTATTTCCAAGTGACAACGGTATGTACGTGGAACTGAAACACACGAAGTATCATTATTATTGCACTTGCCTCTGGCATCTTTCACATAACACAGAGAAAAACAATTAAAAAAAATAAACAAAGCATGTATTCAGTGCAACTATAATAACAGCATCACTTAAGATATTCAGAAATATAAATCAAACAAAACCCGAAACACTGGAGGACCCAAACTGAGAAGAAAATTATGCAATGATTTAGAAAGGTAGCAAACTGACATATCAATAGGTAAGTTTTACATCAACTTATCAAATCTTAAAGAACCCAATATAACCCGACTCTGGAAGTTCTTAGAGCCTAGCAATTTGTGTGTGTATATTAAATAAAAAAAATCTAACTCAATGCTTCAGAAAGCATCACCAGATTTTAATTTGGAATGGGGTGCTGTTTTCTAGAATACCAATTTATTGGGTGGAATAAGCAGAAAGTTTCAGACCAGACCCAGACTTTTTGTAGAAGAGCTCGGTGAGTTCACATAGGGTTTACTACATCATATTAGAAAAGACAACAGCACGCTAAATAGTATTCAATTTACAAGAATATCAGGCAACCAAATCTATGATCCATCAGGCAGCCCATCTCTATCAAGTTGTATATAATACTAAAAGCCAAAGGTGGCCATCTTTCACTATATACCCAGAAGTATAAAGTGTGATCATCTTCCTGTATTAGACTGAATATTTACAAAGGTGGCCAGAAGATGGTAATTAGTTTTTATTTAAGAAGTGAATCAAACTGTTTTACTAACTTCACCACAACAGTGAATTCCATAATTTATATTTCCATTTAGCAGTCCAAATCTGGTGATATCAAAACCACCTTTGTTCATTTTATGAGACAGTTATGGAAATCAAAAGGTCAATTGTCACCGTCTTTCACTCTTACCATTACTGGGAAATTCTGGTACCCTTATTTTTTCCTAGACCTCTCCATATCTGAAGTTCAATTCCACATAGTAATGGCTTGATTCGTACCTGGGGGTAACCTGAGTGATGTCAGAGGGGTGAAGGATCCTACATGTAGTGAAGGTGAAGGTGGAGTTAGTAGAGGAGAGACACTTCCCCGGGTTTGAGGCTGCAATGTAGAAAAAAAAGTCATATCAAATGAAGGAAGAAAAAGAAAGGAAAGGGAAAAAAGATTTATGGTAAGATACCATTAGTATTGGATTTGTTTTTCAAGTTAAAAGGGAAGTCCGGCAAGGACAAACACATTCAATTTAAAAGTTATTCATGTTGAAATTAGGACTACTCAATATTAGTGGCTGCTGCTTTAACTTGCTTCACTTTACTCTGAGTAGGTCCTGAACATAGGCAGTATTACATAGTGTTGTGTGTACAAGACCGAGCGTGGAACCTGGGCACATTCCCAATTCTGACAAGCCTCCTTCGACATCACAATAAAAACTGAGACTTGATCGCTTGTAAGTGTCAAACTGAGACAGAAATATTAATGCACCTCAGGTATGGCAAGAACTAATCAGCGTTTGTAAGGTGCTTGGAAGACGGAAACAATACAAATAATTACATTAGTCGTTCTGAACGGTGCTTGAGTTAACATTTTCTAACTGCTGTCCTCTGAGATTTCAAGGAAAAACAGATTTGAGAGGAATCTCTATGAACAAGATACATTCTAACATAAAATTGAGCCCTGCAAAATGATTTATAGGATCAGAGATCCAGAATTTTTCAATTAAAAAATATATTTTTCAATGCTCAAAGACATGGAAATTACTGACTTCTAGCAGAAAAAGGAGAGCTTCCATATAAAAAGTTTTGATTTTTGAATAAAACACTTTAATTACTTTAAAATAATATATATTTATGTGTATATATGTACATACACACACAAACACACATTTCTAAAAAATATAAATATATATAATACAGGGAAGGGTTGTCAACTGGGGGTAAGTGGACTCCTAGGGGTAACTGGAAAGGCCTTAAGGGGTACATGTGGGTGGGTGGGGACAGAGTGCCACTGCCTCCCAGAAGCAGGGGCAGGGAGAGGGCAATGGCACCCTTCTGTGGGCCACACAGGCACCACCCAGCTAGCCAGATGCAGGGGGGGCAGGGAAGCTTGCATGTGGCAGCCACCATCACTACCTACCACCCTGTGTTGTTGCTGCTCCATATGCAGCTGCTGCTAGCCCCTGCTCCATGTCCAGCTGCCAGGAGTGCACTTGAAAAAGGCTGAAAACCCCTGATGTTACATATAACACTTCATAATATGGATGTTTTCTTCAGAAGAAGATAAATTGGTCAAGAGATTGTTTTTTGGTCTCACCCAACAAAAGATTTCCAGCAGCACAGTGCTACCTAGCCGTACAGACTGGAAAAGCAAGTACCATCTCCTGATTTAACAGCATTATAAATGCAGTTCTTAGGGGATCCTTGGAAGCCTCCCTCTCCAAACACAACCTGGCTTACCTCTACTGAGGCAATAAAATCTGAAGAAAATTCTAAAAAAAAAAAAAAAAAAAAGACCATAACAAGAAAGTGACAGAAGTGGTGTGATAACTCCAGCAAGCGATCAAAGATATCATAATATTATCTATTATTCTTACCAGTGAGTGGCATTGGTGCCGAAGTAATAGATGGCAGAAAGATCCCTGACACAGGCTTTGGCACTGGACACGTCCTTTCCTTCAAAAAGGACTGTTGCACTTGAAAAGTTATACCTCCTTCCCCTTCTTCCTCATCATCCTCTTCTAAGTCAGAGATGTGGTAAACAACATCCTCAGGCAGGGGAGTGAAGCCTTTTGTGACAACACCAGGCCTTGGGTCAAGGATGGTGCCTAAGTTGGGTTGAGCAAGTTGTTGCCAGTGAAACAAGGTCTGAGATCCTAATGAATCAAAAAAACCAAAAAAAAACCAAACCAGTCTGAAGCAGTCTCTTATCACTATGCCATACAGAGTATTTGAAATATACTGCCAAAACTACCTGTTCAATACTGCTGCTATCATGAATACAAGGAGAATTAGGTGGATAAAAGAATTAAAACTGGGAATATCAAATACTAGAACAAACCTGCCACTGCATTTGGGTCTTCTGAGCTAGTTGGGTGGAAACATTTTAGCAGGTGTCTGCCTTAAGAAAAAACTCATTTCTCCAAGTGCTTTCGATTCTGCAGTGCAAAAAATCAACACCCAGATGCAAAAACATCAATGTGCAGAGAAACACTGGTTTAATTGTTAAATGCAGCCATTTCTGTAAAAGTCCAGCTCTGTGAACATTATCATTTGCTGGAGACTGAATGTAAATCATTCTTACCTTCAAGAGGTTTGACAATCTGTAGTTTCTCTGGCATGAACAAACGGAGGCTGCTAGAGCTCCCAGAAAAGTCCATGAGTTCTGAGTCTGTCCCCAAGGAAAGGGAACTCTCTGTTGGTATGCTGCAACTGCTACTTTCTTCTTTCTGGTCAACCAGTGAACGCATCTTGCGCTGCCATTCCTCCTCAAAGAACTGCTTTTCACTCAGGTAGTTCTGCCGACGAAGGGAGAGTCTATGCAGAGCTGTAGTTAAATCATTATCTGCCAGGGTTCCAGGCTGGCCCAGTTTTGGGGTATCCCTGTGGGGAACATGAAATTAAGCAAGGGAATTAAGACAAATATGGTCATTACAAAGGGCAGTATTCCCCTTCCGTATAACAGAGGTCTTGGTTAGATTTAAATTTTGGAGTCAGAACGATAATTCCTACACGTGTGTTATCACAGGTAATCTAAAATGATATCATCCTTTTTCTTACTTCTTGATTTCTTCCAAATTGCTCCTTCTGGCCAGCTGTATCTTGCTCTCCAATTGATGTAAGCCAGATTGAAAGGGTTTTGCTGTCATAACAACACTTGAACGATTAGATCCTGGGATTGGTAGTGGGGCAGGAAAGGGGAAAGAGCAACCACGTGTGACATTAGCAACTTTGACAGTATCAAATACCCGCTTTTGCTGAACCCTGAAAGACAGAAAATACATATGCATAACAACTTTTATATCTACACAACACTGAACTGACCAATCACCAATACTATTACTTTCTAAAGGAATTTTGGGAAGGTTACAACAATCAGTTTTAGGCAACGGTTTATTAAAAGACTTATGTGAATATGGTAGATAAGGGTCAGCAACCTTTCAGCAACAGCAGGCTGAATTAACAAAGCTTGGTTCTAATGTGGGCCACCATCTATTGCTGCCAAGTTCCCACACTAGTACAATCTCAAACTTGATGGACTGGATAAATTTTTCTGTAACCCGTATTTGGCCCACATGCTACAAAAAAGTTGTAGAAGCCTCTCCTAGAGATGCAAATTCCAGAAGGGCAGTAGAACCTGCCTGTAGTTGAAAAGATTATTAGGAGGGATGTACTCCTGTCAAAGACTGCAATTTCCACCTTGCATGGACTTCAAGGAACAATAGATTGTGATACTTGTATTGCCCTGGAACCTCCAAGATCAAGAACATTTGAAAAGCCTAAACCTACAGTCCCTACATATGGAAACAGGCCTCTAAGGTACTGAAAACTGGTATTCATCTTTCAGCTCTAGTTTCCCCTCTATAGAATATAGAGTAAGGATGAAACCAAATACAATACAGAAGCTATTTTATAAGCCTTCAAAAGTTTAATATAAAAAAAATATTCTTTCAGTGAACTTTTTAATGCTCTCATAAAACTCCATAGTAAATATACATATTTTACCTCTATGAAAATATACAGAATTGTTTAAAAGTGTCCAAAGCTTGAAGTCTATTTTCTATTAGTGATATTGATTTTTTGTTCAAGGACGAGTATCCAGGTTTATCCTCTCCTAACAAACTTTTGCACCTCATTTACAGACTTAAAACTCCTAGTAATGGCACATGTACATCCTGTTTTGTTCCATGTGAAGCAGAATGCTCAACTTACTTTTGTTTAGAAAGGGCAGATTCTTCATCCACATTCAGCTCCTTACGCATTGTCCCCTCAATCTCTGCTGCAAGAGATTCCTGAAGGGGAGAGGAAAGAAAGAAAGGGGCAAGGGGAGGGACAGCCAAAAGGGTTCTGAGCAATTTGGAACTAAATATTCTTTAAAAAAAAAAAAAAAAAAAAAAAAAAAAAAACACACTGGTTCCATTAACAACAACACTGATGGTGTAACTTAAGTGTTGTGACTGTCTAGGGGAGGGGCAATATCCCTGCAAGAGAAAATACCCTTAATCAACATTAGGCTCAGGGTTTTTTCACTGCTACTTCACTACAGAATAAATATTTCTGTTAAAACTGGCAGCATGTTCCTCTACATCTTCTTGAGTGGAATTACTGTGATCTGCCATTTTCTAAGAACAATCATTTATTCATTGGGGCTTCTCCGTAGAGCACGCTAGCAATTTAATCACTGGAAAAAACAGCTAGATGCAGAGAAGTCCAGTTCATAAAATACTTGTTAAAAAATTAAAATCCTGCATTCTCATGGCATCATAATCAGCCTTGTACAAAACTTAGCTAAATTTATGCAGAGAAATGGTGAGGGAGTGAAGAAAGAAAAGGCAGCATCAATGCATGCAAAACCAAATCAGCAATGGGTATGTAGGAGACAGAGAAGGATATTTTAAAAGCCATTATACAGTGAATGAATGACTCAAGATGTGTATATGCTAAAGATAATTTCAGATTTTAGAAAAGCTGGATAGTTATTAGATTGAATTAATCCTTTTGCCACCTAAAGGATTGTTTCTCTTGTAGTTCTAATAACAAAAATATGCAATTGCAGTTTGGTCCTTGTAGTTTCATATTACCAAAAACTGTTGTTACAGCCTTATGCTGCATCAGTATGAATATACAATGCAAGAAGAAACCCCTGGATTATTACCACAGGAAACGTTCCGCATGAGTGGGGTCGGCAAAGAGAAGCAGCGCTGGATTTGCTGCGCAGATACTTCACTTCTTCTTGTGATTCATGCAACATCCCCAGACACTCTGCATTCCGATCTTGTAACTCATGCAACTTTAACAGGAAACAAAAGTTATCAATATATCCAGCAACACTTTACAGTCAAGAGAAGCAAGGTCGTTATTACAATGACAACCTGCATTTACCCATCAGAAATCTATATAATTAAGAATTATTGCAACCCAGTAATTTTCCACACAAAGTAGAATACAGAAACAAGTGAGCTGCAACCCTGTCAAGGTATTCTAGGAATATTCACATTTATGTGATATCTACATGAGTGTGACTCATCAGAATGACTGGACTGAGTTATTAAAAAATAATCTCTTCTCCTGCATTCATTTGCCTCTGTCCACCCTAGGATATAACACAACCCCCCTTTCTCTCCATTTCTTTTTTTCCTCTCACCTTCTTTTAAAAAATAAATAAGTATATTATTTGCCAGTTCTGGGCACCGCACTTCAAGAGGGATGTGGATGGCCTTGAGAGGATCCAGAGGAGGGCCACTAGATTGATATGCAGGCAGCAGGATAGGCCTTATGAGGAGCATCTGAGGGACCTTAACCTTAATGTAATTTATACATTTCGTTGTAAATCACAATAGTATAAGTAAATAAATATTTTAAAAAAAATAAATACCTCTGCCGTCAGCTGCCTCTGGGCATCTTTAGAAGCTTGCAGGTGAAGCTTCAGTTCTTCTTTTTCAATTACATGCTGAAAGCAGAAGAGAAAAAAAAAAAAAAAAAAAGAAAAAACCCGAGAGTGTTCATATATTTTCTCTTTTACTTCTAGTGAGTGGAGTATCATCTGAAATAACCATCCTCTTACAGCTGTAACATCTATCCTGTTACCCCTGTCCATACTGTATGTACACACCTCTTTAAGTTTATGTTGAAGATCAACAATCTGAGACAAAAGGGATGAGATCTCTTCCTGGTAGCGAACCAACTCCTCACTCTTTTCTGAAAGCTCCTCTGTCATTCTAGCAATATGAACATTTGTTTCTCCTAAAACACAGAACAGTAAGTCTTCAGTATGCCACATTCCTAGAAACACCACAAATAAAAATTCCCCAGCAAAAAGTAAACATATAAGCTTCAAAGGGAAAGTAATTCTGAGAGAACCAACTCAGGCCTTAGATCAAGCACAGGCTAGGACACTTGTGAAAACTTAAGAAACTTAAATACCTGGATGACCCCTTATACCAGTGGGATGTCAGCACTAGGTGTATGGGTACCTAACAGTTCTGCAGGGATCACCATATCTACAATAAGTTATTTAATTTAGGAAAAACTAACAACTACCCATGCAAGTTAACTTTGCTATTATAACAACTAGAACAAAGCATTAAACAACAATTAAGTAAAAACACTTTGAAAATACATGTTATTAAAATGAACTGTGGTAAATATTACTGGTCTCGAGATGCTGAAGGGAAGAAACAGGTGTCCAAGACCCAGTGATACACAATCCCATGTAGCTCAACCACTTATCCAGATCTGGATATAAAAGTAGAGGAATCATGAGCCATCTTAAGGCATCCAAGACCAAGAAGGGGAAAGAAGTACAAGTTGCCCCCATCATAGGGATGATTTTAGTGCATATAAAAGGTTCCTAGCATCAGATTTATGATTCTGTTTTGTGAAAATTAAGGATGATGTATTAACAGATCTAAGGCATTGGAAATAAGCTTAAATGTCTAGAGTTAAGATTCAAAATAATGTGGTAAGAAAGAGTAAAACTCCAGACACTTTTTCTATGTCATCTATATTGATTATAAATTCTTTGGGAATTAAATCATTTTATGAGTCTAAAGTTCCCAGCACGCCTTTGTGAACTATAAAACTAAACAAACAAGCGCATACATTCCTCTTATTGGTGGTACAGTGGAAAGGTTATACAAGACAACTTCTACCAACCTCCTCTCACTGAAAACACATAGCTTCAAGGAGGATGAAATAAAGCAAGTAAACACTCAAACAGGTACTGATCCAGAGTACTATACTGCTATACAGAATAAAATGCAAATCATCAAGTTTTTTTATGGTGATTACATGGAATAAAATAATCTCATAAGATAAGCACTTGTTTGTAGTGCATAGGCAAGGAGGCATGCACCACATCAGTACAAGTAAAAGTTAAAAACCACTACAAATTATGTTCTTTTGTATTCCAGGCCCTTATGTGCACATCTGTGTAAGGTAGTTATACTTGCAGATAGGTAACCTACAAAGAATAAAGACATTACTGTTACAGACATAGAGACTTTATTGCAGCTGCTGCTGCTTTTAAGTCTACTATGCATTTATGTAATGGGAGCTATCTATGCTCATGGATCCAGGATGTTTAGAATGGGTACCCAAAAGGCCAAGTACAGATTGACATGCTTGTCATTCTGAATAGTAGATTTTACATCTGTTTTCGACAGTGTTCATTTATTCTCAGACACCACCTTAACAGATTATGAGCATTATTAGGCTTAGCTCTCTTTTTAAGATCACAGATCTCTGACAAGCATTCAGTCCGTATTGAATACACACATTTTTATTTTTTGACAGAATTCTGTGTCATGATGAAGACTGTAGAAATAAATGTCCCTGAGTCAAATATCACCCTGAATGGGCCAAAACAGCAAGACTCAAAACATTAAATAGCAACTTCTGAAAATAATTTCTAAACTTGAAGACCATAAATATACATTAGATTTATCCATGCGTGAGCATATAAATACATTTTTGTATACTGCTAGATCTCTAGAAGTATTGTAGAAACTGGGGAGAGGTGTTTGCTTCTATTATGAGATGCAACCTGGATACTCACGGAGCTCTTTAACACAGTCGCTGACTAGTTGCTGTTCCTTTTCTTCGTATGTAATAGTTTCTGTCTTTAAGTGGCAAGCCTTCAAGAAAATTATAGACGTTTAAACTTGCAGATACCTGCACCTGAAATAATTTACTATTACAAAGATTATTGCAATTAAAAGTTTTCTACCTAATTTTTCTTGTGCAACTAACATTAGCTGAGTTTGTTTTACTAAAGCCATGTTTCCTTACCTGTATGCACCTTGCACACATAGTAGAAGAGTGGCTATTTAAAAATAATGGGCATGTTATTGTCAAAAGGCACAAACCATGTTAGGGGAACTTAGGAATAGATGCAGCAGTTACAACTATTCTCAAGTTCTACTTGAGAATTTACTACTCATACAAATATGTTTTCTAAGACGGAACCCTTAGTCTGCCAACTGAATGGTAAGCTACCTAAAGCTATGAAAGCCACATAAGCTTTGAAATGCTCATGAAACAGGCAAGAATATTTCCCCCTGTCCCTCCAATCTTTCATCTGGCTTGTTATTTAGCTTGACTGCAAGTTCTCTTGGGTCAACAATTTTTTCCTGCTACAGAATCTGTATGGCATGGGCCCTCCCCTTTCAGTTGTGGTATCCTAGGTGCTTTCAAATAAATATAAAATCATCAACCGTGACCTCTTTTTACCCAATAACCTTTCATTTGGTGCAATTTGCTGGTACTTGGCGATGACTTGATCAGAAAGGGACCAGCTGGCAAAATAATGCTAAGAGGCAACCAGCATGGTTGCAGGCAGATACCCTGCAGATCCTGCCCAACTAACCTGGTTTCTTTTTACGACTGGGTCACAAAATTCTTGGATAAAGGAATACAGGTAGATTGTTATTTCTTTGATTTTAAAAAGGCTTCTGACACAGTGTCGCACCCAATTCTTATAAATAAACTAAACAGTTGCAATGTAGATAATTACACAGTCTGGTGGGTGGAAAACTGGTTTATGGGAGGCACCCAGAGAGTGGTGGTGGATGGGTCAGTTTCTACTTGGAGAAATGTGGGCAGTAGAGTCCTCCAAGGCTCTGTCCTGGGACCAGTACTGTTCAGTATCTTCATTAGTGACTTGGATGTGGAGTAGAAAGCACTCTGTCCAAGTTTTCAGATGACGCCAAACTATGGGGGGAGGTAAACAAATCGGAGGGCAGGGAGCAAATCCAGGCAGACTTGGACAGGCTGGGGAAGCGGCCGGAACAGAATAGGATGCAGATTAACAAAGATAAAGGTCATGTGTTGCACCTGGGGAGGAAGAATTCTCAACACTCCTATAGCCTGGAAGGTACCACTCTTAAGTAGCGCAACTGCGAAAAGGGATCTTGAAGCTGCAGTCGACTTAAAAATGAACATGAGTCATCAGTGTGAAGAGTTAATAAGTAAAGCTAACTACACCCTTTCTTGCTTAAGAAGGTGCATCATAAACAGGTCTAGGGAGGTGATACTTCCCCTCTATGCAGTACTGGTCAGGCCATAGCTGGAGTACTGTGTCCAGTTTTGGGTGCCACACTTTAGGAGGGATGTAGATAACCTGGAAAGGGTTCATACGAGGGCCACCCATCTGCTTAAAGGTCTACAGAAAAAAAACCAAACAACTCTACAAGGACTGATTGAGGGACCTGAAGTCTCTTCAGCCAAGGCAAGGGAAGGCTGAGGAGTTATCTTGTGGCCATCTACAAACTCATCAGGGGGGACAGCAGGAAACGGGGGATATGATGTTAGCCAGGGTGTCCAATCGGGGTAACTAGAAATAACGGCCACAAACTGAAGGACAGCAAATTTAGACTGGACATCAGAAAAAAATTATTTACAGTGAGGGTTGCCAAAATATGGAATACACTTCCAAGGGAGGCGGTGCTGTCCCCTTCCTTGGAGGTATTTAAGAGGAGATGGGACAAACACCTAGCTGGAGTCATCTGACACCAGCACTCTTTCCTGTCCAGGGCAGGGGTGCAGACGCTATGATCTAATAGGTCCCTTCCAACCCTAAAATCTATGAAAGTTCAGTGACTGGTTTTAAAAATTTATTTCAGTGGAAAGAACTGCAGATAAACACGCTTTAAAGAGCCCTTGACAGATCATATGCAATTAGGCCAATCAACCCATTCTATATGCCTGCTGCTATATAATACAAACAAGGGAAGTCATGTAACAAACCACAATAAAGCCATAACACAGCCTCAGGTAAAGGGCCCTTCCATACTGGCAGGGCAAGAATTCTTTTTTTTTTTTTTCTTTTAATTGTAGATGGGGGCTGGGAAAAACCCCACTAAGGTTGTCTGACACTCACTGTGAGTTAATTATTTCATCAAACTTTAGCCACTTAGGTTGTAATTTTCCATGTTGGATGTCTGCCTCTGGTTGAACTTTTTTGGAATAATTTCTGCCAAAAAATGGTCTAGTGGCTTTAGAAAAAACAGACTAGAGAAAAATATTATTTTGCTCACAAAAAAAAAAAAAAAAAAAAAAAAAAAAAAATGCTCCAAAGCATAGGAGGCATATCTGATACAAAAGACTTCTAAGAAATCTGTTCAAATCTGCCCAAATCTGTCCAATTTAAATCACTGAATAATCTCAGTGTGCATATGCTCTGTACAGATACATAATGCTCATCTATAATTCCCAGTAGATCCTTGTCCAGGGTCAGGGTGGGAATGCTCCAGCTGAGCATTAAGAAAGACTTTCCTCCAGTTTCAGCTGTGGACTGCTGCAGAACATGCAGGATACTTAAACTAAGTGCAGGAAGTGGATCTCTCCAATGTTTTTATCTGCAACCTGCTGGATCCAAGTACACAAAGAAAGAAAATACCTGCGACAGTGGTGACTGCAGATGGACCATCTTAAGAGGTAAGGGTAGCAGACTGGGATGATGCTTGGAGGATGGGTGGAGGGGTATTGGGAAAGGGAAGTTTGAAAAAGAGGAACTGGAACTAGCTGTTCTCAGATGTGTGCTGATGACACTGGGGTCACTGCCTATGAACCCCAGGTCTTGCAGTAGCACACTAATGAATTATGGGTGCCAGATAATTTAGAGCAGGGAGCAGTCGTAATCAGAAAGAAAATATCCCTGCAGCTTTGAAGCCCGATGAACCAGAACCACAGGCTGTTGTTCTTTTCCATCTAATTTTAATTAAAGAAAACCAGCTGAAGAGGATTGAAAAAAAATGGGAGGCGGCAAGGGAAAGATGTGGCTAAAAAAAGGAAAAAAAAAAGGTCTGTATTCCAATATTTCCCCTTCTACCTCCAAATTCTATCTTGCATCATAGGACCAATATTTTAGTGCCAAAACAGCTGTTGTAACATGCAACTTAAGCCTAATACTGACTGAGGCTTTTTATAAGATATAAAGTGTTTTTAACTCCAGGGTTTGAGGCAGTTTGGTATTTAGAAGTTACGCTACATACTTCCAAACTTGAGATATGAAAGTTCCATTTCCTTGAGCTATTCAGAATCACTTGTCAAAAACCAAGTCTGACAGACCTTTAAACCACGAGGCATCTCACAGGAATGAGCATTCCACACAGCAGGTGGGAGAACTTTAAGGAAGTGGGACCAATTTAATTTTGATTCCTTGTTCCAACATTATCTGTATATATAGATCTAGATTTATAGATCTTATTTAGTCTATAAAGGTGCATATCTACCCTGTTTTTCAATATTTTTAATGCCATTCACTTACAGTAGTAAGCAATGAGAGTAGTAGATCTGTACAGCACAAAGCTAATTACTGTATATATACACAAATGAATGGAGTCCCTTACAGGGAGGTACTGTTGACAATTTTGTAGATAACTCTGGTTGCAATGCTCTGCAGTCACATATAGTACAAAAATGCTCAAGCCCATCAGAAGCTACTGAACTACAGAGAGACTGATAACTCTCATGATGGAAGGTTATAATGGAGCACACAAAACTGTGTAACCTTTAACTAGGTTAATCATAAATAAGTATCTGTACATCTTATTTCCTGTAGCCCTTATATTTTGGTTCCACAAACACCATTGTGCACTAAGAGTTTCATTAAACTCTAGTTCCAGACCTCATAAAAACATACTATTTATATCTACAGATTAGATATTTGTGTGTTAGATCTGAAATACAAATGTTCTTATTTAAATTCATAGTGCTACTCTGTGCCCATGGAGTTTAAAAGATTGGGCTCTTAGCTTAAACTCCTCATCTAGAGGACAAGCTGACAAGCTGTAACTTTTTAATCATATTGGCTCATTTGTATCATCAAAAAAGTATACCAACTTCAATATGGGTTTAGATAATTATGTGCCATGCAAATCATAAGGTCCTACAGGCCTAGGTAATTTTAGGTAGATGGCTAAATGTGAACTCATTTAATATCATTAGCTATAAGGACACTGTGGTGCAGTTGGATGAAGCCACTATACAAGCTGGGTATTATGAACTTTGAAGATAACTATGGACAAAGCGAGAAGTCTGAAGAGCTGGGGCCTACATCCATATTAAGTGAAGAGATCACTCATAATCCTATATTTTTATGACATAAAACAAACAGTTTGCTGTATACAGTAGAAGTTATGCATACTTTTGATCGAAGAGCCAAGTTCTCCTCCTCCAGTTCCTTGAGTTTATCCTGCAAAATATCCAACTGCAAGAGACCATGTGACACACTGAAGGACTCACTGAACCGAAGTGGAGTCGAGCAACTGGAGTCTGTCTCACTTTCCTCGGAAGCAGTTGAGACGATACGAAGCAATTCATCTTTCTTTGATAGTTCATGCTGCAACTGGTTAACCTATATTCAAGAAATGCATTTGTTTACAAAAAGATTCAGCCTCCAAATTCCTCAGTTCAGTTTAAACTGTGGTAACCCCCTGAAAACTGTGTCCAGGATATCTACTTAACACTGTAAGTTCAGATTCTGTTTAGTCTTGAAAACTGACTGCTGTAGGACTAGTTAAACTATTTTTAAAGTTGTCTGAAGCAGACCATGCAAGAGGAGACAATGAAACCCATTTTACAGCAAAATCAAGTATGATTAGTTTTTCCCATTATTGATACCTTGACAGGCAAAGTGCACCTGAAAGGCATTAATTAATCTGCTTGTCAGGAAAAAAAAGGGGTGGAGGGTTCTGCCTTTGAAAAATGTATTTGATTCAATGTCAAGGAGAAGAGAAAACAAAAGATGCTCAGATGCTGAAAGTTAAGTATGATTTACTTTGCAAATCTAAGTGCTGATGCAAGTACACAAACCCACTTTTGGTCTGGCCAGGTGTGAACTCACATTTTAGATCAGCATGCTAGTTTACATGTGCAACTGCAAGCATTTAACTGAAACAAAATCTAGATTTGGAATGCACTTGTCATGGAAGCAAGAGAGAAACTTTATAGTTGACAGGCTGCCAACATAGTTTCATACTTTATTAGTTTCTCTAAAATGGTAACAAAAAGTAAAATCTATTTGAACAGAGCAGGGGGAAAAAAGGTAACAATGCTGAATAAGGAAAAAGGTGGATTTGTGCTCAAAACCTAAAGTGAGACTTTAGAACAGAACCCAGGCTTCATGTCAGGCTTCTCGTGCAAGGTAAAGCAATCAGTTAATCTCTGTGGCAGTTTCCTCACTTGTAAAATGGTGATAGTGCCTCAAAAGAATCAGAAGCTGAATTCTTTGCTCAAAGTTCAATAAACTCCTTGGATTTATGCATTATGAGGCCAGGAGGTTAGCTCAGATGATCTTAAGTAGTTCCCCTCCTGAAAGCACAATTTTATTTAGAACACACCGAGCTACCATTAGATTCCTTTCAATGACCACACTATTCAATTCTCACAGCTATTCACTGGAATAATTCACCTAATAATTTGATTAAAATATGCATTTGAATGTATTCTATCTTTAGAATAGGTGTGGTTACCTGCCCCTATTGTAATAAAAATCCTTCTGCCTCATCTACTAAAACAGATGTCCCTCATCTTGCCATGTTCAAAAAAGTCACTCACTTGATCTAAGGTTTGTCCTAGCTGCTCTTCTAATGCTTCGTTTTGTTCTGTCAGGAGATGGTTCCGCTTAAGAAGAGCTTGTCCAATCCGGGCTGCAAGCTCCAGGTCCCGATCTCTCTACTCACAAAGAGAAACATTTTTGTTTTTAAAGACTAAATTCAAAATGTAGCCAAATAAAAATTTCTTCAATATATTATCTAGCTCTTGATATCCTGCAATCCATTTTAAAAAGTAAACTGTTAAAGCAATACTTGTTAGAGTAAAGCGTTGAGAACCATTTGCTATTTGATATGTAGAGTACAATAGTGGCCCCAGTTTCAACCATTTGGACAGCCCTAAGTCATGGGCACAAAGGAAAACTGATTATAAGGCTGGACTTTTTGTTTTGGGGGTAAGTGGCTTGATTTGGGGTGGTACAAGTTCTGTTGAAGGACCATTTTGAGTATCTGTATGCAGCCTTTTGTAGTGCTGCTTCCACCAGAACAGATTGTTGTACTGCAATGAAACAATGGTGCTGGGAGAAGGGGGTAAGAGAGCAGAGCAGAAGTAGCAGAAAGATGGAGGCAAATCCTCTGTTTCCACCCTTTCATCAGCTCCCAACAAGGTGTGAAAGATTCTGCTAAAATGTTTTTTCTTCTCAGCTGGTACTGCCTGCTAAGTACCCTCTTACAACCCCATTGTCTGGGTAATGTTATGCTATTTTAAGTGAGATCTAAGAGACACTAGGCATCTACTTTTCTCCCTCAGGTGCAAACAGCTGTATTAGTTTTTTGTAATTTTTGAAAGAAGCTGCATCCATGTAGACTACGACCAGAATACAAACAGAAAAATAAGTGAGGATTACTATACCTCAGCTAATAGATGTTTGAGCAGGTCAACATCACTGTATGTTTTTGTTATCTGCTCTTCGTTGTCTGTGTCCAGAACTGAAAGGGGAAATAAAAATACTTAAAAGATTAATTGTCAGAAAACAAGGGGACTAGCTTTAAGTCTCAGGTGGGAGATTGCCAGTCCTCTCAAATATTCTTATACTGAATAAAAGTTAGGTCAAGAGGCTACAAATATCTTAGGAAGCACCAGAGGAAGTTATTTGGGATCTGATCTAGAGAGGTGCCAAGCACCCACAACTTTCACTGAGGTTATCTGGTACCGAAGGTACCAAACCTAACTTAAGAAAGAGTTTCCTCCAGAGACCAAATTTCTGGATGAAACTAAATTATGGCAGATGTGGACTAGGAGGGAGGAGAAAGTAGGAGACCCGAATACCCAAACATAGCTGAAATATCTGCAGACATTGCCTCTGAAATGCAATTATCACAACTTCACTGTAAGCAAGAAAGAAAACCCATAAAGCGTTAAGACTGAGTACATTTGTAGGAATTTGTATTATGCTGACACAAAACAAGACAAAAATATCTATTTGTACTTCAAAGTGCCCTAGCACAAACTACTTGTGGTGGTAACTCAAAAGGCATTTGACCCTTAACATGCTTTTAGTATTTATTATTTTCATAGTTCTTAACAGTACCTGAGAGAATATGCAGTTAGAATATTAAAAAACCCCCCCAAAGGTTAAGTTGTGAAGAAATCCAACTGACCAGATAGGAATTAATTATAACTATGATTAAAGCTTAATAAACAAGACCATGAGGTACCAATCCCTACCATTTCCTGTCTTTTCAAGAAAAAGATAGGAGGTCTCTTTTCCATCAAATTACCTTGTGAAAATGTGTGAGGTCCAGCTAAAGAGGAGGGGGGAAGTTCAAGAGCTAGGACAAAAAGAAAATGGAAGACAGGAGAAAGTGCACAAGGGAGAAAAAGAATTAGAATATAAGACTGCCAACAATGTATCTCCATTATTCAATTACTTTAGTGGATGCATGCATACAATACTTATATTAACAAAAAGGAATTTCACAGTACTACAGATGTTCTAGCAAAGGATCTTACAAAAATATATTAAAATGATTGATTTGCTATACATAAACCCAGCTCTCCACACAGTTGACTTAAGTTACTAACACAGTGTAGCAAGTCTATGATGGATAGCAAGCATTTCCTTGTGCAGTCCAATGCCATTCAGTCTCAATGTTCACTACCTGGATGTACATACAGGTGGACTTTGGATTTGTACCCTACTCGCAAATATTAGTAGCCCGATTAAAAAAAAAAAAAAAAAAAAAAGTTATGGAGAAGACAACGTTTCTGTTTTGCGCCAGCCCCATTATTTCCAGACTGTTGACTGTGTGACAACACTTTATAGGTGCATGCAAGCCCTGCACTCACCTTGTAGAGTAAAAGCTGCAAGCAACTCTTCATTTTGATTAAAGTCATTGTTATCTACTGCTCTGTCTTGGTCTGTCATGTGCAGAGTAGTTGTAAAGATGTTTTGCAGTCAAGGATCGCTGACTTACCACTTACTGCTTCAGCAGAGTATCTCTGCATCTCACCAAGAAGCACAACTCCGTGCTCCGTTCTGTTACAAACATTCTTTCAAGCAGCAGTTGCTGAAACAGGAGGAGGAGTTGAACAACAACCTAAGGACATTCCCTTGATTAATGTATAACGCAAGACATTATAGCTCTGTTTTGATTCTGGGACACTATCTTAAATACCATCCAGGTCATAATCATTCCTTTATATTTACTTTGCTCTTAGTTAGTGTGCTCTTTGGGTGGAGGTCTAGAAGCTACTAACAAATATCATTAGTCCTGGCACATAAGGCAAAAAGATAGATATTTACTGTGAAATAGTATGTTGTACCTATACACAAAAATCAGCCTCTGTTATGCCATTTTCTTTTAGCTACTTGTGAGAAGTATTTCGAATTTCTTGCTGGAAATGCATTTCTTACTCTCCTCCTAACTCCAATTTTTAAACATTATCCTACCTGCACATTCAAACCTTTTCAATCAATTACAATAGCAACTTCTCCAGAAAGCTCTTTAACTGGTTTATCATATCTCAAAAGCAGTCAGTTTTACTACCAGGACTGAAAACAATTGATTGCTCCCACAGTTGCCTGGAATTTTCATGTGCTGGAGCAGATAGTAATAATCAATACTGATCCAGGCATCCTCGGAGAGAAGTAGTGCTGGAAGGGACCTCCAGAAGTCATCTATTCTAAACCCCTGCCTGAGACAGGATCTTCTCTATCCAAACCATCCCATACAACCAAAATCTAAACTCTATATCAGATTATTTCTCAACCCTGACACAACATAGAACTAATCCCCCAATCTGCTTCAGGTAAACCATAGCAGCCAAAATCCTGCTTTATACAAATCTTGTCAATATACATGCAGGAGGTCCCAGGCAGGGGGGCCTGCCCCCTACTGAAGGAGGAAGGGAAAACCCCCTACCATCTATGTCAATCTAAAGATAGGGTAAAATTCCTTCCTGACCTCAAATATGGCAATCAGTTTGACTCTGAGCAGATGAGCAAGACCCTCTAACCAGGAGCCTCTGGTTTTGCTCCTAGCAAGAGAATCTGCACACCCCAGATTAAGTCCCCAGTCCTAGCTGCAGCCAACATCCAGTGCTTTTGGGGACCTTAAAAACACCCTGACATATTACTAAATTTGGCCTTCAGCATAACTTTTCACCACAAAAAATCTTTACAAACCTCTGAACATGAATGAAAAAGAACAGATCATGCTCAACATCTTGCAGCACCAAGTCACTAAACCAGTGAACAAAACATCAATGAAAAGAGATCTTGGGGCTGCAGACTAACAATGGAGCCCTCACAATATAACAGCCAAGGAAATGTTGGTGAAGAGACAGTAAGGCAAACCTTTTCCCCCTATAAAGTGCCAAGGAGCAACACCTCTGACTTTGGAAGCCTTAATATCTGCTCCAGATGTGGAAGACTCCCCACCCATGGTAACACTGCTACTTCCAGGGTGAAACTAAGACAACAGCATACCTAGTGTTCATAATATCATAATTTTGTTTGAGAAGAACATCAAATCAGGATGGTTTAGGCAGAAAAAATAAGTTTTTATAAAGAACAAGATTGTCTAAAACAAAATGAACACAATTTAATGAATTTTTGTTTAGAATTCCAATGCAAATAAGCAGTATTTTGATCTTAAATGTTTCTTTATAGTATTTGCAACCCAAAACTCTGAGCATTAGAGCCAAAGTGATAGTGGCCAGAGGCTGAGGTCATATGAATGAATCAGTTTTCATGGTTTAAGTCAAGGGTGCTCAAACCCCAGCCCGTGGGCCAAATGTGGCTGGCAGAGCCATGGCATCTGGCCTGCAAGGCTCCTCACCGGCTGGGAAATTTGATGGCAGTGGAGCAGTGGCAATCAATACTGCCACCCCTCCCTGTCTATCAAATTCCCAAGACCCCCTCAGCCAGATCAGGGCCAGGCCATTCCCCTTGATTGGCTGGATTGGAGCTGAGCCACACCCATTTCCCCTTGCATGGCTGGATCAGGGCCTGCCCTGGAAACCAGACTGGACCCACCAGCCAGATCCAGCCTGCAGACAGATCTGGCACCACCCATCTGGCCCACGGGGCAAAAAGATTGACCACCACTGGTCTACAATGAACAAATGATGGACACCCCCCCTCCAAGAAATAAATCAATCCAACACCAAAAAAAAGCAAATAACCCCAAACCCCCAATTTGCATTATTGGTTAAATTGTTTTCATAAGCTATGAGTTTATCTATAAAACTTTAAAAAAAAATTTCCATAAACCACTACGACTGTCATCTTGATAGCATCTCCTTATATTGTTTGAGCCAATTGCTTTATAAAAGCACTTCAATTTTTATTTAAATTTTTTTTTAAAGATAAACAGCCAGTTATATGCTGCTTTCCTCATCTCTTCCTATTTTTGGAAAGACAGCCATTATTTTAAAGCAAATAGAATCAAACTGCGTAAGGACACTGCACTACTATACTTTAAATTTAGTTATCTTCACACCTATGGAACCATTGTTTCCTTATAGTTGAAGCCTAAATGGCTTCAACTAGAATACAGGACACGACTCCACAACTCCTAGAGCATAACTGAAGGGCCTTTAACTAAACATACAGATTCCATGACCATAAATATGAATGAGGAATACTTCCATTAAACACAACTTTAGTTTTGCTTGTATTGGCAATGTTTTGCAGCTTTCTAAAATCTTTCAATCACCTTATACATATAAGTTCTTCATTTCAACTTAGGCAAAAACCTATTCACTGCATGACCAGAAATGCTCACACATGTAACGAAAGGTCTCCTCAGCATGGACTGGAGAGATGGTCTCAGGCACATGCGTAGGACAGGCTGGGGACTGGATCCAATCTTGGTTCTCATACAGATACAGAGAGTCCACTCGTAGCTTATATTCTGGTAACTGTTCTTCTAGCATGCTCACCAACTCTATTTCACAAACATCCTCACTGGAGCAGGCATCTAAAAGGTAAGCAAATAAAAATCCACAGCAGGTTTGTGGAAAATGATTCTATGGTGGAGAAGTTGCACAAGGATAATTTCAATTTGCACTAGCAGCTTTTTATAATGTATTTTCATATGCAACCAGGGGGTAAGCAGTCAAAAAACTAGTTCAGCAGCAGCATGGGTTATATGAGGAGAATTTATCAAGTACGCTTCTTGTTTTCACTGGAAAGCAAGGGGTGCACAAAGCTACCTGTAGGCATAGCTCTTTTAAAGGACTGGAAGGCAGATTATATGCATGAAAATTCTATATTTTCAACCTCCTTATTCTCTTTAATCCTACAAGTCTAGCTGAATACCGATTCTCCCACAGGTTATGTCCTATATCCAACATTCTTAAGGACTCCTCTGTCTTAAATACCCTTGAGTACGTCACAGACCTCCTAATTTCTATCCTAAATTTATCTGTTACAGGTTTTACAAACACAAAGTCAGAAAGGAGCAGTCCTCTTGTAAGGAAAATCAAAATGAACAGTTTTATCCTGTAGCACCTTTCAACTTAATCACATTTCTTACCTTCTTATTTCTTTTTAATGACTTGCATGTTGTGCGACTTTCATATTAAATGCACCATGCTTGGAGTTTGAATTCTTAAGATACATTTATATAAAACTTCCTACAGAGTTACTTTCCCCAAATGCGATTAATTTTCCAAAATAAAAATGAATATATTTTAGCACAATAAAATGTAGTTAATTAGTCATTGGGATTACTCAAAATGTTCTTACTAGTGGGTGTTGTTACTGCTGTCAATTCCTGCTAGTCTTGTTGATTTATACACAAGACATTTTAGCTAATTTGTCATCTCTTAAAGTGTATTTAATCATTTCCAAATGTAGACACATATTAAACAACAACTACATTTGATTCTGATTATTCACTGGCTTAAAAGGTAACAATCTCTGCTCTCTGTGGCACCTATCAAAACAGTTAATGTGCCTAGAATAATGGATACTTGTCAGCTTTTCCTGGCTCAACAATACAGACAATCATCTGTTCCATTTTGCAGGATTATCTTCTATTTTCACAAGGAGTGCATGTAAGGGTACAAAGCAAATATTGTTGATTAGTTACTCACTCAATCATGTAATTCTTCTGTACCAAGCACTCAATTTTTGCAGTAAGAAACTGTATGTAAAACATTTATACATATGATCACACAGTTATCAGATAACAAACAAGAGTTACCTGTATTTGGAATTTTGGTAATATTTTTTATCATCACAAGGGTAAAATGCCCTCTTTATCTTAATATTGCTTGAAAAATGGCATGAAAAAAATCTCAAAGGGTTGAAAAGAGATACCTGCTGATAATTGGTTACTTCATGGATAATTAATCACCATCATAAATTCCAATGAAGGGACATATTAACTAAATCTTACTATACTTTATAAACCAACTATTCCAGATAAATAAAGAAATCAGAATTAAAACCACTGTACTTAAGCCAAGGGATTTCATATAACTTTAAAAATTCAGAATTTATTCATTGGAGAAAATTGTTTTCTCCCCTGTACAGTGCTTCCTTCCCTGCATTGAAGGCTTTGAGGACAAGCTGGTTTCAACTAGAATACAGGACACAACTCCTCTATGTAGAGGATGCGACACTTGTTTGCAGCACAGAGCCAGTATTGTGAATGAGCAACCTCGAGTTAAGAACAGTTTTCATACTAGCTGCTCTGCAAAGGACTTACGTAGGTTAAGTTCTAGTGAGTACTACCTTTCCAACTTACCAGTGATGCTCTCTGAATCTCTGTGGCTAAAATTCATTAGGCTTCCAGTCACGCTTTAGCTATTTGGAAATGGTATTCCATAGTCAAATCATGCAGTGCCCCCTTTTCTTTCCTCCCGCTTTGATTGAATGATAACTTTGGTTTGAAGTCAGAGTTAATTTAGAGCCATCAGGTTATCCAAGCATCCACTAATTCTCTTTTGTCAGCTCACTTCTGCAGACTGGATAATACTTTGGGTCTACTGTTGTCTTGCCTGGCACTTAAACCTATCTATATTTATCTATCTGTATCCAACTATATCTATCTGTCTAATCCATCTGTATCTTTCTATTAAATTTATAATGCAATGTAGAGATGAGAAGAACTTGAAGTGGAGGTATCTCTTCAATCATCTATTACCTAGAAGCCAAAGACACAGAATATGTTAGTTTCGTAGATGTCACTAAGTTTAAACCCTAAAAAGGAACATTCAGTCAATATATCTAGCTTGAACCGTATAAGGAGGTATTTCATCCATAAATCATTAGGTTCAGCCCAGAAACTTTATTTAGACAAAAACAATTCAGTTCTCAAACAGTTATTTTGCAGTATTACATACAAAATTAGTAAAAGCTGAACCACTTCCTCCTCTACTAAGCATGCAACTCATTCCCTTTCCACCTAGAAATATTTAAGGCATCATGGGTGTGTTCAATATCACAGGACATTCTCCTTTGCCCTAAATTAAAGTTTTCTTCAGTGAAAGAGTCCCTGTAAGATCACATACAGAGATTTTGAATGGCATCATAGTACAGGATTTTGGGACTGCTTTGCAAAAAGAATAATAACGACAAGCCATGTTGATCTTTATTTCTTCCTGTTACGAAGTCCAATAAAGATCTTGCCCAAACAGAAGTTATTGTATCCAAGTCTCACACACTAGGTTACATCTCACTTGCTGCCCACATCTGAAATAGAAATGAAGCTTCCATTTGAGATTGGAGTGAATAGCCAGGATGTTTTCAGTGGCACTTTTGCCATCTTTTGGCCAGAACTGAGAGTCTTTAACAAACTAAAAAAGGTAGGCAATAAATGGCAGATTTTGACTCTAAGAGCCAGGGACAGAGGTCTCCCCAGATAAGCTTCGTAGGCAACTACAACTCCAAGAAATACTAATCTTCAGCAATCTGAAGTTAAAATATTCTTTTAGTGGGAGACCTTGGAGGAAATCTAACAGTCACAACTAGCACAAATTTGGACTTTCATCCATTCAAACAGAGAAGGAAATATCAGCACCAAGATACAGGAGGACATGCTTTTAGTTTACCATGGAAGTATATTCTTCATTTGTAGTGTTTTGCATTCTCGGTTTTTATTTAAAGGAAAAAAATACAGGAATTTTTCAAAGTTGTTTTCGAAACAAAAATTGGGAGGAAATCGGGGTAAAAGGGAAAAAATTGGTTTAAAATCAGGGGAAAACTGGCAGGGAGGAAGGCTGGGATTAGGGAAGGGGTGGTGGGGAGGGGTGTGGCACATTCCATCCACCACTCCCAGGGCTGCAGCAGGGAACAAAGCAATGGGAGCTGTCAGTCCCGGATCTGTGCATGAGACGAGAGCAGGCTACTGCACTCCTCAAGCACCAGGCTCTTCCCGGTGCTCAGGGCAGACAGCAGCCTGGTCTCACTGCAGCCTGCTGCCACTGCAGACTAGGGCTGGTGGCAGCACCAGGCTCTTCCTAGTGCTAGCGGCGTGTGGCAGCATCAGGAGAGAGGGGGACCCAACCCTAACCCCGGCACCTCCTGCCATGCCTGGGGTCAGAGCTGGTAGCTCTGTGGCCCCAGGCAGCAGCTCCAACCTCATGGGTCCGTGCTGAGTGCCTGGGTGTAGGCCCCTGCTGCTAGGAGTGGGGCCAAGCTCTCCTGCCTGCCTCCCCCAGCAGGGCTCAGGGCAGGGCTGAAGCCAGAGCTGCCAGAGTGCAGGTGGGACCCACCCACCCTAGGAGCAATTCCAGTGGCCTGCCCTGCCTGGAGTCAGGGCCGGGAACCCTGCACTCCCAGGCACCAGCTCCAGACCCCATCCTGGTCGCCACTCCCCATCCCTCAACTTCTGGCCAGAAACTTGTGCCTCAGGTAACCAGCACTGTGGCACTTTTAGCTTACCAGCAGCTGGTTAAATAGGGATTTGAACTGAATAGCAAGTATAAAAGAGTAAGAAAAATGAACAACTTAAAAAACAAAAAAACCTCAAAAAAACAAACCAGGGAATTTATCAGTGCAGGGGGAACCAAACTGGTAAAAGCCAAAAATACAGAACACTATTCATCTGTATACAACTCCACCTTGTATCACATATCCTCTCTCTACAGCATCATTTGCCAGTATAGGCAAATACAACTCTTCTATCGTCTCAATAGAGGGGTGTGTATGTGTGCGCACGTGTGTGATTTATTTTTTTCTCCTCCTTCAAAGTTCTGATGAAAAGAGAGAAACCTTCTAATGCACGGGTGGTCCAATCTTTTTGAATGTGGGGCTGGATCACAAACTTTTTATCACCTAGTAAACTGGCAAGCCATATTCAAAGACGTCACAGGAAATGGCACCTGTCCCAGGGAAGCTGGGATGCCAAAGGAACCCTGAGGCAACAAGGGGTCCTACTCATCTCCTACAGGGCTAGAGGAGCCGGGGGAGATGTGCATGCCAAAGACACCAGTGCAGGTAATCAGCAGGGCGTTTATCCAGCTGCGGCAGAGCAGCAGGGGTGGAGGACGCCTCCCGGAAGGAATAAAAAGTGGCCTTGCTGCGGCAGTGGGGCAGCTGAGGAAGAAAGACCATGGGAGGGAACTCCAGCGTGCAGCAGATCAGCTGCTGCTCTGGGCCACAGTGAGAGCAAAAGCCGGAGCCAGGGCAGGCTCCGAGGGAGCCAGCAGCACAGATGGCAGTGGTGCCGACGGCAGGACCGACTTCAACGCCAGCTGCAGAGCCGGATGTGAAATTGACTATGGCCCAGGCAGTAGAGCCGCCATGAGGACCGGCGGCGTCCAGGGCAGCGAAGCCCTGAAGGAGATTAATGACGGTGCAAGCAGCAGTGCCAGTGAAGCAACCGGCGGCACCCTGAGCAGCAGAGCCAGTGAGGGAACTGGCTGCACCATAAGCTGCAGAGCCGGTGGAAGAACCGGCTGCACTGCAGGCGGAAGGGCCCGTGAAGGAACCGGCCGCTTCAGCAGCAGCCAAATCTGGGCCGGGATGAGTGGCCAGATTAAGGAAGGAGCCAAGGTGGAAGATCTGGGCTGGCGGCCCCGGCAAACGCCATATTGAGCCAGAAGCCAGAGCAGGCAGGTGGCAGTTTAGGAGGGAGACAGCAGCGAGCCCAGTACATTGAGGAAGCCCAGAGCTGGTAGAACCACAGGTGGTAAATGGCTGGGGTATAGGGGAGGATGGAGCCCCAAGACCACCCACTGGGAGCCGCACCAACCCTGGTGGCTACCCCAAGGAAGGACTCCCAACTGGGATTACATTCCAAGTCGTGGCAAGTGAGTTCAGGGGTCCTCCTGACATCAGCAGAGGTAGACACCAGGTCCCACCTGTAAACCTGGGCGAAGACGGTGCAGGAACACCTTCTAGAGTGGAAGCGGCTACAGTATCATATCAGGAAGTGATGCCATGTGACCTTTAACACCAATGAAGTTGCAGGGGTTGACATGGTGCGGGTTGACATGGTGCTGTAGGAGCCGCTTGGCTACAACCAAGTTGACCTGGTGCTGAGAAGCCACAGGGCCAGGCCGTGATTAACCTAGGGCCCGCCTGGCCTGCTGGTACCATGTCCGGATTGACACGGTGTTGCAGGAGCCTCCTGGGCAGAATCGGGTTGGCACCGGCCAGGAAAATCAGCACGCAGCTGAAGCTGGCTTCCCATATGCTGCTGGGGAGGGGAGGAGGCCGGCCAGGCCTGCACTGGCCAGCAGAAGCAGCAGCGGAGCCGTGTGCTGCTCGGGACTGACTGGTGCAGGCTCATCCTGTCCCAAGCAGCACACGGCTCCGCAGCTGCTTCTGCTGGCTGGTGTAGACCTGGCTGGGCTCCTTCTGTCCCCAGCTGCACATAACAAGTAGCCCCCTCAGGGCCTCATGACCAGGCCCAGAGAGCTGCAGCACTGGGCAGGGGGAACACAACGGACAGACAACAACATACGACCGGGCGGGGGAGCAGGTGCTGCCTTACTGTGGGGAAGGGCAGGGCAGAGGACGGCAGGGCAGGGCAGGGCAGTGGGGTTGGCTTGAAGCTGGTGGGTGACGAGGCAGGTGCAGGCCAGCAGTGCCAGCGGCCGCTGCTTACCCTCCCGCGCGGGGCTGCTTCCTCAAGTGGGCCTCGCAGGGGTAAGCACCTCCCCTCCCTCCCTGCCGGCTTGGACCCACGGGCCAGCCCTGCCTACTGCCACCACGGCCTTGCCCTGCTTGCCTCGCCGCAGCTCCGCGGCAGTGGCTCCACACTCTGTGCTGCTGCTGCCTCTGCAGCTCTATGCCTCTGCCGCTGCGGCCCTGCGCTCCACGGTGGCAGCTCTGCACCCCTGCCCTGTGGTGGCGGCCCCGTTCTCCACAGCCGCTGTGGCCTCATGCTCTGCGGTGGTGGTACTGCTGCTGCAGCAGGCCAGATAAAAATGACCTGGCGGGCTGCATGTTGGACAAGCTTGTTCTAATGGCTTCACTGAGAAAGTTTATGAAGACGACTGGCTTCCAAAACTGACCCATCACATACTGACAATGACAATCCATGAATAATAATTATAAGAACAAATGTGAGAGGCAAGGATTTTAGTGGGTGATATCTTTCATTGAATCATATGCATAGCTAGAAGGAACACAGACAGGCCAAGAACAAGCTAATAAAAGAAGTAGCCATGGCTACTGATATACAGAGGCTGTTAACAAGTCTGATTGGAGTTACAACTCAATGGGAATCATAGCAACACCATTTTTATGAATGAATTTGTCAAAGGCTGACAAATTTGACAAATCCAAGTTTCCCTTTCCAATGATCACACAGTGCATATCATTTGTAAACTGCAGTTGTTAGAAGTCTTAGTACAAGTATAAGCTTCATTGTTGGATTATGTCCCAGAAAAACCACCGCAAGAAGAAAAACACAGAATACTCATTTATATATGCTAGTATAAATCTCCATATGCTCTAGAAAAGCTAGAATACCTTAACAGAATCTCACAAGCTGGTCTCATCATATTAAGCAGACTTAGTGCTTTGGTTTAAATGCCAAACACACAAGCAGTTGTCACTTCTAGAGCAAACAGGTAAGTGTGTGGGACACTGACAACCAGAGGAGGTCACTAGGTCTCATTTATCTTAAATAAGTGAGCTCTAGCCTTTAAAGCAGTGTTTTGCAACCTTCTTAGACTCAAGGCACTCATTGGAAAAAGCCAGTGCTTAATTTTCACTCATTTTTTGACTATAGGGGTAAGAAAAGAACATTTGTTTTGTTGTATGTGGATGCTCCAGACCACAGGCTCTGCTATGCTGCCCTGCCCCCTGGTGCAGAGACAGAGTACTTGGTTGCTGCTGCAGCTACAGCAATGCATGGAAGGGTGGCCACCAAGTGAGAGCCTACGGTTAGAGGTGCGAGGTGGCACAAATGAACCCGTTGCAGGCCATATGCAGCCAACAGACTGCTCATTGCTCTGGAAAAAGATTTGTGCACAAAGTTTGTTTTCTATTCGGTGGCTTTCACTGTAAAGGGGGTGAAGAATGCAAACTTGAATGCTGAAGCACCTCCCTGAAGTTTTATTAAAAGCCAATCTTTGCACTCCAAATTTTATATGAGTAACATGAAAAACACATGTTTCCATATGTACTGTAAAAATGGCATTTAAAACATGTCTAAAATATTACTAAGGAAGAACTATCACCTATCAGGGTCAACAGCATCAGAAGTCCAGGGTTACTCAAACAGCAGTATGGCAAATAAAAAGAATATAATCATTTGGCCTGAAGAAAGCCATTTCCCATTCCAGAAAGCCCTTGCAGCTTCCTGGGCTTCATACAAATGTTAAGTTCTGCATTATCCAGAAGGACAGCAGGAAACCCATCAGCAGAGCCCTGAAAACTGTTAAAATACCAATGCCATAGTAGTTAGTATTTTTGACATTTCTAGGGTTTCTCTCATTACACAACTATAACTTGCCATGAAGTGACATTTCTAGGGATCAGAACAGACAGGGTGCCATACAATACTGCCCCAATGCAGTTATCATGCTACATTTACTTTTTTGTGCTAAAAATAAAGTCATTCTTTGAATAGGTCTTGTTTTAAAATGTAATTACGATTTATCCAACTAAAAAGGGCATACAGCTTCTGGTACAGTTGTACAATACATACTATCCTAACATAAATAGTTAACTAGTTCAAGAGTTTAAATAAGGATGTCTTTTTGCATTATTTGACATAAGATTAAAATAAAACATTATGTTATGGTATTTACTGGGTCAACGATAGTTGTTAATTCTCTACAATTAGTTTATTTATATTATTGAATCTACTTATGGATGTACATGGTCTTTTCTAGACTATATATTATAAACTTTATAAGAATAAAGTGCAATTCAATGTACTGAAAACTTAACTTTGTATCATTAACCTCCTGTTTTACAAGTTTTAAAACTGCTCTTATGGTACTGTTTTCAACAGAATGTTTTAAAAGAAGAGTAAATGAGATGTGTGAATTGGATATTCAAGGCAGATACTCAATACTCATTCTTCTAAAAGCATATACATCATTAAACAGAACTGTTACTTTAATATATGTATGCAAAAGAGTTACTTTCAAGATTTGATTAAATATTATAACAAATTGAATGCAGTTGAAAAGTTTATATTTACCCTTATAAATCAACAAAATGCAGGTGTGGTCCACCTGCAGGAAAATGCAGCTGTTGGTGCTTCCTATCAAGTCAGTTCCTTTGCCTTCACCTTACTCTGTCTAGTAATTAGGGAGAAAAATCAGACAGAATGCTGTTTTTCAAGTACTACCTGGCTTTCTAGAAAACTTAGCCTTAAAACAGCTGCTCCTGAAGATTTGGAGTTACTGCATCACTTTGTCACTCTGATGAAGAGGTATTGTAATGCCTATTATGTACAGAATTCTTTAACAAAATATTAACCTTAAATATTTTTTTTTTGCATATCGTCTTTCCTGATTAATGTCAGTTTTGACTGATTCTCTTTGCACAGATAGGGTTTCTGTCAGTAAAGAAGCCAGTTTCAGGATGACTAAATCTCGCATTATTTTTCTTTTATATATAAGGAAAACATTGCTTCAGTAGTAGCATAATGAATTAACAAAAGTAAAAGTTGAGGCCTCCATGCTCGTCTTAGATTCCCCCTACCTCCAATATAGGAAAACAAGGAATGTAAAGAATAGGTGAAACCCCCTGGAATTGCCCAGGAAGCCAGAAAGGCGGAAGAGCAGGATACTGTTGCAGCTACCCTCAGGCAGAGAAGAAGGTTCTAAAGCAGGGGTGGGCAAAATATAGCCCGTGGGCCGGATCTGGCCTGCAAGGCCATTCTCTATCCAGCCCATGGGGCCCCTAAAATTTTTTGAAAATTAACATTTCTGTGTCTTTGGTTTCCATCAAAAATGATAGGAACCAGGGGCAGTAGGACCCAGGGGAAGCCCGGTGGGTTCCCAAAACAGCAGGGCCTGAGCAGCCCTGCCCCCCCAGCCGGAAGACCCAGCAGGTGCTTTTGGCCTGGGACCATGCGACTGCCCTGGTGCAAGAACCTCAGGTAAGGGGCAAGAGGAAGAAGCTCGTGCAGCACACGGGGAAAAGCAACTGCTCGCAGCCTGCGCGGGGCTGTCCTGAGTAGGCACAGGCAACCCCATGCAGGATACAAGTGGTTGCAGGGTGGGATGTTGGGCACGGGGTGGGTGAGGGGCTGCTTTTCCCCACGCTCAGCATGAGTCTGTAACCTGCCCCCACTACCAGCCTGGGCCCCACGTGGTTCTGCGCTCGCTTGTCAGGGCTGTGCACAGTGGCAGTAGCTATGGCCTCCCTGCTTACCACACTGGGCAGTGTTGGCTGCTACTGCCCATCCAGAGCTCGCACGCTGGGCAGTCTAGAGGTGGGAGTGGCAAATGCTGCCTGGCATGGCAAGTGTTGAGGCTGCAGCTGTGCACAGCCCTGACACGCGAGCTGGTGCGGGGCCCAGGCTGGCAGCTGGGTCAGGTTACAAGCTGGTACTGAGCACGGGGGAAAATGCACCCCCCCACAGCCGGCACCCCATGCTACAGCTGCTCACAGCCCACTTGGGGCTGCCTGTGTCTGCTTAAAACAAAATGAGGGCAGGATGCCCTGCTTGTGCCCCTGCCCCCTAGCCCTGCTGCCTCTTGCCCCCCACCCGAAGCCCCTGCCCCCAGCCCAAGCTCAGTAGCTGTCAGCAGCTACCCAGAACCTGGGCCAGCTGCAAATATCTGCTGCCTCTCCATCCTAGCCCCTGCCTGTACCTGCTTTGGACAGCCGTGTGTGGGCTGCGAGCAGCGGCAGCAAGGAGCACTGGCCATGGGGCAGGGGATGAGCTGCTTCTCCTGTGCTTAGCACCAACTCCTTTCCTCCAGGGGGTCAGAGCAGAGTGTCAGGGCTGCATGCTGCCCCCGTGTACTGCGGGGCTGGGGGGCACTGGGAATGAGCAGGTGCATGGGGCCCACACCAGTGCCCCAGGGCCAGTGCCAGTGGAGCCTAGTGCAGGGCAGCAGGAGTACAGGGTTCCAGTCAGCAGGGGCTCTATGGAGCAAGGCCAGCTCCCCCCCTCTCCCTGCTGGTGTAGTCCAGCCCAGCTCTGCAGACCCTGCCAGCCTGCACTCTGCTCTGGGCCCCACTGGTGCCTGAGACATTGGTCCCAAGATGGTGACCAGGGGGCAGGGCTCCTGTCAAGGGACCAGACTACCCATGCAGCCTTCAACAGCTTGCCAAAACTGAGTAAGTGGCCCTCTGCCCAAAATAACTGCCTGCTCCTGCTCTAAAGAGTGCTAGAAGCTGCAGAAGTGATGGTGCAAAGGAAAGGGCTTATGTGGTTTTGGAATAATAATTTTTTTTCTGGGGAGGGAGTTATGGTGATGAAAACATTTGGAGTAGGGCCCAAAAATCACCTTAATTTGGGCATGCTGACAAACTCTCTGACACGCTGGGGAAATAAATCATAAACAGACCACGCATGGTCAAAAAAGTTGGGTACCAACCAGAAGAATCTATCTACCTAGGGGGCCTGGTATTTAAATAATGTGCATCACCCAAATGACAAATCCCTGATGAAGTTTATCGGTGGGTCACATGACAAAGGAACCAACCTGGTATAAAAGAAGGATTTTTAAAAAACCTTGAAGAGCTATTTTCAGGATATGAAAACAAGCTAAGTGTGTGGGTGAACGGGGTGGGGGGGAAGGAAGAGAGGGGGTTGGGGTGCAGACATAAGAGGGAAATCTGGTTACCACAGAGGATTCTATCCAAAACCCACAAATTGCTCAAAAGGGGCAAAGAACATGAGGCAAAGATAAGGTACAGATGTTTGTTTTATGGTGTTATTAGGACACTATTCATACCAAAGAAAACTTGAAAGCGTGCAGGACCCATATAACAGCCTGGTGCATGCATGTCCAGCTAAATGATTTTAGAAAACTGAGACAACCAGAAGACACCAGAATCCACTGGAGGAAGAACAGTTAGAAGTGAAAAAAGAGGAAGGGAAAAAGTGTTTGAAGAAATCCAAAGAGGAAATTGAAGGGTTTTAAGTAGTCCAGTAAGCAGTGGTAAAATGCCATTATTAAGTAAAAAAAAAAAAAAAAAAAGAAATAAGAAGAGTAGTCTGATAACTTCTGGCACGGTCAGCCTGTGAGTTTATCATAGCAGCAAAAAACAAAGATACATTTCTCATGCCAATGACAAAAGCTTGATTAATTTATTTTTCCAAGTCAGCTGAATCACTATTGATAGATGCCATTTAGGAAAGGAAAAATTTAGTTAGATGCAAGGGATTATAGGAAAGGCTTTATAAATCTCTACTCCCAAATTGTGTTGGGAGAATTTAATCTAAGCACAATGAGTTGCATCAGCTTATTCTGGAAATTTGAAGTTCTTTTTCTAATGCATTTCTATTAGTCCATTTTTAATTTTAAACATAAGGAAGCTAAAATGAGCAGTGTCTACAGCTGGGATTCATAAAGGCAAGTCCTCAGCAGTATGCAAGAGAGAAATGAAGGCTGTTGTATATTGTTTCCTGTTTACCTAGCTAATTTTTTTCCACAAATACATTCATTTGACAGCAGCTTCCAATTTGCTGTTGGTCAGCATTAGCCTCTTGTTCACTCAGTTCTCCACTTGAAGAGATAAATCAAACTTCTAAGTCATCAGGCATAGTACCCTGGTGCCAGTTACAGGATATAAGATCAAAAATATAAAAACCTAGAAGCTGCGTGAAACTGGGACAATGTGATATTGATTTTCCAAAAAGACGCCAGATAAGTGGAGTTAATAGACTCCAGGAACACCAAATAGTTCTACAATGTTAGTAGGTGATCTAAAACAAATGCATTTCTGTGTCACCAAGTCTTTAAAAAGCTATCAATCAGTTATTATTACAGCTACAGTTGTGACTTTGTTAAACTGGCTACCCTAGACAGTAGTAATTACTTCTACATTTTTTTTAAATCTAAGTTAATGAAAGGTTTAAACTGCCTCATCTCAAACCAGATGCAGTCATGCGAGTCATTGCCAAAGTGTCCTTGTGAATGATGTTCAGACAGGGAAGGCACACGTTCAAATGCTATTTAGTAGGAGACAAAGGGGCAAGCAATCAACTGGACAGAGCAAAACAAATATTTGGATACTGGACTCTGCTCATCACTTTGAACATTTAATTGTGTGCCTAGTATAAAAGCTATTTTCAAGCCTGGTGCTTGACTATGGGCATTTAGTTTACCCACTGCTTATAGAAGTTCTTCTCTGAATCTACTGCTTCAAAAGAGAGACCAAGAGACACTGAGCCCACCATCTGAGGTGTGCTACTTATTAATATTTAACAAGTACCTCCACATAATGTTAGTTACCGAGACAGCAATGGGAAAAAGCCCATCCCTGTTGGCCTGCAGCAGTACTGGTAAGCTCCAAGCAAACTCTAGCTCCTAACATAAGAAGAATCGGATACAGAAAAGGACCTCTTCCAAAAATGCTGGTGAACAAGCAACTCAGACACGGTAATGAAAAGAAAAACAGGACATTAGATGCTGAGTAGGTGAAGCTGACTGTTCTTGCATACAACTGATAATTTTTTGTAGCCATATCCCAATTTTTTACTTTTTTGAGATTTTTTTCACTTAGTACTACTGTTGCTCTCCTCCATCAGCAGTTTAGAATGAAGCTTTCTTTGTGAGTAGCAAAGCCATGTTGGTATTATACTGTCATCCTCTCCGGCATGGCCTTTTACATATACAGCATTCTATTTTTTATTTGCATTTTAATTTTATATACTGCATTCAAATGCAAGCATGGAAAGTTCCACAACCTGGCAATCTTCACTAACAGGTTATTTGCTGAAGTGCTGAGAACCACCTAACCCCATACTGCTTGATATTTAAGATAAAGACTGTGAAGTATTCATGTTTATAAATGTTCTACAGTATGAGCATAAATCACCAGAATACTTTTTACTACGAACAATGCAAAACCAGTCATACAGAATGCTTTAATTAAAGGCTAAACTTTTTACTTTTAGAAATAATAAGGCCTAACTCAGGAGTGTCAAACTCATCTTGCCCCACAGGCCACAAAGATCCCCTAGAAGCTCTGCAGGCCAGTTCGGGACTGAGCCCCTCCATGGAATTGTTGCAGTGCTGGTCTAACCTGCATGCACAAGCAGCACACGCCACCCCCCTGGGCCAGCACAGGGTGCATTCTGCCACAATATATGCTCCAGACTAGGTGCTGGAGGCTCTGGGTCTGGCAGGGCTCTTCATGGAGTGTGCATTCCCTGCCAGCTCCGAGCCAAGTACAACACACACACTAGGCCCATCCCCACACAGAGCATGAGCCAGCCCCAGAGCCTATTGTGCATGCGGCCTCTGAGGCTAGTACTACAGGGCTGAAGCACAGATTGAGCCTGTTGGCACTGAAGCGAGGGTAACCAGTAGGGGACAGGGAAAAGGAGACAAGGGGTGAGGGGTAGCAGGCACAAGAGTGGTAAGAGGGTGGGGGCAGAGACTGGGAAAGCTGCCTGTCCCCCCTCCCCACCCCGCCAAACTGCTTTTCCTGATGAAGTGATGGGGATAAATTTAAGATGATCCTCCAATTAGATTATACACATGAAAAATTATGGCATGTATCATACAGAGTATGTAATTGAGTCATCTTAAATTCAGGATCATCTTAGATTTGGATATATATGATATTAAAATGCTTCACTATATTAGCTTATTTTACTCAATGTTTATTACTGCCATGCAAAAATGAGTGCAAACAAAAACAAATTGATAGAAAAGATGTGGGGGGGGGGGAGGGCTGTTGTATTTTTGTCAACATCTCTACGGAAATGCTATTTAGTAACTTCTTGGAACAATGCTCATTAATGAATCACACATCCCTTTCCATATAGATAACCATTCTGCTGTGTATTCGTCTCATTCACAAGCCCTCTTTATGATGGATGTAACTACTACCTCAGAAAAGATGGTGTTGCACAAGACCTTTAATCACATTAGGCCAAGGCTTTATAAATATACAGTAGAAATTTAAAACTAGTTATATGGCATAACCATGACAGTAAATGGGAAATCAATATTTCATATATTGGGAGTTATATTCTGAGTTTACCTGAAAAATTTGTTATTAATACTAGCGATATAAGAAAGAAGTAGCAATATAGGACACTATAAATATGCCAATAAAAATGAAAACAAAATAAAATAGATTTATGGCCAACTGAATTTCATTACTGATGTATCACTACAGCATCATTTAAAACAGGTCATAAAACAAAACAGAGAAACTTAGGAGTTGAGTACTGAAGGATATTTAAAGAAGGGACAAGAAACAAGAGATATGCTAATTATGAAGGATGTTAAATGATGTGGGAAATACAAAATCCTTATTCACTAATTGTTTAACTTAGCATTATCTAGCTACACAAGAACTGTCCCAAAATATAGAGTATTTTTCCAACAAAGAAGCTTTTGTTTGTCTTGTGTTCAGGCATCTGAATAAAATTACATTACAGTAATGCATTTGTAGCTGGATGACATCAGCAACTGGTAGCAACAAGAATGAATGAAACAGATACCACTGAGCACTACTTCTTGATCCATTTATCACTTTCATTCTGTGCACAGCCCATAATATTAGTGGAAACTTAATAAAAGGGTTACTAGATGAAATCCTCCCATTTAACCCAAAGCACAAAGTCGAAATCTTTATGCAAGATTAAAAAAAAGGAGAGTTTGCATCTATAATTGGAACTGTAGATGCTGAAAGCATTTATTTTCCTTTAGTCCGTAGATTTCAAAATTAACTCTACAAACAGGGATTAATCCTTACAACTTCCCTGGAACAGGTGCGTTTAAAAATACTCATTTGATAGAATATTACAATTCTTAACTCAAAAGAAAAACTAAGTTCAGTTTAAAAAAGGAATGCCCAAACAAAAGTGCCCTGACAATAGGTTTACAATAGTAAATATGCAAATGTACTGCTACCAAATATGAGTTTTTAACCAGAAAAGTCTTATAGGAGTGCAATGATAGAGATTTTTTGGGACCAATATCAATGGCCGATTTTTAATGAGCCATATTGGCCAATACTGATCCAATTGCTGATAGGAGGCCTGGCAGCATAAAGAGCAGCATTTGGCTGATAAGTCTGTTGTGGAGGAAGGGGCAGATTGAGGCCCCCACAGTGAGAGAGAGCAGGTTAGGGGCAGGTGCTGCCCAGCTGGGATGGGGGCATGGGACAGAGCTGCATCTCTTCAGAGGGCTCCCACTGTTGCGCACACCCAGGAGGGCATGGAGGCAGGGGTGTGCTGCCTGGATCTGTGCAAGGTGAGAGCAGGCTGCTGCTGCGGGTGGTGCCAGGCTGTTCCCAGCTGGGGGGTCTGGGCTGGGCTATGCTTGAGGCAGGCAGCAACAGCATTGCTACAAAGTGGGGAGGCAAATTTTGGGGTGGTTGCAGCCCACCTGTTGTCTCTCTCCTAGCAATACTTATGACTACCCTGAGTACAGATCCAGCCCAGCCCCACCACTAGGAAGAGCCTGGCACCGCTCCCGGCCCCAGCCCACAGCAGCAACCCACCCTTACCCCACTTCCCATGTCCTCCTGGGGCATGCACAACACCAGGAACCACCCTTTCTCCCACATCTCCTAGACTAGCCACTCACAGCTCCACCCTAGATGTGCAGCACCTGACTGCCCCAGCCCCACTCCCTCACTGCAGGGACCTCAGTCTGCTCCCCTCCACACCCATTCCTTCCCCCACAACAGACTTACCAGCTAGATGCTGCTTTCCATTCCACCTGTGCTCTGCTGCAGCTGTGTGCATGCAGGCAGCATTTATTGGTGACATTATTGGTCACATCAGCCAAAAAATGCTGATTGGCAATAAAAGGAAAATTGACATTATCAGAACAGATACAATATGGGGCCAATGTATCAGTGCACCTTTATTCTCCCATGAAATCATGGGGCCTCTATGCAACCAACCAACCAACATGTTTGTCAGGAAAAGCAAACCATGGATCATTTCCCGAGATGCCCCCACCGGACCTGGCAACACCAACATGAGAGGCAGTGGCCTTTGCAGAATACTGGAAACAAACCATATTGGAAAGTTGGACTGGAGACATGACAAAGAGCAGAAAAACAAAACAAAACAAACAAAACAAAACATCAATGAAGATAACTATATACCCCTGTCTACAAACAATTATTTTCATCCTATGATAACATAGTTGTTTGCGCGCTGTGCATGGAGGAACACAAGAAAGCCATTCACCAACCTGTACCCTAGAACAACTTCCAATCCCACCATTTCATTCAACCCAAATTTCTGCATTGCCTCAGAGGATCTTCAATTTCAGGCTATTTCTAAAGGGTCCCCTCTACTACAGTACCTGGTCATCCACTAATACACAGAGACTTTTGAACAAAAGAACATTATGTTCAAGAACTTCTGAAACCAACACTTTTTTTTTGGCTACTGTATGCCAAATCACTGAAAGCTTTCAAACACATATAAAATACATTTAAGGAAGCAACTTTTATACCAAATTTTAACTCAATCCAGGGGGAATTACACACACATTCAGATAGGTCTTCAGGATTATCCTGGTACAATTGGCTAATGCAGCTTCACAAGGAACAAAGTGTTGCAAAACCTGGTGCAGCCGGAACCTCGTGGGGTCCGGATGTGCAGGAGGCCGCAGCAGAAGGGAGTTGGCAGCGTCGGCCCCCGCAGCCAATGCACAACATCCCAGTAGGACGCTCTGAGGAGAGAGCGCCTTCCCCGCGCGCGAGCGACCTTGATGAGGAGCTAAAGCACACCCCAAGCAGGGGCGGCCCCGTCTCCAAGCCGCGGGGACCCTGAAGAGGACTCGCGCGGCCCCTCCCTCTACAGGCCCCGCCCCTGACAGGTGCAGCCCCGCCCCCCCGCAGGCCTCGGCCAGCTCAGCGCCACGGGGCTGCCGCAGGGGGCGGTGCTGGGGCCGTGAGGGAGGCGCGAGGCTGAGGGCCGCTTACCGCTTCGGCTCTGCTCTCTGCCCGCAGCTGGGCAGAAGGAGACGCGGCGCCGGCTGTTTGCGTCATCGACAGCGCCAGGAGGAGTGGGGCGGGGCTTGGGCTCGCCCGCCTGCCTCAGTAGTCCCTTCGGCGGAGCTGCACCTGGCATCAGCCCCTTCACTTCGCCTCCGCTCCACCCCGCCGCCTTCGGTGAGATGGAATGAACTGCTCCGTAGCCCTTGGGACGGGGACGGCCCCATTTCCACTGGTGGGGGAGGGGTACTGGTAACGCGCCCCGCTCGCGCATGCGCGTGGGGCGCATAGCCCCTGTGGAGCGGGGCGGGACCGGGCGGCGCGGCCGTTAACGGCGCCTTCAGGGGGCGCCCGAGCCGTGTCCCGGCCTCCTCCTGTTACCCGAAGGCAGCCAGGAGAGGAGAGGCTGGTGGTTGTCCCAAGCTTCCAGGAGCCGAGGAGCGACCACAAGCCAGGGCAAGTGCCTATGGGCTCTTGCCCAGCAGCCGAGTGCTAGTGGGGCTCGTTGTGGCCTGGCCTGTGGGAGGGTGTCGGCGGTGCCCAAGGTGTGACAGGTTGAGCCAGGCCGTTCAGGGCTGCGTAGGTCAAAACCAGGACCCCTGGTTGCATCTGGGAGCCCTGCAGCTCAGGCTGGCCAGGGCTCTTGTGGGGGAGGAGCTGCCAGGGGGCAGCAAGCCGAGTGCCTGGGGTCTGGGTCCAGTGCTGAGCTGCTGGGGAGGCAGGCATTATTTGCTGGTCCCTAAGGAGACCAGGTCTCTCAGGGTCTCCTTGTAGCTCTGCTATTGACCAGGTTGTATGCCTTCTTTTAGTCTCTTTGCCCCATATAAAAGGATTCACCGCTCCCAAAGGAAGCACGAACCTGCGAGGGCTTCAGTGTTCATTTCCTGGAAGAGAAAAGAAGGAAAGAAGCTGATTTGAGCCCACGAGGAATTTCCTGTTTCTGCTGCTTCTCTTTACCTCACAGCGGGCCAGTTAAGTTGGTATGAGACACATGCCTGTTGTTCTCCATAGAGCTGCAAACCTTCTTATCCGAGAGGTTTCCCCTGAGGTTGCAGATCTCCAGGCTGGCTATGGAGAGAATCGCAGCCCTCTGGAGAAATCCCAGTGGGATTGGCTGACTTTCTAATTATACAGGCAGTTACATACTGGGACCAGGTATCCAGGAGAGTGGCAAACTCACTGTCCCTGGAAGCTTTGAAGCTCCAGTATTGGTCTGGGATGACCCATACAGAAAGCGTCCTGCCTCGAGCAGAGGCTGAGAATAGACAACTTCCTGAGGTGTCCTCCAATCTTATTTTAATATGATTACATGATTTTCCCCAATTCCCCACCTCGTAGGCAAGTGCAGCCAATCAGGCCTTTGATCTGTCATGAAACACCCTGGTTCTCTGAAGCCCCCATCTCCGTGGAGAAGGCAGCATCTTAAAAGACTCTAGAGGGCAAACTGCACAGGAGGGAATGATAAATGCAGCATCAAACACAGCAGAGATCAGAGGAAAAGCTAGTGAGAAAGGGTCAGCAGGGGCTAAGGCTAAGAAGCCATTTCAGGTGGGTGGGTCATTGAGAGCCACAGTGGAGCAGTCTAGGGTGGATCAGGGGAGAGTTTAGTCCATGTACTGTAGATGGCCCTTTGACCAAGCATTGAGGGGGAAAGAAGGAGAGAGGTGGGGGCAGTATCAGGACAGACAGGTTGAGGGCTGGCATTTGAGCACAGGTGAGACCAAATAGATTGGTATTGGACCAGTGGAGATGGGTAGGTGTATGGGAAAATACACCCCTGTGGGATCCACTCCATCTCCTCCTCCCCCTGCTCTGTCCACTCCATCTCCTCCTCCTCCCCCTGCTCTGTCCACTCCATCTCTTCCACTGCCATCTTGATTGTTTTTCTCTGTCTCCCAGGTAACGTCCTGCTCTTCTATCTTCATGGCAACTGCCATCATTATGACATGGCAAGATTCCAAATGATCAGGTCAGCCCTGTTGACAGGTGTCAAGTTTGGTTTTTCCAAGCTTGTGATGCAGTTGAGAAGACTCCCTTTTCCCACAAATTTTAAGAGACTTGTTTTCAGCCCTGAAGCCCCTGTTTGTCAGGGAGGGAATCTGCCTTCCTTGAGCACTGGCTGGCTCTGGGATTTGGGAGGTGACCAAAATATATTAAATTTTAGACTGTCGCAAATTGTGAGTTGGTCCATGGTAGCTTATGTTAGCCCTAGCATTAGGGGAGCAGAGAATTAGGTCAGAACTCCCTGTTACTGCTTCCTGTTCTAGGCACAGTGCAGTCTATGTGGTCCTCATACAAATCAAATCTCTCACCCTCAGTTTGCCCACGTGATTTTCCTGCTATGGCCTGATGTTATCAGTGAGCAGGTTCAGTGGTGAAGTGTAGGGGTACACGGGGGTGTACATGCACCCCCTGAGAGTGCTAGTGCATCCCATGATGGGTGGCCCCTCCTGCGAGTGCTGGTTGGGGAGTGGGGGCCCTAGGTGAAGCGTTGCTGGCACTTTCGGTCAGCGCGATAGGTTGTGGGGACAAGATTGGCCACAGGGATCCCTCCCCCTTGGTTGGCAAGATTGGCCATGGGGGCATATGCCCCCCCAAGTCAGGTGGCACCAGTTGCCCATGAGCAAGTCCATGGTAGTGGGGAGGGCAGAGTGGAGGAGCCTTGTTCACAAGGTGTAGCATCCCTCAGAGCCCAGATCCTTGTGATCTACAATGTTCTTTAGGGTTTGCTGCCTATCTTTACAGGACTCATTCCCATCTATTGTATTCCTTCAGTCTCTGCCCAGGTCCTTCTCTGCACCAGCCTTTTTCCAAACCTCCCTTTACCCATAATTACAATATAAAAGGATGGCATAATCAAATTCAATGAATAGTTTGTGTCAAAAGGAGTGGAAAGCATTTTGAAAAAGTCCAAATGTTTTATCTTGACACAGTTATATAAATATTTCCATTTTTTGTTCAAAATCCAAATTTAGGTAATATGATATTAAACTGCCAGTCTCATCCCAAACAAAATGTTTCATATGAACCAAATATGATGTTTTGGGATCCTGGTCACCATACTGAAAAATCAGTTATTTGCCCAACTCTAATAGCAGGATCGGTGGTTCTCAGCTGGGGAACTGTAATAACTCCATGAGCCTTGGTGATTCTTTCCCGTACATCTCACTTTTCAGGAAGCATGCTGAAGTCAAACCAAAAAGAGTTGAATGGAGAAGTTTCACCTGGCTGCAGCGATACTAAGGCAGCTTGGAGATCCAGGCTACTGCTGTGGTGTGGCAGCAAGGTGAAACTTCCTGTGTACTTTGAGTTCTAGGAGGCACATCAGAGTTGAATCAAGGAGCAAGCAGTGGCTTTGACAGAAACCGGTGCTCTTGCCTCCATTGTGTTTATCTAATAATTGTAATGCATGCAGGAGTGCTTTCTGGTCCAGCCACTTGCATACCTCCTAGAAGCAGGCACACAGGACCCTTCTACCTGGTGATGCCATTGGCAGCAGTAGCATCTATCTCCAGGCCACCATACCACCTCTTCTGCCAAGAGTGATTTTTCAGGAAGTGCATGTGGGCCTGGACTAGCAAGGGCTGCAGCATGAGGGCACTTTTGCCTGCATTAGGGTTGTCTCCAGGCTTGTCCCATGCTGTTTTCCTAAGCATGCCTGTGTTCCTGGCCCCTTTGTAGAACAAATGATACTGACTCAGTCCTGAACAAAGCTCCAGTTTGCTGGCTTGCTCACTTCTCCCCATTTCTTAAAAACCCTGTGGGACTTCTGGAGTCAAATCTGGGCGATAGTGTGCAGGTTAGGTTGCTTTAAGGAGGTGTCCAGTGCTCATCTCTACTTGCAGTGTGCCAGGGCAAGGGCTGTCTCCCTCTCTGGCTGTAGCTGACTTAATGGACAAGTTTGTTATAAAGAAACAAAGATGAAGACCCATTTAGTGAAAATATAAGGAAGACTGAATCTGTGCATTCAGAAACAGATACATCTGAAGCAAGTTCAAGCAGGCAATTGTCTATCCTCTGGATCATAGTGTATGTATAAGTTTAGTCAGGTGCCTGATGAGAATCTGCTTATACGGAGTCCTGCAACCATCATACCAAGACCTTCAGTGCGTACGCGTAGGCAAATGTATGGAGGAGTGGAGGCTTCCCAAAACCTACCATCCCCTCTGTAGACCATTGAAACAGAATCCAAAGGCCAGACTGACTCCAGACGTTCAGTGCCTTGATGACTGTAGCTTCTGCCAGAGAGCAACCAAGAACTTCTTCTGACTGCCTAATGCCTTAGCAAGGGTATGTTTCTGTCAGGATGATGTCTATTAGCCTTTCTCCAACCAAAGAGTACCCACAAAACAGTGTGGGCTAGGGTTTTGACACTCCCTATACTTACCTTACTCTGCAGGTTGCAACACATGGTATTTTATAGGAGTTACCCCACCATGAGTAGGCCCACCATGTTGCCACCAGGCCCCCAGTTGGATGCAGTTTACAGTCATACCCCAGACAAAGTACAAATTCAAGTAGTGCTTTTAAAAAGAGACTGAAAGTAGATAAGCTGTTTAGCCATAGGGTTTACTTGAAACAAAGATGAGCATTATTATCCCCAACCTGAAAGCATCATGTGCAGTGAAAAGTTATCTATGGTGAAAAATTATCTACGATTCTAAGTCAGTTGAAATGCCATTTCTCTATGAAGCATGGACATGTAGAAAATAAGAGCTTGAAGTATTTTAAAAGACTTGTAAATACTCAAAAAGAACAGACTTCAGACTGTGAAAAGGTAAAACTTTCTGACAAAGCATAGAAGGCTAATTACAGAGGTGTAGAGTTGATTGCTAAACAAAAGAGATCTCACAATAGGCAAGATGCTGACACTTTCTCCTTGGAAAGAAGTAGGAAAAAGCATGTTTGGTAATGATGCTGAAAAAGAAATGACTAGATTCCACTGTCTAATGATCCTATTGGGAGATGTGCACATGACGTGAGACGATATTGAAAAAATATGGCATAAAGTTAAAATGGCTATTACCCTCAATCTTCAGGTGGATAAATCAACAGATATAAGTGGAAAATGACAGCTCTTAGCTTTCCTTTGTTTTGTTGATTATGGGAAAATAATAGTATAATTCTCCTGTTGCTGAGAACTCAGTGAGTCTATAAGCAGTCAGGATGTTTTTGACACAGTGGATTCCAATTTGAAATGTATGGCTTTATTTTGGGAATTGTGTAGGTGTTTGCATAGATGGTGGTCTGAGTATGATTGGGTCAGTATGAAGATTTGTTTTAGTTGTGAAGAAACAGAATCTGAATGTAATTACAACATCTGGTTTCATTTATCGAGCAGCTCTTGTTACAAAGAACTATACGCTTGACATTAATGGTTCTGCTTGACCAACTTGCAAAAATGGTCAATTACATTAAAAGTTGGCCACTGAAGTCTTTTTTCAAGATTGTGCAAGACAATGGAATCTGAACATAATGGTAAGATGTTTATTGAGGGACAAGGTTTTGTCCTGAGTTCACAAGTTGAAAAAAGAAATGTTAACATTTTTTAAACTCAAGAACTTAGTCTAACTTTGTGATTTGTTGAGCAATGGTAGCTGGTGCTTTCAACTAGCATAACTTGCTGACATATATTTCTGCATTCAAATAAAGTGAATTCCAGCATGCAAGGTCCAAATGAGAATATTTTAATTTATTCTGATAAACTTTGTGCCCTGCTGGATAACATTAGGTTCTAGCAGGCTTGAGTTACTGTCTAATAGCTAGAAATGTTCCTCTGCACAACTGCATTAAATAATGGAGCTATCAGATCATGTGAAATTGTTAAAAAATTAAAAAATATTTTCCAGATTTAGGTGCTGCAAGTATGACTAGGTTAATAAACCCCTTTACCTAAACCTCAAGAATCAGGGGATTCAGTCTTCAGGAAGAACAACTTGCCAGTATATGCAATGATTGGACCCAAAACTAAAACATGCTAGGGTGCTTTTGGATAAATTCTGGTATTCGTTTTCAACATTGTATTTATGCAGGTTGGAATTGTGTACTTTAATTAACTTTAAAAATATGACAGAGCCTTCTTCCAGCAGAAGAGGAAATGTGTGTATGTCTCCGATTGGCCATAAATTCAAGATATTTACCAGAATTGACAGTCTCAAGTATCTTGTTAATAATAATATGCTTATAAATGCATACGCTTTCCAATTTGTTTAAAAAGATGTGCATTTTAATAAATAACTTCATTTTTTAAATGGGTACCACTAAATTCAGAAAAGTTTTGGAAGGATGCTAAGTCTAGGAAGGTTGAGAATTACTTAACTTAGGTGTACTTTCCTACAGATAAACTATAGGGAGGATTTTGGTTATCAAATGGAAGTTAAAAGTCTTCTCTACTGATGCATCTAGAATGCTGTATTAAATCTGTGGGATCAGCATAAGAGTAAAAAGCCAGATAACTGATACTCCTTTTCCTCAGGTAACTCCTGTCACGCTAAACTGCTGGAACACTTATTGTAGGCATTGAATCTGTTTTACTCTTAGCAGTGAAGTGTTAAAAGTAAATACCATTTAGAAATTACAATAAACAGATATGATTACTTGGAAAGGTGATGTTTAACTGACCAACTATAATCATGTTGAATTGAGTGCTACTATTTTAATTTTGTATTGTGTTTTCTTATTGGGCCATACTGAAATGCAGAGGAAGCCTCTGACCTCTAATGTCCCTTATGGTTAGCATAACACAACAATTTGTGTTTAAGAATGTCACAGCAAAATTTAAAAATATGAAGTTTTGCTCCCAAAAGTTAGTTCTATTATACAGCTTAGTGTCCGTACTGTGCATTTTCAAAACGGGGTTCCCAGCAAACAAGGAAATTCAGGAGTTAAAATTGACTCTATATGTAGTTTTAAGTACCTGGATGGTCCCAACAAACCATACAATATACAACCCTAGAGAGCAAGTCAAGTGTGAACGAAAAGAGAAAAATGGGGCCAGCATCTTCAAATAAGGAGCGTGAGATCTTTGATCCCTGAAAGTGTTTCTACTTAGTAAATATTAAGACTTGTGAGCAAGTCTTATCTTTCTAGTTTTTGCTGGAGATCTCTGGGGGACCCAGAGAACAGGACAAGGGCAGAAGTAGCAGGGGTTTCCTCATCAAACATCCTTCCTAGCCTCAGTCATGGTGGCAGCAGAGCAGCGAAAGCGTCGCACTGCAGAAGTGTAAGTTTAAAGTCCTGTTCCAGAGATGCACCTTAGCAGATCTAACAGACCTTCAGGTCCTCTTTTCTGTATTTGTCACCCATAATCTTACTAGCTCTCCAGTTATCTTCAGTGTGCCAAGGCGAGTGGACAAGATTATACTTCTAACATGAAAAAGTAGAGCAGCAAAAACAGACACCTGTCCCTTTGAGGCACGCTTCATATATATGGAGGAGTAACCAAAAGTCAGAAAACCCCTTCTTCCCTGTCTGTAGGTAACTTTAAGGATGCTGTCATTAAACGCTTTGTGACTTTTATCTGTTTGAATGACTGTGACCGGAGAGGTGAAGTGGGCTGAGTTCTAGCCTGGAGTTCTTGGGAGGAGCACTTTGGGAGGCTCAGCCTGCACACCTTTTGCAGTAAACTGTCACTGTAAATAATTTCATAGGTAGAACATCTAGATGCCCTTTTCTCCCTAGGGACTGCTCTCTGATAGGCTTCCCATAAGGTTTCACTTAATTAGATGAATTAGTTGCTGTGTTAATATTGTAATTTTGTAACAGTTTTCTTGCAAGTGTGGCTGGCTGCCTGAGGAGGAGAGAGGCCCTGAGGGAGCTGGAGAGGAAAGCCTGAATCTGAGGGAGGGCAGAGGGAATTGTGCTGGCACAATAAAGACTTTCTTTGGAGCTTAACAGTCTTCTGTGCTGTTTGCGATGTGGCATTCTGATTCTTCCCCTCACCCTCCCACCCTGCCCCCAGCCTTTGAAGAGGCGATTTCACCTGACCCTCCCACCATTGAGCAAAGAAGGAACTCTCTGAGGTAGAAGTGGTATGGATGGTAGAGAAGAGTCAAGGTCTCAAAGCCAGAGACTTGACCCTTGAGAAGCCATCAGAGCTAGATTCAAGGAGTCCTTCAGGAGAGGGAGATGGAATAAGCCTTATTAGGGAGTCCCAAAGCAGAACTTCTTCTCAAAGATGGCATGATCCAAGGTTGCATGTGTTATCCCTCATTTTAAAAAAGTTTTAAATATCCTTAAGAACATCTTCACATAAAAATTTAAAAATATAAACCCAATTTTTTCTGAGTCTACTGTGAATTTTTTAATCAAATGTTCCTTTCCTAGATCTGCAAGCAGTGCTATGTATTAAAGCTATACAAACATCTCCATTAAAGTGAAAAAATAGAAAGGGAGGCCTTGATTTTGAAAGGTGGAAATAACTTAAGGTAGGAATGGAAATAATATCAGGGTAGAGAAAGTAGAAGATGCTATTACCACAGCAACAGTCTTCAATACATTTGTACACAAGGAAGGAGGAAGACACCATTAGAATATTTTACCTGCTTAATTTTGGAAAGACAAGAGCCTGAAGTGAAAGACAAATTTACAACTCTGTTAAATTGCAGGAAGAGCTGCAGTACTCACAAAAAACAAACCATGGCTACATCTAGTTTGGGAGGCAACTTTTATTTAAATGTACTGAGGATATTATAGATGTAGGTAATTTGGAATTTGTCACAATAACCATGGAAAATTTGAGGCCAAAGGATAAGAAGTTGAGTAATAAAACTATAGAATTATTACCAGGTTAAACCTCAATCTGTTATTTCTGGTATCCCAATATTTTGAGTATTTTCTTTTTAATATCACTATAATTAATTGAAAGGGAGGGTGCAGTTAGTGTGGAAGTCCTAAAAGCACTGTGTTTATCAAGAGAATGGGAAGGTCATAGGTTTGCTGAATACTCATTACCATTCAAGGCACTGTGCTGTGGGAAACCACAGCCAGGAAGATGCATCAGAGGCACTTCACATACGATTGAGGCTCATGTATATATGATGGGATGGAGAGGAGGAAGTTTCATGTCAACTAAGTCACTTCAGCTACTTTTACCACTACATGCTATTTATGTAAGTTACACATGACATTAACACTTTGTTCTTAGGGGTGTTTTAACAATTTACTAAATGGCATGAACAGGCCACATTTTTAGCATGTGCTATTAGATCCCAGGTTTGTATAATCCAGTAGTTGACCATTATTTGCTCATTGCTATGTAAGCAATTGCATAACTACTCATGTAAAGAGCCTTGTTGGCATCAGCATTTATCTCAGGTGGTTCCATCACTAGTTAGTTAATTGGGGAAATACTGTAATTTCCTGCTGTGATCCTACCATGAGTAGGATAGGACAAGATGGACTTCCTAAGGGCAGGTTCCAGCCTTGCTTTTCTATGATTCTACCTCTAGGTTTGTTTGGATACAAAGGCTTCAGTGACAATTTGGAAATTGCAGTAGGTATAATCTTAGCCCAATGTGCTTTTAAAAGGCATTGATGGCTCTTTACCTCTGTGTTAGTCAGTTGTCCTCTGTTAGAAACAACACTGGGGATGGTGGAGTACAGACAGTAGTTGTCTGAAGCTAAGAAAACATTAAAAAGGATTTCATAAGAGTAACTGAGTGATGATCTAAGGAAAATTGCCAGGTTTCAGGTGGTAATGTTAGAATGCAAGATTCACTACAGTAGTCTTAAATTAGATATAGTCTAGCCAAAGTTGAAGGTAGTATAGTGCAACTGTCTTGGTGCATACATGAACTAACCAGTTCTGCTGAGAGGCATGCTAATTAGCCAGGTGCAGTATAACATATATGTGTTACTGCTATACTGCTTTCAGTTTGGATGCTAGCTATGGGGCACCTCCTGAACCATGTGGCTTGAAGTCCAGAATACTCTGTTGAAGTATGTAGTTTCAGGTTTGAATAAGCTCTATACTCTTATCCAATCTTATAAACAATCAGTGCTCCTTAAGTATACAACATTATTGGTGCTGTGATATTCACACCCTTAGCTCCCCACATTTTCAAGGCTTCTAATAGGAGCTCTGACAGCGACTGTTGACTTGAGAATGACAGAGGCTAGCCCATTTCCAAGCTGCTAATAGCACAATGCTGACAGGTCAGTGTACATAAAAAGCCTATACTGCTGTCAATATTGTGGTATTAGCAACCATGAAAAACTGACTAACTCCTGTCATTTTCAAGGCTTCTAAAGCATCCCTTTGACGGCTCCATTTACTCTTTCTGATGCAGGCTGCGCACCATACACACATGCAGGTGGTTGGGTGGACTCCTACCTCTATAGGGTTGTTGGTTGTAGCTGTGTTGATTTAAGAACCGTGTCTGCCTATGTCCTTTAGGTAAGTGATATCACATTTACCCAAAGAACCTTGTCTACCTCTCTACTGTATGTGGGTGGAAGGTTGCTCTGCCACCCCACTGCATGAGAGCAGACACTCCCACTAATCATCCCCTTGTGACTGTGCTCCATCTCACCTGCAGCTCCTGACTTCTGTGGCCCCATGCTGCACAGATGCTTCAGGCTGTTGGCTTACCTGGTGCTGTGGGTACACCCATTCCTCTGGGAATAGATCAGACAGCAGAAGTTGAGGAGGAGGCAGGAGCCCCATGACCCTGGCTACTGCTACAGTCAGAGCAATGGGGGCAGAATCAGCTAGGTAGGAGCCTGGGAGCTGCATGTTTCATAGTTGTTAGGGGCTGGAAGGGACCTTACAGATCATCAGTTCCAGCCCCCCTGCACTTGGGCAGGAAAGACTTAACATCTCACAGGCCACCAGTTGAACAGCTGTGCTCTAAGGTGACAATGGAGATTTGTTGAAGCCATCTTAAGTATCAATCAGTGAGCTGTAGCTGACTGTTGGGAACAATGGATTAGAGTGTATTTTGAAGAGATTTGAATCACAGGAGGTCTTGTGTTTTTAGATCCTTTACATGTATTAGATTTCCCAGGGACATTTTATGACATGCAGATGTGATTTTCTTTTCACTTGATTGCTACATTTGTGTTTGAGATACCAGGACTTATTGAGGCTAACACTTGGATCTATTTGCTCACACAATCTACAATTCAGGGTGTCGCACCTCCGGAGCCTTAATTCCGACAGGCCCCTAGGGCGAGAACGAACGAACTCTAACTAATTTCTTTTTCCCGCACTAGGCTTTGATTTCCCTTTTATTGGCTGCTAGACAGATCAGATATCGCGAGATTGCCGAGATAAGGTTGTTG
>JAGPOW010003685.1:61226865-61244877 GCA_030014935.1 Caiman crocodilus
TATGAAGCTGGCCTCAGGCGTTACTACAAGGGGTTTGATTTCACTATGAGGGTTTGGCTTCTTAGGTGGTGTCATGAGTCACCGCCTACAATGCAGTCTACACACAGGGGAAAGTTAAGACCAAAGCCCCTAGATCAGTGGTTCTCAACTGGGGTGCCATGAGATCCCCTCAGGTATGCTGCAGCAGCAGCAGCAGCTAGGTCAGGGGTGGACAAAATATGGCCCACAGGCTGGATCCAGGCCATTCTACCTGGCCCGCTGGGCCCCTAAAAAATTTCATAAAATATTTATCTGCTCCTGGCTGCCTCTCAAAGATGACAAGAGCCAGAGGCAGTAGGACCCAGGCAAAGCCATCAGCAGGATGCAGCAGCCCAACCCTGCCCCAGACATTTACCTGTCCTCCTGCCCTGGCACTGCTCCAGCACCATGTAGATCCTGGCTGCATTACCAGACCATAGGAGCACAGGGCTGCGCCAGTATGGGGTGTGTGTGTATGTGTGTGTGTTCATAGGGTTAGTCCCATAGGTGCATCCCACCATACACATGCAACCACATCCACCCTTGCATTGCTATACATACAGACCCCCTCCTCACACACCCCAGCTACCCTCTCCCCACACAAATCCCTCCACAAACCCCATACCCACTCACACCCCACATATCCACACCCCGCTCATACACCCCAGCCACTGTCCCTCCACGCACAGCCCCCCACATCTATCCACCACCACAGACGCACCCACCCTCTTCCCCAAATACCTACAGCCCCCCACAAACTTATACCCTCCCACATATACAAGAGTAAGACTTCATTTTAAACTATTATATACTATCACCTCTATGTACACTGCACATGTAAACCAGGACAAAAATATTTTTTGAAATCATTGAGTGTTCTAGATGTTCACTTTTTAAAATATATTTTGGTATTTTTCTGTTTCTGAGATGACAAAACCCCTTACTGAAAGGAGTACTTTTGAGGGGAAAGGGAGGAACTTCTGGTGGCAAAGGTCAGGGGTTGGGGGTGCAGGCCTTCTGGTCACAAGATGGTGCATGGGGCTTGGCACCTGTCAAGGGACGGGGCTACCCATGCAGCCCTTGACAGCTTGCCAAAACTCAGTAAGTGGCCCTCTACCCAAAGTAATTGCCCACCCTTCTGAGCTAGTAAAACTACCCCATGATACTCCAGCATTAGGGCTCTAATCAGTCTAAAGCAGGCAGCAGCCCTTTCTGGCTCAGTGCCCCCTGTGCTCCTCTCAGGAACAAGGCAGGGTGAAATTCTCCCATCCACTTCTGTTTCCAAGAAGAATGTAGGGGGTGCTAGATAAGGATGGGCTACACTGCAGGAGGTAGCTGCTGCCTGTTTTAGGCTGATCAGAGTGCCCTAATGCAGGAGTACACATGTGTTAATTGCCCTTCTTGAGCTGGCAGTGTAGCAGGTACTGGGGGCAGTTTCATTTGGAAGCAGCAGAATCCAGCTGAGAAGCTCTGAGGTAAGATGAAGTAGCACCAATAGTGGTTCTCACTTGGGGATGTTGCCACATCCAAAAAAGTGGACATATGATGCTGCAACCCTGGAAAGGTTAAGAATCATGGGCCTAAGTGTTAAAACAGAAAAGAGAAAAAATTGGAAATTAAGAATGAAGAATGAAATGGTGGTGTAATCCAAAATACAATAGAAAATAAGCATTAAAGTGATAGAAAAGCACAAAGAGGATGTAAATTGGAAAATCTTACTAGTATTGAGTTACCTGCTCAGCAAATTTGGATTATGGCCAGCCATGTTAATAATCTGCACCTTTGTCAGATGCAGATTGTTTCAGCAGTAAACTTCCTTTAAGATCTTATTTTGATTACTAATGCCTTCATTTTTTAAAATATATCCTTTTTTATTTCACATTGCAAACTCTAGGAGAGTTTGTCTGAGATCATCTTCCCACCCAATAGGAATAATCCTGTGGTTAGTTTGCAAAAATGAGACTTGGGAGACCGCTGTTCACTACCTGCTCAGATTCCCATGTGGCCTTGGATAAACCACTCAGGCCCAAATCCTCAAAAGTATTAGAGTCTTAAGAAATAGCTAAGCATATGTGTGCCTTTTGGGGGTCTGTGCTTTAATTTCTTTATGCCTCATGTAAAGACCATAAATAGCTCTTTCTTAACATACAGGTGTTAAGGATTAATTTATTAAGACTGTGAGGTGCTCAGATAGTGAGAAATGGGGTACCTTTAAACCCCCCACCCCGTCTAGATCAAATGTTATATATGCAGTAAAAGCAAGGACCTTGATAAATTGGCCAGTTGATAGTCATGTATAACATGTGTTTCTTCAACACTTTTATGTTGGGTTTTGCTGCTATGGTTTATTTCTACGTGGGATCAGAATATATGCCAGGTAGGTAGGTAGTACAGTTTTACTACAAGCTTGGCAGCCAGGATCGAGCAGAGGCTTTGAAAATTCCTGGCAGAGTAAATAGTTAATAAAAAAAAGACTGGCGGTAAATGGTCCAGAATATGGCAGAAGAACGAACAGCCATGGAATTAGAAGAATCAAAATATAATCCTAGGTGTTACAGTTGGAGATAAATTAACATGTGCTTTGTCTTTCATGACTGCAAATACGCTTTATAAAATTTAACTTAGAATTGGATGTGTCTATAGAAAATATAGGATCATTCCTTAAGCATTTTTGAGAAGGTTAAAGGATTTATCAAAAACTCCTCACCCAACACCAAAATACTCAAGATTACTTTGCTAGTACCTCCTTGACAGCATCTCCAGGGATCCAACTTGACTACAAGTTTGAAATTGAGGAGTGAGATCAGTTTGTTTAGTTAGCGATAATAGTAGAAAACTGACTAGGTGTTTGCCTATAATCTTTCAAGCAATCTCTGTCCATTCATTAAATGTTAAAATGGAACTGTGGCCCCTGGCAGACTTTAAAATCATGAAGAATGTCATGCCTCATCTCAAAAATCACACATCCTGCTATATCAGACATGCTGAGCATTGGGTGGGTTGTCTTCTCTTGTATACTTCATTTCCCCCATTGCACATCATTAATGTTGTGTAGGCACACAACTGCTTTATCATTGATGCTTTTCAGGTCCTTATCCTGGGTATGTGAGTGTGTTGCACATAGGAGGAGGTGGTCTGCAGTCTGTGGTGTATCACCACACTCGCATATTGGACTGTCCTTTAAGCCAATCTTACAGTGTGTGGCATTAAAGCATTCAGCTGCAGAGCAATTCCTGTTTAGTTTAATCCAGCAGTTCCCAAACTCTGACAGATGGTGCATCATCAATTTAAAACAATGCAACCTTGAGTACCACTAGCAAATTTTTGTCATATAAAGTAATTATAATAAATCTGTTAATGTGTACGTACCACTGACAAGTTGCCTGTGTACCACTGGTGGTATGCATACCACAGACTGGGAACTGCTGTAATTCATAAATTGTGGGGGAGCTTGTACCCAGGTGGATAGGGTGTTGGGTTGCTTACAAACTACTTGAGATAAAAATCAGTCTCATCCCACTTTTTGTGGTGGTGTTTAAGTGCTCATAGGGTACTGCTCCCACCTCACACTGTTGCAACAGAAGAAAAGAAGACCCCCTATCCCTCCTCCAGTCCCTGAGATTGATCTGGGTGCAGTCACAGGTCTCAAACTGGTTCTTGCAAACTATGCCTCCTGAATTCCTCTCTTCTTCATCACCATTCTGGCTCTCAGATAGCTGATTTAATCTCTCTGCCTGATCAAAAAGTTGTTTTGAGAGCTCCAAGCTCAGAATAGAAAGCCTTACTTAAAAGGTAGTGGTCTAATAATAGTGATAAATTTTGCTATATACTGAAGTGACCTGAAGGACATTTGACGCTCCAAAACTAGTCTTACTGCTCTCCCAACTACACAGTTAATCCAATGAAAGATATCACTACAAATCTTTGCCTGTTATACATGTCCTGGGCCACCACAATGGCAACTCTTTAATCCTGCTATAGGCTGGTGCACAGAGACTTCAGTAAAATTGGGCAAAGCCACAACAGTACTAGCAGTTATCACCATTATGTAGTTAGTAACAGCATTATTAGTAAAGGAGGATATTTTAATGAATTCTGCAAAAATGTCTGTGTTAAAGGAGATCCTCAAATTTCTGAGTTGGAGGGTAGGCTGATATTCCTAGTTGGGAGAGTGTTGAAATACTGGGCTATGCTGATCTTATAACAATATATTTCTGTTTTTTCAGATAAATGGGCGTGATTTTTCTTCTGATGTAAAACGGTTCCATGTCTTGTTTGGTAAGTTTAAATTTAATATGCCTTATTTTCTGCCATATGTCTTTAACAGGTTCACTTTATTACCCAGTCAGGTATTTAAAAATGAAGTAAAGATTTTGGTGAAGTTCCTTGCTATTTGACATGGAAAAACTCAGCTTCTGGAACTCCAACGTAAACCACTATTTAAATTGTTAATGGTGAAGGAGTGTACTGTTCCAATATCCCAGAATAGTACAAAGAAAGGTCCGGCCTGTTTATCATTAGTTATTGCTGTTAAACTAGGGCATACTAAATTAGGAAGGAAGAAAATCCCTCAAATGGCTTAGGGTTTTTCTCTGTCCACCAGGAATAGAGAACATGGTGTGGAAGAGAGAAACCACCTCTGGGCCTGAAAATGCTAGTGTTTCCTGCCCTTGGCCTGAACAGGCAAATATTATGCTCATATTTTATTTTTATATTATAATAATATAATTAGCAATCATTTAATCATTAGTACAATTATAATGCTTATATTCTGATATTTGTACTATATTTCTATTAATTTTTGGAAGGGGTACTGCTAAATTCTCAAAAGTTATAGAGAGGTGCCTTGAGTCTAAAAGGCTGTGAATCATCAATCTGGATGATGAAGTGATAAGTGAGGACTTAAATCATTATTTCTTGGTTTCATTTCAAGTTCAGATGCACTTAGTTGGTTCAGGTTCAGTTTTGACTCAAGCCGCCAAAAAAACAAATAGTTTCTCAGTTACCATTTTGAACTGGTTCATATAAAATTTCTTTCATGCTTGTGTGTGACTCAGATTCCCTGGTTTGACCATAAGAAAAGACACTATGTTCTCAGACATTTTGGTGAGGTTGCAGCCAAGTAGAATGTGGTTTTGGATAATATATTTTTAGTACTACATATAGATCATTGACCTCATTTATTAATATGTGTTTCAAGGATTGTTCCTGTATTCTGCGTACGAGAGTTGAATCAATCAGTTCAGAGAAACAGTCTGAAAGCAACATCCATCAATATTTGGTAAGAATAAATCCAAATCTGTTAAGATTTAACTAGCAAAATTAAGTGCAAAATGATGGTTGAGAGAAAGTCCTGTGAAATAAGGACTTAGCAAAGATTAAGGCTTCTACTGCAGCATTAATTAGTGAAGTTGAGTGTAACGTGGTCTGGATTTTCTATTTGCATTTTTCTCAGAAAGTGTAAATTCTTAAGGGTGCCTATACATATGCTCCAACATGTTAACTGAGTGTGTTGGAGCATTTTGCAGCATCTCATATATTCAGCATCCCATGTTTCAAAATGAGGGGGAGGTGAGGGGGGCTTTAGTTAAAGCTTGCTGAATGAGATTTAGTTGAAGCGCTCCTGCCATTTTGAAATGTGGGACTCTGAATACACAAGACACTGAGGTGTTTTAATTAGAGCAGTTCCTGAGAGCCACTTTAATTAAAAGGCACCCCCTCCAACACACTCCAGAGCACATGTATAGACACCCTAATGTATTATCCTTAAATCTATAGTAGAAAAATTCTGGATCAATAATGAGGACAGGTTCAAATCTGTGATAGAAACTTTAATTTGACTTTTATGATTTTTGAGTTTGATTTTAATTAATATTGCATTAATATTAGTTTATTAATCCATTTTTAGAAATACAGATGTAGGTATAATATTTTTACTTCTAGGCAGATGAACGTGACCTACTCTGGTTTCCTCCATCTCCAGGAGGGCATGAAATGACATTTTGCTCTTCCAATGTCTCTCATTATGAACTCCAAATGGAAATAGGTAATATGCCTTGTTTGTTTAAATACCTTTCTGTAAACATGTTACTGTTGGAGAAAAAATGATACCCGTTAAGTGGAAAACTAGAAACTAAAAAATATAAATGCTGTCCCTGATAGTCCCATCCAAGACTATGGTCCTAGATGACTCTGAATGTTTGCACCGTAATATTATCTGATTTATTTCTCATGTTGTGAATGTTACTTATTGAAAATAAATATAATAGAAATGAATAAAGCTATGTACAAGCTCAACTGATTCTGATGTCTCTATTCATACTCCCAGATGAAGAAATAAAAAACTCCTATTGCTGCACTTTGTATGTGATCACTCTAAATATTGGAAGCAAGACTGGTAAAATGTCAAATTAGCACTGCTACTTTTGGATCCTTGGTAGATCTGAACTATTCACCAGTTTGCAAGGCGTATAGATTCTTCTGAAGAGGTTTCTTTTGCTTTGATGTCACTTTCTCTGCTTAGGTAAAGACCAGTGGTGACATTTTTTATATTGAACATGCACAAAATAGTTAGTATTTGTAAGACATTTTATTGGCAGAGAGCAATACAAGTTGTTTAAATAATCTTCCTTGGATTTAAATAACCTTTCATGGTTGAACTGGCTTATTGGCCAACATTAATTTTAAGCAAGTTCTGTTATTTGCATTCTCAAAGCAGTAGATTTGCTGCAGTTAATTTCAGTCTCAAGAATTCTAGATTTCCTTGATCACTACATGAGGAAGAAATGTTGTGGACTTTTTAGATGACTTTTTTACGAAGTTAACAAAAGCAGTCAGATTGATTTTGGTTACAGGAAGAGGATTCAACAACTTAACTTCAGTCTACCTTGCACGACATATGCCTACAGGATCTCAAGTTGCTGTAAGGATCACTGACCTAGAACGCTGCTCTGAAGACCATTTAAAAGCTTTACAGGTAAAAGAGTGAGACATCTGTAAAAGTCTGATGGGTGCACTGTACTGAGTGTGTGTAACCAGTGCACTGTACCAGAGACAGCCTCATTATATTAATTGGTATGAACTAAGTTATGCTGTTTCTTTATTAAATGCCAGAGAATAAACTTGAGGCTTTCTCTCAAAGTATTTTTTATCTAGTCATGCAGGAATCCTAATTGAAAACCTGGAACGTTTATACACATAATTTTTTTCCAGTGGCACACCAGAGATCTGCTGCTTTGGAGCAGACTCAATTAATTGATTAATTGAGCAGAGTTGATGGATCACACAGACTCAAGTCATCAGTTAATCACGCAATATCGATTAATTGATTAATCACACAGACTCAATTAATTGATTAATAACACAGACTTGATTAATCATGTAAACTTTGAGGTGCTTTAGCTTAAAAGGGCACCACTGTCATTTTCTCAGTGCTAATGCATATTTCGCCACTTCTACCACTGCACTTCACAGCGCTGGACACTTTTCAAAGCGTCTGGAGCTGCGATGTATGCATATGTAAAAATGCCCACTAATTCTATGTTCTGCACTAGTAGGTGAAGTCTGAGTTTCTGCTATGAACAGATTATGTTTGATAGATACTGATACCTAGAGCTAGTTGTATACATTTTCTTTGCAGGTTGTGTAAATTATCTGCAACATACAGTGGACATATGGTCATACAGTGGAATTCCAAATTTTTAGGTGGCCAACTTGCATGTAAAGGACAAACTTTAAGGATACCAGGGACTTATATTGTTAAGACTTTTGTCTAGATGGCTGTTTTCTAAATAACTTGTTTAATTTTCTAGAATGAGGTGGTGCTATCCCACTTTTTCCAGCACCCCAATGTAATGACACTTTGGACAGTGTTTACTGCTGGAAGCTTGCTTTGGGTCATCTCTCCATTCATGGCCTATAGTAAGTATTGTAATAGTAAGTGTAAAATATGTATGCTACTTAAATAATTTTGGACAGTGTCTATGTGAGGCCTTTGGCTCTGGAATAGACAGAAGGGATGTGATGAAAGAAAGGTCAATCTTATTGGACATGTACTACGTAGCTTAGACAGACCTGTGCATTTTGCTTTTTAAGAAGAGTAATGTGGATTGGCTATAAATGCAAGACATCAGTTAATGGAAACAAGGCATAAATTGAGGAGGCTTCATGATCTTTCTCTATTGGAAGAGATCTTCCAGACTAATGACTTCAGTTTGCAGTGACTTTTTTCTTCATTAGCATTTTCACTGTATCATAGTCATTGTAAAGAATAGAGAGTGTTCTTCTTGAGATAATTACTCAGTGCTTTGCACACAGTGTTTTTTGTAGGTTTTGCAGTTATTGTCTCTCTAACCATACTTGCATGCTTGCTTAGCTATGTTTTTCTCTTTCAGGTTCTGCTAGTCACCTATTGAAGAATTATTTTCCTCAAGGAATGAGTGAAGCTTTGATAAGAAACATTCTGTTTGGTGCTGTTAGAGGGTTAAATTACATGCACCAAAATGGCTTCATTCACAGGTATGAAAGACAATGCCATGTGTAAGAATCAGATTATAGTAATACTGAAGCTTGCGGACAATCATTGTTCTGTTTAGTTTACCAGCAGCCTAGTAGCTCACATCAGATTCTTTGAAAAGAAGAGGAACACCCCCTCCCAACTTTTTTTTTTTAATAAATGAAACCCCATTTCTAGCATTGCTTATCAACTGGTAAGTGCTGTAAAGAAGTAGAGTGCTTTCTGTAGTAATTTTTTTCCGGCCCTAAGGAAACAGATATGCTACTTCATGTTCTCTGGCCCTATTTGTGTATGTCTACAGATGCTGTTGCTGTTTTTCTGTTGCTATCAAAATATATTGTTAAATTTCCTAAACCACTTCTTTCAAGGGTGTTTTGCATTGTAAATTCTAGAAGTTGCCCTATAAAACATTCTTTATGTGTTGGTATTTGGTTTAATTCAATATTTTATTATTCTTTTTTGGGCTTAGATGAATGGGGGCACCTGCATGCTTTTCATTAGACTATCTATTAATGTTGTGCATCACTTACAAGGTATGAAGCACTGAAAGCTAAAAGGGATTACTTTTTCCTGACTTCCAGAAGGAATTCCCAGTGCTGAGTTAAATGTTAAGCTTTCTATATATTACAAGAGCAATGTTGGAAAAGGTGCACAGGAGGGTTGGCTTAAATCCTGCCCTTGTTGGGGAAGATGAGGGGCATAGGTACCTATAACAGATTTGGTTTCACAGCTTCAGAGTCTTCTCAAGCTGAGACTTATGTTGTCCCTTCAGCAATAGACTAGGGGTTGCTTTTTCTTTTACAACTTTGCTGGAGGAGGTATATTATAGAAAAATAAGGCAGGAATGGATCTCAATAGACCTTCTAGTCCTCTTGACTAGGTGGTTGGTAACCTTTTAGCACCACAAGCTGGTGCTTGTAACCCAGCTCCTTGCCATGGCCGGGAAATTGTCACCATTTCCTCTTTGGTGATAGAAAGTATTTGATTTGGAGTGCCAAAGGAACAGAGGAGGAAGGGCTGGAAAGTTAGCAGATGCTGCAGCAGGTGAACATGGCAGATGATAGGACAATGGGGACACCCCTTCTGCTGCCCAGGTTGCTGCAGGCAGAGAAAATAGATCAGTAGCTTTCAACCTTTTTGGGCTTGCAGGACCCCTCCATAATTCTGGCATCTTAACTCTTGAGTAGATTTCACTGGAATGTCTCCATCCCACCTTTTGGATCCTATAAGCTAAATATTTCTCATTCACCCTTCTGAATACACGTTTGAAGCCCCAGTGTATTTATCTCCTTTTCCCTTCCTCTATAGTTCTGAGAGCATCTTTAGTCCACTGATGTCAGTGTATACAGAGTCCTTACATTCTGCATACATGGTAGTTCTAGTCTCAACATGGGAATATTCGACTCAAGTGGGTAGAAGTTATTTGAATGTAATACTTGTAATCTGATTTAAACAGATGCTGAAAAGGATGTAATTGAACTCTCTAACAGTAGGAATACAATGCTGGTGGCATATAGAACTGTAGTTTGATTCCTGACCTTTCAAATGCTGTGTTTCTCAAATTGTTTTGATGGAACATTTCTCATATATTGGGGAAGTGTGGAAGGGAAGGGTGCAGCAGCAAGGTTGTAATAAAATCAGCAAGTTTAGCATACGCACTAACTTTGGATATAAGATTCAGTGTTTAACCAAACTATATGTATAAATATACCCCATCTCTCCAGCATGCTGATCTTCTAGGTGGTCTCTAGCTTGCTTACTTGGTGAAGCCATTTCAGAAATATTTTATTGAATGGATGAGAGAAAGGATTCTTACTATTTTGAGTGATTCTTATAACTGAGTTTCATTACTTTGTATTTCAGGAATATTAAAGCTAGCCACATTCTGATTTCAGGGGATGGTCTGGTTTCTCTTTCTGGTTTAAACAACCTCTACAGTTTAGTTAACAGTGGACAGAGGTCAAAGATTGTATATGATTTCCCTCAGTTTAATACATCAGTACTTCCTTGGCTGAGTCCTGAACTGCTGAGACAGGTCAGTGTAAATTATGCTTCATTTTGCCTTTCCAGGGTCTCAGGATATAGTGGTTTCTTTTTTAAAAGTTGTTTGTTAGGTTTACAAAAGAGCAATAGAGGCTGCATGTTTCAATCTTTAATATTATATTTCAAGGTATGCAACTTTGCCTCCTATATAAAAATATGTATTTTAAAAGTGGAGCTGGTTATCTTGATATCTCACCCCTCCTTGCTTGTTGCTTCTTAAGGAAATGATCCTAATGGAAATAGTTGTTTCATGGCAACCTGAAATTTACTGCATTGATACTAAGATTTGATTGATACTAAGGTTCAATGCGGATGTCTGAACTCTGAAACCTATTAGCAATGGATAGGCACATTTTAAAATGCTATTAGTCAGAAAGCCTTATTCAGTGTAACCGGGTAACAACTTGTTGGCTACTGGGTATTGGAACTGAGTCCAAACTGTATTGTATGCATTGATATTTACATTGCATGCTTTCTGAAGCATGGTCTTTATCTTCCAAGGAAATGATATAATGCTTGTTCTGTCCTATAGGATTTATATGGGTATAATGTAAAGTCTGACATTTACAGCATGGGGATTACAGCATGTGAATTAGCCAATGGACATGTACCATTTCAGGATATGCCTTGCACACAGGTAAAATGCTGAATACTCCTAAATTTTTCTCAAAACTTTGTGGAACCATTTTGTTCTTTAAAGGAACTAGTAACATTACTACGGAATATAATAAAAAAGTGGTGGTTTTATTTTTGTGATTTCAAGCTTTCATGCTGCTTGTAGAACAAAATAATTTTCCACTCCTGACTTTTCTGAAGTTGAGACAACCATGGGAGTCTCTTATAGGGCCTTTCCTTGCTAGTAGATGCTGCAATAGTTGAAAGGTTCCTTTTATTCCTCTTGGGCCATGTAAGTCTGTTATAGCACCTTTCCTTTCTACTAGATGCTGCTGCAGAAGCTGAAAGGTTCCTCTTATTGCTCTTGGGATATAAATACCTTCCCCCATGGGGAATCCAGGATGAAGAATTCCCGATCATGCATTGATTCTGGAATTGGTGAAAGCATAACTCACACAATGACTAGCGAGAGACTTCATGTTCCATTCTCAAAAACATTTTCCCCTGCTTTCCACAATTTGGTAGAACTCTGTTTGCAACAGGACCCTGAAAAAAGGTAATTTGTCTGTGAACAATACCATATTCACTGTCACTTCAATATAAAATGTGACAATGATACGTTCACTGTGACAGATTAAATATGTTCTCTATGAGTAGGGAGAATTTGGTAGGTCCCCCATGAAAAATCCAGGTGCCCATTAGGGTTGCCAACCCTCCCGGATTGGCTGGGAGTCTACTGGAATCAGCATCGATCTCCTGGTGACTATTGAAAGTAATCCAGGAGATTGATATTGTGAGCGGGTTCACCAGTACAATTAATGACATTATGTCATGCTGGGGAAAAAATTCTTCTAGAATAGCTTCAGTCAGACTTGGTTATTTCATGGGAACCCAGGGAGGGACCAGAGAGGCTCCCACACCTCTGATTGGTTGAGGGGCCCCAGAAGTCCCACCCTTCCCTGTAGATTGACAGTTGGCCATCTGTCACTCTCCAGGGAAGAGTGGGACTTCTGGGGCCCCTCAGCCAGCATGGTGTGGGGGGCATTGCTCTCCACTGCGGAAATAGTGCCTGTCACTTTATGGACTCCTATAAAGGCTGAGAATTACATGGCCATGAAGTGTGAACATATTGCCTGTCTCAAATGAAAATTGAGATGTAGAAATAGGACAGAGAGCTCATCTTTCTCTTCTTATACTTCATTTTTCCCGTGGATAAATAACCCTAAGGTCTAGCATGCACTTTCCACAGACAACAATGCTTAGTTTTCAAACCATAATGCAGATTTTTTTTCCTTTGTTATGACCCAGGCCATCAGCAAGCAGTTTGCTGTCTCACACTTTCTTCAAACAGGTGAGCTAAATAAATTTGTATTATTGTGAGAGGAGCTAACCGCAGCCTAAGTAAATGGCAAAATATTATAAAATTTGGTTACAGATAAGTAAAAGAAAAAGCAGCTGAAACCTTAAAAACACCATATAATAGTAGGGGGCCTCGAAGCAGTTCTTGGACAAAATACCATAAGTTTTTATACCATCAGCATCTTGTGTGTTGCACCACACCATGATCCCATTCCTGTGTTAAACTGAGTCTGAAAATGATGATTATTTAATAATGACTACATCCAAGGTAAAGTGAGCTTATCTACTGAGATATCTGGAAGTAAAAACTTTCTTTGGAAATCAGGTTAATCGCTTCACTAGCATTAACTATTCCAGTGCTGTCTACTCTGGAGTGAGGGAAGCTGGTCACAAACTCTGCCTTCTCTAGCCTGATAATGCAGAAAGGGGCTGCTTTACTGTTTCATGCAGCTTTAGGGGAGATATGCACAGTGCTTAAGTGAACTTGTATATACAGTGCTGTTCTATTCAGCCTGGTTTCTTCTCCTCCTCAGGTAAAAGAACAAACAAAGAGTTCATTACTTTCACTATTGCCACCTCCTGCCCAATACAATAGATCACAGTTCCTGGCACTGCCCTCAACAGAAGTTGGGACTGAGCCTGGATCTATTTCCCAAAATGAGAGAGTTGTGGAGTGGGAATTCTAAAATGATGCCAAACTATCATACCTCCTTCATACTTTGAAGAAAGAAAATGTGATTTCGACTTGCTGCTTTTCTCTGTACTGATTTAAATACAAACAGCAGACATACTTGAACACAACTGTGGTAAAGAGACAAATTGACCTGAAAAATTCTGTTCCAAATCTGGTCGTACAACAATGCAGGAGGCCTCACTTTCCTGACTGCAAGGAAACCATCATAGTAAGGGTGTGTTCATGCCCTGTCTTCATTCCTAGCCATCCTTATGTGATATCACATAGCAAAGCTGCTGCTGTATTCTGCTCTGGTACCACATTTTATCTAATGCTACTGTGGTCAACTACCTTCTTGAATGCAGATTCATGTTGAGCCTTCTCCAGTCACTTCATTATGGTCAATGAACTGGTTCATTTTGGTACAAAGTCTGAGGACAATGCAGCATAGGAGCTCAGTCATGGGGTGGTAACTTTCTTTCATAGCATGCAATTGATTTGCTTGATTATACAAGTGAATTTTAAACATTTTATACATATGCAATGGTGGGGTTCGTGCTTCTCCTCACCTGTAGTGTCTTATCCACTTGTTCCAGTTGAAGGATGTTTTTTCACCCTGGGCTGGTATTGTCAAGCCATTTGGACAGTTGTATACTGTTGTACAGAGAAGTCTATCCACTTTGCATCTCTCATTTTTTCATTATATCAATGCTTTTGCCTGGGTGGTCTCATCCCAGACTTTATATCATCACCCTAAAAATGAAGGACCTAACATGATGCCTGGTAAAACTCAGCTTGTTACCTGTAACTTAAGTTGTCTGTTTCTTCTGAAACATACATTTTAAATACTTTAAATACTTTTAATAATATAAAGATCTTAGGTTGGACAGTAAAAGTAATTTACCTATCCAAAAGTCCTGAAACCATAGCTGTGCATGTTTTCTTGAAGAAATGTTCCATTCAAAAAAATTACAGGCTCACAAGGTTGGAAAAACTATTCTCTACCTTTGAGGTTCAGTGCTATGTACCTGCAGGCTGGAGTCTTTTGCACAGTGCTGAGTTTTCTAGTTTAAGTCTTGAAATAACATTCAGCCCTGGCAAGAGAAATTTCCCTTACCCAGGGTCTGTAGTAACCCTTAAGCAAGTTTTGTTTTTTTCACGTTAGATCATAATATTGTTATGTGAAGGATAATTTAATAAATCAACATTACTTAATATTATTACAGATAATGATTCACAATAGACTGGGAGAAGCAAGAAGACTGAGCAAGGCAAAGGGAGCCCAAATTTAACTCGAGCCATATGTTATCTCAGAAAATCAAGACTATAGCAACTATTACTAACACCATAATTTTAATTTAAGCATGAATATCGATGTAAGGTTTCAAATAAGTATAAAACACTAAGTTTGTGTTTAATAACTTTATTTCAGTTACATGCATTATGTTCTGAAAAGAGATGAGGCTGTATGCAAAAAGTGTAGTGTGTACTTCTGCTTTGCCAGTAGGGCCAGACCACTACAAAGAAGATTGACTTAGGAAAAAATATGCAAGCCTGGTAGAAGTGGAAAATACAGGGACAAATGTAAATCACTGCATAAGGAAAAATATTAACAGATGATGATGGTTATTCCTTCACTATTTATGTGCTTAAAGGATCTTTGTTTTCTCCTACCTCACTCTGAAATATAAATTGTAAAACCTGCCAATAAACTCAACTTCTTACCTTTTATTCTGAATCTGTTCCATTGTGTGTAGGGTAGAAATTGCACTGAATTGGCTCTTAACCAGGGTGCTGTGAAATCTTTTTTAAGAGTGCCTAGAGGCAGTATTAGCACTTGCACACAATTGACAAGATAAACTCAGAGATTTCAACCAGGAATCCATAGAGCCAAAAACATTTCAACCTGTTAGAGCCTTCCTGAGTTCTTTACAACAGAATAATTGCTGTATCATTTTTCTAATAAGAAATATATGAAAGCTAAGAGCTGCCACTTTGAGGGATGCCCTGAGTTTAGTAAGGGGTGCCTTGATTCTAAAATACTTGAGAATCATTGCTCTATAGTCTACCTTAAATATGCTACTTGTTGTATTGTAAGTACAGAGCAGCTACAGTGAGGAATAGCAGTAGCCACCTCTTGATATTCCTCTTGTTACCCCTTTTCTTAACAAACTGTCTTTGAAAAGTCTCCCCAAGCTCCCTGGGATTGGCTTTATTTTGTTAATATCAGCAATTTCACAGATGGTCCATCCACAGCATGTCCATAGCTCATGTGGAATTGGGGGTCAGCAGCACAACCAATTCTTTGGCTAGGGACAGAAGCTACTCATAAACTGGTTTAAGTGATCAGAAACCGGTTTAAACCCATAACAGAACAGAAGCTCAGTGCACATAAACCAGTTTCAAAATGGCTGAAACTGGTTTAAAATACACCTGGTGGAATGTAGTCAGATCAGTGCCCCACATTGAGGGAGGGTTTGGGGCTGGGACCAGGGCTGCCCAGCTGGGGCAGGGGGACATGGGACACAGGTGCAGCTCACTCCGGGCAGGCACAGCAGTGCTGGGAGTGGGGGCTATGCCCTGCTGCTGCTTGCCTAGCCACCCAGACAAGCAGTGCACAGTGGCAGGAGCCACCAGCCTCCCCACGCCCCCTGGATGAGCCATGGTTTTGCCCCACCTCACCCTGGCTGGACAAGCAGTGGCAGGGCATGGTAGGGGCATGTGCCCTGGATCTGTGTGGGGAGGCTGAGGCCAGGGCTGCACTGGACTGTGCTCTGGGCAGGGGGTGGGGGCTATGGGGAATTTTAGGGTGGCTGCAGCCCCGCATCATTAAGCCCCACTCCACTGCCTGCCCCACACAGATCCAGGGCACATGCTCCTACTATGCCCTGCCACTGCCACCACTTGCCCAGGAGGCTGGAGTGGCTTCCCCTGCTGCTTGCCACTTCTCTGAGGTGGTGCAGTGCCTCTTCTCTGTGCCCGCCCCCCCCCCGGTTTGGGTGAGCTGCGGCAGGGCATAGCCCCCGCTCCCAGCATCACCACACCCGCTCAGAGTGAGCTTCACCTGTGTCCTGCACCCCTCCACCCTGGCTGGGTGAGCAGTGGGAGGACAGAGACCCCGATCCCAGCACCTTTTGCCTGGAGCGCAGTCCCGTGCAGATCCAGGGCACATGCCCCTCAGCCCCCATGCCCTCCCAGACGAGTGGCACACAGTGGCGGGAGCCACCTTACCCCCTCCTCTTTCTCCCCCATCTAGACTACTTGCCCCAGGTAGACGTGCCCCAGGTAGACCCATCTAGACTTGCAGCCCCAGCCACAATCCATCCCTTGCTGTAGGGGCATTGATCTGCCCCCCGCATGCCCTTTCTCTCCCTCCTCCCCCCATCACAACAGCCTTACCAGCTGGACGCAGCTGTGTTGAGTGTCATAAAGGCAAAACTTGCATCAGAACCTTGAAACAGGGTGTCGATTTACAAATGTCATAAATGCCATTTGTTGTAACTTGAAAGGTTTTAAGTCAAGGACTGCCTGTATATCTGCATGGGACAAAGTATTATTGAGTCATGTTCCCTGCAAACTTCTAGTGGGCCAGGTCTTCTGTTCACAGACATGATGCTTCTTGTAGGGAACGTTGTGCTTTATACTTGTTTCTTCCCCATGAATAGGTCTATTTTTGAACGAGGCCTGTGAAGGGCTGGAGTGTACACAGGCAAAGCTGGCATACACAGGCTACTGGGAGAGGATCATGATGCAGATGGGCAGATAGCAGTGTCTGAGCATGAAGCTTGTTGGAGTAAAGGCTGTGTATGCTAGTTTAGGCTCTGTCCCCACTCAATCAATGAGCCATTCTGTCAATTGACTCCCTCAGCTGCCTGAATAGAAATGCAACTGCTGCTATGAGTAGGAATCAAAGCAGGGTGCTTTTATTCTGGGCAGAAAACCAACTTTTCCACTGAAGACACACATCCCAATTTTGGGGGGCTGTTTTTTGGGAAAAAGCATGTGGCTAAATATGGTATATCACAGGCTGGGGTGAGTGCCATGCCCCATGCTGCCCGGGGCTCCAGTTGTCTACAGTCACCCCAGCCCATGCTGGAGCAGCCCAAGGAGCAGCCAACATCAGCTGCCTGCACTAGGGCATGGCACAGCCCAGGAGCAGAGGTGAGTAGGGACAAGCAGATCCCAGGCGTGGGAGGACAGGCAGAGCACGGTGCAGTCCAGCAGCTGCAGGCAGCTGGCGCCAGCTACTCCCAGGGCTGCTGCAGCCAGAGCTGGGGTGAGTGCTGCTTTGGCTCTGCTTTGCTGCCCTCTGGAATTCTGGGAGTGGCACCCCTCCCCCCAGGCCTTCCCTAGTTCCAGCCTCTCTCCTTCCCTCACTACCATAGGAACCTATCCCTATTTGTTACATTGTAAAGTGGGTTCGCTTTATGCAAATTTGATTTATGCACTGTTCTCCGAGAATGCATGTACTGCATAAATTGTGGGAAACCTGTAGTGGGAAGGACTTATGTGAGATCCTACATACTGCTGATTCTCCTCTCACATATCTATAACATTGTAGAGCCTACTTAGGGTTAGCCAGGAAAAACATGAGCAACCATGAGATGCTTGATTGAAGCCACTGAGAGCAGAGCAGCAGCTGGACTCTGATGAGTCAACATCTTCATCGCGGACTTGGACGAAGGGGTGAAAAGCAAGCTATCCAAGTTTGCTGATGACACCAAACTGTGGGCTGAGGTGGGGACACCAGAGGAGAGGGAGAGGCTGCAGCAGGATCTGGGCCGACTGC
>JAGPOW010003685.1:61268269-61297495 GCA_030014935.1 Caiman crocodilus
CAGGCGGATCCCAACTATACGAATAACACCACTGACCATCCTCCCCTTGATATTGCGAAACATCAAAGTCGTGGCGGGCGAGAAAAGGGGTAAAGGAACATCTCGGGAACTACCCACGACCCAGGGGCCCATAGGGGTCACAGTAGCCTAGGAAAGGGATACAGAGCTGTTCCTGGCCCCATGATGGACCATCCTAGCCTGGTCTAAAACACAAAGGGGCTTCCTGGAAACATGGCCCTGGGAAGAAAGAGACCCTATCTGGCACTGTGGCAACTGGGGAATGGAAGTTTGAGTGATGCCAGGTCCCAGGACGAGACCCACATGATCCCAGCCTAACCCAGGTGATTCCTCTTGACCCAGGGTGCATGAATCATAGTCAGAGAGTAGAAGCTGGGAGTCTCAGGAGGAAACCCTAAAGGGACATCAGAAGTGGTGAAGGCAGAGAGCACTCGATGGCAAGTGAAGATCATGGTGGCCGAGGGGCAGGTCACCTGGCCATATTTCATTATTTTTGTGTTGGATGGTCTTATAGGAATTCCTGGTAGTCATCCAGGGAGGGACTGCACCTAGGTCCTGGCTGAGAAGCCTTAACAGTCGGGGCTAGAAACTACATCCACTTCTGGAGGCCTGTGGTTAGAGGTGGAGGGGTGGAAGAGCCCCCATTGTAGGTCCAGTAGGGCTGTACCAGAGGCTTTGTTGTATTACTTGCAACTGTGGGACCATCCCTGTTGGTAGAGCCTTCTTCTGCCTTTGGGGTGGTATTCTAGCTGAACTTTCCATCAAGTCATGGTGGGGGAGTGCCCCAGAAGGGTCGGAGACTTTTCCAGCAGGCCCACAATGAGGGCCAAGCCTCAAGGGAGAGGTGCTGGTATACCTTGCAACACTTTTTATTTAGTTTTATCAGAAAACTGATAACCTGAAACTGATTTTTTTTCAGAATTCTGTAGTTTTCAGCTATCTTTTCAGTTTTCAGCTGATTTTTTAAAATTTTTCAGTGAAAAGTGTGGACATTTGCCACGACAATTTCTTCAAAATGATTGTTTTAATCTATTTTCATATTCTTTAACTAGCTCTACAACCCCCGCCCAAAAAAAAGGAAAAAATCCAGATCAGCTTCAAAATTGACAGTTTACATCTGTGCACAGTCTAAATTTAATCCCATGTGTAATGAGAACTGAATATATTTGGGACTTCTGAATATATATCAAGATAGCAATAGTCTGTCACATCAGACAGACTGAAAGATTAAACACACTTTATTGGACTTCCCAGCCTTATAGCTTGGGCCTTTGACCATGATTTCACCTGAAAGAGTCTTTGGAGCCATGTCAGAAGTTGGCTCTCTAAAGCAGCATAAGGCTTATCAAAGGGCTGCTGGAGCAAATAGGTTTGCTTTGTTTGTTTTTAATAAATAAATAAGTAGAAGTGAGTGCCAGATCCTGACATCCAGTAAGGCCACTCTATACTACTGGATGAAGCTGCATGAAGCATCCTTAAAACTGATCCAACCAAGGACCCAGAAATAACTTTCAACTGGATGGCTATGTGACCAACATAGAGTCAAAGGAGCCATAAAGTCAGCATAGGTTAGAGAAGTCTTAAAAGCTGCTCTAAATTGTACCAGTGACCATGCCAATCCTTGGCAGCTCCATTTATTGAAGTAATAGTACAGTGACGTTTCACCCTTGGAGTGCAGCTCATCTGGACCAGTGTCAAGCTTCTGCACTCAGCACAGGAACAACAGCTTTGGAAGCTGATAGACTGGCAACAGCTAATCTTCCTGTAAAAGCAAAGAGCAGATGAGGGATTACTTTGTTGCCAACACTGTGGTCCAAAACCCTCCTGAGCACCACGACTCATTATTCAGCAGTGCAGCTGCTTTCCGGTAGGACAAGCTTTTTTAATGTGTGCTGCAGAAATTAGGCCACCAGAAGGGAATGGATGGTCACTAGGAGAAGGACTCTCTCGCTAAAGTGAATGTTCATCTGAGAGATTAAGTGCTATAAGCAATGGGCCTGGAGTTAACTGCCTTCAGGAGATGACCATGCTCTCTAATGGATTCTTTTGTGTGAATGGTTTCCTGGGCACCTGTAACTGCATTTGCTTCTCGTTAGTGCTATGCCCTTGCTCCTCAGGGAAGCAGGCATCCCCCTCTCACATGGTGGGCACCTGTTGGTCACAGTTCTTTAAACCTTAATTGGAATCCAATAAGTTGTTTGGTGAGAGACTAGCAATGTGAATGGGAGCTTCCCATCCCAACTAGGTTTGTTCTGCCATGAACAGTACTAATGTCTTCCTCTCTCCAGCAGTAAGAAATAGTCCTAAGCTGCTGAAGGTGGAATGCAGAGACATAGACAGTCCTGTCAGATGCCAGAGGTCCGGATGGTTGCTGCGGCTGTGTTCAGGTGGAATGCAGACTTTACTTTGGCCTTAACCTTTAAACGATGACTAAGAGTAACTGAAATGTGTCTACCTAAGCACCCAACTGCAGAGGCACTGGCTGCCAAACAATATCTCTTAAAATGTTACAGCTAATGCTTCTGTTATTGAAGAGAAAATAATATAGGAATGGCCTGATCCCAGTCCCAGTGGTCAAGGCACACATGGCAAACTCCCATCTTCTTCCTACAGCCATGGTCTCCAACTCAAGGTGGGACATGCAGCCTGGGCAGCAGAGGGGAGGTGGTGCTGTTGCTTCTGTGTCACCTGTAGATATGCCAAGGAGATCCACTTTGGGCCAGGCAGTGCAACTATTTCCTGTTCTCTTGGCTCCTTCTGAAACTTCCCATTTCATGGCAATTGATGCCAGCAATGGACTTTGCTTTACAGCTTGAACAGGAAAAGTAAAGTAATGGCACTTAAATAGAAGGAAGCCTGAATAGCATGTATGCATTAGGAATCAAGTCAGCTTCAGTCAGCTGTTAAACTTCTGTAGGCCAACTTCAATCCATCTGAAACATGTTTCCACAAAGGCTGTCCCAGTTTAGCTACATGTGCTTAAACAATCTGCTTTAATTAATCCAGGTACAGTTCTGGTATGTAGCCAAGCCTGGATCTAAAGATGACTGGCATTGCTCGCTTGTTGGAAAAGCTGCAAGCAGGAAAGTGTGTGAAGGTATAAGACATCATGTGGTATCCTAATTTAACATTCAGCCAGCCTTAGCCCTCTGGTACATAAATTATACCCACATACTCTCCCAGTGAATGGGAAAGAAGCCTAAGTGGGCATAATTTGTATATTAGCCTCCCCGTCTCTTCCCCCCCCCACAACCTCTGGAATTGACTCATGTCTCCATAAGGAAACATCTCCATGCCAATCTTGTTTTAACAGAGGCATCACCTAGTGCCAAGTGTGCCTTTTGTAACAGAAATCTTTCCCCTAGAGACTGGGCTAAAACCAGCAGTTCATCTTACATGCTTTAGTTGGTAGTTATTTTGACAAAGAGCTGAAGACCCTATTTCTCCATTAACAAAGTGAGCCAGCCAGGCTTCTTGCTCTCGCAGCTGTAACCTTGGCTACTGTTGCTTATTCTCTTCTGTGCATGTAGAATACATTTGTGCAGTGAAGCTTTTAGTTTGGTCTAATTTCCTGTAGCCTGTAACATGAACTTCTCATCAGGCAGTGGAAGATCTGAGTCACCTGATACTCCTACTCCATTAGATGGAGGAGAATTGAGAGTAATAATGAGAAGCAAAAGGTGTGGTCTTTTCTTGTCTTTACTAGCCATTCCTAACACAACAGGCAGCTGCCTTCACCCAGCCAGTAGGTCCTTATGTGGTGTAGTGAATCATCCACCACAGCTCATGTGGAGACAAGAATACTAGGTGTTCTGGGTTTGCACACCTGGAGAACAGAGCCTCCAGGTACTAAGAGTTCTCATTGCTAAAATCCTTGGCAGGCAAGTATGTCCAAAAAACCCATAGCCTGGTGCAATACATTCTTGCAGAATGAATTGGTGGCATATCAAGCATATGGGAAAGAATCCAGAGTTCCTGCTCTTCCTACATAGAAGAAAAGATGAAAAAATCCTACCCCTAGTGACTTAGCCATAGCAGTGGAGCTCCTTGCATGCCCAATCCTGTATTGAATTCTTGTTAATCCACTCCCTTTTTGGTACAGTACAGTTGCAAAACAGCAGGATGCAGAGGAAACAACCATCTGGAATCACTTCTGTGCTACTGACCAGTCTGAATCCTGGGATCCAGCAAGACATGTAAAAGGGTGTGAATGCCCCTGTCTCTAGACCATCTGGCACCACCAGCATGGTAGTTTAAGGATGGCAATTGTAAGCCTTTTTCACTGAAACTAATGCAGTATCACCCTAAAGAAAATGAGGATGGATTTTCATTTCTTACTATGCCTTGCATGGCCTAGGGACATCTCACATCCCTATACAAGGAAGGAGGCTGCTTTGCTGGTTAGGTCTGGTGAAAGGGAGTGCTTAGCACTTGTACAACTCTTTGCATCTTTTATTTAGTCAGAAAAAGAGGACAATGAGCTGAAGAATGTGGGCTTAATAGAAATACCCTTAGGTGGATACATGCTTGGTTGAATACTGCAAGGAAAGTTTAAATAGCAGTGAACTGATGCCAGACTAGCAAGAGGCAGTTCTGAGGCCCCATGTTGTTTACATTATTTAGTAGTGACTTGGAGGGAAGAACAGAGAGTTTACTGATCATCAATGTAGAGATGCCACAAAACTGAGAGGGGTTGAAAGTCTACTGGAACATAGGATTAAAATTCAGAGAACTTTTGATAATTTGGAGACTTGGGAAACAAAATTCAAAAAGAAAAAGTAAAGAGTGCTCTTTTGATCCTGGGGTGTAGGTTGTAGCCGTGTTGGTCTAAGGACATAGGCAGACAAGGTTCTTTGGGTAAATCTGATATGGAAGCGTGCACACCAACTGCAGATGCTTCCTCAGCCTGACAAAGGGCGTTTAAACCCAAAAGCTTGCTAAGAAGATTTTTTCCAACTATTTGAGTTGGTTTAATGAAAGATATCAGATTTACCCAAAGTACCTTGTCTACCTATTTTGATCCCTACACCCAGGGTCAAAACTGAAATGCACATAGACAGAAAGGGGAAAACTGACTTGGCAATAATAATACCAAGAAGGATCTGGAAGTTACTATGAATCACAAACTGAAGACGAGTTAGCAATCTGATGTGATCACAAGAAACTCAAATGAAATTTTGGATTGCATTAACAGAAGCATTGTATGAAAGATGTGGAGAGATGATAGTACCACTCCAGTAAGGCCTCAGGTGGAGTATCATGTTTAATATTGGGCACTGAGTTTTAAAAGGGTGAAGAGAAACTGAAGAGAATCCAGACAAGAAATGAAGACAATGAAGTAGTGGAAAACCAAGCCATGCAAGGAAAATCTCAAGGAACTAGGGAAGTTTTCTTTGAAAAAATGTATATTAAGGAAAGGGCATAACAGTATTTTTCAAATATTAGAAAGGTCATCACAAAGAAGAGAGTGGAAAATTGTTCTCCCTTGCCACAGAGAGCAGAGCACGTGGCAGTGGGTTTAGATGGCAGCAAAGCAGATTTAGATTAAATCACAGGATAAACTTCCTAACTGTAAGAACAGTAAGTTAATGGAAAAAGCTGCAAAGGGAAGTTGTGGAATCTCCTTTACTGGATGTTTTGAAGAGGCTGGATTAGCATGTTTATAATGGTTTAGGAATAGCACGTGCTGCAGATAGACAGGTAGTTGGACCAAGTGGCCCTTGAGGTCCCTTTCTATTCTAAGAAGTGGTTTTTGTATCTGTGGAAGATGGAAGGTTCAAAAAACTCTCTGGTGGGAAATGTATGGAATAACCTGTTCCCAGGGAAAGTTTCTTAACTCAGACTAGCTAGAGACTGGCAGATACTGGGAGAACCAAAGGATCATGGGAAGGAGAATCTCCACTCCAGGCAGAAGCTTCAGAAGCAACAGTGGAAGTGAGGAAGTCCATTTTATCAGTTCCAGTGGTTTTTCCTCACCTGGTGCAGCTTCTAAATGGGAAATCCACATGGGCTGAGTTTTGTGAGGAGAGGTTAGGTGTGCCTGCTGCGGGGTTCAGCGTGTCATTTGGGTGAGAAAGGGCCATGCAGACTCAGAGGAGGACCACCCTTTTTTAGCACTAACTTCTGCCCTAGCAGGTGCAAACTTTGAGTAGCCACCTGGGGTGTATTTCCCTCTCCTTTTAGCCTCTTCCATTAGTTTTTCCCTTCTCTCATTTCGCATAGTCTCTGCTGCTTCCTCTGCAAAGTAGAAAGATGTATTAAGAGACAATGCTGCCCTGTATTCGTTCTGGTACTGACAGCAATGAATACAGCAAATCATGCCATCTGTGACAAATATAATTAATAGCCTCTCTTTCTTTGTGCTAAAGGATGTCTATTGGTGTAGAGAAGAGGAGAAAGGCAAGTTATTCAATCTTTCCTGCTGTCTGCTTTCACAGCCAAAGCTTGCCTTCATTTCTGTCCCCACGGTACACTAGAATTCAGTACACAGCCCACCAGAAGAATTCTGAAGTAGTGCGGTGGAAGAGGAAATGGTGTAGGGGAATTAGTAGCTTTATACCATATATTCTTCAGTTCCAGTGCCAGATCCCTGGAGTGCCAGCTGCCCAAGACCATGTACGTGAGTCCCAAGACTCAGCTCCCAAGATAGAGTTTGAGCTGTAAATTGGAAGAGTTTTTCTGACACTCAGAAAGGTTGTAAATAAGCGAGAGTCTGAACCTTAATCAAAGGAACAGCAATGTTACTGGCAAAAGTGAGTAATTTAATCCACATGTCCAAACACTTTTCTAAAACTGAATTGCACTTGAGGTTTAGAAATCTCAGACATGTGTTTTCTCCCTGTTAGGGTGATTTTTATCTACGTGCAGGCTCTTGTGCATAGGCAGATGAGCTAACACTTCATTGCCATTGACATTATGCCCTTCCAGGACACCTACTGCTTTGGTGAGGGTTCTAACCTAATTGTATGGTCACCAGAGGTCTTGTGTGGAGGTTATGAAAAGAATCTGAGCTTCTGAGACCTCTTTGAACTGAAATAAACCTTGAAACCTCATGAGATTTACTTATTGCTAATCTAAGAATGCCTGGGAAGCTTCAGGCAGACAAGGTTCCTTGAGTGAATATGATATGGAAGAGCACACACCAACTGCTGAAGCTTCCTTAGCCTGACAAAGGATTTTTTGAACCTGAAAGCTTGCTTAATAACTATTCTCCAACCATTTGGGTTGGTCTAATAAAAGATATCATATTCACCCCAGGAACCTTGTCTGCCTATGTCCTTAGACCAACACGGCTACAACCTAAACCCCTTGGAAGCTTCAGGTAATTTGCACACACACGCATGCATGCATATGTGCACACACACATGCACACACCTCTCATGCTGAAAAAAAGGCTGCCTGGTCTTTGACTTGATGGCTTTTCAGCAAGTCCCATTTCTGAATTTTTCTGAAATTCCATGCTGTGATGGGACAGGATGATTTTTCAAGTTTGTGAGCAGCCTGAGAGTTCTGACCTCCAGTAAATGTCATGATACTATTAAAGATGTGAATAATAGGCCTGTGCAAATAAGGAAGTATTTGGTTCAGATTCAGATTCAGAGTCAGCCAATTTGGAGGACAGTGATTCAATTTGGAGATTTGGATCACTGTCCTGAATCAATTCAGCTAAATCATCTTTGGAAGATTTGGTGCCGATTCAGAGATTCAACCATAGACTATAATAGGGAATCATTGAAATACCTATAACTTTGTCATTTTTTGGCAGATTTGGATGAAAACAGCAGAGATGATAGCCCCTTCTGAGGGCATGAGGCCTGCTAAGTTTCAAGGAGATAGGTACAGGGGTTTCTGGAAAACTGTACCTCAAGGTGCTGATAAGCAAAACTTGTGACATGTGACTTTGTGTGTGTAAGGCGCAGCGGGGTGAAAACTGCAGGAATGGCAGCCCCTGTTCTCATCCTCACAACTCCACTGCAACCAGTAAGCCTCAGGCCTCTCAAGGATCTTACAGGTCTGGGCTTTCCCCAGCCAGGACTGTGCAGTGGCTGGAGGTTATCAGGTGCCTCCTGCTTTTACCGGCCTTTCACCAGGGAGGTTTATGTTCCTGGCATTTCCTGGGGCTGCCACACCACTGGCAGTCCCACCCAAATCTCCTGACCCTGGCAGGGTGCAGTCTTAGGTCATGCCCAGGATGATGTGGGCTGCCTCCTCCCCATATAGCCCCAGCCCTTATACCTCCAAGTTCTTCCTAGCACGGGAGCTCAGCAGGGAGATGTTCGTCCCCTGCTGGCTGGTAAGAAACTAAACTGCTGCCTCCAGCTCTGAAAGCAGGGCATTAAATTACTTTCCTATCCTGCTACATACATTGCCCCTCATGTGGGCATGAGGGAGGCCTGCCAGGTTTCAGGCAGAATGGTGCAGGTGTTTCTGTGAAACTGCTCCTCAGACAGCTGAAAGCAAAACTTGTATCATTTGTGTGTGTTAAGGGGTGTAGGTTGTAGCGGTGTTGGTCTAAGAACATGACCCAGACAGGGTTCTTAGGGTCAATCTGATATCTTTTATTAGACCATCTAAATAGTTGGAGAAATTCTTCTTAGCAAGCTTTCAGGTTTAAAAACCCTTTGTCAGACTGAGGAAGCATCTGCAGTTGGTGTGTGTCTGTTCCTGGATGGAAGGAATAGTAAAAAAGCCAGAGGCTGACATGCAATGCAGGCAAGGAAGCCAGTCAGTGAAAATGGAAATGGAGGAGTTGGGGGGTGAGGGACAGTCTGGGATAGGGGGGTTCCAGCTTCTTTACTATTCCTTCCATCCAGGAGGAGCACACACACACCAACTAGATTCTTCCTCAGCCTGACAAAGGGTCTTAAATCCAAAAGCCCATGCCTCGCAGATGGCATCCCAGGCAGCTAAGCTGAGCTCACCTTGAACCTCAGAACTCCACTGCAACCAGCAAGCCTCAAACCTCTCAAAGATCTAAGGGGTCTGGGCTTTCCCCAGCCAGGACTCTGTGCATACCTGTGGTGGCTGGAGGTCATGGCGCCTTCTACCTGCCTTTCACCAGGAAGCTGCTTGGCCCTGGCATTTCCTGGGGCTGCTGCACTGCCAGCAGTCCCACCAGGCCTCCAGGCCCTGGTAGGGTGCAGTTTTAGTGGTCATGCCTAGGACCTGGGACCTCCTTCTTTCCCATAGCCCCAGTCCATACCTCCAAGTTTGTCCTAGCACAGGAGCTCAGTAGGGACATGTTCTTCACCTGCTGACTGGTAATGCAGTGAGTGCCACCTCCAGCTCAGAGAGTGGGGCATGAAATGGTTTTAAAAATAACAAACAGAAATAGGTGCAAACAGAGTGAGGAGGGTGGCACTCACTCCATCTGCAGGTGGAGCTTGGGCAACCCCAGCAGCGGGAGTTTCACCTTGAGGAACACCAGCTGCTCCACCAAACCAGGATCCAAGGAGGTGCGGTGGGGTGTCACAACATCCCTAGCAATGCTGAACACCCTTTTACTTGGAACACTGAGTTGGTGGACAGAACAGGTGTTCCCAGGTAGCAGAGGCCAGATCCTGCCACATCTGACTGCAGGTTGCCCAATAGGCCATGAGGCCACAGTCCAGTGGCTCCACATCCTTGGTGAGATAGGTAGCCACCAAAGCCTCGGCACTACCTGCCCAAGGCTGAGGTTTGATGTGTCTGGATGCTAACACTGAAGCCATGCCCTTGGCCCACATTGGCAACAGCTGGTGTGGAGGAAACTGGCTGGTGTTGGGAGTCCGGGCATGGGAAATTGGATCCCACTCTTCCATGTCCCCTCACCTCTGCTCTTCTGTTCACCTGCACCTCCATCCAGTGATTGAGGGTTTTGATGCTGCCAGTACACATGCTCCCCTTTACCCTTGGGTCCCACCAGCATATGGACCGTACTGGACCACAACAGATCCAGCCGTTTTTTGATGCCCTCCTTCAGCTGCTTCACCAGTGCCTGCACCTCTGGGGAAAGCGGTTTGCCTCAGCCAGGAACACTGATCCCCTGGAACTTCTCCATTTGGTTCTGAAGTTCCCTCATTAGGGGGATCACCTGGCTGAGGAGGGCGTTGGCAGTGCTGACCGTCTTGGTGGCCTCAAGGAATGGCTTGAGGACCATCAAGATCTGGGAAATGGTATCCCACTCCACTTTGTTAATGGGGCTGTTTATCCCAATCTCCCTGAGGAAGGCTATCTCATGGATGGCCTTCCAGCATCAGGTATATGGAGTTCCACCAAGTCTCCACATCCTGCATGAGTTTGTGCTGCAGGATGCTCAGCTCTGCCTGTTTGTCCTGCAGCATCTTGCCCCCCTTGATGCTGTGGTGGAAGTATCATAGTATCATAGTAAGTAGCCCACCATCTTCTTGCATTTTGAAATCAGCTGGGTGGTAGTGATGGCACCATCTCTAGCAGCCCTGTCCCCTTCCAAGACATCCTTGATTATGAGGTGTAGTTTCTATACCACACAGCAGATGCCAACAAAGTTGTCATCATGGACCACCTTGACCATATTGGCCTCATTGTTGGTGACCATTAACCCGCTGGTGAGCTTGACCTGCCCAACAAGCCACCCCTACACCATGTGGTTCATGGCCACCATGATCTCCCTTGCCATGTGGGACTCATCCATCACCTCAGCTTAAAGGAGAGCCCGCCAATGGCCTGACTGATTGCACCACTGCCCTGTGAGGAATAGGTAGACATGATTTCCTTCCCGCTGCTCCAGATGTCCAAGGTGAAGTGCAAGGCTACCTGCAGCCCTGCCTTGCACAACTGCTCCCTCAAGTACTCCCCGCATGCTTTGTACAGGGAGGGCACTACCATCATGCTAAAGGTGAACCCTGGATGCGCTACTAAGGAAAAGGGCTGGTCATCCAGAGCAAGCATCTCCCCAATGCTCTGGGTTACCTTGCTTGCCTTTGCAATGCACCCCACTTTGTCTGCAGCTTTCCCCTACCAGTCCAGGGTGGCCTGTATCTGCTTCATGGGGATGGGGGCTTTGGAGCAAGAGGAGAACTTCCCTTTAGGCATGCTTCCACTGGTACCAGGCTGAGGAAGAACAAGAGCAAGGGAGTGCTGCCTCCTGAGATGCAGCAGCATCACCGTGGTGGTGAAGTGTTTCACGTCCTTGCCCTGGCTGATCTGCCTTTGGCAGTGCTGGCAGATAACATACTTGGTATCATCTGCCACCTCAAAATGATCCCACACTACACTACCCCTACCCCCCTGTTTCTAGGTTGAGGGTGGGGATCCTGCCTTATCCTCCACCTCAGCAGGCTGAAGCACAACAACAGGAGGAACTGACTCACTTGCCTCCACAACCTCAGCCTTAACCTCAGCCTCCTCTGAGGTGCTTTCTGGACAAGGAGACCTGGCTCTAGGGAAACTTTGAGGGGTGTGTGTCATGGGATGGGGTCCTAAAGGATGGCTGTGATCTCCCCAAGGCCCCTTTACCATGCCAAGTTGGCCTGATGGGTACCCTCTATTCTCACCCACCACATCTTTGATAAAATGATTAATAGGGAGGCTGCCTTTAAGTCCTCTTGGACACGGTCTTGATTAATCCTCTGGACCCCCATGGGTTTCCGGACCTCTGGTGAATCCCACTTCAAAAGTAGATGTCACAATGAATGTTTCAGGGCACCCTAGCCTTATGGGCTATGCATGGCTCCAACCACCCCTTTGCCATGCCCCAAGCCTCACAGATGGTACCAATGTTGTCCGGTCTAGGCCTTGTTGTAATTTGGACCCCTTGTCCTCCCTGGGCTCTCCACAGCCCTATCTCACTCTGCATCTCACTGGTGCCTGGGCTGTCTGCAGCCCTGCAAAGTGCTGTGCCCTCTCTGGCACCGGGGTCTGTGCACCCCAAAATGCTGTGCCCTCTCTGACGCTGGGGTTTGTGCACCCCAAATGTCACACCCTCTCTGGTGCCAGGGTCTGTGCACCCCAAATGCCATGCCTTTTCTGGTACTAGGGTCTGTACCCTCAAATACTGCACCGTCTCTGGTGCTGGGGTCTCCATGCTACTATGGGCCCCCAATGAGGACTCCTCCTTCCCCAAATAGCCTCATTCAAACCATCGGTCTTATAAACAGAAATCAACCTGCAAGCCCCAAGTTTATAACATAAATTCAAGCTGTCCACCTATAACATCATTTGAGCCACACCGGGGGTGCTCTGTCCCTCAACAGTATTGGAAGCTGCACCTGCAGTCAGGCCTCTCCCCTTTGCTTACTCTGGGAGAGCTCCTTCCCCCTTTGTTGCTGGCAGGGAAATGCCTTCCTGGCCTCTGGCCTGGGGTTTATATATGAGCTAGGCGCTGCCCCTTCTGGTCAGCTGACCACTGGCAGGTGTGGGCCCACTAGCTTATTCTGGCTGCCCTGGCAACCAGCAGCTGGGGCTCCCAACTCGCTGCTAGGGCTCTCGCCCTAGCAGCTCCAGCCCTTAAAAAGGAGCAGGAGCTTCCTAGTGCCCTGCAACAGTGTGGAGCACGAACTCAGATTCCCCCTCATTCCCCAGAATTTCTTGTGCTATGGCATTCAGGTCTCCTGCTTCCAGATCCAGCTCCACTTCTGGCACTGGGAGGCTCACACTGGGAGATAAAAGTGGGGTGTCATTCTGTTGCTGGTGGCTATTTCTGGTGTTTTGGGAGGTGGTGCAGGTGCAGGGACAGGTACTGCTCCCACCTCCTTGCTCCCACTGGCAGCAGAAAAGTAATCACTTCGAGGAAAGAGGATGCATCTATGCTGGGGCGGAGAGGGGAATTTGCAGCTCTGTCTCTCTGCCTACTCCCTCTAGCCCCTCTCCCTCCCCTGCCAAAAGACCTGGCACCTGCCTTTCCCGCACGCTTCATATTAATCTTTCCTGTGCTGGAAAATGTGTCTGTGTGCAGCTGTAATAGCTCTTCTTCTCTGTGTGTGTGTAGCTAACTAGTAATATTTTTTTCTTCTTTGATTACTATATGTGTCTGACTTCTTCTCTGTTGTGTTTACTGTATGTGTGTGTAATTAATAACAATTAATATCATCTCTCTGATTAAAGTATTTGTCTAATATCTCTCCTCTGTTTACTGTATGTGTGTGTAATTAATAATATTAATATCTCTTATTCTCTGTGTATGTATGTGAGTGTGTGTAATGTATGAGCTTTCCTGCATAGTGATGGATCACACTGCCAGGGAAAACATAGCTTTCTTTAAAGTGTGTGTGGGGGAAAATAACAAGAACAAATAAGAGGTTTTTAGAAGAAGAAGAAGTTGAAAGAAATGGATTGGATAGGAATAAGTATAGGTATTCTAGGCACGGGTAATTAGTAAACTGTATCCAATCCTTTCCAAGAACGGAAACTAGCAGGTGACTGACTAGGAAGCCAACCCAGTCCAGTAGTACCTTCCAGACATGGTTGCTCAGGCAGAAACAGGTCACAAAAGGGACAGAAAGGCTGCAGACAGAGGCTTATATGCTGTTTCTATGTACCTCCCTCAGAGCACTGTGATTGGAAGGGGACTCAGGGAAAGATCACAATCAATGGCCAGCTACAGATGTCATCTTTCCCCCCACCTGATCCCCATCCCTCTTCTCAGTTTCTGTTCCCCTCAAAGACTGCCTTCCAAATCTTTTCTGAATCAATTCAGTTTTTTTTCTCCTCCTGATCCAATATAGATTTGGTGATTCAGCCTCCAAATCAGGCTAAATCTTCTCCAAATCAAATCAGTGACCAAAGCTTCGCATACCCCTAGTGAATAAGGATAGCTGTGTCTAGTTTCCTAGATGATCCAGAACAGCTTTCCCCTGTGTTCCCTCACCTTCCAATAAAGCATAGAAAGCTGAACATCTCCCATTATTTTTTCTTGTGAACTGTGTCCTGCCCCAAGTAGTACTTTATGGTATACATCCTTATTTTAGTTAATAAACATGGTTTTAAGAGGTGCTAGATAAAATAGGAACATAGAAGTACTATCTTCAGCTATTGGCTGCACATTATGTGTGCTGCCTTTTCTGACCCCAAACCTGACATCACATACCCAGAGTTCTTCAGATCTAAAAACTTCCTATACTTTTTGTGTCCTTGTGATAAGGCATTTAGCAGAATTCAAAGATTCATTGCAATTTGACATGGCCAGGCCATGAACACTTCTGCTATGCCTTTGAACTGAAAATCTCCAGGCTGTCAAGGTGTTTTGTGTCATGAATTTTAATTCAGGCAGCAAAATAAAAGCAGAATAAATAGTTACCTCTGCTTACCTCCTTCAACTCTTCGTTTTGTGTAGCTCATTAAAGGGCCTGAGAGGGAAGTATGTCCCACAACGGAATGCTGGAAGAGGTTTTCCTGCCTGCAACTTAATTATCTAGGTGAAAAGTAATTAGGTGTACTATACACACTTCAAACACACGTGTCCTGCATTATCATTAAGATGGATTTCATCTTACTCAGAACACCTTCAAATTATCACCACTACAAACCTGCATTATAGGTGAACAGGAAAATAACAGCCCTGACTAAAAAGCAAATAAGGATGAAATATGTTCATGCCTTCACTTAAGGGCATTGAGTATGTGCCAGCTTCAGTGAAGCAGAGAGGGAAAAGCCACTGCCTTCTAGTGGCATTCTTCCTCAATCACTTCAAATGGATAACAACCCATTTCAACATGTGGAGAAATAGCATAGCATCTAGAACAGATGGACCATCCTGCTTCTCTCCCTCTCTCTCTGTCTCTCTCCCTTTCTTTGTCTCTTTCTCTTCCTTCCTTTTCCTTCCTTTCTTGTGTAGCACTTTCTTCAATGTGACATGAGATGTCACATGTTTGTATGCACACTTATCGTAGGCAGAGCTGACAACAATGCCTGTAGTTAAGGTTGCTATTTTCTACCAGAAGGGCTTGCTACTTTTAAAATGACCATATTTTAATCTTTTGGGTATCAGGCACCAGACCTAAGGGCACATAGATTGCCACACCTGTGCTCTCACTGGGGAGAGCAACTTGGTTGAAATGGAATCTCTTTTTCTATAAGCCCCAAGTCATGAAGGCACTTAAGGCTGTGCAGAACGTGAAGCACATCAGAGTTCCACTAGCTTTACTGCATACTCAGTAGAGTGCCCCCACTCGTGTCCAGCTGTGACTCAGAGGGAGCCATAGCAGCAGCCTTCAGAAGTGACATGAAGTGGCTGTTCTGTGCTGAAAAAAAGGCGTAGTGTTCAAGCTCGTCACACGTGGACATGGTCCTTCAGGGCTAGAGGTGAGTGAGTGGGGACGCTAACTGGGAAGCTGGGAATTTTCTCTTTCCAAAAGGATACTATTTCTATTCCAAGCTTTGCTAGGGCATGGGGAATTGGATTCAAAAGCTGTCACTCATCTGGGACTGTAGAAAGATACAATTTAGGAGCTCTCTCGCAGCAAGGACACAAAGAAGGCCATAGTCCTGCAGCAAACTGATTGTCTAGAACTCATGGTTGTTTGCTGCTGCAGTGCAGTTCAGGCACCCAGAGAGCGGGGTTCATTGGGCAGGCAGCTATAACAAGCAAATTGGCATCACCCATGAATTTTAAAGTGAGGCTTCAAAAATTCATCTCCACGCACATGCCATACTGCAGATATTGCACCTGTCTGAAAAGAGGTCCCTAAACCCAAGGTATGCCCAGGGGAGTATTAAAAGAATTTCAGAAAAACACATATGGCTGTCATTTAGAATCAGTGAGTTGCTCAATAATGGGCCAGGTCTGGCTGTGTTGCTCGTGTTCTCAGACCGTAATGACTGGACATGCCAAAATTCAGGGAGTTGTTTGTGGTCACATTTTTGTGTGGATGTTTTGCTCCTGAAAGCAAAGGATTACCTTAACCCAGAGAAAATATAGACCTACTTCTGCAAGAATTTACATGCACGCTGAACTTAAAGCACCTGAATAGGAGCAGTGGCTCCGAAGGGGACACTTCAAATGAGGAAAGTGAAGCAAGGCGTGGTAGAACCAATCAGTCCCTGCAGCACAAACCTGACAGTGCCTGCTGTCTGGCTGAGTTGGCCTCTATGTTACCAGCTTTTCCTGACAATGGCTGACAGGAGGCCCTGGGATGAGGAGACAAGAGACATTAGAGGGGGCAAACTACGCTGACAGCAGCAGGTCAAAGGAAGACTAATTTTACAAGGCTTTCAGTACATTACTCTGCAGAGAGATTTTTCCCTTGTTCTTTTTTTTTTAGTGTTTTGCCTGTCTTCAGAAGGATCCAGTTTTCTGAGATTGCCTGCAGGCATCTAGCAGGTAACTTGCTTGCTTGCTGGGGTTCAAAGGGTATACTTACTCTCCTTCATGCAACTGGGAGCAAAATCTAACCCTAGGAGATCTACTTAGGTTTCACCTTGTGCCTCTGCAGGGGATTAGGGGTAACTGCTTGTTGTGTGACATATCAGTTGTGCTGTGGTGCCCAGTTGACCACCATGGCCTGGTCTTACAATGTGGCCATTTCTGCTAACATCAGTGGAGTCAAATAGGTGTGAAACTCTAGCAGCAGTGAGAAAAATCTGGATCTGGAACTGTTCATTGCTAAGTGCAGGTCCATGTGACATTCAGCTGTTCACACCAGATCACAGAGAAAAGGTCCAGGGAGCATAGGTCATCCCACCCACAGCAATGTGGTGGTGAGAGAGGATGGGCAACAAGCCAACCCAGCCTTCACAACATCCTATGTTTTCCCTATACATCCAACTAGCCCACCCCTCTGTATATAATAAACACACGGAATCAATTTCCTTCTTCCTAAACATACAGCCCAGCTGTGCCTAATCTGCGGAAAACTGTTGTAATCTTAATGACTTGTCATTGTTCTGCCTGAATAAAGAGATCAAGGTCTGTGGTATGTGAAGCCGTATGTTGCCTCAGTGAGTCACTAGTGAACTCCACCAGGACCAAGCTCCAATATTTTATGAGGGAGCCTCTGAACCTTAGCTCAGCCTTGCTTTACCCACTCCCCATCGTGGTTCTGCCAGCTAGTTGCAGCTTTGCTGCTTTCTGTATCAAGAGCTATATTAACCTGGCTGGGTGCCTGGGCAAGGTTGTTGGAGCACTGCACTGAACTGTAGTACCATACCCCAAACTCGGCTCTGTGCTTTGAAAACCACAGTGGAGAATAATCCCATGAAAACTTTATAGAGAGTAAAGCAGGTTGTGAAAATGAACTCATGAAAAGGGCTGGATTTGACAACCCTTGAGGTTTCCTCTAACCCTATGGTTCTGCGATGAGGGCATTGCTCTTAATCTTTATCACCAACCACTGTGTCTAAGAGTCTGTTAGGAAAAGCATGTGTCAATTCAGAGTGTGTCCCCATGTGCCTCTAAAGTGAATACCCATAAAAGCAATTACGGCCTGCTAATTTATGGTATAACAATTCTTATTAGAAAAGCTTCTGCATCTCTGGTTCAGTTGGTCTGTAAACTACATCTCTACCTTGCTTTCTTCCAGACTTCAGATTAGCAGGGCTAATTGCCTCTCTCAACTCCTGGTATAATTAAGGTCACATAACCATATCCATTCCACCCTCTTTAATTCAGTTGCTCTTCTCACTTGGTGTTTTCAGCAACTATGCTGAGAATTTCCATTTTTGTTCTCTGCTAAGAACTTATGCTGTGTTTGTGCAAAAGCTATTCAATCACCCCTGAATATGAGAAGATTGAATAATATGTATGTTTCTCAGTTAACCTCTTTAGCCTTTTATGTGATCTTTACAGCTGAAAGGATGAGAGGGCAGAAAGCTGAAATATGGCACAAAATAGGCCCCACCTCTCTTGTAGATGACAGCCATGGCTTATTCTAGGTAAAATTAATCTTGATTTGAATTATGAACATTTGAAAAATGTGATGAAACTTTGAAAAGGAACAAGTTCACATGCCATACATATTCTTTGTTCAAAGGCTGTGAACAGCAAGAATTTCTAAGGATGACATCTTTTATTGGCCCAGCTATGTAGTTGGGGTAAAATTGGTCCAATAAAAGATATCACCCTAAGACAGGGGTTGTCAACCGGAGGTACATGTGTCCCCAGGGGTACTTGGGAAAGCCCTAGGGGTTATGCACTGGCAGGTGGGGATGGAGCACTGCCATCTACCACCCCATGCTGCCGCCTCCCAGGAGAAAGGCCAGAGCAGAGCAAAGGTAGTGGTGATCCTCTGTGGGCTGCACAGGTGCTGCCTCACAAGTCAGACATGGTGGGGATGGAGTGGAAACTTGCATGTGGTAGCAGTTGACGCTGCCATCCACAGCGCCACTGCTTTGTGTCCAGCCAGATACCACCTGCCTCCCTCCCCGCTCCGCGTCTGGCCACCAGGGGTACACTTACTTAAAAAGGTTGAAAACTCCTGCCCTAAGCAATCTTTGCCTCTCACATGACTTCTGGACTATAATGGCTACAACATGACACAAACCTATAAAAGGCACAGCTAAAATAGAGCACTCTGAACAATGCAAATTGCAGTGGGATATTTCACTGTGTATTGCTCCAGACACTAAGGCTGGGAGAAGAGCTTCTGTGGACCTTGTGTAAGCACTATGGCCTGATTCCTTACAGGGCTGGGTGCTCACAGCTGATATCCCTTGGTACACACAGGGTAGGGGCAGACATTAAAAAAGCCTGAGCCTGAATTGATTCAATCTTTGCAGGTTAATCTAACCTGGATAGGCTAAACCAGTTTATAACTGCCAACACATCCCCTTTGGACTGAAGAAATGCTGTGAAGAAATACCTGCAGTGGCTCAGACTAGAAGCAGGGGGGATGCTAGAGCAGCTGTCCCTTCCCTTCCAGAAGGCTGAGCTGAGGGGGGTGTGGCCATGCCTCAGCAGGATGCTCTGAGTAGGAAGGCCCCCTTCCCCCCCCGCTGCCAGCCAGCCCAGAAGGGAGTTGATAACACAGTGTTTATCACCCCTAACTCAGTGTTTATCAGCCCATTAAGAAAACAACAACCTCTCTCATTAGTTCAAACTCTTCTTAAAAAGCTTTTCCAAGGAAGGAACAGAGGGACATTACCAGTTGCCTGTTGATTAGCTCCAAAAAGCCCAAAGCTGACACTGTTCTGCCTGCCTTTATCCTATTGCCCTTAACATGGACCGTAGACAGCATGTGGTATGCTAGCTAATGTTGAGAGGTATCTGTGTAAGGTAGAGGGGAGGGGGGAATCCCTGCTTCAGCAGAGAGTGGTGGGGAGGAGGGGAGAAAGAGGAAGCAAGGCAGACCCTGCCATGCCTGCCCTCTCTGCCAGAGCTGCAGCCAGGAAGCAGAGGGGAAGGGCCAGCCCTGCTGGGCTAGAGCGGAGAGCAGAGCCCCACCCAGCAAGGCATCTAGGATTCTGGGGGACTCTGTTTTAACTTAAGCCAGGAAGGAGTCTGGGACAGATATTGCATAAACCAGTTTGAGCCAAATCAGTTAAGTCTGATACTACATTCAACCAGGTTTATCTCAAACCTGTTTCAGCCATTTTCAAATTTGTTTATATGCATCGAACATCTGTTCTGTTACTGGTTTAAACAGGTTTCTGATCACTTAAGCCAGTTTATGTGTAATGTCTGTCCCTAGCCATAGAGAAGAGCAACCCAAAGGTACTAGAGAAGTCTAGGGTCTCTAGGAAAGTGCTCCCTTGGCTGACATCTATTTGTGAGCAAGGGGAAGTGATTGAGACAGTGCGGCCAAATTTGCACTACAGTTATAGGAGTTCAATTTGGAGTGTGGGGGATGATAAAACTTTATTATCCTTGTTAGACAGTAAGAGACCTGGGAACAGCACCAATGGGCCTAAGCCTATCAATAGCAGTGCATGCTGGCCGGTCTGGGGAAGGGACCCCTTATAACTCTAAGAAAAGGGATTTCTTTTTATAAGGAGGTAAGGTAGCCATTGATTCTGTTTTATACCATACCGTCCTGTTTTTAACCCCTTTGTTCCCTGTTCATTTTAAAATGAGGAATGTACTGCAAAAAGTCCTGTTTTTCAGTTCATTAGTGGAAATACATGTAAATAATTTGTCCTTGCAATTCTATTGACTGTACCTAGAGATAGGGCAGTGCACAGCCAGGAGGAGCAGGGTTTGGAGCCAGGTGAGAGGGAGGGAGGGAGGTGGCCTTTTTGTGGTGGTCCTGCCCCTTGCTGCTGATTGGCCAAGGTGTCCCATGGGCCCATCCCTTGCTGCTGGTGAAATCTGCTTCAACTCAGAGGTGACCCCATCTCACAGGGAGGCAACAGCTCTTCCCCTCACCACTGGTTGGCCAAGGAAGTCATTGGTTTCCCCCTTCCCTCCCCCAGGGGATGTCCTGTATTATGGGGATGCATCAGTGGCCACCTGAAATGGAGGTGGTGGCTGAGAGCTGTGGCTCCATAAAGAGTCATGTACTGCTACTTTTCTGTGGACAGCCTAGTGCAGGATTCAGGCATGGGGGCAGGGACAAGGGCAGACAGAGGTGGGTAATGGTGCTGAGAAGCCTGGGCAGTAGTTGCAGGGAGCAGCAGCTTATTAGAGGGACTCTAGTGAGGCCCAACCTAACCAACACCAGAACTGAGCTGAAAAGATCCCAGAGTAGTTCATGCAGATTGTTCCACCGGAACTAGAAATAAGCCTACCCGAACATTGGATAACAAACTGTGAGAGGTGTGCAGCTATTGGAGGGTACTGGAGTGGCTAGCACTAGACAACATTAGGGTTAAAGACTATTTCTGAGGTATCCTGGGATGCAAGTCTTGCCACAAGTGTTGCTGACCTGCTGCTAGTTGGCCTTCCCAAGTTTCTGCTGTGTCTCCCTGCAATTTATCTTGGTTTCATATTGTTAACTCAGTGCTTGGGGGTGAGGGGAGGGAAGTGCTGCCTGCCAGGGGAGCCTACGGAGGTAATATACAGTGTCATTTAGATTTTGAGAAGGAAGTTCTGGACAATAGGAAACACTTTTGCTGACAACAGCACCTGGCTAAAGGGCTGTATCTATAGGGTATAAAGAGGCCAAAAGACACTTGCAACCTTTTATGCTGTTCCCATTTGTGGTCATTATGAAAGAGTGTTTAACAAGATGGTCACATACCATTTCCCCAGAAATGCAGTCTTCCTCTCCTTTCTCTAGATGTGTAACACCTTGGACAACTTTTGATCTCATATCCCCATGCTAATTTCATTATAATGGTGCAGGATACTTTAACTACCTCAGGCTTTTCTCTGTGCCCTTCTCAATAGCGTACACATTTTAACAAGGCTAGTGATAACCCATTGTTACATATGCTTATGTAGGCCCTTTCCACTGTGTCTGTGTATCCTCAGAGTTATGCCAGATAAATTGCTCTCATGTGGAAGCAATTATATCAGTTTAGCATATACTGATGTATGTTCTATAGAGTCCCTGAACAAGTATAAGTACAGGTATGCTAGTATAACTCTATCTGCTTCTACTTGACCAGTTATGTTGGTAAAAACCCCACCCTTTACTGATTAGCTATGCTAGTAAAAGTGTAGATCACATCTTTCAGACAATTCTGGGGATGAGGCAGAAAGATGTGAAGTTGATTTAGCAGACCTACCACAGTTTCTCTTAAGGGTGGCCACACTACGGACACTGCACCAATTGAGCTCAACTAGTTTTTTAAATCCATGGAGTTAAATTGCCAATCTATCATATTGCTTATATAGGGGCTAAACTACAGTGCTGTCAGTCAGTCCTAAACCCATTTATGAGCATGCCCTCCCCATGACAGAATGGAACTGGAGAGACTTGTGTGTGTGAATCAGGCTTGAGGAGCCCCTCAGGGATGAGGGGATTAACTGAAGTGTTAACAGGATGCCCAGTGCTTCTCTGTCTGTGCTACCACTAAGGAATCCGTGGCTCAGATTCTCATCTGGTATAGACCAGGGTCACTCTATGGACTTCAGTGCAGCTGTGCCACTTTCCAGCAGCTGTGGGTGAGGTTCACTGTTTTCTCTGAAGTCACTTGTTTTATGCTGGTAAAAGTAAGAGAAGAGTCCATCTGAGGTTTCCTGCAGGCCACCAACCTGGAGTCCCTATTGCAGCACCTACCAGGGGGTCGATGTTGCTGGTGCCCACAGGTTGTTAATCTGCCCCAGGTCACTTGAGCTCTCTGCGAAGTGGCTTATGTGGACAGAAGATTCCTTCATTGCCTATGTTGTTCTAGTTGTAATGGCTTGCTAGTTTTGCCCAGCTGTTCATATTTCCCACTGACATTTTACAGATGCAACTATTCAGAGGATAGTTTTTAAAAGAATCTATTTCTTGCACACAGCTGGAAGGCAAAACAAACCAATAGTAGGCCCGCAGTCTGTAAATCTAATTGATGATGCACAAAAGAAGTATTTGCTCTACTGGCTTCCCCATGAGGTTGTTGCTATTTTTTAAATAAGCTGTTCTTTTTATGTCTGCAAAAGTATTGATTTTCAGCAGGATTTAATGAGTCACAGAGGAGCAGGGGAAGGAAATTCATTTTGTGTCCAGTTACTGTGGGAAAAGTCACAGCCAAGAGGAATGTGTGTTCATGAGTGCAATTGCATACATGTATGAGGACACAGAGGAGTGCACACACAGAACCATAGCATCAAAGAAAAATAGGGCTAGAAGAGTCCTTAGGAGGTCATCTAGTACAATCTTCTGTTCAAAGTAAGATCATTGCTGTCTAAACCATCTCAGCCAAGTGTTTGGAAGTTTTTAAGTGCAGGTTGTTTAGTAACAGTAATTCACCAATCACTTGAAGTAATCTGTTCCAATGCCTAACCCCTGTTATAATTGAAAAGTTCTTCCTCATATCCAGCCTATAGACTACATCAGTAAATGTGGGACTGGACTCTCCTCTTCCTTTCACAAGTGCAGCCCTGCTGAAGTGGGGTTTTGTTAATCTACTAGTGAAGCCCACAAGAAGGGCTCTGTTCCTTGAGTTCCCATCACAGTAATCTTCACCCAGATTTCCCTTAGCCATCCCCAGGACCAGCTGCAGCACCCAGAAGATACACTGAGGCCAGTCCTATCTTCTTAGAATCTCTGCACCTGCCTGTTGTCTCCGGCCACCAGTATCTTCCTGGTGGTTCAAGATGGCTGCAGCACCAGGGGCTCCCTTGGTTACAGATACCATGGCAGCTCAACCCCGTGCTGTCATACCCATAAAAAGATAGTGCTGGAAGAGACCTTGAGAAGTCATTTATCCCCAGTCCCTGGTTGAGGCAGGATGATCCCCATCCAAGCCATCCCATATAGATCCACTATCTAACCTGGAATAGGGCCAATGTTGTGCCCATCTTCAAGAAAAAGCAAGGAGAAGACCCAGACAACTATAGGTCAATTAACCTAACTTCTATCCCAGGGAAAATACTGGAAAAATTAATCAAAGAGTCAATGTGCAATACACTTGCAGAAGGTAGGATTCTGACTGACAGTCAGCATGGCCTCGTTGCAGTCAGGTCTTGCCTTACCAATCTCATCTCCTTTTATGACCAGGTAACTTGCCATATGGATAAGAGAGAGGAGGTCAGTATTGTATACCTAGACTTCCAAAAGGCCTTTGGATCTGGTATCCCATGATGTTCTCATGGGAAAATTGGAGGACTGCAGGTTTAACAGCTCATCAGTTAGGTGGGTAGGAAGTTGGCTGCAGAGTAGGACCCAGAGAGTTCTAGTGAACAGATCTGTGTCTTCCTGGTGAGAAGTAGAGAGTGGTGTCCCTCAGGGGTTGGTGCTTGGTTCAGTGCTTTTCAACATCTTTATTAGTGATTTGGATGTGGGGGTGAAGAGCTCACTGGCCAAGTTTGCAAATGACACCAAGTTATGGGGGAGCGTGGTCACACTTGAAGATAGGCTGCAGATACAGGTGGACCTAGACAGCCTGGCAAGTTGGGTGGATAGGAACCAGATGAAGTTCAACATCGAGAAATGTGAAGTGCTCCATCTGGGGATGAACAACCCTCAACATACTTAAAGGCTTGGTGGTGCCAAACTCACTAACACCACAAATGAAAGGGACCTAGGGATAATAATAAACCATAGTATGAACATGAGCTATCAGTGCGATGCTGTAGCCAGAAGAGCAAACAATACTCTGTCATGAATCAACTGATGCATTTCCAGCAAAACCAAGGGAGTGATTCTTCCGTTTTACTTAGCATTGGTGAGGTTGAAGCTGGAGTACTCTCCAGTTCTGGGTGCCACACTTCATAAAGATGTGTAAAAGCTTGAGAGAATCCGGAGATGAGCCACCCATATGATCAGAGACTTTCAAGACAAGCCATACAAAGAAAGGCTGAGGGACCTGGGACTCTTCAGCCTGAAAAAGAGAAGGCTGAGTGGGGATTTGGTAGTAGCTTACTACTACATCAGGGGAATACATCAAGGGCTCAGAGAACAACTGTTCACTGGGGCACCCTTGGGGAAAACCAGGAGTAATAGCCACAAACTCCTGGAAGACTGCTTCAGACTCAACACTAGGAAAAACTTCTTCACAGTCAAGGTGTCCAGACTGTGGAATAAATTCCCTCCAGAGGTGGTGCAATTGCCTACCCTGGAAATCTTCAAGAGGAGAATGGATGGTCACCTTGCTGGTGTCACCTGACTCCAGTTTGCTGCCTAATGTTGGGGGGTCTGGACCCAGTGATCTTGCGAGGTCCCTTCCAGCCCCTTACAATCTATGAAACTGTAAACCTCTTGGCAAAACTATACAGTTAACCCTGACACAACACAAGCCATAGTCTGCCACAGATAAAGCAGGGGGAGCAGCTAATATCTTGCTGCTGCAAAGGTTGTTAAAAATACACTTGAGATCCCAGGTAGAGTGCCATGTACCCCTCTACAGAGGAAGGAAAAAAACCCCATTGTGCATACCAATCTGACCAGGGGATATAATTCCTTCCTGACCCCAAATATGGTGATCACACTGACCTTGAGAGGAAGGGCAAGATCCTGTTACCAGGAGCCTCAGGGTTTAAGTCCCAGCAGGAGAGTTGGCACACCCCAGTCAAAATCCCCAGCCTTGGCTGCAGCTGGCATCCAGTGCCTCTGAGGAAGGCTTAAAACAATCCTAATACATAGCAACAGGGTGGGGAGAAATCCCCTCCTGGTCCAATGCAGCATCCAGCTGTATTAGTTTATTGCCCAGAAGCCATGGGATGAGATGAGTTTCTTTTTCAGCCCTACTTCAAGCTCACCTAGCCTTTGCCTTTGCCCTGATTTTAATTCTGGTATCTGGGGGGAGGGCATCCCCATAATACAGTGCTGTGGATGGGATTGCACCTTCTTCTTTGCACACATGGAAGACATTCACTATGTAGCTCTCAGGGTCTGGCCTGGCCCCATGTTATTCAGCATTTCTCTCCCCAAAGTGCTCAAGTACATGAGTGTAATCACAGCATGATTCCTCTGGCTTGTCTTATAGTTGTCAAATATATGTGTGTGTGCATATGCTCATGCCACAGTCCCAAACAAAAAAGACAACTTGAGGTATTGCTAAATAACAAGGCCTTAAGCAATGCTCCAGCTACTAATGGAACTTATAGTTACAAAATAAAGAAGTAAACCACGGATCCCAAATCGGGAGGGGGATATCGCAGAGCTCAGCAAGGGGAATTTTCAGCAAGTTGCAACTGGACGAATATGTCCAGTACTTGGCTGCCAATCATAGGCTAGGGCTTGTCGCAGTGTAATGCAATATGCGCCGCCATAGGCTAAAATTTGCCGCAGTATGACACAATGTGCTTACGCGAACCCCCAATATACATGTAACCCACCGCGGAACAGGGAGAGACACCCCGAGTGACGATCCAGTCACTTCCTCGTCTCATCCAAAGGCCTTTGTGCGTCTGCGGTATCTTGCCCGTAACACAGTTTGTGTAACTCAGTGTTCGTGCATACGCTCATCATAACCTGTATTCGTGGTTCCTCATAATAAAACTTCACCCTGCTAAAATCAACGGCAGAGTAAGTACTTTTCTTCGCAACCAATACGCGTAGTCAGCCCAGCCAGCTTGTCCCGCCTTGCACTCAATAACGAAAAGTGCAACAATAGTAAAAGGTAGAGTGGGGACTGTTGTTCAAGACCCGAGCATGATTGCCTTTGTGTGCATTCAGCCATGCCATGGGTTCTCAGTGGCTGTTCCAAGATTTCCCTGAACAGAGAGTGCTCTGAGGATCTTGAAGCCCATGCTCCTTCTGCAGCTTGAACATCTTGTTCTTGCTTGGTGGGGGATGAGGTCACATCCCTGTGAGATGGGGTCATCTTTGAGTTGAAGCAGATTTCACCAGTCTTGTTTCCAGATCCTTGTAGAGACGACCCTTCTGCCCACCAAGGAGGAAATGTACTTCCTGGTCTTTATCTCTTGAATTGTGCATCACTGAAACCAAGCTTATTTATTGCTGAAATATCTTTTTAATGTTTCCGGTCCTTCTCTCCAGAGCTCTGAATCAGCATAACTAGAGCCAATCATAACAAATGTCTGGGTGAGAAGGAGAGGCGAGCTTAGAGGAAAGATGTCTGAGAAACAGAAGACCATGACTCAGGAAGGGAAGCAATATAGTTCAGTGAGTGGTGCAGTACCCTGGAGACTGGGAGACCTGTGTTCCAAATCTTATGTTCCAAACAGGTAGCTTCCTGTTCCTGTCCCTGTATTTCACTCCTACCCATTGTCTGACTGCTCTGTTTTGGCTGGAAGTCAGTAGGTCCAGGGGCTGTCTTTTGCTATGTGTGTGGAAAAGTGTCTGCGGCAGTGGGACCTGTTCTTCATTTGAAATTTTAGTGTTACTGTAATGTGACTATCACAGCAGGACAAATAGGCTTGGGACAGCTAGATGGTGTCTGTCTCTCTGCTTGTGAAGCCCCTAGCATGGTTTGGATTGGCTTTGGGGCACTCCAATAAAATAAATATTACATGATGACCATTATGGGCATGGCAGTGACCATTGTCACCCATTGACAGCAGCAGGCTTTGGCTCAGGTCCCAAATGCATGTGGTTCCCTATCATAATCTCCACCAGGGAAGATGTACCAAAAAGGATTAGCAGTATCCTGTGCAACTCATGTCTATTTCTAGCTGACAAGGTTCTTTGGGTAAATCTGATATCTTTTATTAGACCAACTCAAATAGTTGGAAAAATTATTTGCAAGCTTGTCTTTGTTCTAGTCCCATGTCTTCCCATCTCTGTTCTTACAGTCCCATTCCCCTCAACTAAACAGCTGCAGCCTCCAGTTCTTAGTTTTTAATTTCTTGTTCATCTAGCACAGGGATAGCATGGGTGCTAGAAGTGGCATGGGCACTCTCTGTGCATGGTACATAGTAGACTGGGAAGGGGACAGGTTGCACAGTATCAGATATGGCCTTTATTTTAGAATCATAGGCTGTATTTTGGATTCACTGGAGTCAACTCCATTGAAGTTAATGGGCCAAAACACCCCACTGGTACAAATGGGCATAGCTACATTGGAATAAATGGGGCCAATCTCCTGCTGGTGGGAAAAATAGCATAGCTCCATTCAAATCAATGGATTAAATACCCAGTGGATACAAAAATGGCCCTCTTCTGAGGTTGAATCAGGGCTGTGGTGGAGAGTGCTTCTGAGAGGCCCTTACTTTGTTTCTTGCAGAAGTGTTGCAAAGTGTGGAGGAAAGGAGGCAGGGGATTGTAGGAAGAGATGTAAAGAACTGTCAGTGATACAACTGAACTCAATGGAAACAGTGCCTACCAAATGGACTACAAAATGCTGAATTCTCTGAGCCTCAGTGGGCTACAAGATGTTTACTGTGGAACTAATTAATCAACTCTGCAGTAAATGTGTCAGCGTCTACACACGTGCCCCTATTAGGGTGTAGAAAACTAGTAAACAGCAGCAGAGAAGTTTTTTTCCTGCACAGCAGTGCACATGTAGACACTGAGCTGGCTGGGGCACAAGGGTGCTTCACTGCAGGGGCTGTCTCTTGGCTAGGCCCACACTGAAGCACCCTCGTATGCCAGCCAGCCCCTCTGCAGTACAGTGTGCTTGGTCAGAGCAGCCCGGGGCTGCTCCAACTGGGCTTGATCACTCCACATCTAATTGCTCCTGGGAGCAAGTTCAAACAGCGTTCCTGGGAGAAAAAAAACTCCAGAGCAATAAGCTCCAGAGTTTATTCAGGTGCACTAATTCCACATGTAGGTGCACCCAATTTCCTATAAGTGAAGGATAAGTATCTCACAGGGGTATTGTGAATATTAGCTAATATTCTAAGGCACTTAGAGACTGAAATGATGAATACTGTAGAAAAAGTCTGTGAGGAAATGAATCAAGACAGGTTGTTTAAAGAACAGGTTTTAAATATTTTGTAGTAAGTAAGATATTGGACACATTGAACAGCAGAGGAAACCTTTCTGGCACAAGTGACTCTTTTGTTAAATTGCAAGTCCTTGCTCCAAAGCATGGAGGCAGTAAAGCTTCTTAAAGCATTTTCTTAAAGCATGGGCAAAACAAAATATTTTTCTAGTCTCATTCCTGGAAACAGTACAACAATTATAACTGATATTTACCAAAAATTTTTGGCTTGAGAAAGCCACACAGCATAGAAAATTTCAGTCCAAATGCTTATAATTTAGTCTAACTTAAACCAGTTGAACACAGGGCCTTATGATGGAAACCGTCAGACAACCTTAATAATTTCTGACTGTAATACACAGGAATAGGAACAGGTTTGTCAACTGGGACAGGATAAAATTGAGGGATATTTTAAGCTTCCGAAAGATCACTCCAGATAACGGGGAGAAATACACAATGTGTATATATGTTCTATATATCTATGGAAGAAGTTACCCAGAGAGGTTGTGGAATCTCCATTCCTGGAGGTTTTTAAGACCTAGGTAGACAAAGTCTTGGTTGGAATAATCTAGTTGGGGGTGGTCTTGATTTGAGCAGGAGGTTGGACTAGATGACCACCTAAGGTCCTTCCCAACCCTAATTTTCTATGATTCTATGATATACTGTAAAGTATCCTGCATAGAAGCAAATACAAGATATTCATGGTGGGGAGTTTAGTTTCTCCATCTTTATTTCTTACCTTTTGAAATGAATTACTAGCTAAGGATTATTATTGTTGTGATGCTCTACAGACATGAGAATTTAACAAGATGGGACTTGCAATCTGAGATTGATGAGCTGCCCCAGAGCACCTCCCTGACATTTGTAAGATAGTGCGTCCTTGGTACCAGTCTTCTTGTCTCC
>JAGPOW010003685.1:61297595-61325666 GCA_030014935.1 Caiman crocodilus
ATTTCTGTATAAAAGACTCTTAGAAATAGTGATGGGTGTGCTTGCTACCTTGCACCTTTATTGCTGGCAATAAAAGCTTTTTTTTCTTTCAAACTTCCAGCTGGTATTCGTATATTAGCTCATGCATACCGGGCAACAAATTCTGACTTGGGCTGGAGCATAACATTGTGAGGGCCCACCACCCCTAAATCACAGAGTCATGCCATGACACATAGGCAGAGGGAAAGCAAAGAAAGCAGCAATCCAGCACTTGTTTTAATTTGTCACCTTGTGGCAACTGTTTCTTCTGCTGCACAGAGATCTAGAAGGGAGAAACCCATATGTAGCTCATCAGGGTAAATGAACCGTTATAATAGAGTCAGGACCTTCCCTCTTGTTCCTTGTTTTTTTCCAAGTCACTGACAGGATGGAGACACTTAAAATCTCAGATTATGGTGGCTACCAAGAGGAAATCTGCAAAACACATACGTGGCTGTTACCACAGACTGAAGAGGTCCTGTGGGAGGCTTTTCATTGGTTGCATTGTCCTTCCTACACACAAAAATGGTCTAATATGCAACTGGAAAATGCATCCAAACCCACACAGTGATTGATGGAAAAATTAAAACCCAGGCATGCAAGGTCATCTTAAAGCAACAGAACTGAAAGGCTGAGCAACATTCACAAGAGGATTTTATTTGGTTTATTTACATGGGTTTATGAACATTCATGAAACTTTTCTTTTGCTTTCTAGCAGTGTAAGGTCCTGTGACCATTTCAGGGCCCTCTCCCCCAAGAGGAGAGAGACTGCAGAGAGCAGAGAGCACAACTCTGTTTTCTAGTGTTTTAACCCAATCTCTTCAAACTGGAAATGAAAGGCTTCCGGCTGGGTTTTAATTCTGAGTGTTTTACTGTGCTTAAGGTTACATATTTCTGACCTCTTATGTGTGTGTCTCCCTGAGAGGAAAGTTAGGTTTCTTTATGCCCACAGTTCTGGAGGAAGGGGAATAAAAGCTTTACATGGTCTGGCCATCCTGTGCTGTCCATGCCATTAAATAGGTGAGCAGGACTTTTTCTTTAAACATTTGGATGTCTGCATTAAGCTACTCAGGAGGGAGGCTAACTCCCCCAAATCAGGGCTTAAAGAATTTGGCATTTCCCATTTATCAGGCTGACTATAATTGTTATCTGAATGACTCAACTTAATAAAGAGAGTAGCAGGCTTTGACCTTCTTACTTTGATGCTTTGTAGGAGTCTTAACATTTCCTAGTGCCAGAAAAGTAAGAGAGAAAAGGAAAGGAGAGGGGAAGGATTGAATATTAGTGTAGCCAAGCCTGGAGTTCCTTTGATATGAGCTGGCATTCTGGGATCAGCTCAGGGTCACAGGCTACAATCCTCATTGTCATGTAAAGGAGGTTCCTTCAGGGGCCCACAGCCAGCCCCAGCCTGGCTTTGCATGAGAGGGAGAGATGGAGAACCAGGAGTTTGAAATCTCCTTCTTCAATGTGTACCGTTCTTTCCTGAAAGAAATAATTCCTGAGGCCACATCTTTGCACTGAGGACAGGCTTCTTGTTGGTGCCTGCTTAGAGCTGTGCAGTAAGCAAGGACTGAGCACAGTCACTTCTTTAGGGTTAAGCACTTTGCTTCCTGCTTCACATTGAAAGGGGCACACTCCCTGTCAGTAGGCCCCAAACCTTTTCATTTTCCCCAGATAGGAAAATCTGCTTGCAAAGCTTGGTCAGTACTTTTACATGTTAATTTTTTCCCTAAAACAAATTTTTCAGTGGCTTCTTCTGAACAAACTTTGGCAACCTAGCATTTGTAGCTGGCATGATAGCATGTCCATGTACAAGGGCAACAAAAAGGTCAGCAAAGGAACAGATTTTATCTTCTGCCCTCCAAGGGGATTCTTACAGAAACAGGACTGACAGTTATTTTCAATGAATTCTGCAGTGATAACCTTCAATGCTTCACATGAATGCTTCACATGAATGCAAATTTATTAGTAGAGAATATCCAATCCGGTTAAACTCTATTGTCATAGGTAGGAGATATTTAATCTGCAGATTTTACAGGACCTCCCTGTTTTTAGCTAATCACATCAACCAGTTAGATATGTGGGGAAATGGAAGCAGATATGATCTGTATCCTGCCATGCCTGCCTTAGGAAGAGAAATTATATCTTAACAACAGTTTTCACAGTTTATTCCCCATGCCTGGTTTTTAAATGCTAATGTAAACAGGGCAAAATACTTTTTAATTAGACTTCATTCACCCCACCAGAAAGTGGGTAATGTTGAACAGTTCTGATGTGAGCAATTCCATTTTAATGCTGCTCCCCAGGAGGCAGCCCTGGCTCTGGCTGGTTTTGACAAAGGGCTTATTGATCAATGTGTAAATTGATCAGATTCCCTGCATGTTGTATTTTGCTCCAGTAAATGTGAAGCCTGGAACCTAGCCATAACACAAGTCAGCCTGTACATGCTATCCTGTGTAGAGAAATCACCAGCTTGCACAGCTTGGCCACAGAGCACCTGTTAATACCCTCAGGGTTTCTAGTAGCTATAAAAATCCTGTTCGAACCTTGTCTCTCAGGCTAGATTTTCTGGGATTCACTGTAGATGCCACAGCCTTGACCCAGAACATTCCCTTGAGATTTGATGACAGTCACATTCCAGGAGCCATTCCTGGCTCTTTCCCTCCCTAAAAAGGCATTTAGCAAGGCCCATATGGGTTTGGTATTTCCGCTGCCTGCTTTCTCTGTTGGCTGTCTTCTTTTACATAGATGGTCTCTTTTACAACCTGTGAAAATGTGACCATTGGGAAACAAGTATCTACATTTCTCAGACTATTATATGGAACCATCTTTTACAGAGCCCATAGCCCCAGATCCCTAGTTTAGGGCAATTAAAATGTCAAAAGATAATTTTTTCATTGCATCTATTTGAATAATTGTATAGCCACAAGAGGTGTGCTAGGTGCTTTAGATAGGGTCCCTGCTCCAAGAAGTTTAGGTGTGATATGAAAGACAGGAAACAGCAATACTGTCCTCTCATATCACATCAAATTTGGATTATACCAATATTGGTACCTGTTCAAATGTTTTAGGTTTGTGTCTATGATGATGGGACAGTTAAACTGAGATAGGCTGTAAGTACGAATACTGTACAAGAAGGACACTAGATAGAGCAGTTTGGCTGAAATTTCCCAAGCTAGTGTTAGAGTTAGTGAATAGACAATATGTAGCTATGTGTGTCATAATGTACTTGTGCACCAGGAACTAGGGAAACCCTAGGTCTCCCAGAATAGGAACTGTTGTGTGCAGTGAGTTTGTTTTAAATAGGGTATGCTACAGAGTGTCTTCTTGGTAGTCCTGGGGTTGGTCCATGCATGGTGATTTGGTAAATCATTTTATTGCAAGTCTACAGTCTCCTATCAATTTTGTATTTTGACTTTTGCATCTATTTTAGATAGTGGATAGTGGGCAACATTAAGGCTCGGTGGTAGCAGAAGGTTGAAGAATGAATGATAAATTATGGCAGCATAAACTAATGGACAGAACATTGGGCTGGAACTTGAGACTTTAGTTCTATTCCTTCCTCTGCTACTGTCCTCCTGGGTGATTTTCAGCATGTCACTTCTCTTCCCTGAGCCCCTATTTCCACATCTGTAAAACAGGGCCAATGATACTGACTTTCTTTGAAAAGTACTTTGTCATCTATGGGTGAAAAGTGTTATTGTAAGATAGAGATTATTATTATGATATCATATAGGAACATGAATGCTGACTTGGACTTTTGCACACTCATTTTTAGCCTTTCTAACATGTGGAAAATAGAATTAATTGTAAAACACGTGCAGTTTATTTGTTTTTGTTTTGGCAGGGAGGGGAGAGGAAAACAATCAGGTTCCACCTTTATTCTATTTCTTTATGACTTGGTGAATGTTCTGATCATCTCAGTAAGAGCTAATAAATAAACTGATGCCCCCACTTGCAGCATTGCAAGCTGAAAACTTGTCTGAGACATGGGAAGTACACTTTACCATGGCACTGAGTGATAAATCAGCATGAGTTTGCATTAAACCAGTATTTCAAGTGGCAGGGTAAATTCTATACTACAGTCTACATTTTTAAATTAGCCTTCTAACTGTTTAACTCCAGTCACTTGATTAATTCAGGTGTATCAAAATTAGACTAACATTTTCAGTAGAAATTAAATTTTACGCAACTGAAAAAATGGAATTTGTCGCAGAGTCCTGCAGTAAGAAACTCTTCCTAGTATCTAGCCAATAGCACTAGTCTGTCAGAGTAGAAACTCTCACCTTATAGTTAAAAGTAATGTCCTGCCTAAGGAGAAGGAAGCATATATTGTTTTAAAGTTGTTACCAGAACATTATTCCTTAAAAGAATATGTAAGTAGGTATGTGCTTTTGTGTGTGCATGCATGCTGCCTGATCAGTTTAACAAAGTGCCATTATAGCATACTTGACAGTGTTGGACCTTAGTGTAAGTCGTTAAAATAACACTGTCATGTTGCCATATGTGATGCTGGAGCAGTGTCAATGCTGGCTGGGTTCCAATAGCTGCAATAATATCCATGGCAAAGATGACAATAGGCAATGTGCAAATTATATGAGAAAAAACCCCTATCTCCAGCAAGTAGCTTCTATACAAACCCTAAGTTAACAGAATATCCAGATTACAGGCAGGTGCTTGAAAGTCAGGAAATGCCAGAATTCAGGTTACCTGTGAGGCTTGTTTCAGGCTGTTTGTGGATGTGCTAATGAGACCCTCTTTAATTCCATTATCTCATACTATTTTTTCCAAGGCATTTGATTGATATCCAATAAATGAAACATGTTTTACTATAATATAGATCAATTCAAGTGTATACCAAAAGCATAGGCTTTACCTATAGGATAGGACACTGCCCTGAAAAGCAGTGATTTAAGAGTTAGTCATCATAAATAATCATCTCAATATGAACTCTCAGTGCCATGCTCTTGATAAAAGTGCTAATGCCCTTTAAATATTCCCTATCTAAGGGGTTATCAAGTAATATCAATTCACAGCATTGATCAGACCACTCCTAGCAGGTGAGGCAGCAGCTTGCACAGAGGGAGAGGACCACCCTCTGGGCCTGGGAGCCATGAGTTGCAGGGAAAAGAGGATTCCCACGGGAGTGGGAGTCCCCCTGGTTATTTAAGGGCTCCTGAAAGTAGAGGTCCCACTGGGAGGGCCCCCCCTAAAGTTACCAGCTTCCTTGTGGGAAAAGCCCAAAGGCATTGGGGTTTCCACTTGGGATTAAATTTATCTTTGGGGTTCTTGCACCATAAGTAATGTGATGTCATGCCTTATATTTGGTGAACTCTTATGTTTGTAGATTAGTAGATGAGTTGAGTCCCTGTTGCGACCCTTTTGCTATTATTTCATCTGTTATTTATTTGTATTTGCTTGCAGCTTATTTATTGTTCACCCATACTTATCTATCTACTTGTTGGCTATCTATGTTTATTTTGGGGATTATCTGTTTCAGATCAGATACTTACCAGTATCTGGAGTACTGGTGTAAGGTTTTACAGCATTTACCCAGAGGGTATTGTTTATGTTATTTGTGTGTGTGTGTGTGTGTGTGTGTGTGTGTGTGTATTAGTACATGTTTCTTTTCCTTGTGGTAACTATATACAAATTTATATACATTAACTTAAGTCCCCTGTCTGTCCTGGCCTGGTTCTATAGAGACAGAGGGAAACTGAGCGGTCTGCAGTTTCCCCACAGCACACCTGCCAGCTAGCAATTCCCTTCAACTGGAGAATATACCAAGTTACCTGGGCTACAACAGTTTGCCAGAGGAGGAAGCGCACTTAACATGGCTTGGAGGCTCTTTAAATTAAACCAGGTAACTTTCCAGCAGATCTGGCTTTAAAGAAGTGTTGTGGCCTGTTTGTGCTGGGTTGGGCTGCATGGCCATAGCCTTTCTAGTCTTGTAATCACTTCTGTGTACCTGTGAATCTATGAATCCCCTCATTCATCCCCTCCCTTCTTGGGCCAACGGGGGAAAGGAGTTAGCTGCACTACCCTCCTTATGCACAAAACACTTGCAGCTCTGCATAAACACAGTGACTCAAATCTCAGGCTTTTGGCTTCAGGAGCTCACCAGTAAGAGTGGGGAACATTTTTTCTCTCTCTAAATCACAACTGGTAAGATGTTTGTAATGTTTTATTCTTTTTTCCTCTACAGCATGAGTGATTGGCCCTGACTTTCAAAAAACTGGATGGAATGGTGTTCAAAAATGGCATGGAAAAACCTCTCCAATGCCTGGCTGAAGTCTTACTCATGTGTTCAGATTTGATGTCTAGAGGAATTTTCCCCCATATCAATTTGGCAGGGTCGATGGGGGATTTCATCTAACTGTAGCATAGGCCTACTTCACCTGTTAAGATATCTCTCACGTCATCAATTCCTTGCTACTGCAGGGGCTTCAGGCACTAAAGCAATTATTTCAGGTGGAGGGCCACTTACTGAGTTTTGGCAAGCCATCAAAGGCTGCATGACAGGCAGCCAAAGGCAGATATATATTCATTTTCTAAATTTTTTAGGGGACCCACGGGCCAGACAGAATGGCCTGGCAGGCCTCATTCAGCCTGCAGGTCACATTTTGCCCACCCCTGCACTAAAGAAACCGTGGTCTTCACTCCTTTCCTAAAGCCCAGAATAGTTTACTTTCCTGAGAACCAAAATGCTTTAATTTAAATAAACCATTGGGTTCAAAATAGGGGATCTCACAAAATTAAATGACCTGTACTATGTAGGAAGTCATATTCGGAGGATTAAGGCTATGCCTTTACTGAGGTCAACTCTAAGGTTGCCATTAAGCACATACCAGCCAGTCATTTGCACTGTGAATCCCTGAGCTCAATTTCCAATACAATGATGAATTCTCAGCTATGAAGTTGACCTAATCTCTGACCTGATTTCATCTACGCTCCCCCCCGACAGTGTGTTTTTAACTTATCTGAGAGCACAAGCCTTCAGGATAAAGTCCACTAACCCTAATCTTACACTGGCCTGTTCATATCTTCTAGCCCCTCTCTGCTGTACTTTCTGTCTACTGCTCAAAAGTAGAATCAAGCCCAGAGGGAAAGGCAGACTCCTGGAGGGACTAGTCCACGGACCCCTAGAGGGACTGAGCAAGGGAACCTTGGGAAACTCTTAGCACTGTGTTCAAGAAATAAGCAGCACAGTGGGGACAGCTTTGGTGGTGGTGTACATTTCTTGTACAAGTGGAAGTTGCAGCCTACAAGCTTTGGTATAGGCTGTAAAGTGTGACAGACAGGGAAGGTAGCTCATATGACTCAGTCTAGTTGAAGATGACCTCGAGATCAGTTCAGAATATAACTGTTAACATACTGTTAGTGGTACCTTTTGACCTTGAACTCTAAAATGCTAGCTTGTGGGAGCAATCCCTGGTCTAGATTTTCCTACATGTGGCCAAGGCCTGATTTGGTAGAAATGGTTTTTGAAAACTTGTGGAGACATCACAAGTGAAACATCAGGCTAAGGAAGTTTCAGCAGTCGGTGTGTGCTCTTCCTGGATGGAGTGAAAAGTAAAGAAGCCAGAGGCTAGGCTGGTACGCATACAAGACAGGTAGTCAGTGATCCTAAGTCTAATGGAGTTGCTCTGGGTTTAAGGTGAAGACATGGGGCAGAATTTTGCCAGAGTGTATTCGGAGATTCACCCTGGATAGCATGCCAGCATGGAGTATTGATGGAGACAGAACCCATCAAAGCCACCTGAAAATAAAAACAATAAAAACTGAGCCAGATCTCATGTCTTTATTACAGTAGATCCTCAGAAGGCACAAAGCAGTGTAACTGCACTGAAGCCAATAAGCTTTATCATAGGTGATGCAGAGGGGGGGCACGTGCCCCTGCCTGCACTGACAGGGCCACCACTGGCAGCGTCGCCTACAGGAGCTTGCCAGCTCTGCTCCCATTGCCAATGCCAGTGGTTGCGCCTGTGGGAGCTCGCCAGCTCCAGCCCTGACGCCAATGCCAGCGACGGCAGCTGCAGGTGTCCACCCAGACTTGGGAAGCACCAGTCACCCATGAACTTTATAGTAGTTCAATACCAGAATGAACCTAGAGATGCCTCACTCCATAAGCATTAGCTCTGACTTCAGCAAGGCTGTTCATGAAGTCTAGTATGAGTGAATGTGAGCAAGGGAGTCACAGCTGCCCTGAGCTTATTGCGTATAAGGCAGAAGGAGTATGTTGCAAGAAAAGCAGGCAGTGCTGGAATGAAGCAGACTTTGCTTCCAGGCTAGCTCTTCCTTACAGCACTGTGACCAGCGACAGTGCTGGTATATTCTACTAGAGGAGGAGGGAGGGCAGCATTAGGCAGCTCTCACAAATGGCCTAACAAAACAGAACAAGAAGCAGAATGCAACACTGAAATGTCCTCTTCTATCAGGCGTCAGGGCAGTGTCTTACCAGCAAATCTAGTTGGTGCTGAAACAGCACAGAAACAAAACCACTCCATGTGTAGAATAGCTTTAGCAGGCAGCCTGGACTCCTTGCTGATAGAAAAATGTTTAGATTCTAGGGAACTGATATTCCTGAACTCCCTCCCCCTTCTTGGGGAAAAAGGTCAGATAATCCTGCAGGGTTGCCACGGTGACTTTTTTTTTTTTTTGGCAAACCACATATTAGGGAAACTAAGCTTATGTGTCCAGGCTAAATGCTGTGAAGCCAGCCAGAACAGCTCCCAGATTTGTAATCTGCTGACTAGATTCCCAAGAAGAAAGGCTTTTCTGGATGGGGTACCTTGATTCTGTTCTTTGCTTAGATTACAACTCACTGAATTTTAGGTAGCAAAAATGTAGGCTACATTTGAATGTGAATGAAGAGAGCTTAGACTGGAGGGCGAAAGGAAGGACCCCCCTGGGGACCCTGAGGAATCTGTGCAGGGACTGGACTTGCAGAGGCAAAAATAACAAATGTCATTAGAAGTAAAGCCTGAAGGCAGAAGGACCTTTAAAGCTGGGCTTGGGAAACTGTGATTCTGAGTTGCTGAACTACTATAAGAACACTGCTACTTTTAATTTGGTTGATATTGAGAGAACGCTATCTCTCACATTTTCTTATCTCAGATATTGTTTGTTTTCAGTAATGAACTAGCTTATCTATAGTTAGTTATTTTGAAATATTATGCCCTGCAAGAAGAAATTTCTTTATCATGGGAAACTGTTCTTGTCTCAGGCATAGTTTCATAGTTTCATAGTAGCTAGGGTAAGGAGGGACCTGAACAGATCATCTAGCCTGACCCCCTGCCACAAGCAGGAATGAATGCTGGCTTCACAAGACCCCAGACAGGTGATCATCCAACCTCCTCTTGAATTTGCCCAAGGTAGGGGTAAGAACCACTTCCCTGGGAAGCTGGTTCCAGATTTTGGCCACCCTAACTGAAAAATATTGCCTTCTGATCTCCAACCTAAACCTATTCTCCATCAGCTTATGACCATTGTTCCTTGTCACCCCAGGTGGTGCTGGGGAGAAAAGGGCTCAACCTATTTGCTGATGATCTCCCCTGATGAGTTTGTAAGCAGCCACCAGGTCCCCCCTCAGGCTCCTTTTGCCAAAGCTGAACAGGTTCAGGTCCCTCAGTCTCTCCTCGTAGGGCCTGTCCTGCTACCAAGCAGGTGGCCCTCCTCTGAACCCTCTCCAGGCTGGCCCTCCTCTGAACCCTTCTGAAGTGCGGCTCCCAGTACTGGACACAGTACTCCAATTGCGGTCTGACCAAAGTCACATAGAGGGGGAGTATCACCTCTCTGGACCGACTTGAGATGCATCTCTGGATGCATGACAAGGTATGGCTGGCTTTGCTGGCTGTGGTTTGGCATTGGCAGCTCATGTTCATCTTGGAGTCAATAATGACTCCAAGATCCCTTTCCACCTCTGTGCTTGTGTATTAGCAGCAAACTTGGACAGCGTGATTTCCACCCCCTTGTCCAAGTCGCTGATGAAGATGTTAAACAGTGCGGGCCTGAGGACCAAGCCCTGGGGTACCCCATTGCTCACATCTTTCCAGGTTGAGTATGACTCGTCCACCACTACTCTGTGGGTGCACCCCATCAGCCAGTTTTTTACCCATCCAACGTTGTAGGCATCAATGCCACAGTCGCTTAATTTATTAATGAGAATGGGGTGAGAGACAGTATCAAAGGCCATCTTAAAGTTTAGAAAGACTACATCCACGGCGACACCACCATCCAGGTATTTAGTTACCTGATCATAAAAGGCAATCAGGTTGGTCAGGCAGCACCTGCCTCTGATGAACCCATGCTAATTGCCCCTGAGCATGATCTCCCCTGCAGGCCCCCCACAGATGTGCTCCTTGATGATTTTCTCCAAGATCTTCCCAAGCACTGAGGTGAGGCTTACAGGCCTGTAGTTACATGGGTCCCCCTTCCTTCCTTTCATGAAAATTGGGACCACATTAGCCAGTTTCCAATCCTTGGCACCTGGCCAGATGACCATGAATGCTCAAACAGCTGGGTCAACGGCTCCACAATGACCCCTGCCAGCTCCCTCAACACCCTTGGGTGGAGGGCATCTGGATCTGCAGATTTAAAAATGACTAGCCCTCCCAGAAGATCCCTAACTACCTCTGCACTGACTGAAGGCCTGACAGAGCTATCTCCAAGATTGTCCCTACCTCTGGCAGGAGAGATGTCCCGGTCCCTGTTCAAGAAAACAGAAGCAAAGAAACTGTTAAAAATATCAGCTTTCTTGTCCGATATAGCCTCAAGGTTACTGTTTGCATCTTGCAGGGGCTTTATATTGCCTGGTGCCCTCTTCTTGCTCCCAATATACTTGAAAAAGGACTTTTTGTTGTCCTTAATCCTGGGTGCTAGCCCAAGTTCCATCTCTGCCTCGGCCTTCCTAATAGCCCTCCTACACTCATGGGCCAAGGAGTACTCCTCCTCCTTGGTGATAGCCCCTCCCTTCCACTGGTTGTACGACTCCCTTTTAGTCCTCAGCCATTCCTGAATGCCCTTGCTGAGCCAAGGGGGTTTCTGAGCACTCTTACCCCCCTTGCTTCTCTCAGGGACTGTTATCATTTGAGCCTGGAGGATCACCCCCTTAAGGTACGACCATCCCTCGTGGACTCCTATTTCCTCTACTTTCTGGGTCCTCAGTGCCTCCCCCACTAATCTACAAAGCTCATTGAAGCTGGCCCTTCTGAAGTCAAGGGCTTTAGCCTTGTGGTAAGACCTTGACGCCCTGCGTTGGATAGTGAAATCCAGCAGGTGATAATCGCTATTGTCCAGGTGGTTAAGGACCTGCAGTCCCTTGACCAGGTCATCCCCCATGGCCAGGACCAGGTCCAGCAAGGTGTTACCCCTAGTGGGGCTGTATACTTCCTGGATAAGGTGAAGGTCCCATAATACAGCCAGGAAACTACATGAGCGACCAGACCTGGCTGTCTGCTTCTCCCTGCAAATGTCTGGGTTAGGTCATCCATGACGATAACATCCTTTGACCTAACTGCCTCCATAAGCTGACTGGAGAAGTCCTGGTCCAGCTCTTCCCCCTGGTTGGGTGGTCTGTAGTAGACACCCACCATAAGGTCCCTTTTGCCACACACCCATAGTGTAGTTTGACCCATAGTGCCTGACCCTCCTCTAATCCAAAGCTAATCCTTGATATTGTGAGGTGCTCTTTGACATAGAGTGCAACCCCCCACAACTTTTTCCCTCTGTTCTGTCTCTTCTATGTAGGATGTATCTCTGAACACCCACTGCCCAGTCATAGGCAGGGTCCCACCAGGTTTCTGTGAGCCTACTAAGTCTAGAAACTTACTCATATTCAGGAGGCAGAGTTCCTCCTGCTTGCTTCCTATGCTATGACCATTGGTGTAGAGGCACCTGAGGCCTCCTGAGGGTATACGAGCCTCCTTCCCACTCCCAGGACGGTTGTGGCCTCCTACTCCCAGGACATTGATGCTTACCTGGACTTCCCTTTCTCTTGTCACCCTGCATGCTGGCAAAGCATCCTCTCCACTCAAAGCAGCCCCTTCCCCCGGCGAAGCTAGTTTAAAGCCCGTTGTACAAGATCAGCCAACCTAGATGAAAATGTACGTTTGCCCTTAGGGGAAAGATGAAGCCCATCCCACCCCAGCATGCCCTCCTTACAAAAACATGGATCGTTGTCAAAAAACCCGAAGCCTGCCTCATGGCATCAGCTCTGAAGCTCCCGGTTAACCACGTCAATGCAGGCCTCATTACGCCTACTGCGTCCACTTAACAGGAGAATGGAGGAAAATACCACCTGGACATATAAGAGTAAAACTTCTTATAACTATTTCTGCTACTACATATAGGCATAACTACGTATCTATATTTTGCATCTACATATAGGTGCAAACCATAGTATGGACTGGGAAAAGAAGTCTCGCTATAGGATGCACACGTATATAGTTGGAAATAGATAGCAAGAGGGCTTACAGGACTAAATGCTTGACATTTGATATGGTACAGTTACACACCTCTGGGTACATATATAGCCCATTGGAATAGTAGTAATATATTCTGGAAGGAAATCATGTTTTAGTGCATGTTTATATGTATATCTGCATGTCATACGTGTATGTGTAGCAGCTAGGCATGTATAATTGAGGCAGGTTCAGTAAGCATGGAGCGTAGCATATAGATGACGTACTGGCACCCACATAGAGCCAGGGCACCCTCTAGGGTCACAATCAATCTGTGCCAAAGCTATTTGTTGCTGTCTTCTTTCTATGGCTAGGTACAGACATTCAAAAAGCCCAAGGAGGAATTGATTTAAGTTAAATGGTTTTCTGTAAGTGGCGTAGTTTAAACTGATAGTGACCAGAACACACGTTCACCTTTGGTGGAGGGGGGCCAATCTTAGACTCCATTTTTAAACCCGTCCATCTCCATCTCTTGTACTGGTAAAAGTGTAATGTCTGTACCTGACCTTTGGGATTGGTTGCTGGAGAAGACCACTGGAGGACGATCTTTCTATAACCCATATTGGCATGGATATGCTGTCATCACAGGGTGGTGACCATACTGGCACCTTGTGTACCCATTGTTAATTGGTTCACACTGATTGTAGGAGGGTAGCACGAGTGGGAAGTGGTGGCTATCCATTCCTACAAGGCATTCTTTTATTCTGTGGGGGGGCACTCAAGTGCAATTTGCTAGTGGCTAGGGACGCAGGAGGAGGGAAGAAGGCATAAAGATGTTCTACAATTCATTATTTCAGTTGCTACCAACATTGCCCATGACCACAAAAAGGCTTCTGCATGCTACCCTCTGTTCTTCAGGACAAAAAAGCAGTGGCATTTGTGTCATGATACATTACGTGTTGTAATTAGGATGTCATCCCATTTGACTGTCAATATAACAATGTTGTAGCACCCCATAGATTGCAAGTTACCAGTAAACTCCATAAAAAAAAATGTGCCTATCTAAAACTATCGAAAAAGTTGGGGACTAGCTTGTGGCTGCCAGTGATCTTGGTGTGAAAAGAGGCTCTACAACCTATTTTCATGCCAAGCTCTCCAGCTGCCCAATGACAACTTTATGTTGCATGGGAATGTAAGCAGTGCTGGGATTCAGAAAAGCAGAGTCTCTTTCCCATGGGACTTTCTTTCTGTGCTATTGATCAGTCTTGGTATATATGGTGGATGGAATGCAGATGATGACTTAAGGCTTGTGGATTAAGGGGAGAGGGGTGGTGACAAAAAACAACCAACCTTCACTGTTTCTGCTTTGATAGCATGGCACTCAAATGTTAGTTTATTTTAGTAACCCTTTCTTTAATATAATTTTAACTTAGAGCTACAGAATACAATTTCAAAGAGCAGCAAGCAGAAAATACTGCTACAGCTTGCATTTAGCAGGTCTTTTTTATTTAAAAGACATGGTGAGTGATTTGTAGGGAATCTAGGAAATGAAATAGTGACTCTCCAAACATCCAGTTTCCTAAACAGGGAATAACTGACACAAAGTAGCTGGCTTTGCAGCATGGACAGTGCTGGCCATTTTAGCAATTTCAGAGTAGGGGAATGCTACTGGTAAATTTTTAGCTTGCCACAAACTCTGAATGCCCAATTATACATGTATATAATGTATATAATGTAGTTAATGTAGTTAACTGGTGGCTTCGGAGCTGGTGCTATGAGGTGGACTTCAGGTTTTTTTGGCAATGACCTGTATTTCTGTATGGAGGGCATGCTGGGGTGGGATGGGCTTCATCTCTCCCTTAAGGGCAAACGTATTTTTTCTTCTAGGTTGGCTAATCTCGTACAGCGGGCTTTAAACTAGCTTCGCTGGGGGAAGGGGCCGCTCCGAGTGGAGAGGATGTTTCACCAGCATGCAGGGTGACAAGAGAAAGGGAAGCCCAGGTAAGTATCAACATCCTGGGAGTAGTGGGGAGGCGCGAGCACCCTCAGGAGGCTTCAAGTGCCTCTACACCAAAGCTCACAGTAGAGGGAGCAAGCAGGAGGCCTCCTGAATATGAGTAAGAATCCAGACTTAGTAGGGCTCACAGAAACCTGGTGGGATCCTACCTATGACTAGGCGGTGGGCATTTGGGAGTACACCCTATATAGAAGGGATAGGACAGAGAGAAAAGGCAGTGGGGTTGTGCTCTATGTCAAAGAGCAACTCACTTCATAAAGGATAAGCTTCGGGTTAGAGGAGGGTCGGGCAGAGACACTGTGGGTCAAACTACAAGGGGAGTGTGGCAAAAGGGACATTATGGTGGGTGTCTACTATAGACCACCCAACCAGGGGGAAGAGCTGGACCAGGACTTTTCCAGTCAGCTTACAGAGGCAATTAGGTCAAGGGATGTTATTGTCATGGGTGCCCTAAATTACCCAGACATTTGCTGGGAGGAGCAGACAGCTAGGTCTGGCTGCTCGTGTAGGTTCCTGGCTGTATTATAGGAGCTTCACCTTATCCAAGAGGTGCACAGGGGAAACACCTTGCTGGACCTAGTCCTGGCCATGGGGGATGACCTAGTGTGGGACTGCTGGTCCCTGACCACCTGGACAATAGCGACCATCACCTGTTGGAATTCACGATACAGCGCAGAGTGTCAAGGGCTTATAACAAAACTAAAGCCCTTGACTTCAGAAGGGCCAACTTCAATGAGCTTTGTAGATTAGTGGGAGAGGCACTGAGGGCCCAGAAGGTAGAGGAAATAGGAGTCCACGAGGGATGATCATACCTTAAGGGGGTGATCCTCCAGGCTCAAATGATAACAGTCCCTGAGAAAAACAAGGGGGGTAACAGTGTTCAGAAACCCCCTTGGCTCAGCAAGGGCATTCAAGAATGCCTGAGGACTAAAAGGGCGGTGTACAACCAGTGGAAGGGAGGGGCTATCACTAAGAAGGTGTGCAGGAGGGCTATTAGAAAGGCCAAGGCAGAGATGGAACTCAGGCTAGCATCCAGGTTTAAGGACAACAAAAAGTTATTTTTCAAGTACATTGGGAGCAAGAAGAGGGCACCAGGCAATGTAGGGCCCCTGCAAGACACAAACAGTAATTTTGTGGCTACACCAGACAAGTAACCTGATATTTTTAACAGTTTCTTTGCCTCTGTTTTCTTGAACAGGGACCAGGATATTTCTCCTGCCAGAGGTAGAGACAATCCTTGGGATAGCTCTGTCAGGCCTTCAGTCAGTGCAGATGTAGTTAGGCATCTTCTGGAAGCAATGCAGTTCCCCAGGACTCAGTCCTCGGGCCCACACTGTTTAACATCTTCATAGCAACTTGGACAAGGGGTTTGAAAGCACATTGTCCAAGTTTGCTGAGGACACTAAGATTTGGGGCAAAGTGGGCACACTTGAAGGGGGAGAGAGGCTACAACTACATTTAGGCAGACTACAAAAGTGGGAGGGTGAGAATAGGATGGATTTCAATGTAGATAAATGCAGGGTGCTGCACCTTGGGAGAAGGAATCCACAGCATACGTACAGGCTGGGGAGTTCCCCTCCTGAAAGCACAGAAGCGGAAAGGGATCTTGAAGTCATTATTGACTCCAAGATGAACATGAGCCGCCAATGCCAGACCGTAGCTAGCAAGGCCAGCCATACCTTGTCAGGCATCCAAAGATGTATCTCAAGCCGTCCAGAGAGGTGATGCTCCCTCTCTATGCGACATTGGTCAGGCCACAATTGGAGTACTGCGTCCAGTACTGGGTGCTGCACTTTAAAAAGGATGTGGCCAGCCTGAAGAAGGTTCAGAGGAGGGCCACTCGTTTGGTGAGAGGGCAGCAGGACAGGCCCTATGAGGAGAGAGTGAGAGACTTGAACCTGTTCAGCCTCGGGAAGAGGAGGCTAGGGGGGGACCTGGTGACTTCCTACAAATTCATCAGGGGAGATCATCATCAAATAGGCAGAGCCCTTTTCTCCCCAGCACCACCTGGGGTGACAAGGAACAATGGTAATAAGCTGATGGAGAATAGGTTTAGGATAGAGATCAGGAGGCAGTCTTTCACAGTTAGGGTGGCCAGAATCTGAAACCAACTTCCTAGGGAAGTGGTCCTTGCCCCTACCTTGAGTAAATTCAAAAAGAGGTTGGATAATCACCTGTCTGGGGTCTTGTGAAGGCAGCATTCATTCCTGCCTGTGGCAGGGGGTCAGGCTAGATGATCTGTTCAGGTCCCTCTTGACCCTAGCTACTATGAAACTATGAAACAAGCCACTTAGGGCACGTCCAAATGAGCACTCACGTGGGAGTCCCCAGGGACAAATAGCAGTAGCATACGGTTGTGCCGTTGGTACTTGTTCCTGGGGAACGCCTTTGCATATGCACTGTGGTGCACAGCAAGTTGCCCTTGGCGGGGTAGGGGGGCCTCTGGGGATTTCAGCCTCAGTGATCCAGCAGCAGGGAACCTGGCCAGCAGCCAGAGCATGGCTCTGATTTTAGGCGGAACATGCTGCTGCCATTTGTGCCACCCTGCTTTTTTTGGTGCAGGTTTTTTGACAATGGGATCTTTCAGTGTCAAAAAACTCCTCTAGCTGCATATTAGTAGAGTGGGGAACACCTGCACGTGCAATGTGTGGCACTTGACGGGCCTGTGGCACCACATACTGCATGTGCACACTAGTCTGGATGTGCCCTTAAAGTTCAAAATGCTCATCAAAGCCTTTTGGAGCTGAGGCCTCATGTGTTTGATCCCAAAACATGCAGGTTCTGATTTATAACCTAGGATGGACTCCTTGAAGGCTGTCTTGACTTCAGTCATTCCAGAGTCCTAGCTTGAAGCACAAGATCTTTGTAGTATATTGTAGGGCTCTAGTTGTGAATGAACTCATAAATAAACTCTGAAAGATCTTGAGAACCTCGAGATAAATTTTTCCCTCTCTTTATTCTCTGCCCATTTAACTGTGCATAAAAGGCCAAATCACCAGTTAGGATAGCTCCATTGTCTTCATTTTCCAGTTTAAAGCAGCTGAGGATCTGGCTTATAAGTAGGAGGGGAAAACATTTGAAAGTCCCTCATGAAAGTGATGAAAGTGCTTCATTTCCTGACTCGATGATAAAAGTCTCTCCGTAATTAATTATAAAAGCCTCCTCATTAATACAATGGAGAGTGACTGCTTCTGTGAAAGGCTTGCAATGACAACCAAATATTGTTCTTTTTTAAAGGGCTATTCCACTATAAAGTTATTGTCACTGTCAGTACAGTCATTTCTATTTTTAATTAGAGTTGCCTAAGTTTTATACAGTTTTCAGGAAGCATACCCTGCTGCATCTATTCACAAGTGTGCTATGAAATGTTTCTACTAGGTTGTGAACTGGTTTAATTTTACTTTGACTCATTAGGGCTGGGCTTTTCAAATGATATGAAGGGAGCTGAGTGATCAGTTCCATTTTAATTTGATGAAACTTGAATGCTTAATTTCTTGAGATCCTTTTACAAATCCTCACACGCATTGAAAATATGATTGGTCCAATAATCTAAGTCCAGCTATTGCCTTTTGAACAGTTTAATAACCCATGCAAGAAGAGGATGAGAGAATATACCTAAATGACATAAATCCAAATGGAAAATCAGAAAGGAGCAGTAAATTTCTCGGTACTAAATAAACTAGCGCAAATAAAATAGTTCTCAGCTGTGTAAAACCATTTTGCATCAACACAGCATAAGGATTTTATGTGATGTTATTGTTTGTTGGTTGTGGTAGTGCTTATAGCCTCATAAGGTTTGCTGCATTGTATCAGGCACTGTAAAAACATATGAAATGACAGAACCACTGTATGGAGCTTACAGTCTAAAAGAAAAAAACACATCTGGATGAAACAAACACAAGTAACTACACTTTCTTAGTTTGTTATTCTGCATCCAAAGCTAGGGATTAGACTAAATACCACAGCAGACATTGTGTGAGTCAGTTTCTGGAACTGCTGAAGGTTCCAAGGTCTGAATTTAAGAAATGCACTGCCACTGGGCACCAAAATTTAGTGAAAACAAAGTAGGGCTTGGCCAATTTTGTAATTATTAACCTGCCAATAGATGAGGATGTAACTGGAATAAGATGAAAGACTTTGGATGAAAGTGCCAGGTTGTACAAGCTTGAACTCATTTCTCTGCATTGCATCAGGTGAGATGAGGCATGCCTGACATATGGGCCTGGTGATACTGTGGCAACCAGCGTTAACATTAATGGTTGCCTATGTAGTGGTGTTGTGTAGATGGGTATGTGCATCTGGGACAGTATACTGAAAACAGCTTTCCACCAACTAGATATTCTGCTGAGATGTTTAATATACATGATAACACACCAAGACAGGCTGTATCACAATGAAATATGCACATTTCACACTCAAGAAAGCAAAGCTAGATCAGGAGATTTTGCTTGTTGTGCAATAACAGTATTTCAAGGGGCCTATTTAAAGAGGGAAAATGGCCATTGGCTAATATGACTGCATTGCTAAGTAGAATCTCAGCCTTGTAATATGAGCTGGAAGGGATAATAAAGGATTAATAATGTCAGGTCTTTGTTCTGGTCTTGTCTCCAATATCCCCCCAGAAGCTAAAATTAACTGCACACTTTGCAAAAAAGGGCAACTCCCTCCATTCTTCTTCAGCTCTCAAACCCACCCCTAGGAGCTTTGAACAGGAAAGAACCAAGTTCATCATGGCACCATTCTGTTCAATCTGACCTTTAAATGGTTCAGTCTTTCTCAGGTCAATTGTCTAGATATAGCATTTTCATAAGGCTGTACAGTTTTCTACTAACTTGTGAAGTGTTCTGGACTAGATAAAATATAACGTGCAGTATGCTGCACATCTCACAAATTAGCAAGGACCAGCCAGATTTCATTTGTGCCTTCAGGGTTTTCTTCCTCTCAGAATGGAGTAGTAAAGAGGGAAGGAGAGGGTGTGTAAAAGGAGACTGGTCTGTTCATATTACTAACAGCAAGGGCTTTATGTGCAGCCCTAAAAAAGGTACTAGCTCCATAGGATGTTTTCTGGCTGTACGGTGTTTTCTGGCTGGCCAGCTTCCCTTTCTCATGGCTTGTAGTGCTCATACCAACCCCTGTCCTTGAACAGCTGATGCATGTGTAACATGCCATGCAATGGAGAGTGGTGCTAGAAAAGGGAAAAGGAAGTTTGGTAGAGTTTGGGAAGAGATTTGGCAATTGGCATGGGGGAAAGAGCAGGGTGCAGAGAAGCCTTTAAAGTTAGGCAGGCAGAAAGAGCTAAGAATGGTAAAAGGAAAGGACCAGGTCTTGGTTAAAGGCAAGAAAGACTCAAGACTTGGTCATTATCCCTCTTGAGCATCTTGCATCACCTGGATGAGGGAGAAGCAGGGAAGCTTGGTGCTGCTCTGACAAGGGCCCCTTAGACCTGCATTCAAAGCCAAATGCCCTCAAGCTGTCAGAGGGGCAGACATGATGCTTTTTCCTTTCCAGCTAGAGCCCAGACTTCCCTTGCCTGGCTCATTACTACTGCACAGTAGCATCGTGTCACAGTTTGTACCAAGTGACTTGTGTAGATGCACCCACTGACAACCCTGTGTACCTAAGAAGCTGTATCTATTTACATTTGGGTAAAGCTTTATTTCAGTCCCAAGAGTGTGCACTTAGTTCCAAGACTGCGGAGTACCTATAAATACAGGCACAAGTCTTATTAATTGGAAATATAGACTCTTGTGGAATACACTCCTATGAAAGAATGTAGTGTGTCTGCATGTGAAGTGGGTGAAATGGCTGGACCCTGAAAACTCCTGATTTTGTGGTGGGACCTGCTTGTATCAGGAAATAGAGGAGGTGTAAAAGACTCTCTTCAGTCTTTTCCTACCCAACCATTAGCACAGCTGGGTAGCACCATGCAGCAGCTATTGAATAGCTCTTGTTCTGTGGGAAGAGTACTAGAATTAGAGTATGTGATTGGGAAAGACAAAAATAATGTGGGGAGAGGTGGTGGGGAGGGGAAAGAGGTTTTTATGAATCTGCACTGGGATCAGGTGATTCTCAGGTCATCTGAAAACCAAAAGATAAACTAGGGGCTCTGCTAAACAGTAACCAGACTACCAGTCTCAACAGGCAAGGAGAGGTTTCATAGAGTGCCTGGAAATTCCTAGTTGTCATTGTCCTGTGACAACCAGTTATTGTTCTAGGCTGATACAAGGCAAATGTAATAGTCCCTCAGGGAACTGCCCTGCAACTGAGGGTCTATCTGTTAAGTATGTGCCACCCTCTGCATCAATTCTGACTGTTGATGCCCCTGATTCCAGAAGTGCCTTATTTAGGAAAGTGCCTTGTGATAGGGGAACTGAGTTGAACCCCAGCCTGTACTGCCAGTCTGTGATTAGCACCCTCTTTTGTTTGGCTTTGCTGCATATAAGGTGCTCACCTCTCACTCTTCTCTCTTCCTTTTCTCATGTAAGAATTGTTCCAGTGTCAAGCTATTTTATTTCCTCCTTCCATTTGGTCTTAGGGATGGTGCGTGTAGCTCAGGCTGGTTTTGATATAACTTGTGGACTCTTCTTGAGCAGTCAGGCAGGTCATGGCTACCCTAGTTTTGCCACCAGAACTTCCGCAACAGATGCTTCAATCATGATGCCACCAGAGTGTGTGTCACCAGACTTCTTTTGCTGGGGTTGCACATTCTTGCTGCAAGAGTTTGTACTGACAGAATACATCAGGCATGAGTGTAGAGGCTCAGGCATACCATGGCTGACATTGCTTGGTTACTAGGGCACATTCACACTCTGGTGTGGATTTTATTAGGGCTTCTATGTTGGCAGAAGCCTTGTGTCATTACAGGGGAGGTTTTTTTTATCATGTGGGATGTGGCTGGCTTGTGTCTGATTTGCTTGTGGACCTACAAACACTTGAAGGGCAGCTTCTGTCAAACTTGGTTGTATAGATCAGTGTTTGTCAACCCATGGGTCATAACCCAAAAATGGGTTGCAAGAATACTTCAAAGGGCTTCAGGTTGTAGGGATGTGGGCAGGAAGGGGCCCCTCTGGCAGGGTTGAGGGGGCAGCAGTGGGCTGCAGGTTGAGAGTGAAGGACACCAGTGTGGTGGGGAGGGGGCAGGAGACTGGGGGCTGGGCATTGGCAGGGGCAAGGGGATGTGGGTCAGGACAGGCCACGGATCTTTGCAAGTGGGTCCTGGTAGGAAAAAGGTTGAGAATCACTGACATAGACCAGGCCCTTGGTTGTATAGATGGCCTTTTCCGTCTTTGCATCCAGGGTGCATCACCCATGGTCCTGATGTCCACAGCCATTTTTAATCCGTACATCTTCAGTGCCCTTGCTGGAGAAGCAGGGAGAGACTGGGAGTTTTTATATGGGCCTAAGCCCACATCAGTCCCACAGGGGTAACCCGGCACATTTATACACACAAACTCCTGTGTGTATAAACACATTTATACGACACTGGTCACAGCCCTGGCGCTTTTCAAAGTGCCCAGCACTGCAGTGCTTGCATGTCCAAAAATGCGCCGGTAGGCTTGGAGTTAAGGCCCGGGTGACAGGCGAAGTGGACAGTGCCAAGCCAGCAGGCTGCAGGTAAGTAACACCCCGCCGAGGAGCGGGCAGCGCCTTGAGCCTGGTGCTCAGCCCGCTGCCTGTCTCTCGGGGAGGACGTCCGCACCTCGGCGGAGCGCGGCGGCGGGCACAGCGCCGCCAGGGGCAGGAAGCGCCACTGCAGGCTCGGCCCGGCCCGGCCCGTCTGGGCTGCGCGCGCGGCGCTAGGACCCACCAGGGCCCGGCGCGCACAGGCAGCCCCGCTCAGCCCCGCACCCCGGCCGAGAAGGTAGCGCCCAGCGGCAGCGGGAGCAGCGTCGGCAGCATGCGCGGCAGGTGAGCGCGGCGGGCCGGGGCCGGGGCCGGGGCCGGGGCCGGGGGAAGCAGGGCGCTAACCTGTTGCCTCTTGCAGGTGTCCCCAGCGGCGGCGACGGCCCCGACTCCAGCTCCTGCCCGGGCTCTTTGTCCTGCTGGCGGCGGCGGCGTCGTCCCAGGAGCGAGGTACGAGCGGCCCCGGCCGGACCCCGCAGCCCGCCCGCTGCCACCTGCGGGCGGCTGCTGCCCTGCCCCGGGGCTTCAGCTGACGTCGGGGAGCCGGCAGCTCCGGCTGCTGCGGGACTTGTGCCGCCAGCCTGGGGTGGGGGTGTCCGGAGCTGTGTCCCGCTGGGGGGGCAGTGCAGAGCCGCCTGTCTTCACGCTGCTCTTGCAAACTGTGGAGAACCGCCGCCGGGCGCTCGCCCGCGCTGCCCGTTCTTCGGGGCGCGGGCAGGCGGGAGCTTGTGTCTCGCCTGGCTCCCGGCTGTGGGAAATGCCCAGTTCTGCCCTCATCTGTCTCACTTTTCAGTCTTTCCAGCTGGCAGGAAGGCCGGGTCCTGCTTGTGGGGCTTTGGGATCACCCCTAGGTCCCTCATTTGAGCCTCCCTATTCCTTGTGGGTTTAAAAGGGTTTCACTGAATCCAATACATGTGGGTATTTAGTCTCCGTGTTTAAGAGCCTATATGCAGTAGTAGTTACTGGTGTGGGGAGTGGAGGGTTTGTGGACTTTGCCTTATATCTCTGGCCATGTACAAGGGGAACATTGTGCTATTAAATACAGTACACCTGCTTGACTTTGTCTCTGTGTCCCCTTAGCTCCTTTGTACTTCTAATGTGAAGGGTTGTTTGATTTTGTAAGGGTGTAAAGTGCTTATGTATGAATGACAGCAGCAAGCTGAAGTGGGAACTTGAGCGATTTAGTCCATCAAGAACAGTGCCGGCTGTACAGTAAATGCAGCGCACACTTGCCTTGTGAGCACTGAGGAGAAAAGGCTTTTCCTTTATGCTGTTTCAAGGTGTTTTAGGGTGCTCCTTTCCACAATTTAAGTCTAAAGTGACTGTCTGCTTGGTCTGAAATGAACATGTTAGGACAGGCAGGGAGTTTTTGCAGTGGTCAGACTGAGAACCACAGTCTCTTCTATAAGTAGTTGGTGTAAAGGCAAATGCTATGGAGTAGTTCAACGTTTTGATGGCAGGCTTCCTTTGCGCAAGTGGTACAATCTGTACATCATTCCAGGTGAAAGTACAACAGGGCAAGCTTCACTTAATAGCTGTACAGAGAAAACACTTTCAATTCACCAGGGAATCCATGGTGACCCTCTTCTGAAGAATACCTTACAAAAGGGCAAAACTTGTGCAGTAAAGAATAAAATGTATTAGCAAATAGATTTGCTGAATGACTAACTTATATATACCATGTTATCAGCTCCAAAGTAAAGTATAATTGTGAAAAGACGCAGATGTGCAATGGTAAACTCCTTCATTCTAAGCAACCAAAAGTAACATACTAGGCATTAAAGGAAAACCTTATCTCTCCTGCTCTCTGAAATGATTTGACCCATAGATTGGTAGCATTTCAGTTTACATAATTAAATTTATTATGGCTTATCTCTGTTGTCTGATATGAAGAAACCAGTAAAAGCCCATAATTTCATATGGGGCACCTTTCGCCAGTATGGGCTCTAAACACACAAGTGTTCACACATGCCTTAAAATATGCCTTGGAGTATACCAGAGTTGTAGCATATCTGACATTGTATGTGTAGAATCAGGCATACAGTGCATTTAAGTACTAAATTTAATGCACCATAATTACAGCGTATTAATGAACGTTGGGAGCACAGGAAACTATGTCAGTATCTAGATTTGGGTCTCAGTGGCCATGTATGTACTTCCAGTAGTGCTTCTGGCCGTACAGCAGCCTGGGGTTCCCTCCCTTCCATTGCTGCCCTGAAGTATACTAGGTCACCTCATTAAACACAACATGCATGTGTGTTTAGACCTATGCCGGCCAACCCTCCCCCCTTCAGCAACCCCTTGTGGACCTCTCTTGCCTCTGCTAGACCCTTTTGTGGATCCTGTGGGCCAGGTGTATGAGCAACAGGAATAATCTATTTATAGGTTTTTCCTTTCCTTCAAGGCTTGCATTGTCCTGTTTACAAGATTCAGAAACAATATATACCCTCCAGACAGAGAGGAGAACTTAGTGTTGACTCAGCTTTCCCTTAAGAGTAGCTGACTGAAGTCTGATTTACACTGAAGCAATTTTCCTTCCCTGCCTCTATGCCAGCTACTGCTGCAGCTGTTAGAAAGCTTACATGTGGGTAAGGAGAATGGCAGTTTACAAAATAGAGAGCTTGTCTTTGCTTAAGACTAGGATTAACTCCAGTTTTGGTCCTGGCTTTTCTTCAATTCACTTGAGGTCTGCGCTGGTACAGCTACATTAGTGGCTGGATTTGGGTCTCAGTGGGTGTGTCTAAATGTTCATTAATATGCTGTAATTACAGTGTATTAAGTCTAATACCTACAATTACAGGTAGTGCCTTAATGTGCCATAATTGGCACTAGTGCACATTAGTGCAAGCACATGCTTTCTTGCTGACACTAATGTACAGTAAACTAATTCTATTGTGCATTAGTACGGGCTTTGCCCGCTGTACTAATGTGTAGTAGAATTAGTCTACTGTGCTCAAAGTGTCTTGTGTAGACGCACTCAGTGTCTTAATGTCTCATCCCTTGGAAGTAACTAACTTCTTTTCAGGCACAGCAGAGAGAATCTTTCTTTGCCAGGGTTGCTAGCTTTGACGCTTGCTTCATCCCTATACTAGTGTGTTCTCCTCTGATTAATTTTTCAAGCTAGAGCATTTGCAGCAGTGTTACAGGGTTCAAACAGACTTTTGGGGAGGTTATGGGGAGGTTAGATCCCTTTAAAAATGGTCACCCATTCTAACTTAATTCACCCAAGTGCAGACCCTAGACTTAAATCCCTAGTTTGGTTGATATAAGTATGAACTGTGCATAAGTGCAGGAATTTTAGATGGGTCTAAAAATGGCTGACCTGATCTAAGTTAACTCTACACCAGAGGTAGTCTAACTTAGATTGGGTCCTGTGAGACCAATATAACTGAACTTCTGTACAGCCCCTAGTGCAGCCCTGGGGTTGGGAAATCCCAGCCTCAGGGATGTGCTTTTCCTACCCCCTGCCCCACCAGCACTGGGCTATTTTTAGCCCTCTTGGCCCCTCCCACAGACGGGCAACACCCCTGCTATAGACCAGCCAGCCCACCAAATCCCCTATCCTGCAAACCATTGCTGGGCTGGTTTTATGGTGCCAGAAAGTGAGGAAGTAAGTGGGGGTGGGGGGAGGGGCAGGCAGGATTGGGCAGTTGGTTTGCTGAGGGGGTTGTTCATTAGGGATGTTGGGGTTGGGGGGGACTGAAAATAGCCCCTGGTCTATGGGGAGAATGCCCTCCATCCTGCCGAACCCCCCTCAGCAACTCCCTGCAGACCCCCCTCTTGCCCTCCCTGAACTCTCTTGTGAACCTTGCTTCCCCTGCCAGTCTATGATAGTCCCCCTCACTCTCCCCATGGATCCCTCTTGCCCCTCCAATCTCTTCAGCGTCCTCTCACAGATCTTGTTTGGCCCTCCAATTCCCCTCATTAGCCCCTGACTTCCCATCCCGGTTTACCTTAGAGTGAGTGGCCATTTAGTGAGTGGCCATTTTTAACTCATTCTAAAATCCCTCCAACCAGCCCAAATGTCTGTATGTGCCCAGAATAGAGTGACCTGACTTGGTCCCATGTTGGGTTTCTATACCTTTCAAAGGGTGACTATCAAACTAAAAATGGGTGAATAAGCAAGTGGTTAAAAGTAATTCCAGGGACTTGAGTTGCTTGGCATCTGCTTCTGACTTTACAATCATGGCTTCCTATATTAGAGCTTTTTAACTCTGAAAGACCTACCCACATGCCTGGGGAACTGAACCTCCCAGGGAAACCCTGGTCCCTGAAGGCTGAAAGATACAAAGCTGAGAGATGATAGGTTTTTCTGGTGTCTCTTAGTACACTAGTGGTCATCACCATTTCTACTTCTAATAAAAATAGTAAAATACTAGTGGGCTCAAAAATCAGTTTATCTGGATCCTTTTTAGTCTGTGAAACATTTTCCCTTCAAACTCTTCAGCTGATTATTTTAAGTTGAAAATGAGAATTCTTAATAATAGAAGAAAGCATTCTTCTGCATTCTCTGATCTTGTTTCAGTGACCTTGAATTGTTCAAAGAGAGAGGTATAGACACTTTTCCACATTCTGTCATAAGCTACTGGGGGTTTGTGTGAGTGAAGTGCCTTGCAGTATTGGGTTTTGAGTTTTGTTTCTTACTTTTCCTTCTCTAAGTGCTGTGAAAGAGCATAAATGTCTGATTGGAGTTTCTGAGCCTTAATGCAATATACATGTTTAATAATTGTAACAGGCTAAATATTGAGTAGGTGGTTTGATTTCTGGATTTTTTTGTTTATTTTTTTAAAGAGGTGTGGGTGGGTGTGTGACTGATTTATGTTAATATCCTTCTTTGGAACTCCTGACATCAAGTAAACTGTTTTCCTTGCACTTTTGGAAGATGTTTTAGGTGCAGAGTTGGCATTGGTGAATGCACAAACCACAGTCAGTATGTGCTAGAAGCCCCCTTGCAGGGGCAATAGGGGTGAGAGGAGAGGAAGAATGCAGTCTACTTTAATGAGAATAACAGCTGACTTCAGCTCCCCAGATATAAATGGTTTGGAAATCACAGCAGGAGCTGGGAATGTGCTTTTGAAGGATTATTTATGGTAGGAAGCTGTTTCTTGCTCTGGGAATAGCTCAGGATGCTGGGGCAAAGGCTAGTTTTGACTTGGGCCCCAGTCCTGTATTCTGATCCATGCATGTCAGTACAGGTAGCAAGCACTAGGGAGATGCTTAGCTCTGCTCTGGTCAGATCAGATGCTGGATTGAGGGCATAGTCTAGAATAGAACACATGGGTGAGGAAAATGCTTATGACCCTGATCTTCTGAGAAGAACTGTGCGGTGCTTTCAGGCCCTCTACTATCACCAGCCCTATACTTTGCCATAGTATGTTCATTCTCTGATGATTTTGGCAAGTAGCCTCTTCAGCTGGGAAAGCATAGAATGATCTGCTGGGAAAAGGCATAAATATGAAGAAGATAGTCCCTTTTACCCTTAAAAATCTATTCATACCATCAGTCTAGTGGCTATTTCAGATCTCTAGTCTGACCTCTTATACAACATGGGTTGGAGAAACGCATTCAGTAACTCTACAGCAAGCCCATGACTTCTGCGTGAGCGGTACCATCTTTTAGAGAGATGCTTTGGCTGATCCATCCTGTTTGATGAGCTGCTTCATGGATCAGTTACCCTCACTGCTTTCTAAACAAATAAAAAGTGCCTCGTTACTATTATAGGAATCTGATTTTTTTTTTTTTTTTTAAGGTCTAATTTCCAGCCATTTGATTTCTTTTTTTTCATTTTGGCTTTGTCTGCCAGAATAAAGAGTCTGTTGCTATCAGAAATCTCTGCCCTAGTTAGTTACCTACAGACTGTGGTCAAGTCACCTACCTACTCCTGGATACATTCATTGGACTGAGCTGCTTCAACGGGGGGGGGGGGGGGGGGGGGGGGGGGGGGGGGGGGGGGGGGGGGGGGGGGGGGGGGGGGGGGGGGGGGGGGGGGGGGGGGGGGGGGGGGGGGTGGGG
>JAGPOW010003685.1:61337818-61477596 GCA_030014935.1 Caiman crocodilus
CAAACATGATCCTGGCTTACAGCGAGATGCAATCTGTATGGGCATATGTCAGCTAGCACAGTATATTAAGTTTATCTCTGCATTTTGTGCTTTGGCTATGATTTGCATGTTGGGTGTCTTGCTTTCCAGCCTGGTGATAAGTAACTGAGCTGGGCAGTGTTGAATGGTTGGAGGGGGCAAGAATTCATGATGAGTTCTTTGTGCATGAATGTTGCAAGGGAGACTTTTTCAGAGGCAGTTAGAGGTAGGACAGGCTGTGATAAAGGAGAATAGATTGAAGTAGAAGGGCAGACCTGTGGTAAGTTTCCACTTAGGGCTTGGGAGAGAGGAGAGGGATATTAATTGTCCGAACTGTTACAATAGAGTTGGCAAGGGGAGACGGTATAAGGAGACTGGGAATTGTCTACCATTTTTGGCACAGCATGGTAGAAAATTATTTTTTAAGGGGGGAGGTGGAGAATCCTGGGACAAAAGGACTCCTCTTTCTTGCTTGGAAAGATGCTGGGGTGGAGGGTCAGCAGTTGGAGATGAGTGGGTTGAAGAAATCTGATAACAGTGGAAATGTCAGGCAACTGTTTTAGAGAATGAATGAAACAATGGCCAAGTAAGAACAGTAGAGACTTCTTAGGATAAAGTATTATTGATTCAATTCTATTTCAGTGCTATCCTTCCCAAAAAGGCTTACAATAAAAAGTTGTAGAAACAGATGAAATAATAACACAGTCTCACAAAGAATACCCCAAGTCTTAAACCTTACCTGCTAGAAGACTGCCCAATTTAAAAAGGTCCTTCATTTTTTCTAAAGAAGTTCAGGCTTGAGATCCAGAGGGAGGGAGTCCTAAAGCTGAGGAACAGTTTCTTAGAATGACTTCCCATGTGTTTTGCCAAGAGAACTTGATGCACAGATAGTAATAGTATTTGGAGGAGATTTGTTCTTAGCTGACTTTAGAGATTGGAATGGAGCATAAGGGAGGAGGTAGATTCTTAGGTACACAGGGCCTAGGCCATTCAGTGCTTTACAGGTAAAGACCAACATTTTAGATTATGCCTAGAAAGCCCCTGGAAGCCATTGCAGATTCTGGAGCACAGGAGTAGCTTGTCTTCTGCGACCTGCCACTGTATGCTGCATTAGCTGCATCTTCCAGACACTCTTCAAGGGCAGCCACACACACAGTATATTACAGTAATCTATCTTCAGACTTACAAAAGCATGGAAGACAGTGGCCAGATCTGAATCTGAAAGAAAAGGTCACAGACTTCTGAGCAGATGGAGTTGGTTAAAGGTGCTCATAGCCACTGCTGTAACCAGTGTATCCAGGTGTAGCTGAAGAGTACCCCAGAGCTGTGAACCTGAGTGAACTAAGTGAACCACAACACTTAGACTGGCTTAAATGTGGTTTAAACCTGAAGTGAATAGATATGTACGATTGTTAAATTAGTTTTAAAGCTGTCTAGACTGGTTCAAAAGTATATCTGGTAAATCAAGTACTCTTGAACCAATTCATTGTCACACGTGGACACCAAGAGTTCCATAATACCTTTTCCCCTTCAGTGACCTTCCTCAAAATGGGGAGCTTGGAGACAGGACAGTAGATGGCTGGGGAGCTGGCATGAAGGGATGTGTTTTTTGAGCAGGGGATGGACAATCACAGATTTAACAATATTTGATGCCCTACTTCCAGCAGTCACCCCCGTCTTCCCCTGCTGTCTTTTACAAACCAGGATGAGTCTAGTACATGACCACCTCCTCTGCATTGGTGGATGACAACATTTGAAATGGGTCCATGTAGACCAGATAAGACCGAACTTTTCTAGCCCTAAATTTAGGCTCCGGAGCAGAACTGGCAGCTCCAGGCTCTGTCAGATGTGAGCAGTTTTGTTTGCATGGTAGGTAGCAAATTGGTCACAAAGGACATAGATGATTTAGTTTCTGGAGAGAGGTAGCGCCAATTAATTAGACTGTTTCCCACCCAGAACAGTTCTATCAGACAACACTCTGTAGATCTTATAGCAGTGGGGAAAACAAGGCCTCTTTGACTGCCATTGGCACAGCACAGTACTCTAACATGAATATATGCTGTAATCAATCAGTTTTGGCATGGGTTGAAAGTGCCCATTTTCTAATCACCTATCCCCACTTAAGCTGCTTCCTGTATACGAGGGGGGCTCTGTGTCACTGCAGTGGTGGGAATGGATGCCTGAGTGTTACTGTGTCTGGCCAAGGTCATTGTTCTAGTCTACCGTTCAATAGCCCATTGACAGTAGCTGTCAGGATCAGTGGGAACGTCTACTGAAAACTCACTGGCTCCAAGAGTCTCTGGGGTGAGCCAGCGTAACCAGTCCAACACCTTACCAGGAGGATTGAGGAACATGGATCCGACTTCAGAATGTAATGGTTTAATTAAGACCGAGACATTGTAATGACACCCATAATTATCTGACTCCATGTTTCTAGGTAGGTGCAAAATGTTAAGTCCAACATGTGTCCTGACTTGTGTGTAGGCCTAGTTATTATCTGAGATGGCCCAGTGGTTGCCATAGCCTCCATGAAATCTTGTTCCTGCTCTGAAGAGCAAATATTGGCATGAATGCTGAAGGTACTCGAGTCCAGGTGTCCTCAATATGGCTTCTGAGACCAGTATAGCTAGCTGTCAGAGGATCTGCTGTGTAGTGAGATGACTGATACACTAACAGAATCCCCAAGTTATCCCCAGCCCCAAATGGAAGCTGGACACGCTTCACATTGGGCAAGTTAGGCACTGGATAACTTCCATAGGCCAGATTTTCTGTATAGATCATTGCTAGTCTTCTCCTACCATCTCCATTCTGGTCTCCAGTCCTATATAGATGCTGCACCACATACCCAGCTGGCACCATCTAGGCAAATATGGTCACAGATGCTTCATCCAGTCTGGTCTGGCGTACACATGCAAGGTTGGTGGCCTCCTCTTAAATAAGATCAAAGATGATTGATCTTTTATTAACTATCAACTTTGCATTACAGAGCAACAGAGGGGGATTTCCACAGTGGAGGAGAAGGACAGGGGATCAGGTACCAAGTGCCTTCTTCTGAGTTTCTGAGGCCATGACAACCCTCTTCAGTCCCTTATTTCCACCTGCCCAACATTACTTCATTTACATGCATAGCTTCAGCACACAATAAAAATTATTTATTTATCTGAACTTAATCTAAACAAGGATTGGTCATTAAATACTCACCGCTGTGGAATTACTAGCCCTGAAAATGACTATCTTCCCTTCATTTCAAGACTGCTACTAGCCAATTTTGGAGCTACTGTTTAGCAGTTTGGAAAATTAGGCAGGCTAGCTGGTTCCAGAGCTGCTAATCCCACAGTGCTGACAGGTTTGTGTACTGGAGGAGCATTGTTTATAGTACTGGTTGTGTCATGGGATTAGCAACCCCAAAGCTGACAAGCTTCCCTACTTTGTAAGGCTTCTTTGTAAATTTTGGGGACTGCTTTTAAAATTCCTAAGAATATGGAAAGAGAAGAGCCATGAAACTGATGTGCTTCTGGCATTTTGGAACTTTTAATAGAAGCCCTTTGTGAGATCTGTTTTTCTTTCACCATTTCTGGTAGCTAAAGGGAGTGCTATCAGTTATGAAGCAGACAGTGGAATTGAAAGATGCCATGCACTTAAGTGGTTTAGGGACAGACTTCCATCTTCAGCTCCCTCTGTGCAAAAATGAAGTTTATTTCCTACCTATGGGGACTTTTTACCATCTTGTACCATCTACACTTTTCCCAACTTGTGGGGCTCCTTGTGGGCCAGATCTGGACCTGGCACCAGTGGGATAAGTGGTGGAGGGACAGGGCCAGTGTCTATGGTGACAGGGCCTATGGCTGTGGTGGTGGCCGTGGAGTAAGCAGCTACAGGGCTGTGATGGCACAGCTCTTGTGCGCCCCTATTCTGCTGCTGATGGCCACAGCCAGCAGGGCTCCATCACAGGTTCTGCAGCAGACCACGTCCACTACTAGCCCTATGCCTAAATTCCCTAGTTTGCCAGAAGCCTGTTGCACCATAGGAAATCACTCTGTGGGCTATGCGTTTGACAGTCCTTTAGAAGGTGACAAGTGTTATCTGACAACATGCTATCTAGTTAAGGAAATTATGCACTTATCTGCTGTGTGTAAAAGTATACTATGCCATTTTTATACAGAGTACTGAATGGTTGGAGCTGATCACTGAGAGAACCCCTGGAGTGGGGTTATGGTAGGGAAGAAAAATTTAGGAAAGCATCTTAAGTCTCTATTCTGCCCTGGAATCTTCCTGGGTGGTACTGGGTTTGTGTTTGCAACAAAATTTCCAATATCACTTACTTCATCCTCTTCTCTCATTGCTTATTTCCCTAACTGCTGTTTTCCTGTGTGCACAGTAAACTTTTTCAAACTAATCTAAGTTTTAATGGTTTGTAGCTTAAACTCTAAACACTTAAGTAGCAGTTCAAAAGAGTGTTCTATGTTTATTTAAAAAGTCTGATAATTGACCAAGAAGGGAATTAAAGCTGGCATTTCAGAAGAGAGTTCAAAGCAATGAAGGAGACACCTGGGATTAAATATCAGATACGTAGAAGCAGTGCAGTGCTCTGGGATTAATAAAGCATTTTAATGGATGTCATTTTAATGGATGACATTTAAGAATGTCAGAGCTGAATCTTTTCCAAGAATACAGTGTCTCTATATATTTGTGTAAATAACATACCTTTTTATAAGGAAAAAGAAACTCCCTTGACAAACTGAAAACTTGAGTTGGAAGAATATGTTGTAGTTGTGCAGTCATTTCTTTGGTCCCTGTTTGGATTTATAAAATAACGTCATTCAATTGCTCTTGGGAACCACAAATCTATCCATGCACATAGGTATTTATTTTGTACTCTTCTTTGTGGCTGTGGAAAATGGAGTTTAGAATTAGAAGTGTACTGAAGTTTAGACCAATGATGAATTTGTTCCTGGACAGGGTTAAGTAATAATACATCGTACCCTGGGCTGAGTCTGAACTGTGGGACTCCTTGCAACATGCAACTTGTAGAGCTTAAGTGTCACATACTATGAAGACCAAGAGCACAGAATAATTTGTCAAGGTAGGGCGGAGGCAGGGAGGAGAAGAGCATGTGTGTGAGTGGAGGAGGAACAGACAGAAGATCAACCTTGTTCTAGTACAGTAGAGAAACCATGAAGAGGAAAGAAGGTTGAGCAACTTAAAAGCACTTGACAGGTATATTATTCAGCTAATTTTACTGGAATTGGCTGGGTAATTTATTTAACTATATTTCATTATATTTAACCAGCTCAATGTCTGGTATTTAAAACTGTTCAATGAATATCTATTGAATGTTGATGGAATTCATCAAACACATTCTGTGCATGTTTGTTCTGGTATTCAGCCAGAATTCAGCCTGTTAGCAAGTGAAAAGCATTTGCTAAACAAAAAGCTGGTGAACAATTTGTTGCAATTAGGCACAGTAAGCAACAGTTCATCTGTTTAGTTCTTTCAACTATTTGGGGCAGCCTGGCCTCTGAAATGACGTAAAAACTAGCAGTACAAGATTTCCACAAAGCTTCTGATTCTGTTGTTGTTCTAAGTGTCAACTAAATTATTCAGGATCAATGTGAGTGCTCTACAAGCACAATAATTTTGTTTGAGTAATCTAGCAAGTGTGCTGGTTAATGTCACAAGTGTTAAATAGTTGGGTAGAAAATACGTGGAGGAATGGAACTTTTTTTCCTAAGCCAGATGAGTATGGTAGAAGGATAAGAGCGCTTGTAAGTAAAGAATTCAAGTGTGTACACAACTTAATCCTTTTGGGCAAAGGAGTAAAAAAGACAAAACTTTCTAGCAAGTCAGTATTGCCCTCTGATGGACCCACAGTCAAGCTCTGGCTGAAGGCATAAGAAGCACAAAACCTCATGCATATATCTTTTGTTGTTGCACTGAATCTGTAGCAGTTTATGAACTGGTGGTATAACCACTTTCAGCAGTCTTGGAAGCATCTCTGAATATTGTTGCTATTTCGTTTGTTCAATCTACTGAAAAATCTTTTCAGTTCTGTACAGAACCCTTTCTTTCCCATCCCAAAAGGATTAGTGCATGCTTATCTGGGCTTAGTTCTTCAGGGTGAGCTGAATGATTCCCTTAACTCTTGAGGAGTCCTGGGATATTGGTGGGGAGGGACAAAGAAAAGGGATTATGGAGCTTGAATGTGGGCTTTGGGGAAAACCTACTCTGTGGGTAAGCCTGTGACAACATGGGAGTTGCTTTAAGGGAAGCAATCATGCATTTCTGATGCTTTTGGGAGTAGTTGGGCTTCATCCTCTGGTTGTAACTAACTCTAGATGTAGTAGTACCTTTCTCTTGTCCCCCTCCAAGTGCACTCTGCGTCCACCTCTGGAGCAAGGATGGGCAGTGGCACTGGTCTGGGTGGAGGGGAGTGAAGGGAGTTCTGGTGAGTTAACTGGCACTCCTCTTGGAATTAAGTCTTACAGAAGAACAGGGCTGGGCATCTTGCTACCATAGATATCCCTACCACCCAACAACCTGGTCTCAGCTCAAAAGGGATCTGGGGGGACCCTTTGGCCATTTTCAGTCAATCTGTCATGTTCTACAAAGTACAGATGTTAAAGGCATGGGGCTTTGCATGGTGCCTTGAGAGCAGTTCTGCAGCATGAATAGGCACTTCTGATCAAAGTCCCCTGCTTGTGGAGTTCCTGAAACTGAATCTTTTCTCAATAAAAGACTTATAGATTCAGAGACATTAGGGCTGGGAGGAACCTTGGAAGATCATTGAGTCCAGGTCTGGAACTTCTAATGTCTGGCTAGGTTTTAGTCAGAGGTGCATTTTCAAGGAACCAGGTGTGACGAATGTAGTGAGCATGTTTGTTATTACCCCGAAATAAAATAATTTTCTAATAGCATACTGTTAGGTTAACAATAATTTAGATTATTAAAAAGTATTAGCTTTACAGCTGAATACAAGGCCTAACCTGTGGCCTAGCAATGTTGCTGACCACAGGGCAGAATGATAACTAAGCCTCTGCTTATGTTAAGTAATCATTTTAACTGTGTTAACCATTTTCTAAATAAAATGCAGCAAATAAATCTGTGTCTGTGTGCTGTAAAATCAGCTACAGCAAGAAACTAGATAAGGCAAAGAAGCCATTGTTCTAAGTACAATAATCGTGTCCTTAAGAAGTATCTACTACTGTGCAAGTTTTTGCTAACCTATCGTAATGTTATTGTTACTTAACTTTAAGCTTTTAAAAAGTACTAATTCAGCTTAATAAAAATATATTGTTCTAAAGATCTGTAAAGCACCACCCAAGTCCTGCTTTTTGTTAACCCTGTAGTCTTGCCTTGTTGTAAAAAGTATAAAAGAACGCCCCACCCTTTAGGGGGGGCCATTTTGCCTTTTTGCTGGCTTAATGGTCATTGCTCAAGCAAATAAACTGCAGTCAGTTCTTTACCCGCGTTGTCTGGTCCCTATGCAACTAGACAATGAACTCCAGGGAGTTTTCTCCCACCACACAAAGCACTGGCTTCCAACAGCTTGTGCCATTTCTTAATGTTCGTTTAAAGAGTTTGCTTTTTTATGTTTTTCTGCTGAATGGTTTTTTGTTGCTTATAATATTAAGGCTATCTGTTCCTTTTTGGTCCTCACCTTATTCTGCCTGCTGCCTTGTTGGCTTCAGTGTTGCCACTGTTTCTGTGAGTAATAAGCCTTTCCTTGAATGGTGCGTGGAAGAACATTCCTGTAGCACATGGGGTGCAAGTCTGGGAGTGCAACTTTGCAAAAAAACAAAAAGGAACATTGGCAAAGCATTGCCAAGTAGTGCACAAAAGAAAAGCGCTGGAAGAGAGTGACATTTCCCTCTGATCTTTTCCATGTGCAGGATTCCCAGTCACTGTAAAAATAACAAGTGCAGCTCACTGAAATAAAAACCATCACTTTTGGGGAAAAAAGTGGATTTCATCTCCAAAAGTTTCCTATCCCTGAACCATTTATCATTGATTTATCCAGGCATTCTTCTGAGCGTGGTCCTTGAACTCCCTCGGGGTTAAGATCTACTATCCAATCATCTTGGCTGGGACAAACAGCACACACAAACTGATTTAAGTGGTCAGAAACTGGTTTAAACCTGTAACAACATAAGTTCAGTGCACATAAACCGATTTAAAAAAAGGATGAAACTGGTTTAAGATAAACCTGGTTGAATGTAGTATCAGACTTAACTGATTTGGGTCAAACCAGTTTATGCAATGCCTGTCCCAGACCCCTTCCTGGTTTAAGTTAAATCAGAATCTCCCTGCATTCCAGATGCTTTACAGTGCTGGGCTGTGTTCTCTGCTCCAGAGAACAGAGCTGGCCCTGCCCCTCTGCTCCCTAGCCAGAGTTCCGGTGGAGACTGCAGGCACAGCAGGGTCTGCCTTGCTTTCCCCTGCCTCTCTCCCCACCCCTCGCTGGTCACTACTCACTGCTCAAGCAGGGATCTTCCCCCTCCCTCCTTCCCATCTCCCACAGCATGGACCCCAGCCTTGTAGACCCTAGGTATAAGTTATGCTAACTAATGCTGAGGGGTGTGTGTGTGTGTGTGTGTGTGTGTTGCTAACTAATGCTGAGAGAGGGGTGTGTGTGTGTGTGTGTGTGTGTGTGTGTCCAATTTCACTGGGACAGGCAGACACAACAATGTCTGTTTAGGGCTTTTTGAGCTAATCAACAGAGCAGCTGGTAATGTCTCTCCATTTCTTCCTTGGAAAAAGCTGTTTAAGAAGAGCTTGAACTAACGAGAGGGACTTCTGTTTTGTTGATGGGTGGATAAACACTGTTCTCAGCTTCCCGCTGGCTCACTCACCTCTCAGATTTGCAGGGAGAGGGAGATTAAAAAGCTCAGTATCATGAGCAGATGGATCTTTGCCTCAGAGTGCTAGCCAAGGGCTGTTGTCTGGCAACACTTCTGCCCCTTTAGCAGCGATTGGGGGGAATAGCCTGGGACAGTGCAAGCAGAATGGGGGTTTACACCCCTTCCTAATAAGAGGTTGGTGTCGTCATCCGTCTGTTCGTCTGTGTCTCCCCCCAACTTCTAGCCTGAGCTGCTGCAGGCATGTGCCTGCATTTCTTCAGTCCAGAGGGAATGTCTGTAAGACTGCAAACTGGTTCAGCCTAGGCAGGTTAGACTAACCTGTAAAGATTGAATCAATTCAGGTTCAGGCTTTTTTAATGTCTGTCCTTAGCCTTCACACAGGGCTGTACAATTTCTGAGAGGCTCAGGCCCACCCAGCTGCACAAGGTGCAGGCCATAGGCCTCCCCCGGGCTGCCTGACTCTTCAGATTGCATGGCAGGCACCCCTGCCACACCATGCCAGTGTCCCCTTCCTTGCACAATACAACATGCTGTGTTTTGGACACCACCCTGCCAGCCTGTGCTGGCATCCTCATGCCACACGGGGCCCCGAATCTCCCTGTGCTGCCTGGCTGCAGGCTTTCTTGGCCCTGTGGGCTGTGCCATCCCACTGTCAGGGTCAGAAAGCAGAAGCTGGATGAGGGAGGGGGAGCCTGGAAACTCTGGTAGCAGCAGCAGCTGGAATGGTATGAGGGAGTGGGTGCCCTGATTTTGTGCATATATACTTTAAATAAATTCTTTAGTTTTCTATTATTGAATAGCACCTAGCTCCACCGATCCTCTTTGCACTACTTAACACAAAAAATGAATAATTATTTTCTGTGTCAATTCACAGGCCCTTTTGATTTGTGAAGACTTTTTCTAATGTATATGCAAAAAAGCAAATTATAGTTAAATAGTCCACTTTCTATTTTGCACTGTTTCTGTAGTTAGATGATCATCAAATTAAATAAAATATTGTTGACTCACTGATAAACTGTACCATTTTGATAATCTTAGATACATACATGTCATGAATTACTTATGATTGTGAATGTTGGACTGAGGTCCATACATTTCTCAGCCAAAAAAAAGGACCCTGATAATAGTGTTAGACAAATGCACGTTTCATTTTCCACCTGTTTTAGAAAATTTCAGCAAGTTCTTTGATGGCTTTTTCAGAACAGCTGATATGGCGATTACTGTTAGTATAGCTGATTCACACACATTATTTTTGCTGACTCATGCAAATCTCTTTTGTTCTGAATTGCAATGAATGTGAATTATTAAGCAAATAATAATTATATGGGAAACAAATTTAGGGCATGCAAAATGCTTTGCAGTTCCTGAAGATTTCTAATACTAATATCTATCTGGGAAATTTATCCTTCCCTGAATTCATGATATTCAGGCTTTTTCACCTTTTTGCAGGTGTCTGTGTATGTTTAAATTATCTATATTCTTCAACTCCAGATCTCCATGTAAATGAAAGATTGCCCTGTGAATCTGCTTGTGATTTCAACTTCACAGATGCATACATTTAGGGAACCAGGAAGGAGGGAGGCAGTGACCTGTGGGAATTTGTGGCATTGAAACATGTACCATTTAGTTTTTGGACGCGCTGGAGATCTGCCAGTTCTGAGCAGACTTGATTAAGGAGCTGCATCGCTCGCAGTGTGGTATAAGCAGCAAAATGTGTGTCAGCACAGAGAAAATGGTAGCAGTGTGCTTTTGAACTAAAGCACCTCCAAGGTGTTCAAAAGTGCACTGCTGCCATTTTCTTCCTGCTGATGCACATTTTTCCATTTATACAACTACAAGCATCGCAGGGCCGGGTGCTTTTCAAAACATCCAGCGCTGAGGTGCTTGCACTTGTAAAAATGCCCTTGGGTGTCTGATCCACAAACAGCAGAGAAGCATCTAATTCCAAATGGAGCATTAGCTCTTGGGTCACTGCTCAGTTCACAGGTGTTGTTGATGAGCAGGACTGCTTGGTTTTCAGGGATATGAGGTATCAGAAGGCTGTTGTACCATGGGTGAGGGGGTCTAAGCTACCTTTTAAACTTATAAACCAGGGGTTTGCAACATTTTCCAGCAGGAGACTGGAATGACCCAGCTTGGGTCTGAGACAGATAGGCACTAGGATCTGGTTGCCTCTGCCACTTCTTGCTGCCCAGCTGCAGTGAGCCATAGGGAGAGCACCCCCTCCACCCAATGCTGCCAAAGCCACAGCTCAGTGGTGGGCGCAGTGATCCATCAGTCTTGCTTCATTAGTTCTGTTTCAAAGAGAACACGCAAATTGGAGGCTGACTTGCAATTCCTGTACCCAGCTTTATCTCTTTATTTTACCTGCCCCAATGTGGGGAGGGCTTGGGCTTGTCCATTCCTGTGGGGATAAATTATTGTTTACAGATTCTCTGCCCTAATGCATTATAGTAAGATTAAGTGATTATAAGAGTTTGATCTAAATTGTCTCCCTTCATCTAGCCCAGTCTTCCTAACTTGTTCCTTCATTTCTGCTAAGCAGGACCTGGGAGAGTGGCTGTGTGCAGGGAAAACTAGCTTCCAACATGGGAGAGCACTGTCAGCAATGTATGCCTGCCTTCTGGATAGTGCAGATGGTGGTTAAATGGGCTCCAGAGATCATTTCAGTATTGGCTTTCTTACCTGCTTGCTAACCAAGAGTAACTAAAACCATATTATAGGAAACAGTTCTGTCATCAACAGGTTTCTGGGGATTTGGAAATCGTATTCTAATTGTTTAACATAAATTGAAAACCATGACAGTCAGGAGCCCTCTGCATGAAATACCACTTACTAAGCAGTTGACTGTGTTCTCATACCATTCATATTTCTGAATGACCTGATGATCTAGCCTCATAGAGAACCTGATGCTGTATCCAGGAGTTGCTGGGTGACCTATGGCTCATGGGCTAGATCTGGCCTGTGGAAATAGGGGTCTTCAGTGGCGGTTTGGTGGAGGGGGGGCTTTGGTGGTGTTCCAGCAGTGTGGGGCTTTGCCCCTCCTATAGCCAGGTGGTGGGGAAAACTGATGGCTGTGACCAGGTTGGAAGTGCTGACCTGCTTCAGACCTGAGCAGGGGTGTTTCAGGCTGCTACTTGAAATTGTTGGCAACTGCTATGTATTCTAATCATGAGGTGGCAATGTCTATCATAGCTAGCATGACCGGAAGAGCAGTTCTCTGATCCCCAGGGTTAGGTAGTGATAAAGTTGGATTCCTGACTATAGATGCTACCTGTGCACTGTAGAGCAGCTGGGAATAAGGGCAATAAAGACTAATCAGTGAGTAGTGTTGAGGAGAGCAGTGAGTTGCATTCTTCCTGTCCATGTGAGGATCTGGTGTCTGTCATTCATGAGTTCTGAGCAATGACTTTATTTACAATTTATCATAAGTATATGGTTCTCTCCGTGGTTCTCTTACTGCATGGATGGGGGCTGGGGCATATGGTAAAAGCATAAAGCGGTTTTAGATCCCAACTCAATTTGTACCCACTGTACTTTAAAAAGCAAGAGAAAATGGAGACTGAAGCAGAAAATTGGTTTGAATTAGGTGGGCTTTTTGTCATTTTGTAAAGGGAAGCCTTTTACTTTGTGTAGCTAGCCTGGACATTTATTCTTTTTATCATAACCTAGTTGGAAGAGATGACTCTAAAATACATGTAAAACCATAGATTCATCTATTAGTTTTTACTCGGATTGGTTATGTTCATCAAAGAGTTGAGTTTGAATTTAGAAATGTGGAAAATATCCACCCTAATCACAGTTACTTTTTTAGGTAATCATAGTAACCTTTCCATGAACACACTTGCCAGTTGATTACACCAAAATATAAATATGCAGGCAACATTATGGAATTTATCTACAGATAAGTGCAGGTTTATGCATTTTTTAGGGAGGATTTAACTTCCATTTACTGAGCCATTGCTCAGTGAAAGAGAACTCATATATACAAATCTGGCTTGTAGGAGGAGGTAGTGGAGAATGACATGTTGGTAGGTTCCCAGCTCAGACTGGCAGCAACTGGTTCCAGAGATAAGAGTTCAGATCACTTCCTCCTCCAAGGTGTTTACATTTTTGTTTTTGGCTTTGACTAGTGAGCTCACTGTCAACAGGACATGGAGAGACAGAGAGTTAGTAATACTTTTACAGGTAGTTTGGTGCTATCACATCCTGGATCCCTTGCAGGATCCTGTACTCTGATCTCTCTCTTGGGTATGACTTGGAAGTGATGACTCAGTGTTGCAGTTTGGAAAGGAATGTTTTGCTGCTTGGAGATTACCTTTAGCCTACTGAGGGCTTTGATCCTTTAGCATAGCACCTCCTTCCTGCAAATCCTTGGTGAATCAGCATATATGAGTGAGGACTGGGGTGGTGCAGGCTCTAAGGAGCACAGTTGACAGTCTAGAGGTTGCAAGTTTGAATTGTTCCCCTGTTAGATTCCAGGTAATCTGTGAATTCTGCTAAATACCTTGTCATGAGGCCACACAAAGGGAAAGCATAGGTAAGAGTCCAGATTTGGGCATTTTCCTGAGAAGCTTTCAAATCAGCAGATTTGATCAAACACTATTTATTCCAGCCTTAAGCACCACTAAGTGGAGTCCAGGTGTTAATCTCCATCCTCAGATGCTGATGAAAGTATTCCTGACCACCTCATGCTCTGACAGATAACTGACTTAATGAATATCTGTAAGTTATGTAAGCTTGGCTATTATACTGCGTCTGGGTGTGTAGCAGCAGGGATTCTCATTTTCCTGTTTCAGATGACAGATTCTCTATTCCTACTCTGTACCATTGCAGCCCCAAAACCTAGTAATAGTTCTTATGTGTTAACCCCCACTTTGAGGGATTGAAAACAGTCAATACATAATTCACTAGGACATGATAATGGTTGTTAACACTTTGCCTGTGCAGTGGGGTTGCTAGGTTAGTTGGTGCATCCCCATGGCAAGTAGAAAAACTTTGGCTAAGATTTCCTGTCATTATAATTGGAAACTGGCATTATGAAAGTGGCTGTATCTTTGCCTAGAAGAGGGAGGCCAGGGTAAAAGGTGGTGCTTTTTCCATTTAGAATGCCTGCCAAACTCTTCTCCTTGCCCTAGAAAGAGAAGGGATACAGTGAAGTAGATCCTTTGCCCAGCATCCTTGTTTGTCCCATCAGAACACTCGTACGGTATTTGCAAGTGAGGACTTTATCTCCCTTGTCTTTGCACAGCACTCAGATGACTGCATGTACTTCCATAACATAATATGTAGTAGCTGTAGCCAATTTGTGTTCAAAGACAGGAGAACAAATCCTGGGAGACACTGAGCATCTGAAAGTCATAGGAGTTGCAAGGGTTCAGGACTGGCTTTCTGCTTGTATGTGTATAACAAAGGGCCTTGCTACTTGTTCTTCCTTGGGGACGGTGTATAGGAATGTCCACTTGGGGACATAGGATTGTGTTAGTATTCTGCTCCTTTTCTGTAACCTGTTAGCCAATGTCTTTGTTGGTTTAAGATTATAACTTATCACCTAGAATTCTTTGTGGTTCTCCGGTATATGATGCTGCATTATTTGCCAAGCAAACCTGGGAGACCTGTTCGATGCCCAACATAGGAAGTGGCCAACTCTGCCTGAAAGCTGTATTCTTAAAGAAGACACCATTTGCGGTGGAATGAACTGACAGACTTGGGCTGTGATATTTGTTCACCAGTTACAAGCCTTTAAGTATGTAAGTAATTGTGTGAAGTAGGTGGACTTACTTCTAGGTTTGTATAAGGGGCAGAGGGGAGAGGGTAAAGAGCTGAGGGGCTGGGAATAGTGTGTCCTGCTTTTACAGGGATTGTCTTTCCTGCCTTGGCTCATGACAGGCTAGGCTACCTGCAAAGACTTAAATGCCTCTTGTCTCCATTCATTCACCTGTGTCTGCAAATTGGGCTGTGCCTTTCTGTGGGTAACTAATTTATGCCCCATGGGTATTCATAATATTGTTTTGTAAGTTTCAGTAAATATATTTATATCGGCATATACTTATTTTTAATCTGTCTTTTCATTCTCTGTATGTCAGTTGGAGCTCAATGAAGCATTGGGTACACTGGAGTGTACTGAAAGAATTAGATAGGGGCATGTAGCTCAGTGGCATTAGAGTCCAGGATACAAGCCTTTGCTCAGAGAAGACTAGTAAAAGCTCTTGTTTCTTTATCATGCTCATTCAGTTACCAAATTCTGCCCCCAAAAAACCCTTATGTACAATCCATGTTGACTGACTTGGGTAGCTTTTTTTCTCTGCTGCAGCCATAATATTGGAATAGAGTCTAATGATATGGGTGCTTTCTCTGCTGGGTCAGCACAACCAGTGTCTGCATCACAAACATACTGAAGTAGTTGTGAGGTGTTGTTTTTTTTTAAATTAGAGGGCCCTGCTGGTTGAGACTTGACATGTAACTGACATTCAGCTGTGTGGTCTGGAAAGCTGTTTCTGTGGGGAGTCCTTTCCTTCTCAGAAATGGGTGCTGGTTTTCACACACCCCCCTTTGCAGATACTTTGCAGACACGTGGGCTTGTATATTCTGAGGCAGAGCTCACTTGGCGGTAGTTAGAGAGGAATGGAGCTTGGCTAGGTTGGAGAACAACATTTAGCCCAAAGGCTCCATAAGTGCCAGAAGGGCCTATAGTTCCAAATGACCTGTTTTGTGCATGAGACGGGGGATTCCTCTTCTCCCGTCACTGCCCTGTACTTGTCTGTGTGTATGGTTGGGTTCTGGAGCAAGTGACATTTCTTAAAGGCAGTGTGCAGCCCAGATCTGTGGCCTTCTAAGGCCTGGGTAGCTTGAAAAATGATGGCTATTTCCAGCATTTTGGATTTGCCAGTGGGAATTATACTCAAGGTGTTAGTCTAAAGTGATAAAACTGGTAGAATGTAATCTGGAACAAGCATAAATTCAGTTAATACATAGCAACCAAATATGAATCAAGTCAAGCTGCTGGCTGGGGCTTTGCCTTTAGGAATGGGACAACATGAAAAAACTTCCCAAAACACAAGTGGCATCTTACTCCAAGTCACTTCTGTTCCCCCTTGTTCATGAAGCAAAGGGAGCTGGCAGGGAATTAACTGTTCCTGTATAGATTATCCTGTTTGAAAGCTGTTGGACTTTCATTGTGGCAGGTAGCTAAAACGGAAAGGTATGTTGAAGATTTTACAGGTTTTAGGTTTCGCCCTTGGTATTTGCCAGATAAAAGCTCTGCTGTTCATGCCATGAAGTATCAGATACCTGGCCAGCTGCTAGAATCAACAATTTCAGGCTCAGCTGTGTTCCTGCAGTATTGGCTTCTGATAGGCCAGCTGTGGTTACAGGTTTATCTGTTTGTCACCCCTGCCATAAGATAAGCTAAAAGGTGGCATTGTTAACCTTCACTGAAGAGCTGTAACTGGAGGCTAGCACTAAGCAACTAGCAGCAAATGTTTGGAAAAGTATTTCTGATATATTTCATAAATTGTTAGGGTAAGACTAATCTATACTGTGATGATCAGTCTAGCTAGAGGAACCATGGGAAATGGATGAACTAGAAGATCTATACATTTCTTAAGAACCTGTGGCCCTGTTGGTATTGGTCAGATTCTATACAACCTTCCTGGCACAAATATTCCGATGCCTCCATGTGTAATGGAGAATGCTAGCAAACGACAACCATATCAGCTTTGCCAGAGAAGCAAAGGGTTTTCTCAAGGTGTCCCACGTAGATCCTTTGAAGTCTTGAAGCAGAAAACTGCCAGTCTTCTAACCCTACTAATGAATTGCTCCATGTGCATATATAAAACAGGTTACCTACAAGGAAGAAAACTTTCAATAATCTTATATAGGTTTTCGGTTCATCCAAATCACAAACTGGCTTTGTTCTATCAGTGGATACAGAGCTGTGAATTGAGGAAGAGAAGCTGACATATCAGCAATGCATGAGATAAAGATAAATCCATTGTATGAATTCAAAGCCCAAATCTGACCCTTCAGGCAAGGTGAATGGGTTAAATTGGAAATCTTTTTGGTTTCCAAAGAAAACAGTGCTTGTGTGTTAGAGAGCACATCCTCCTTCCTTTTCACATCAGCTGTCAAACACTTGGCAAATGTGATGTGTACTCCTTCACAGATATAAAAGGACAAGGGCACAAGATTTTTATTCATGGAAATGACATTCATCTGAATGCCACAAAACCACGTCTGAGCCTTCAGCTATCAGATACTTCACTTCATATTGCTGGGTGTTCCTATTAGCTCTGCACATTACTAACCCCTCCTTTAAACCTGCAAAGCTCTTGAACTCTGTGGTACACTGTGGTACCACGAGTAGTTGTTTGTTTGCAAAAGAAGTTTCCTTTTCACTGGTTCTAAATATTTGTTGGCTTTCATTACTTATTTTTCTTGTTCTTGTGTTAGGAGAAAAGCTGTATGTGATTTACCTGATTTACCCTCTTCTTACCTTTCAATCTTTTATGAACCTTAAGGCTAAGTACAGACAGTCAAAAAGCCCAAAGCTGAACTGATTCAGTCTTTGCAGGTTAGTCTAAGCAGCATAGATTGAACTGGTAAGCATTCACTTTCAGTTCCAGAAATGCAGCCACATACCTGCCGTGGTGTGAGAGCATACCTCCCTGCTCAGCTGGAGCAAACAGTTTGGCCCAAGGCTAACCTTCTCAACCTTCAAGGGGAGTGTGGGTGGTTTGCCAGGGAGGTGAAAAGGATCCTGGGATGCTGGAGACTGTGAGTTAACCTGAATCTGGAGGAGATCCAGGACAGAAGTACAATAAACCAATGTAACCTAAATCAGTTAAGTCTGATACTACATCGATCCAGGTGTATTTTAAACCGGTTTTGGTCATTTTGAAAGCAGTTTTTGTTCACTGAACTTCTGTTGGGTTACAGATTTTAATAAGTTTCTGATCTATGTATAATTTCTGTCTGTGGCTTCATTTTATTTTTTTTATTTCATGCTGAGGTACATAACATAGCCCCGTTTCAAAAAGCACTTCAGCCTGCTTGCAACTTGGGGGCAGTCTCAGACCTGTGCATCACTGGTATAGGGAAATACCCCTTCCCCAGTTGAAGTTTCCTCCAATTTTGTTCTAGTGGTGGTTCACCTGGGCCTTCCAGTTTCTTTGAAAGAAGTTTCAAGGTTTATTTTCATCTTCTAATTAACAGCTGGGCTGAGGGCATCTGTCCAGTTCCCAGATATCTTTCAGGCTGTTTACCTACACTTTGGGGGAGATTGTCCCCTCAGCTCCCTCATAAAGTATTTGGAGGGGCTAGTGCCATGAAGGCTTTAGGAAGAGAATTAAGTAGGGAGCAGCCAGAGGCCAAATGGAGGGTCGGTGTCATGTTTCTATCTCCCTTATTGAGTCCCTTGCTTGTGACCTCAGTTGGTCCTTGGGCCAAGTGATGTTGGAAACAGTCATCACCTTTGTGCCACCATAAAAATATTTATGGTGGCACAAAGCAAAATCAAGCCAATGTTCATGCCCTTTGTTTCACCACAAATTTGAGAATTTGTGAGAAAAGGTGGCATTAATTTATGCTGCTGTTTTGTGATGGATATCTGTTTGCTTTAAGGTAGGAGAATGTTGGCAGGCCAGAGCTGCCTGCAGTCTCCAGCTACCCCATGCAGGTGCTCTCAGGGCTTTAGGAGCTTGGTCCCGTGTGACTCAGGAATTCCCTGCAGGTTTGGGACTTGAAGCCCTGGGAGTGCCTGCCTGGGTTTCCCTGCTTGCAGAGCTGTGCTTGGGAATTCTGTCTTGTGGCTTGCCTCTGCAACCAGGGGAAGCCCCAGGCTGCCCAGTTGCAAAGGCACACCCAGAGCATTATCCCACAGGATCCAGCCCCTGCGGAACAACGGGCAACATGTGTTTCGCTAAGATGAGCTGATTCACTTCTTCTGGCTGTTTGTTTATATGCTGAGTGCAGCCTCTTTTATCTGTGTACATTGACTCCCTCCTTTAGCAGCAAAGAAATCAGGCAGAATTGGAAGGAACTGACTTTGGGGCAAACAGCACTTACCTCCATCTCCTTGAGGGGGATGAGGCTGGGAGGATGGTGCACTGGATGGAAGATGGCACCTAGGTCTCTGTGGCCCCCCATCAGCTCATCTACTTCCTCCTCTTGAACACTGAGAATCATGGACCCTGCCACCAATAGAGCATATGAAGGGGCCTCTGATCCCAGCTCTTTCTCTTGCTGCCACCTCTAAAACAGCAAAGGCCCATCTGGCCCTTATAAATTCTGTGCCCCAGAGAGGGGTAGAGCTTCTGGGGAGCTTGGTAGGTCCTTTCAGAGAAACAAAGCCCAGCCACCCTGGGAAGGGAGAGTGTAAGCCACCGGAAGTATTTCCTTTTCAAGTGAGTTTACTGGAACATTTCCCCAGAGGGGAAAAAAGAACAATAAAACTGGTATCTGATTTCTCTTCCCCGTGAGTGAAGCAGATATGGGACTCTTCCATGCCCTGTGCCTTGTTTACCTTCAGAGCACAGCATGACAGGTCAGCTGGTGTAGACACATGACAGTTTCAAATATCTAGGTTTCTGCTCCCCACTTTAGTTACATATTGCTTTGCTTTATCCCTTTTCCATGTCCTCTTGCCCAGTGGATAGTGAGAGAGTAACCAATGGAAACATCCCAGATGAACAAATACTTTATGGGCTATCCTTGGCTATCATTACTTTCTTTCAAGCACTAGTCTCGCCATCCATTTTATATGACAGAAGTCTTCTTGGTATATGCTAATCCTTAATCAAGCTGGTGTCATTATCAAAGGTAAGCATGACTGTACAAAGCACTTCAAAGTGCTTAAAAATGTATTGTTTCATTTGTGGACAGATACACAATTCTTGGTGCACACCATGGCTGGATCACTTCAAAATCACCAAGACTACATGCAGTAGTGTTTCTTTCTAGTACTTGTTTCCTACAGAGTTACTTTTGAAGCACTTCAAAGGGCGTGTACATCTTTCTGGCTTGCCCTTTTGAATCATTTCACATGCCACATCTATCTAAAACCTGTATTTCCTAGTTAGTACGTTCCATGGCGTGTCCTTTCAGTTGGGAGCAAAAGAAGTATGTTGATCAAAGCTGTAAAGTCAACAGACATTGTCTGCGGTGGTGGTGGGGGAATAGTCAATGAAGCTGTGTAAGAATTGCAAGAACACCTTTATCCAGTTCCCAATCTCAGTGGTCCATGGAAAAGCAACAGAATGAATGGAATCATCTGTTATCTGCATCAGATTGGAGCTGCACCAGGCGCTCCATCCTGCTATCTAGCCTCAGGGAATGGGATAAATAGAGCACGGCCTCTGAACTAAGTTTCTAAGGGCAGCTTGTCTTCAAAGTCTTTCCATTTTGCTCTCTTTAGACAATTCTTATGTTTTGCAGAGGGAAGGCAGGCTCTTTTCCTGTTCCAGCTTTGGTTATTACTGTTTCATCTGAGATGTGCTTCCAGAGTTTCTTCTGGGACCATAGTAACAATAATACTGGCTTTAGGGAGTACGGACAGTCACACATCTCTGCCTGACCTGATCAGGGCTTTGTACCTAGGGAAAGCTGGACTCAAATATGGACTTGAGTGACAAGGAAAAGAACTTCTTTCCTCATAGTGCACGCAGGACAGCACCACACATTCTGCATGATTGTCAGCTTTCTGCAGAGTACCCCAGTGCTGTGCTAGATGTGGGTTTGGCTGGGGTGTACTTGAAAATCCAGCTGGTGTTTTCAGTGACTTGCTTTCAAGAACTCTAAATTCTTTGTCCCCTGAGTGCAAGTCAAAACAAAGCCAAAGCTACCATACTTGAGACCCTTTCTTAAGAGACACTCAGGAAGAGAAGGAAAGATTCTTCGCCAGGCCATAATTCCAGAGATGATCAGTTGACTTATTTGCAACAAATTATCCCATGTAAATCATAATGAGAATTGGAAATATTTTCTGTTATCTCAGTAAATGTGTTAGAAGTGCATTGTCAAGGTGTGATTTCTTTGCACATTTAACCACTGCACAAATGGAAACATGAGGAGTAAGAGGGAGATGCTCTTCTGCATCATTCTCCATGCCAGTTTCCAAATCCTTCACTGCTAGCTTGACTTGGTGTCCATATCGGTGACCCATCTGAAAGAGATCCGTGAAGTGCAAATGATCAGCTTGTGGATGGACCAACAATTGGAAATGTCTGTTTGGTGAGAACACTGGTAGGAAAGCCACCTGCCTTGTTTCTTGCATAGACAAATTAATATGCATTAATTGTTATGAGCAACTTACCGATTCAGGGGAGATTCTCTATCATGTGGAGTGTTTAAATCAGGACTGGAAGTGTCGTCTCAAAAAGGATGCTCTAGCTCAATTGCAAATTATTGAGCTATATTCTGGGTACGTCTACATGAGATTCTACTGTGCAGTTGTTACTGAGTACTTATTTAGTGCTTGCGTTAGCAGGTACTAAATAAATGTGTGGTAACTGGAGTTACTGCACAGTAGTACCAGCAAATGTCTTTTAGGTGACGCTACTGAGCAGTAGCTTAATGCTACTCAGTAGCATATTAGCACTATCTGTGATATGATGCGCTACTGCTGAGTCGGTGTCTCATGTAGGTGGGCCCACTGTGTGAAATCCTTTTGGTTTGTGCCTAGGCAAAAGATGAGTCCAGCTGATCATAGCAGATGATCCTTCTGACATGAAATCTATGAATGGAACAGTCACTTGCAGTTCCCAGCCATGCTTTTCATGACTTCTGTTGCAAATGAACCAACTTTACAATGTTTTGGGTTATTTATGTAAATGTAGACTTGCAATTATTTTGGAATAATCACAGTTGGTGGCATAACACATGACATTGCATATCCAAAAGGAACCTGTATGTTTTTTCTCACACACTGAGCTTAGCTTCAGTCTCAAGTCAATATACTGGGTGCAGGCTCTCGGAAAGTACTGATAGTGATATTCATTACTTGTATTGCAGAAGTGGTCACAAGTTCTAGTTGAGATGGGGGCTGTGGTATGCTACGTGCCATACAAAACCACTGGAACACAAGGCCTTTGCCCCAGGTAGCTTGCAAACTACATTATGTACTTTTTCAAAGCATCAGTTTGCTTTTCTAAATAATTTAACTTCCCAGTGAATCTGAAGAGTGGGAGGGCCTGGGCTGTGGGGAGGACTATCAAACAGCATTAAGTATAATGCATTTTGTCGTCCCCCTCCCCCTTCCCAGCTTCTTGCTTTTCTCATTCCAGTTGGCATAAAGAGTTAATAAAAATGTTAGGAGGCCATCCTCTACCCTGAAGGCAACATTGGAGGTAATAATCTTCTTTCAGGTTTTTTCTTTGCTAATTGAAGAGTTGACATTGTCCCCTTTCATGAAAGAGCCCTTTGTCAGACTTCGTTGCTGGGCAAATCCCAGGCTAAGCCATAGACTGCAAAGGCTGAATTTTTCCTTTGCACATCATTTGCCTGAAACAGGTAGTTTTAATGGCCTTTTCACTGAAGAAACGTCTCTGCCCTTCCTTTCCCCTTCCCCCCTCTAGGGTCTGTGAGGGACTACAAATAACTTCCTTTTCTTAAAGCAGCTATCAACTCATGAGGCCCAGATTTTTGTCCCAATTATATCTAGAAAACCAAGGGAAAGGTCATGCAGTCTAGACACTAATCCGTAAGTATTGCATTTCTTCCTTAGCTGGTATCCTAGCAACGCGGATTAATGCTTCGGAACGAGATGACATTCGTTGAGTCCTCCTATGGTATGCAGTGCCAGCTCGGTACCACTTCCTTGGAGCAGTCCCTTTTTCTGATAGCAAAAGAATGGGCAAAAAGGACAGAGATTTGGAGAAAACTGTATGTTTCATATATATATATCTTTACATGAAATAAAGTACAGTGAAATAATAAAAAACCCCTGTTGCCCTAGCATCCTTGCAATCCTTTTGCAGTGTTCTTTTCATGGAGCGGGCTCTCTTTAAACTTACACTTGCATGGTGTGTTTAGTGTGATCCGGTGAATTTTGTGCTTTTGCTGTCTTTTAAGAACAGTATATTCGAAGGTTCTTTGAGAGCCGTATGAAATTATATCCTCCCTCGTTTCCAGGGCTATTGCTAATCAAGGACTAATTTTGGTGATTTTTGTTTGATCCTTGAGTCACACTGACTGACCTGGGAGCTGAAGGTATACATTGCCCCATAGGACTGGTCTCCTAGTCCCTTATAGTGTTAGTAGGAAACAGTCTTTGTCTAAATAGAGAAGTTGAACTTTTTTCTTTAGACTGGTTTTGGCTCAGGCAAGTGAAAGTGCCTAAGTAGTTATGGTAGCTTGTGGTAAGAGTCCGTGCAGGTTGTTTTATATCCATTCTTGTGGTTTCCTACACTGCTTCAGCTGCAGTGCCTTCTGGGTACTTGGCCCACAACTTCTAACCTCCTGGAACCCATGGAATATGGGAGATTTTGACCCTATTGGTCTGTGCAATTTACCTGGGAGTCTTAGTTAAAATTTTTCAGTTAAGTCTGTCTACACTGGCACTACACTGAGTGGTGAAGAAACTGTACGGGTGCCTCCTGAAACCTAATTTAGTCCAAATAGATTATTAACTCCCTTGGGAGTGTTGAAAGAGGAGTTCTGCAACTGGTAGAGTGCAACAAAAGCTTTAGCGTGTGAAATTACCTGGGATCCTGGTTTTTCCTGTTTTTAAAAATCACAAATGCTCTCATTGAAAACCACCAAAATCTCTCACTCCCCACCCACAGCCCCCTCCCCCTCCTGCTGGGGCCCCTCACTCACCAACCAAAGCCCCCTGGCCCTGCCGGTGCCCCTTGCCCCCAGCTTTACCCCCAGCCCTGCCAGAGCGGGCTGCAGCTGCCAGGGCTACAGGGCCAGGGACCTGGGTTAGCAGTCCCTTGTCCTCCCCAGCAGCACCTGAGTCCCAGGTGCTGCCTGCAGGACATAGTGGCTGCTGCGGCAGAGCAGAGCATGGTGCCCAGCTCCCCTCTCCCCCTATAGGCAACACAGGCAAAGTGGAGCCCTGGGTGGGGAGCGGGCTGCCTGCTGCAGGCTTGGGCTCCCCACCCTGCTGTCCTCCTTCTAGGGCCTAGTGGGTAGGACAGAGCATGGCAGGGCAGAAAGGGGTGGGGTGGGGCAGGGAAGCTCAGTGCCGCCACTGAGAGCCCCGCACTGCCATGGTGAGTTGCCCCCTGCCCTCTGGGCTGCTGTGGGGATGGCAGTGCAGGGTTGTGCCCTCTGCTGCTGCCTGGCAGGCAGGGGGCACCTTGCCATGGCAATGCAGGGCTTGCAGTGGTGGCACTGACCTTCCCTGCCCCGCCCTGCTCTGCCCTGCCCTGCCAGGTCCTGCCCACTGAGCCGCAGAGGCCCCGAGGGGAGGGCAGCAGGGCGGGGAGCCTGAGCCCTCAGCAAGCAGCCCACACGCACTCCTGCCCCCATCCTGTGCACAAATCTTCAGGGCACATACCCTTCCCTGCTCCCCTGGGAGCATGCGCAGTGGCAGGGAGCCTGTTCCTCCGGCCCCCAGACAAGCTGCTTGTGGCCCCATTCCCTGTCTGGGCTCTGGTTGCATATAGTCCCAAACCCCAAGCCTCATGTACCTCCTGGGTTGGGCAGCAGCTCCAGCCCTGCCTAACTCCCTCACTGTGGGGGCCTCAGTTCCCCTCCTCCCTCCAGACTTACCTGTGGGAGCTGCTCTCCAGGCTGCTTGGCGGCCTTGTACACGTGTACGTGCGTGCATACACATGGCGCCCCTGCCTGACCGCCCTTCTCCTGCTGCCTCCAGCCACTTGCAGGCTAGAACTCTGTCAGCCTGAAAGGGGAAACCCACCATTTCCTGTGGTTTTTTTCCTTTAAAGGAGAAAATCTGGGTTTTACCATGTTTTTTTTTCATGTTGAACAGACAACCTAGAGTCCTGGAAACTACCCTAGTCTAGACAAAGCCATGCTGGGATTTCCAGCATTCTCTATAATTTATAAGTACAGCCTTTCCTCTGCTAAGAGAAAATAGTTCAGGGAGGTGGAAACATGTTTTCTGCATGTTTCATCTTAATACATACAACTGCATAGGCAATTTGAGATAATTATATAGATATGTTAATAATTAGTGCATGGTAGTTACCATTAAAAACCACCCTTTGGTTATGTTAGCAGGATGGATAAGTTATTGCAGGTGTAGCTTATTGTGACAAAAAAAAACTATACAGCATAGTCCAGGGGTTTGCAGGGTTTCTGGGCAGTGTACCAAAAACGCCCGCAATCTCGACTTCTAAGATATTGGCATGCTGGGGATGAACAGCAGGGAGCCATGAGGGGCCTGATCCTTGTTGTGGCAGTGCAGACCTGGCCCCTTTCCTGGCTTCTGCCCTGAGACACGCTTACCAAGCACAATGCCTTTGCGTGCCAACACTGGCACCCGTGCTGGAGGTTGCCTAGCCCTGGCATAGTCTCTGTATGTGCATGGCTTCAGGAGCAAAAAGAGGACAGGCAGTTATACAGACTTTATGCAGAGAGTGCTCATTAAGTACACAGAGTTATCAGGTCTGTAGTCTTAGCAGCCGGGAGACTTTATAACACTCAGGTTCAGGATTTGCTGTTAGAAGCCTTGAAAATGCGTGAAGGTGAGCTGTGTATGAGGTTGTTCTGCTGTGGTCTTAGCAGCTACAAAACAGACTAGCTCCAGATAATAGCAGCCTTACCACAGCTTCTGTTTCACTGTTTCTACATAGGTACCTGCGCAACTGTTAGTTGCAAAGTAGAAAGCAAGGTAAAAAGTGCTGTGCATTTAAGTTTTCCTGGGCCTCCTTGTTAAGCAATCTATGTTATAGATGGGGTAGACAGCGAAACCCTTGCAAACTCAGTTTCAAACCCTATTAACCAGGGTGAAAAATGCCAGTTCTGGACGCACCTCCTCCCCACAGACAAGCTTCTGAGATTTAAAGCAACAAGCTGCTAGGTACTGGTAGCATTATCAAATTCTAATCTTTTAAATCCCTCTTGCCTGGGTTTCCCTCCTTTCCCTTCTTGGCTTCTGTTATTTTTCCTTTTTTACCTTTCTTTTAATACTGTGGTGTATTTTTTCCTGTGTTGGCATTGCAAACTGTTTCCATTGTCTATTCTCTCCTTTTTTTGTTTAAATTTATATTCTGAGAGGACCTAAAAGTCCCAACCTGGGTCAGGACCCCTTTATGTGCTAGACATGCCTGTACACAGACAGCTTTTGCCTTGAAGGACTTAATCCAATGACTCTCAACTTTTTTAGCCTCAAGGCACTCCTTAGATAATGTCAGCTCTTACTTTTCTGTAGTCAAACATCAAGTGGAAGAAATATGGAGCAATTCTGTTGCCAAAAATTTAGAAAGACCAAAACAGGTCAGAATGCGTTTAACACTATGGATTCCGATTTGAAATCTCTTTGTTTTCATGTGAGATCTTGTGACTTATGTTTGTACATGTAGGAGTGCTGACATTGTGTGGCATTCTCTTGGCACCCCTAAAAGGTTCTCAGGGCACCTCAGGGTGCCTTGGCATCCTGGGTGAGAATCACTGACTTAGTCTAAAGGAACAGATAGACTGATCTTGAAAAATAGCAAATAAAAAGTGATGTACCGAAGAGTATAGGCCAAGCTTCTCACTGATCCTTTATTTTCTCCTTACTGATTTCTTCACCTTTAACCTAACATTGTTTTCAGCTTTCCGTTTTGCTTAGACAGGTCTTCTCTACAGCATAAAAACAGAAACTTTACAAAATCCAGTGTAACTGTAAAACCAGACACATGTATGTGTGGGGGGTGGGGCTGCCTGTACGCTAGGTCCCAGGAGCAGGCTAGGGGTGGGAAAAAGGGTTTTGGGGGGCAGGAGGTGTGGGCAGCAGAGCTCACCCAGGCGGTGCGGTGCGGTGCAGGTGTGTTCTGCCCTGCACCTCCATCCATCTCATGGCTGCCCCTGTAGTGCTGCACATGGGGCCAAGTCCTGCCTGTTCCTACCTGGAACAGCCCATGCTGTGCCCTTCAACAGTACCATTCCAGCCCCTGCCCTGACCAGTGCATGCAGCTTCCCAACAGGGCTGCTGCCCATGTACTGCTTGGCCCTGCCTCCAGTGGTTCTTCTTCTTCCTCCTCCTTCTCTTTCTACCCCTGCTGCACTGTTCCAGGTGATGGGGGGAAGCTGCAACTGGGTAACTCCTGCCTCAGTGCATGGGGCTCCAGCCCTAGCTCCTGGCTGCCTTCCACCCACTCAGCTGCCTTACTGTCCATTGTGCCAGGCAGGCAAAGTTGGTAGAAGGCAGCTGGGACCAGGAGCTAGAGCTCCATGCACTAGCTAGGCAGGAAGAAACAGGGGAGCTGCTGGAGGTAGGAGAGGGAAGAGCCAAGCTGTTCCTGGGTAGTTGTTGCTTCAGCAGCAGCCCTGGTGGAAAGCTGTGTTTGCTGGCCCAGGCCAGGGTGGTGCTGTCATTGGCACAAGTAACGTACAGGCAGGATCATGGTGTGGGCTCCTTGGGTGGGAGCAGATAGGGCTCAGCCCCATGCAGAGTACTGCAGGGGGCAACCATGGGCCAGATGCAATCAACTGATTGTTCAGATCCAGCCTGTGGGCTGTATCTTCAAAAAATGCAAGGTACTCCACTTTGGGAAGAAAAACCCGCAGCATGCTTATAGGCTTGGCAGTGCTATGCTTGCTGGCACCATGGCCGAAAGGGACTTGGTGGTCATGATTGACTACAAGATGAATATGAGCCACCAATGTGATGTTGCAGCCTGCAAAGCGAGCAAAACTCTCACTTGCATCCACAGATGCTTCTCTAGCAAATCCCTGGAAGTCATCCACCAGCTGTACTCAGCCTTGGTGAGGCTGCAGCTGGAGTACTGTATCCAGTTCTGGGCTCCACTATTTAGAAAGGATGTGGAGAAGCTTGAGAGAGTCCAGAGGAGAGCCACGTGCATGATCACAGGCCTTATGATGAGAGGCTGAGCGCTATGGGACTCTTCAGCCTGGAAAAGCACAAACTCGGAGGGAGGCTGGTGGCTGCCTATAAGTATATAAAGGGTGTACATAAGGATCTGGGGGAGCACCTGTTCACCAGAGCGCCCCAAGGGATGATAAGGTCAAACGGTCACAAACTTCTCCAAGACCGTTTCGGACTGGACATAAGAATTTTACAGTCCGAGCCCCCAAGACCTGGAACAGACAGGTGGTGCAAGCACCTACTTTGGACTCCTTTAAGAGTCAGTTGGGCGTTTATCTCGCTGGGATCCTGTGATCCCTGCCGACTTCCTGCCCTTGGGGCAGGGGGCTGGACTCGATGATCTTCCGAGGTCCCTTCCAGCCCTAATGCCTATGAAATTTATGAAATCTTGCCCAGCCTTGCATTATTAATTTCTATTGCTCATATTGGATCTAAATTAACTGCTGAGTGGTCTGACACACCCAGCATGCGTGTCAGTAGCATTCATTTCCTTTTAAATCTGTAAAATGGGGTTTGTGCTAGTTTAAAACTGAGCTGGATTTGGAAAAGCTGTTTTGTTTTAGTTTGGTATTCAAGATGGTATTCTGTAGGTGGACTGCGTTTGTCTCTTACCAGTTGCTTGAAAGTGAATCATTTGAAATTGGTGCATCTGAAGAAGTGCTGAAGTCAGCAGTTCTCTGGTTTCCTTCTTTCACTGTTGCCTGTAAACTGTACAGCAAGTGTCCACCTGTTTTAATTAGAGAGTAGTGGCTGCAGAAGAATTGGCAACACTCCAGTAGCTGGCAAAAGAATATTGTTCCTGCTGAAGTCTGACTGGGCCCTTGCAGATATGCTAAAACTTGTAGAGCGTCACATAGCAAAAATATTCCTGTATGTTTAGCTGCAGAGGCTTCTCTCTATAGAATGCTAATTTGCTCATCCTTGCAGTTTTGGCTCAGGGCAGCTTGCTCTATTCTGGCACGTGTTTTGAAGCTCCTGCTTGGAAACATTGGATGGGCATAATGGTGGCTATGCGCCTGTGTTAGGTCCTGAGATTTAGTTCTGGGTACGGAAATTCTGGGTGGGTCTTGTACAAAATATTGTGTTACTGATTTACAAAACTTACTTTAAAAAAGAAAACCATGGGGCTCCATATTTATTCTAACAAGGTCAGTTGCCAGCTATTGTTTTGTAACACCTGTCGGCCTTAAACACCCAACCTCTTCACACAGAATTAAGTTGCTTTCGTTCTGATTTTGATGTTGTCCTGCCCTGTGTTAAAGAATCTTCAATTGAAAATCTGTCCATGTTCCTGCACTACCCAGGCCGAACCCTGTTTCTGTGCAACCAGAATTGCTCATCCAGTTCTGCCATTAGGGATGCATCATGATAGGGGTGGGTCTGTCTGTCTGGAGCTTATTGCAGGTCCATCTCCTTAGCAGGCAGCTCTGTTGTCAGTTCATGACATGGATGAGAGCACAGCTTGGCTCTGCAGAACTGCTGGAGGTACAATCATGCTGCTGTAAGCAAGCCAAGCAATTAGGACAACAGACTGTAAGGAAATGTCAGGTGTAAGTATTTGTCTGATTGTACAAATCAAATAACTGTGGCGTTATTAAAAAATAGAGAGGGTCAGGATGCTTTCATAGGGTTTTTGGAGTAATTTCCTTCCTTCCTTTTGGTTCTTTAGAAATAAATACAATGGAATGCAATGATTTCATCTAAAAGAAAAATAAAACCTTGACCACTGATTAATGATGTTTTCCTAGGACACAGTTAAGATATTTTTTTAATTCATACTGCTTCAGCAATAAACTATCAGCTTTGAAATAAATGTCTCTAAATCTTTTTTCAAGGGACATGTGCAAGTCTTATACTAAAAACATGTTTTATTTTTACTTGCTTTCATGAATAACTTGTGGTCCGGTACAAAGTCCATTGAAAGCAATGGGATCCTTACCATCCTTGGCTACTCTAGGGGCTTATTTTGCTGGGAGTTATTTTCACAAATAGTTGTGTTCCTGCGTAGTGTTGCTTTGGAGTTACCAGGACTACGCATTGCGTGTGAGAACTGTAGAAGGAGCGTGACAAATTTGTTGCGTTTTTAAAAATCTTAGAATAGTTGCACTGAAATTTATCAGACCCAATTTTGCCTTTTGCCATTTATGATCTTGGTGAAAATGGTAAGTTGTCACATTGATTTGTAGTCTGTTTCTATTTGATTCCTTTTTCATGTTCCTGAGCTTTCTGTATTTGGCTGGGCAGGCAGCACCTCAGTGGAATCTTTGCCTAAAGCATTCATATTGATGCTTAATGGAATGCAATATTTCTATTTATTTTCAACTGATATTTCTGTTAGCCCTAGCATAATTTCCAGTGCTCATTTACCAAACTTATCATTTGTGCACAATTTGACCTTGTACAGGGCTTGACTCATGAGTGCTGTGTAAGTTGTATAGTTATTTATGCTAGTGCAAAGTAAGTGTAAGTTGCTGTTCTTCTAATTTGACTAGTTTTATGCCCACTGTTTGCTGATGGAAATGAAAATAAAAGATACGATGCTACAGTGAAGTGGGCTCATTGTCCCTTTGAATTCATTCTTGTGGCCTAGGTTGTGCATTGTGTTTGGTTTTACAGTATGCAGTGGGAAAGTAGTCCTGGTAAAGAGCTTATCCTATGTTGGTTAGGAACAATAGGTCCCTTGCTTCATGCTTTTACTTTTTAATTAGACCAAACCATGCAATCTGCCAAGTAGACAGAAGTGAGGTGGTGCCTTTAAGCCCCAGGTTTACATTGTAGTCTCACAGTTATGCAGGATCTTTTTAGCCTTTACAGATGAAAAGGAAGTCTATAACTGATAAATTGTTTTCACAGCTCCCTCTCATTTCTTCCTAGCACTCTTCCAACATGAACAGGACACTTCATTTACTTTTGAAGCCTCCCATGTGGAATTTTAAAGTTAATTTTTTTCACACAGTGGAAATATTTGGAGACCTGAGTAGCATCAGCTGCACATAAATCTTCAGCCTTTTACGTTTCTGTTCGTAAATATCTCACTTCTTTTCAAAAGATGAGTCTCACGGTTGTCTTCCCCCTTCCCCACCCAAATTGGAGTGAGAGTGACAATTTGTTCTTTTATAGTGTTGTGCTGTCAGTCTGTTCCCCATATTTGAATTTGCCTGGCCTCTAGTGGGCATTTTGCTGTCCTCACTTGGGAAGTCTGGGAGCAAAACAAAATTTTTGGTTTCTGCTGTTTGGAACCTAAAACTAGATCAGTTATTTCCAAAGTCAAATAAAGCGTGTCTTATTGCAGCCTTGGGAATGCTGCATGGATACAGCCTTTGAGAGGAAGTTGCTGTTTGTGTCAGCGCATTCCCTGTTTCTTCACCCCCATGCGGTGCAGATGGCTGCAGGGTAGATTGTTTGAAATTTTTGGTATCCTAGAAGCTAGATCTTGTCTTCAGCAGGAATCTTGCCAGAGTAAAAAGAGAGCTGGATGCAGCCCTGAAGAGACTGCATTGTGCTGCTTGAAACTTCCAAATGTTAACTTTTAAACTGGTTAACGAATGAAGCCTAGAGGCCAGGTACGGACATTGTACTTTTACGAGTATAAATGATTGGAAACTGGTCTATACCCATAACAGGAGTTCAGCACATGCAGAGTGGTTTAAAAATGGCAGAACTTGGTTTAAGATTTGCTGTTCCCCGCCAAAGGATGAATGTGTGTTCTCTTTGCAGCCTATCTACAGTGTTATGTCACTGACCAAAAACTGTGTAACTCTAGATCAATTCCTCCTCAGGGTTTTTGAATGTCTGTACCTAGCCATAGTGGCTTGTGACTCTTCTGTACTTGACTTCAAATTGTAAGGGTCAGTGCATCCCTGAACTAAGCTCAGCACGGGAACCAGAGAGAGGGTACCTCACTCTGCTGAGGCTTATTGCCAGTTTTGGTTGAAATAGTTTATCTGGATCCCTGTCTGTAGTAGACTCCACAGACCACTCCAGCAGCTGGCAATAGCCAAAAGCTCCCCAGCAAGCATGTTCACATTGCACACATGAGATTTATTTTGTTATCTCCAAGCCTGTCAGTGACGGGCTCCTTTTACACCAGAGGAAACCTTCGTGGTGGAGCTAGTGTAAAGGGCCACAGTGCCTTTATAAACTCAGTATGGCAATTAGAAGACCCACTGAATTGGAGCTAACTTGGTAAGAGAGTTTAGCCTGGTAAGTTAGGGAAACTGCTATGAGGAGTCTTTGGATCCCGGAGAAAGAGCAAGGCCAGCAGGCTAATAGAAATGAGTTTCTAGACAACTTTGTTAGCTGCCAGCAGTCCTTGATGAGCTGCTATCAATTGCTGTTTTGTCCATCGCTAAAGTGTTCCACTATAAATGGACGAATTCATTTCTTGGAGCCAAGACACAAATCTTTTTACTGTGTGTGTCCTCTGTATATGGTGTAGAGCTCATACGATTCATATGGAAAAGGGCCATGCTCATTCATAAAATACAATGTTAGAGGGAAAATATGCGCAGCCAAGAGTTCATTCCTCATGTAAGAGGATTAATTCTGCATGTTCCCACTAGGCCAGGAGTCTCAAGCCAGTGTGTCTGTGCTGTGCTGAGGGAATGCCTGCATCTGTTTTCATCTTGCTGTATGCCACTCCATGGGAGGCGGTGAGAAAGGGAAAAGGCATAGCCTCAGAAGTTGCAATTAGGTCATGATCTTGATAGATTTCCAGCTCCAGTAATGGAAAAACAGTAGTTCAGGTTACCTTTGGATCTGTCTACGCTGCAGTCAAAGATGTGACAGCAGCTTGTGTACATGAGTGAGTTTTGAATTGGCCAGGTCAGGTAAGGCAGCAGCATAGCTACAGGAGGAGCACACTGCTCGGCATAGACCATAAAACCAGCCAGGGACATGGGGCAGCCAGCCCATGCTGAGGTCCCTACTGCTGCTGTGGTTAGACTGCTTGTGAGTACCTGAACTAGCTGGGGAGTGTCTACCAGGTCTGAAGTGCAGACCTACCCTATCAGTATGGTACAGAAACTGGATGCTTCTCTCTTTGTGGCAGCCTTCTTAAATGCTGGGGGAGAAAAGCTGGAGTTGTGATGCTTGTGGACCTGCGGCGCTCCTGAGTGGCAGAATAGCTAATTGAGAAGAATCAGAGGAATAAGGTCCAAGTCACAAAAAGACCCTGGATTAATATGGCACGTGTATGCAAGTTTCAGAAAAGTATTTAGTATAGGCAGTAGCCTGCACAAATTGCCAATAAAACTGCACAAGACTTTTGAACTCAAGGCTGTTTCCAGACACCAGCTGTCCTTGATTTTCATTTTGAAACAAACTGCAGCTCAGATAGAGAGGAGCAACAAGAGCGCCTTGTCCTGTGTCCTGCTTCTATGAAAGGGCACTGCTGTCTCAGGGAGCCTTGCCCTTGTGTGGCTGGGTTCTGCTCAGGTCCTGAGAACTGACATTTATCTGCAATGAGTCAGCATCTCCCATCATCATTTTGTGATGTCATTTAGAGGCCAGTAATCATTTAGACTGAGTCATCTGCCCTTCCCCACTATGAATTCTTGCTCTGAACTCATCCAGATAGTGCCAAGGGGATAGTGGCTGCATTAAGCTGATTTAAAGAAATACCAGGACAGGAGTCCCGCAGGGGAAGAGAAAGTATTTCATAATGTAATGGAAGGTCAGCACTTTCTAAACTATTCACACAGCAACCATTAAAATGCAAGCAAGAATTGTATCGTAATACCTGTGTCCACAGGGGCAGTAGTGTGGTGCCATAAGTAAAGTGATTTTTGGCATTCGTGAATTGTTGATGGCTTGATATTGCAACTGCAATATTTTTAATTTGCTCATAATAGGAAGTGCTTGAATAGAGAGACTGCAGTGGCTGACCTGCAATGCTTTTAAAACTTGAGTAAAAAACTTGGTATAGAGTAGATTGTCTCGCCCCCAGCTCTGTCCTTCTCTGTAATAACTTAAAAGTTTGTGAAACCAACAGAGCTACAGCTAACAAGTCAGCTGATCTTACATCTTCCCTTTGCTGTAGAAAGGATTCAAGTTACCTACCTAGATAAGACTTTGTAGCGATGATGAGATAAGAGGGATTAATTGGCTGAAAAGTCTGTTTTTTTCCTGAGGTTTTTAAATGGTTGGGGAGATCATTATCTCTCTTGTCTTTCCTCTAGAGCACACCTATATTCTGGATGAAAGTTTAGTGTAACACAGCAATTCAGACAAAACTGCCATGTGTGTGAATGTATCCTGAGGGATTTTTTCTTTTTGGAGGAAACTGTTTGCTACTTTGAGGTTAGTTAGAAGTGGTAAATTGGTCTTTCCACTTTCCCATTGACATATCTGTCTCCGGCGGCTGGTGCCGACCAGCGGATCGCTAATTTAATTGGACATCAGGTAAGCCGGTGATGGAAAGGCGAGACAGCTTATTGGTTTTAAAAGATTATTTTACTTACACCACGTGGAATGGCAGCATAGGCCTCGAGGTAGTTTGCTTGCGTTGTCATGGATAGCAAAACAAGTTACGAGTTAACAAGTTTATGAATGAAAAGGAAACTGCAGGATAACGAGGGTATGTCAAGAGGACCCGGTGACGGGGAGATATTGGTGGGTGATCTGTCTGCCAAGTTTCCTCCGTCGCGCTACAGAGGTCTCCATAGTTACTCTAACGCGTGCTCAGAGGTCTCCGACTTGGGCTGAAGCTGCGTGAACTTTTTATATGTTCGGAGTGGCCAATAATGGACTGCTAGGTAAGAATAACTAATGAGGCAGAATGTGACCAAATTTGGGGTAATGGCTCTATGCGGTCTATTGTGACATGGACACTCAACTGACTTGGTTATGACAATATCAATTTAGCGGTGTCCTTGGGATTTCAGTTCCTGCAGCGCTTGCTTCGCAGAGCAGTAGCGGACCCAAGCCTTCACAACCATGCGGGGAGCAAGGTCACCCTTCTTACTTGCTGCTAGATGTGGAGGGAAGTTACCAACAAGGAAGTTGATTTTAAAAATCCCAAGTTTACAGATTAACCACAGGAAACTGCTGTTCTGCTTGTAAAATCTCTGCCCTCTGAAGGTGTTTAATTAGTTTACAGACCATACTGAAACCACCCAATGCCCTTCCTGAGGCAAGTACAGTAATATATTTATTACTATTTCCCTTTCACAGAAGGGGAATCTGGAAGGCAGGTTATGCTCAATGTTTGCAAAATGGGTGCTGCAGTTTGTAAGAGCATCTGAGGTCTAATTTTCGAAGTGCTGATCAAGAGCAACATGCGGAGACCCTGATGCCCATGCCCTTGCACTTGCTCCCTTCCCAGAATTACAGTGTGATCACCATTTTAGTAGACTTGTTCATGGATTAATGTTTTAGGGTCTTCCTGATTGATCTGTGACACAGGTCAAACAGTGTCACCCTCTGATGTTTGCAGCAAGCCCTGAACTCCTGATCCTGAGTACATCTAGCCAGTGCTGTTTTCCTTTGGGGAGGCCTGTGCTGGAGGAAGTCTTGCAGGCTTCAGAACTACTTTTCTTTAATCATGAAATGGGAATTTCCTTTAACAACATGGAAGCAAACAGTGGAGGAGGAGAGAGTGGCTTCTTTAAAAATGCAAGTATCTTCCCTTGTAAAAGCTTCCACCTTCCTGTATAAGGTCCCATGAGGAACAAAAACTGGTGCATACCTTGTCCTTATTTGTTTAACGAAAAATAACTTTTTGTTTCCATGGATTAGTGACAGAAGGTGTCCATGCAATGCAAAAGGGGCAATTTGTATTTTTCTTTAGCCTTTTTATTCACCTTTTATGTTTTCAAACCTTTTAGTATGTGATTCTGCTAGTGTAATTAAGAGGAACATAGCAAAGCCCCTTCTGTGGAAGGCTGGGAATACCAATGTTGTTCAGCTTGTAGATAATTAACAGTTGTCAACAAAACAATGGCTGCATTGTAGCAGGAGAACAGACCTAAAGGGCTCAGTCTTCTATGTGATGTTGAATTTCCATTTACTGTTGCTATAGCCTTCACTGAGAATTGCCCCTCTTTCTTTTAATCCTCCTTCTCACACCCATTCTGTTTTTTTTAACCCTTGCATGTAAAGTACTGTTGGCCTTTGAAGAGTGAGCTATAAGCTGCATTTGGATGTATAATAGTAGCCACTAGACAGGGCTGGTCCTGACTTCAGTCACACAAGGAGACTATTACATTGAGCAACCGTGATTCATGTAGTGGGACTTGGCTTGGTCCAGGCAATATAGTTTTGTCTCTCATCAGCTCTCCCAGGAACCTCATAGATGCTAGGGTTAGAAAGGACCTCAACAGATCATCGAGTGCAATCCCCTGCTTGGAAAGGAAAGAGGGCTGGGGTCAGATGACCCCAGCCAGATGCCTATCCAGCCTTCTCTTAAGACCCCTTAAGAGCACTACCTGCCTTGGAAGCCCATTCCAAATTTTGGCCAGCCTTGCTGTGAATAACTTTTTCTGGTGTGTAGCTTAAATTTTCTTTCTGTCAGTTTGACCGCTGTTCCTTGTTACCCCAAGAGGCGCCTCGGTGAGCAGAGCATCTCCAATCCCTTGCTGTGCCCCCTAGTGAATTTGTAGGCAGCCACAAGATCACCTCTCAGCCTTCTCTTGAAGAGACTACAAAGATCCAGGTCCCTCAGTTTCTTCTCATAGGGCTTGTCATGTAAGCCCCTAATCATACAAGTGGCCCTCCTCTGGACCTTCTCAAGGCTATCCACATCCTTCTTAAAGTACAGCGCCCAAAACTGGACTTAGTATTCCACCTGTGATCTGATCAATGCTGCATAGAGGGGAAATATCACTTCCTTGGATCTATTTGTCATGCATCTGCTGATGCACACTAAAATGCATGATTATCAGATTGTAAAATCTCTGCCCTTTGCTGATGATTTCATCACACTGACAACTCATGTTCATCTTGGAGTCCACAATGACTCCGAGATCCCTTTGTGGACTCCAAGATGAACATGAGTCGTCAGTGTAACAAAATCATCAGCACCCCTTTAGGCAAACATTTCACATTGGTTTTGCTGTGAGATCCCAACAAACCTTGTCAAAGTCTTGTGTGTTAGGTCATGCAATGCAAGTCACGTCTGTCCTCCCCACAGCCAGGTGAACACCACCACTAGCAGCAGCAACAGGGCAAAACCAGAATGCTGAAATTACAGGTTTCCCTTGCTTTATGTAGGTTCTCTATGTACAAATTTGCTCTTATGCAATGACCCTTTTTATACCAAAAATTTGTTATATGCGAGGTAAATTCACTCTTATGTGATGGGTGTGATGGAAGTCTGCAGTCAGCTGCTTTGTGCGGTGCATTGTGGGAGTCGCACGCACGAAGATTTAGTCTTCAATGTAGAGACTCCTTGCTTGTTGTCTGCAACATGTTTCTGTAGTTGCCATCTCCATTATGATAGTGCCCTGTGCTTGTGTGTACTGTCTGCTGTTGGCAAGTACCAAAATTGTCTTATAAAAGTGGTAGAAATGGGTCTGGGGGTAAGTACAGACGAGGTTTTAGAACATATATCCCTATTTGTTACATTGTAAAGGGGGTTTCCTTTACGCAAATTTAAGTTATGTGCCATTTTCCAGGAACACATGTACACCATAAAGCAAGGGAAACCTGTACGTGGCGCATGATAGTGCTAAGGTTTACATGACAGGTGAAAGGTAACCCTGGGTGTTGGGTGTGAGCATGCCTACTAGGTTGGAATATTTTTCATGCAAAGACACTCTCATGGACCTAGAGGGACAGCCTTCTACCCACTGTGCAAAAATTAAGTTTATTTCCTACCTATGGGGACTTTTTACCATCATCTACCATCTATACTTTTCCCAGAGCCTTAAGAAGGGACTTTAATTCTGAAAGCTTGCAGAAAAGAATCATTTTCTTGTGATTTCCCAGTTGGTCTAATAAAAGGTATCATTTTGGAACCACGAGTTCTAGTTTTTTGTATGTCTCCTTTAATGCAATTCAGCATTCACCAGAGATGATGGGCTGGAATGCAGAAGCCAAACCTTTAACACCTGCAACACCAGACAGCACTTCTTGAGTCATCACCAACCCTTCAGGACATCATAAGAGAGAGGAGGTGGGTCTGAGCACATTCAATCTTTGGGTTGCCAAGAGGGGTGCCATTTAGGGGATTTTCAGTTTTCCATCTGTGTGATTTTGCTCCTTTGTCTTCTCTCAGTCTCACACCATCAGCATTGTTGCTGAACTGAAGAATGCAAGTCCACTGCTTGTTGGATCAACTGTAGCTTGTTAAATGCCTTGGGCTGAATGAAGATGTTTGAGTTCCTTCTGTAGCAAACTGCTTCTGTGCCTGCTGCTGCTACTGGGAATGCTTGGAGGGGAGGCGACCAGCTGGCTAAGGTGTGTCCCTGGCAGAGAAGCACGGCTGAGGGAAATGCTGAATGCGGGTGCAGGGCTGAGTAGAGGGATACAAATATCCCCTCTACCCACTGCCTCCGGGACCCTCCAAGTCCTTCTTCCCCATGTTTATTTGCCTAAATATTTTCTTGCGCTCTGTGACTGAAGTACCACTGAGGGAAAGATGCCCCATGTGTGCCCACAGAGTAGTCATGGCACCTTGCAGCTTGTTGTTATCAGCTGTCAGTTGTTAGGGTCTCAGGTTAGGCTCCCCTGCATGCGCAGCTGGGGACACCGCTGCAAAGTCCAAGGCAGGGCCAGGGCTCCCGTTCTCTGACATTGTTTCTGTCTCGTTTCAGAGATCTAGTTTTCACTTTTCATAAGGGTCTTGTGGCTCATGTTCTGCAAGCTTTATTCATGGCTCTTGGAGCTGTTTTCTGGCTCCTAAGCTAAAAGCTGCGCCTTCCCCTAATTACTGCCCATCCACATATGCACTTACCTCATTATTCTCATTCAAGTCAATCCTCTTTAAGCAAGTGATGAGAGTCCCCAAAATGCCCAGGCAAATCTGATTCCTCTGACTCAGTCTGTGCTGTGCACACTGTTATAGGGGAAGTGGGTGAGATGGCATCCATAGGCCCTGAGGGCCAGGTTGGTTATACTTGTTAGAGGACCCGGGGAGGTCAGTGTTGCTGCCTTTCAGGCAACATGCATCCCTTCAGAAAGGGAGTGGATCTTGCCTTTACCCAGGTGTCCATCAAGAGAGTATTGTGCTGTCCCACCTACTCTCTGTGATAGTGTGTAATAGCTCTGGTTTTGTGCTCCAGAAGAGGAGAGTGATCTGCGGAGTGGAGGATCTTGAATCCTGTCAGCTACAGTTACTGATTTGTTGCAGAAGGCTGATTCTACCATAACCCCTTCCTCCTGGCCTCAGCACTTGCACCAGTTTCAGCCACACTGCTCCCTCCAGCAGGGTCTGTGCTAGCCTTGCCTTGCCTTGCCTTGCCTTGCCAACAGCGCCTCGTCCTTCCTGGCATAGTAGCTTTGTGTATATAGCTATGTGTACATATGGCTTCAGGTTGTTGCCATGTTTTAAATCCATGTTGCCACACCTGGTGGTGGTGCCTTTTAGTGCCTTTGGGCCCACATCAGGACTGCCACCAGTGGGAAGTAAATCGAGCCAGTGTCATAAGACCAGGGATGGGAGGGCCTGGAGGTGCCTAAGAGCTCTCATTTCCTACATCTGGCTCTTTCCCTTGATGTTGGGAGTTCAGCAGTGCAGCGTTATGCTTATGGATGGTAGCTCACTAAGTGCGGACAACAGCTTGATTTATTGCTGCAGACCAGGTGTTTCAGGTTTATCATGTCAGTTGTAAGGATGGAGACTTCTTCCTCTCTGAGAACAAATGGTTTCCATGGGGTTTCCTCTCATGAACAGTTTTCCTTCCTTGCCATTGTCCTTATGTCCTAGGAAGCTCCCTGTTGAGTTACCTTTCCTGAGATTCTGGGAGAGGAACCTCATAAATACCTGCCATGCATGTCCCTATGTAGCATGTATATACTTGCTGTTAGTAGGACCCTGGCAGGATCTTGGGGCACCTGAGAGGAACTGGTTTACATACTAAAGATAAGCAGAGTTTGGGAGCGTTTCACATCCCTCATCTTCTCAAAATAAAAATAGTGTCTTTAGCAGCTGTTTAAAGAAGCTTTTTGAGGGGAAATCTGTCTCTGTCCTGCAGTATAATGCGAGAGATCAGGAAATCCTTTGTTGAAGTTCTGACTGCTGTCTTGATGAGCAGAAACTGGGCTGAACAACAGAGCCTGTGGTATTGTGTTGCATGGTTTAAAAAATATTACCTTAAAAAAAGTATTTGGTTCTTACTACAGTTACCTAAGCCACAGACGAATGCAACATGATTTATAGTGTTGCTGCCAAACAGGCTTGGAATCACTGTGTCTTGAGAGAGGAATGAGGCCCTAGGCGGCAGTCTAGTTAGCAATTAAATATTAGTAAGTAGTTACACTGAGGTGGAGTCACTAGCAGGGTGCAAGTGCAAGTGCCATGGCTAGTTTCATCCCCCTCTTCATACTAATCTTCTCCAGTGGTGCGCAATCAGATCACTAAGTCAGTCAGTACAACATGGTGCAAGTAGGACCATGCAGTGAAAGGCCTAGAGATCAGCAGCAAAACCCATATCAGTTTCTATAAGAAATGTTATGCAGAAGGGTAGAGCAATACACCTGCATTGCCAGACTCCTGGTCCTACTCCTTGGATTCACTGGCAGGACAGGGACAGGGGACCTATATAGCTTTGTCACACATGTCTTCCTGTCTTCTCACTTTGCATCTGCTGATCTACACTTGAGGCATTCTGACTCAGTGGCCTCTGACCCTCTTGTTGTCATCTGTTCATGTCTAAGTTTTAGTTTGGTCTAGATTTGGTGGAGAAACTTTTTCTTCTTGGTATTCATTCAAAAACACAACCACATTCTTTGAGGTATTTAATGTAGTTGAGACTATGCAAATAGTCTGGTCTGCCTTGTGTTATGATTTTGTAAGAAATTTTGAAGAGTGATGGTCCTTATCTGCTGGCACAGACATGAGTAGGAAGACATGCATGGTGCCAAAATAAGCTAAGGGCTGCTTTGGTAACTCGCCAAGGCCTGGCCTAATTCCATTAGCATCAATGGCAGAGTGGATTCATTTAAATCACTGTGGTATAAATCACCAGTTATAATTGAGATTAACATCGGGAAACCTTGATTTAGAAAAATGATTGTAATCTTCCAAAATAAAGGGTGGTCTTTATCGGTTGCTAACTGTTAAGGTGCATTGATTTATAGCTAAATGTAACCCTCATATTAAATTTGTTACTACTTTGTGCTAAATAGCAAAATGTATATATGTCGGTGTATGTCTCTATGCATATTGATTTAAGCAATAATGGTGTAACGTATTACAGTTTTTTGTAGTATTGGCAAGTGACGGATGATCCATTCTTTATTTTCTGCTTGATTTTTTTTTTTTTTTATTTGTAACTTCTATCAAACTATGTTTGGGTGGAAATTGGAATTCAATTAATTCACAAAATAGTTTTTATTATTTGACTAAAAATACCTTAAATAGATTGGTTGCAGGAAGCATAGAAAGTAAGTTTATCAAAACATTTTTAATTAAACAAAGGAAGTAGTTAGATTGATTCTTATCACTCAGGCTTTAGAAGGTAAGAGATCACATCTTTTCACACCATATCCTTGTTTATATATTGGAAGAGGAAAACAAGCTTCCTTGCTTTTTCAGGTTGGAATTAGTTTCCCAACTTTGAACGAGGTAGTCATGGAGCTGAGCTAGTGCAGTAGATTGAAATGTAGGAAATATTTTCTTTGCCGTAGCAGAAAACATAGTGGTTCAGCACTTCAGTATTTGGTTGGTCCTGATGCAGTTTAAGAAATAAGCATGTGCTACCTATCTTACTTTAATCTAAATTATTCTAATTTGAATAAATAAGTTTTTATTCCTTGACATAGGCTGTCGTAATTTCAAAAGTAATTTAAATATAAAACATGGATATAAAAAAAATCCATTCTGTCTTTAAACCAGTATAGGCTCATTGGAGTCAATGGATGGATCCTCAGCTCGTGTTGTGTGTGTGTGTTTGTGAGAGAATGGGGGGGGTCCTCAGCTCGTGTGTGTGTGTGTGAAATATGCAATGCAGCCTACTTACTTGGGTCAAGACAGAGCAGTGCATCATGGTTCCTGTCATCTCCAGATGCTCGCACCTTTCTGCATGAGGTGAGGATGGTTGTATATTGTAGAACTTCAGCAGATTGCAAGGTGAGCTACAACCCAGGTTTCAGTACCATGTATGCCTCAACCCCTCTAAAGGTGCTCAGGTTCAAAAGCAGTGAACAAGGAGAACCTCCCCTTCCCAAAAAACTGAATCCTGTCTCTGACTTAGCCTCTCTGAATCACCAAGAAGCAGTAATGGGCCAAACAAAAGTACAAAACTATTTTTGTCCAGTTTCTGCTTTACAGTTTTCCAGAATTCCACTGCTGTAGTGTTGACTCTTTTTAAGGAGCTAAATTGCTGTATTTCTTCATGTTAAATTAATTTTAACTTTGGAGCCTTGTGCAGGAGCAAGAGTTGTAAGAGTTGAACATTGTTTTCCTTATGCAGGCATGTTGCACTCTGGTAATTGCAACTTCTGCTGAGTGTTTGGATGAAATTCATTTTCTAAGGTCGGTACTTGCTCTGCCATGTCCCCCATTTCCCTGAAGGGCAGCTTTTTGTAGAGTGGAAAAAATATGCCCAGTTAGTGCTAGAGATAAGTATTGTCCCTCAAGTGGAAAGAGACAGAGGAATGACAGGTAATAAACTGATTTACAGCACTGGGAATCTTACGCTAGTCATGAATTTTATTAGACTCTTAAGATGAACAAATTCCACTTCTCAACATGGGGTTTAAGGAGAGCTTGGACGAATGCATTTGAGAAACATCCCTTTTTTTAATTATCTGCCTAATTATAGCAAATACTAATTCTTGTAGCTTGATATATCGAATCAGTATGTAATGCTGAGCAGCCTGTGTACTTGACATGTTGGCAAACTTCAACTTAGTTTTCTGTAAACAAGTTACATTTGTGCATCTCTTGTGGTTGCTGATGAATATGACTGAATGTGGGAACAAAAAAAGAATGTTGTGAGACCGTGTAGGTTGCCTTTGGAGAAGAAAGGGCTCACTGAAAAGCCAGCAGTGCTTCATATCATTAACTGTTGAGTGAAATTCCCATTTCTTTGAGCACTACATCTTTCTTGGTGTGACTTATTGCTGCCTTCACATGTCAGATTTACATTGGTTACTGTAATATAGCATACATTCTTATGTTCCAAATAAAATGACACGTGTCATTCATAGCTTTTGTTTGTTACATTTTTTGGGAGACAATTTTTCAGCAGTTTTTACTTTTATTTTTTAAGCCATGGTATTTGATACCTTATCTGTTTAATCTAGATAACAACTGGAACCTCAAAGCTACTAACTCCAAGAGTTCAAAATCATGCTGGGCTGCTAGAAAGTCATCAAACTGGCTTTAAAACCATGAGATTTTAAAAGCAATAACTGCTGTAGTTTTCATGGGCCCTGATCAAGCCTAGGTGCTATACAAACACAGAACAGGATGGCAACTGAGGTCCCTTATTTTGTTATCTAATTCTGAGGGAGTCCATTCACATATCCTAGCTGTACTCAATGAGGAGGTTTAGAAACTTCTATATTCTTTTAAATGTAAACTCTGGAGAATCGTATCACCTAGGAGGCACAGGCTTTCAGAAAACCACCAAAAACTGTAAAGTACTATGCAATTGCAGGTATTGACAGCGTCTCAGTAGACTAGACAGTCGACTCAATTTCAAGACTATGTTAATTCCAGTTTGTATGACATTGGGGACTTTTGGCCCTCACATGGCTGTGCCTGTGAAGGGAGGAAACTGGGAACTCTGGTTTCTAACCAGGTGTAGTCCACAATTACAGCCTTTGTGATGGGGAGCGCACAAGCTATTACTGGCCTTGTGGACAGTACTCTAAAAAGAGCATGTGGTTGGGCAGCAGGCAGGGCACACAACTGTCTGCAGTCACCGCATTATGTGCTGGCCAGGTGAGTTTGCTGGCTGCAGAGGGTGCAGGAGTTCTGAGCAATCTGGGCATTTATAGACATACGTTTTCATGCTGCAACGTGCCGGAGATCCAGCGTGTCAGAGTGGACTTGATTAATTGAGTCTGTTCTGCACGCGAGCTGATACACACTGTGTGCAGCTGTATCAGCGTCAAAATGTGCACCAGAGCGCAGAAAATGGTGGTGGTACGCTTTTGAACTAAAGCACCTCCAGTGTGTTTTTGTTCAAAAGCGCGCTGCTGCTGCTTTCTCAGTGCTGATGCATATTTTACCGTTTATACAAATGCATGCACTGCATCACTGGGAACTTTTTTTAAAAGCGCCCAGTGCTGTGGCACAACCATGTACAGGCAACCCCTGCTTACCACTGTTTCGCTTAATACTATTTTGCTATAAGGCTCATTTTAAATTGATACCTGATTTCACTTAGGGCTCAGTGAGTTTTGCCTCTTGGGTCATCAAATACGTTTGGTTTTGTTTAACCCCCATTTCGCTTAACACTCACTTTTTCAGGAAGCAATTAAGAGTGCTAAGCAGGGGTTGTCTGTATACAAATGTCTGCTTAGTCCAGTCCTGTAGCAGATTTTTGCTTCTCTGAGGCAGCCCTGGAGCCCTTGGAGTTCCTTTACCCCTCTAATGCAGAAATTACCTAGTGCCCTTCTTGGACCACCATGTGAATCCCACAGGTTCTCCTTAGTTTGAAGGAAAAGTCAATTAGTGCAAATATGTGATATGCCTAGCTAACAAGTGCTGAGATTTCTGTTTAAATATGACTGATGGAGGGGGGAAAAAAGCAATGTATCTGCTACTTTTGAATGTAGAAAGGATGTAAAAGTTGGTGTGGGAGGAGGAGCAGCAGCTTTAACTTTCTTTATGCATAATAAAGAAACAAATCAGGGTTACTCCTCTCTGGATCTTTTGGCGTGGACCTGTGGTAACCTGGTAGTTCACAGGCCATTATATAGCTTAATTTATATTTGTTTTTACTACTTACATATTTTACTATGTTAGAGGTTGGTGAATGACCTGTTTCTTATATGCTAGACAGTAATTCATTTTTACTCGTGGTTTCTGCCGAACAATGTTTAGATGGAAATTACAATTCAAGAATTGCACCAAACTAGTATTTTAAAATAGATTTTTTTCTAGTAAGTGACAGTAGATATCTTCTTTAACCTGTGTAAAACAACCCTTCATGGTATGATTAGTGTCACATTTGGATCAAGAAATGGAGCATTCTGCTAGGAATAAACTTGGCGGGAAGCATTTGTTTCTTAAATATCATTCCCTCCGACTTCCCTGCCTCAGCCTGTGGTCTCTCAACAAGCTTCTTCAGGACCTTGGCTTTGACATCATAGATGCATTGTTTTCATTAATGAGAAACATGGCATTCATGCACTTCCTGGTTAGCTTCCTGTAAATCTAAGGTGTTCCCTGCTATGGGACAACTTCTCATCTGGACTCTGTGCTAACATTTTGAAAGCATCTTCTCTCAAATAGTGCTAAGTATCTTCATTTAATCTCTGGGAAACACAGATATTGTAAATGGCCTTTTGTCATGCAGTTATTGCCATAGTTCAGTCAATTAAATAGTTCCTGGATGGAATCTGCTGCTTCTTGGCCTTTTTAGTTTTCAGCTTTGCTCTTCATGAATAAACGCATTGTGATACATGAAGTCAACTCATATGAATCTCTATTCTTCTCTTTTAATCTCCCTACTGTGTCCTTTTCTATCCTTTCTAAAATCCCACTTAGAGCAGAAAATTCTTCAGCTGGTGTGCTTCCCTCCCCATAAATGATTTGATTCATGGAGAGCAGCTCTATTCCTTTTTTTTTTTTGTTCCTTGTACAGTTAAAATGTCATCGAGACAGAAGGTTTTGCCCATGCCTGTTGTGGGAAAAGACAGTCACCCTCCTCTAACATTTGTCTTTGTATCTTAAGGTTTTTTTCTTTCCTTTTGATCTGATGCGTGCTATTGAAGAGCATCCTTGGATGCTTACTGCTCCATTTGAAGCAAGACTGGTGAGTGCTTGTAGGACCTGTAGTCAATCTGTAATCTATAATTTAATGTACTGTGCTCTCCATTCCTTCCTGCCATTTGAACTGAGCTTGCTCTCTTGGTTTTAGGTTTCACTTTATTCTTTGGCTTAAATCCATTCTGGCATCCTGTCCTAGATTTGAGATACAGGTACTCTTCATTTAATGTCGTAGTTATGTTATTGAAAAATGCAACTTTAAGTGAAACGATGTTAAGCAAATCCAGTTACATCACAGTAGTTACCTACTTGCAGGCATAGGCCAAAGAACGTTATAACCGAATGTTGTGCTGTTTTAAATGAGTATGTTCTCTAATAGATCAGCAATGTAATAACAAAACAATGTTAACTGGGACGACATTAAGTGAGGAGTACCTGTATAAAGTATATACCTTTGCCTGACCTTAACAGTAGCGTACTTTTAAGCTCTGGTTTTCCCTCCCTACTTTTGCCAGCCTCCTTGTCAGCAGCAGTGGATGAGATTATGATGCTCCTTTGTATGCATCTCTCTGTGACACAGCGTGACAGAGGCTCCTGCTCCTGCTTTGCACATGAAAGGCTATTGTTTAGAAAGTTGGTCTCTTCCCAGTGTTTACCATTATTTCCCCAAACCTGGAAAAGGACCGTCTGTGTGAGCAGGAGATGGTGTCCCTTACTGAGTCAACTGTTTTGTAGAGTTTATTTTTACTCTCATGTTTATGAGAGACAGACGCCCCGCTTCCCTGAGCTCATGGGTACAGCTAGTATATCTGATCTAGTGGCCAGGATGGTCAGAATAGCTCTACAGAATCCTTATGCCTGCTTGCTTCTTTTAGGAAGTAACAGTGGGGAGTAGGTTGTTAGCTCCTAATTTTGCAACTAGGTCTGAGGGATAGTCCTTCAAGCCTGCACAAATTCATTTGCAAAATCAGGCACATTTTTAATTTTGCCTTGGGGCAGAATTCCCACATGTCACCACCACTCCTCTTCTTTCAGCCTTTACATAAAGGGTTCTTGGGCTGGAGTTGTGCATGTGCATTGGGCACTTCTGTGATCACTTCATGCACTGTGCTGGGTGCCAGTGGGCTGCTGCTAAGGGTCCTGCAATGCTATGGAAAGAGGTGGTGGTTGGTCTGAGTGTTCCTGGCAAGCAGTGGGCTAGAGAGTTAGGCTTGCCATTGCCGTAGTGCTGGGGGTTTCAACCTTTTTGGTTCATTGTACCCTCTGGCAGCTGGATGCAGAGCAGTGTACCCCCAGCCGCCAAGTGGAGGGGAGGTGTATGTGTGGGGGGGTTGCACATGGCTGGACACTGAGCTGGTGGGGAAGTGAGTTTAAAATACACTGTTCTGTCCGTTTGGGTCTGCCAGGCTACACCCTGCCTGTGCCTCTGTCTTCTTCATAGCCTTCCTGCCTTACCAGTGCGGAGAACCCCAGCTGAGCCTCTAGGGTAGAGTTCTCTGGAACTATGCTTCTCCTCCAGTGGCTTACTGCATCTTAGCTATTGCCTGGGCACTGATCCTCATCCTACTCACTTGCTCTGCTTGTGGGTTTTCCGCTTACCTTGGAAAACCCTTTTAAAGAGAAAACCCAGTTTTATTACTTTAAGGAGAAACACAGTGGATTTCCCCTTGCAGGCTGGCAGAATTCCAGCCTGTAAGAGGCTGTGCTGGGGGGAGTGGGAGAAGGTCAGTCGGGCAGGGGGGTGCCATGTGCCTGTGCACATGTATGCTTGCACATGGTCACCATGCTGCCTGGAGAGCAGCTACCTGCAGGTAAGTCTGGTGGTGGCGGGGAATGGGAATTGAGGCCTCTATAGTGAGTGAAGGAAGAGGTTGGGCAGGACTGGGTCTGGCATCTGGGGCTGCTGCCCAGCCCCAGTGGTGTGTGGGGCTTGGGGCCTGGGGCTATGTGCGGCTGCAGGACCTGGGTAGGGAGTGGGATGTGGCTGTGGGTGGCTTGTCCAGGGTTGGGGGGACTGGCTCACCACTATTGTATGGACTCCTGGGTGGGGGAGATGGGGACACATAGAGGGCGCATACCCCCCAGATTTGTGTGTGGAGCAGGTACAGGCTGTCCACTGCAGGTTCAGGGCTCCCTGCCCTGCTGCTTTCTCCTTGAGGCCTCTGTGGCCCAGTGGGTGGGACCCAGCCTGGGGAGGGGAAGCTCAATGCCACTGCTGCAAGCCTTGTGCTCCATGATGAGGCACCCCCTGCCTGCCTGGCAGCAGTGGAGGGGGTGGCATGGAGTTGTGCCTTTCACTGCTGCTGGGTGAGCAGGGGGCGTTTTGCCATGGCAATGCAGAACTCCCAGCAGTGGCAATGAGCTCTGCCCTGCGGTGCTGGGTCCCACCCACTGGGCTGTGGAGGCCTCAGGGGGAAGGCAGCGGGGTAGGGAGCCCTGAGCTTGCAGTGAGCAGGCTGCCTCAGCTCCGACCCCCAGGGGCTCCGCTCTGGCCGTGCCACCTGTTGGGGAGGGGGAGCCGGGCTTTGTGTTCTGCCGTAGGAACTGCTGCCTCCTGCAGGTGGCAGCCGGGGCTCAGGCACTGCTGTGGGGGTCAGGGGACTGTGGACCCAGGTCCCTGGCCCTTTAACCCTGGCTGGGGGCCAGGGACCTGGGGCGAGGGGGGGTAGGGGGCTAGGGGGGAGTGAGGAGCACCAGAAGGGGTGGGGGGCTCTGGGTGAGGAGTGAGGGGCAACCAGCAGGGCCGGGGGGGGCTGTGGTTGGGGAGTGAGGGACACCAGCGGGGCTGGGGTGGTAGGGAGGGGACTGTGGGTTGGCAGTGAAGGGCAGTGGCCTGGGCAGGGCACTGGCATATCAGGGTTGCTCAGCACTACAAATCTGTGTGGGAGGGGGCAATTGCCGCAGCTGGATCTGAGTCCTAGTGAGCAAAGCGGGCAGGGGGAGCTCTGATTTTCCATGATAAAACCCAAAATCTAATGCCAGAATGTATAGGTATTTAACATTTATTTTCTTATAGTTATTGAGGCACTGGTATGTTTCCAAATTGCTTTAATATTGTAAATATATCAATAAAACATTTTGTTCAACTGAAGTGTAGGGAGACTGGACCCAATGATCTTGTTAGGTCCCTTCCAGTCCCTAACATCTATGATACTTATATATATAGTAGTGCTTCATTTTAATCACAGAAAAATGCAGATGGATTTTTAATCAGAGAATTTGTGATTTTTTTTTAATTTTTTTTATATAACAGAGAATTCATGATTTTAAACAGAGAATACCAGGATCTCTGGTGATAAGCCTTTTTGAATGCCAGAAAAGCAGAAGGGGCACATCTGAGAGTCATATGCTGGGGAAGTGCATGTCACAGATTTTGCAGACACTATAACTGCAGACTTATAGTGAATACACTGCACCGTGTGAGTGGGCATCACTATTCCGGGAATCCATCTTCGGTAGCAAAAAATTCTCACTCCACAGAGCAGGCTCGGATCAGAGGCTCAACTGGTGCAAGGTGAATGTTTGAAGTTCAGCCAGGTGGAGCCCTGTGGTGAATCGCAGCCATGGGGAAATAAAACACATGCAAGAATGGTTAATATCAAAAAGCCTCAAAATAGCAGCCTATTTTTAGGCCTTCCATAAATAGAGGCTTAGAAATAGGAGAGTGGCACTTGTCATTTCATGTGTCTGTTATTGCTATCTTTTCTCCAGTGCTAGACCTGCTGCCAGATCAACCAGAAATACAGATACCCTCATCTGGAGCCCAAAACATATCCTTGTAATAAGCAAGAGTATTATCTCCATAGAGTACCTGTATGTTGAACTCTGTTGAGGAAAGAATATCCTGGATATTTTGCAGTTGCAAATTGGTAAATCAGACTTCTTGGTAATTTCTCCAAAGGAAGCTCCATCTTTCTAAGATCTCAGAAGATAAATTTGCTGTAATTCTGTTCAACTGTTTTTCTGGCTCAAGTTATATTGAGAAGTGCACTTTAAACTTATGGAGGCCTCTGAAATGTAGGAAGTTTTACTTCCTTCTTGGAGTGTCCCACCATGTTTCAGAGGTAATGAATTCACCAAGTATGTAGTTACCTGACAAACAGTGGTATTTATTTTGGAAGCCCATAGGTTTCCAATGCAAATGGCCTTTTATGCACTAGAGAGATTGCACTTGCATTTAATCATAGGAGCTTCTTGGGGAGGGTGACTTCACATTAAGTGGAAAAGGGGGAGGTGCTCCTCCATGGTTACCATATCTGCCATTGAAAAGTGTTGTAAACAGGCCCATAATTAATAGTGCAGGGAAAAGGGTTGTTGGGGATTAGATTTTAATGCCACCAGCTCCTCTCAATTCTCTTCAGAAGTGTAAGTGCTGGCATGCAGGAAGTTAATTCCTGACCTTGCAAGATTTCCAGATTGGTGTTGCTCAGCTGGGGTACTGTGGGCGCTGACAGACGTGCAGCCCCCAGCTCTGACTCAGCACTTTACATAAAGTGCCCTGAATTAGAGCACCCCTTCCCTTCCACCACAACAGGCATTGACCTGCAGACCCAACAGACACTGAGGGGCAGGGAGAAATGCCTGTCTGTATGAGCCCAAGGATCCTGCCTGTAGCAGAGAAGCCACCTCGCTCCCTTAGCCCTGCACCCCAACTCCAGGGAAGGGGAGGGGGAGCCAGCTTCTGGCTGGGGTTTGCCTAGCCTGAGCTGAAGGGGGAGGAGTTGGGGGGGGGGGGAGTCTGGGGTGAGGCTGGCGGGGAGAGGAGGCCTGATTCACCTGCCCCCTCTTCCAGCTCAGGCTAGGCAAACCTCAGCTAGCAACTTGCTCCCTACTCCCTTTCTGCTGACAGCCCTGGGTGTTGACCACACAGCCCAGCCCTGATCACATGCAACAGATTAACCGTAGGGAACACTAGTTCCCTAAGGTGCTCAAATGGAGCACCTTCATCTGATACTTTATTTGACAAAGGTTAATTTGGAATGTGTTTGGCCACTTTAAAAGCGATTTGCAACTGTGCATGTGTGTCATGGCATAGCTGTAGAGTGTTTTCAGGGGGCTGAAATGTAAAACATGAAATGTAACTTCTGTCTGCACCCTCTGAAAGCACGTTGAAAATGTTCAGAAGTCTCTCATCAAGATTATCAAATTACATTCTTAATTGCTATCAACTAAAATGCTGGTGTTATTACAAGTATGTTCAGCAAGTAAGTGCAGGAAATGTTTTGTCATATCTACCGTCAGAATTAAGTAAAAATGCATTGATGGCCTTTTTGGTCACCATGGTAAGGCAGAATTTGCTCTAGCCCGCAGATAAATTTGAGAGAATTCACTGACAGCAGAGGAGATGGAGCTGAAGGCTGCACAGATGAGAGGCAACTTTAACAGAGCAATCAGTCCTGCCAACTACAAAAAAATATTTCCCTTAAGAGTTTGGAGATCTATGCCAAGGCCTCCTCTTACCAGGTGTCCTGACTTTTTTTCCACCTATAAGGAGTGGAAATAGCATCTCTATGTTGTCCCATGGATGGGTACTGCCTTCAGATGGCGATAAGTCAGGGAACTGAGTCACAGACAAAACTAATCAAGTTTGGATTCTGGGGTTAGGAGGTCTGAAAATAACTTCAGCAGCAGCCACTGGCGGTTTGGGGGGTTAGTTGAAGAGAGAAAGGATGCCATTTGTTCTTTTGAATTTCTGATACCTGCATCCTTGCTTTGCCAGAAGTTCCTTCTTGCATCTGAACAGGCTGAGATCCTTTCTAGTCTTGGTACTAATAATTTCTGGTGGGATATTCAGTTGCAGCCATTTTCTCTGCTGCAACTAGGGGACAAAGCTGGTACCTATTTTGAGTCATCTGTGATTATCTAATGCTTGAGTGGGTCCACAGAGTGTGGGTGAATATATGGCATGAGCACGACAAACCATCCCTGGCTGCCTTCGCATGCTGGGTAGTTGAATGCTCTCTACACAGTACAGTGCATTGCGCCTGCGAGGTGATTTATTAAAGTGAGTGGGGAGCTGCGCGCTCCATAAGGAGGGGGGGCTCACATTCCATTCATATCCTCCTGCCCTCTTATCTCTGAGCTGTCTATTAGTCCTGTGAATGGATAAGTGAAGTAAAACAGAGACAATGTATCATTCCTTGAAAGCTGAGGCAGTGAATTCTTCTCCCTTCCTCCCCCCCAGGGTGTGGAGGGCTTGCAGCTTTGTTCTCCGGTAAGCTGTTCAAATACAGAACTGTTTATAATACTGTAAGCAGAGGTTTTGAAGCCAGCTACCAAAGTTTTTAAAGGCTGAGGTGACTTGTGTGCTGCCCTATGTGGGGCTGGTGCATGCAGCTGTGGCCTCATTAAATTTTAGGAGAGGGTAGGGCATGCATTTCTCTGACTGCCCCCTCCCAACCCGCTCCCCCACCTGGGTTTCACCTCAATGCAGTCCACGTGAAGACCACACGCTGCTCTCATCTGAAGTGGACCCTGTGAGTGGGTCATCCTCCCTGCCCTGTAAGTGCACTGCATGGAGCTGGGAAGGATGACTGGATGAGAGCTTGGACCTGGGTGTTGGGCAGAAGCCCGTTGCATTTTAACATAGTTGCTTTGAAAACCCTTGCTAGGAAACGTGAAAAGTAGTGGTGTGAAGCCAAGAGTGAGTGGTCTACCTCTGAGTGGTTAGGTACGAGTCTGAGAGTGCTCCTCCAGGGCTCTAGAGAGCAGAACAGATGTTGGGAAGAGCTGTGACAGCTGCCCCAGAGCAAGCCTGGGAATGTACTAGGCTCACAAGCTGTCATTTGCTCTCTGTGTGGTGGGTGGTCTTTTTATGGGACCTCAGTGCTTGATCTAAATTTGACCCTGTACGCTGGCCATCTTCACCTCACTTCCTTCTGCATGTCTTCCTTCTGACTAACACAGGCTAGGTTACAGTGATTGTACTCTCCCTGCACTCTTTCTTTATTTCGGCTCTGCCTCACAATTAATGGTTTTATTTCCCCCTTTGGTTTGGGGAAAAGTTGAGTTAGTGCTACTCATGAAGCATGAAGGGTCTGTGCTTTTAAGTATCTTCCTATCCCTCCCACCACTACTTTTCCAAGGCTTTGTGCATTGGCTTTAGGACTAAATGGTGTGCTGTGGAAGCCAGGCAGTCCTGCTGTCTACTAGCATATCAGACTTCACAGGCATTTGTTTCTCTTTGGCATTTATTCCTTCCATTAAATTATTGGGGCAGTTGTGCTGGTGATGCTGGTTTAGTACTTATCTTTGGAGGATGGGGTATAGTTTCAGGGCCCCATGCCTTCTACCTCTTTGTGGCTGTAGAATTCAGGGCAGAATCACCTGCCTCCAGTGAGAATGGACTTTATACTGCAAATCTGCCTTGAAAATTGGTTGGTCCTAGCTTTTATAGATACAGACCTTCCACATCTTAACCTAATGCAAACCAGCACAGTGCTGCCTTTCTTTTTTTGCTGACAGCTCACAGAGCCTAGAACAGGGGCGGGCAATTATTTTGGGCAGAGAGCCGCTTACTAAATTTCTGCAAGCCATCAAGGGCTGCATGACAAGCAGCCCAAGGCATATGAATGTTAATTTTCTAAATTTTTAGGAGCCCCATGGGCCAGATAAAATGGCCTGGCAGGCTGCATCTGGCCCCTGGGCCGCATTTTGCCCACCCCTGGCCTAGAAGCTCCCTAGGCACTATGGCAGGTGTTGACTTTGAAGCTGAGTGAAGCTGACCACAGAGTTATCATTACTGATAACTTCAGTTAATGTGTCTAGCCAACATGCTCATACCAAAGGATAGGATGCAGTGGGCTAGTGGCCATGGGTCAGCTGTCTGCTAGCAAGGGGTGCTTGTATGTGGGGAATGTCAAGTTCATGCTTTTTTCCCCTTGGCCCTGAAAATGAAGTATGCACATCCAAAGACTGCCCACAAACAGAGGGGTGTAGAACCCTCCTGCATGCCAGAGATCCACTCCATGTGCCAAAAGTCCCAGTTGTCCCCTCCTCAGTTGCCAAGCCTACCTGGTACCCCTACAGCTTTCCTGGGACAGTTATATGCAGTGATATACAAAAATTGGAAAGTATGGAAAATGTAGGTCTAGCATGGAATGAACTGAACTCATCCAAAAAGTAAATAACACAGATCTTTTATATTGCCCACACCAAGCCTGCTAGCTTGGAGTTCACTTAAACCCATCCCAACTTTCAGTTTAGGGAAGGAAGTGCTTAGTCCATGCTGACAGGGTACCCTAGGCTGGGATAAGGTGCAGCTTCTCCCTCTCCCACGATTAAGTGCAACCCTTTGTCATAAAAACATCCTATTCACCTCTGTGGGTATTGAAAAGTCTTGGGAAGATACCTAACAGTGCTAATATTGTGCAGAATCCTTTCAAGGTTTTATGGAATGGTTTAATGTGGATAATCCAGCCTCAGGCAGGGAGTTGAACTAGGAACGAGATGGGATCCTTTCAGGGTCCTTCCAGCCCTGCTTCTCTGTGATTCTGTGAAAGTATCTTGCAGCACCTCAGAGTGCCATGGCATCCTGGTTAAGTCACCACACTAGGCTTTCAGGGGTAGGTGAGCTGTTGAAGGGTGTTTCAGTGAGTATGTCATGGAGTTCTCTGGCTGGCTGTGGAGGGTTTTACCTTCTCATGTTACCACCACAATGACACCGATCCTCCCCCTTGTTTCTGGAGCATCATTCAGAATGCAATGATTTTAGCAGAGAAACTGCTATTAATTGTGATGGGCTTGGGTAGAGCCTTGCTAAGTGTTGCACACCTGCTTTTGTGTCCATTTCTGTGCACAGCAGCTGTCCTAGGCTCTTGGCATGTGCACACTCACAAGTCTCAGTTTCTCCATGTTGGTGCATGCCAGGGGTGGTGTACTGATTTCTCTGCATTTTGCCATTCAAGGAGTAGCCAGTCACTATGTAATGTAGGGTCCAAAGGCAGAGAGGTTATGAAGTCTTGCTATGGCTCTAGAGGCACGATTTGGACCTGCGCTTTGGACTTGTGCTGAGGTCTGCTCCAGTCAACCCAGCCATAAATGGAGGGTCCATCATTCTGGGTGGGGAGTCAGTGGCAGCCAGATGGCAGTGCCAGCAATGTTATTCTCTTTTGTGTCATTGGTTGCAGAAGGTAGTGTGCCTTAATAATGCTAGCTGAATGGGGTAGAGGCTTTGGCAGACCTCTGACCCCATTTGTTTCTATAATTAGTCTTGGAGAATTTTTAAAATGAATGAGTGAGGTTGCTTCCACCTTGCACCCCTCCTTCAGCAGTAGGAGACTGCATTTACCTTTGGCAATGAAAGGCTTACTGGCTGCAGGGGAACTGGCAGCCCACTGGTGCCTGCAGTTCCTAGCAAAGTTGGTCTGCCTTGTACTGCAGTCTGTAATGTTGAACTCGATTTAAAGAGAGGAGCACAGAATATTGAATGCTCAGTTTCAGCAGTGAAGCAACTGCTGCCAGCCCAGTGCTGTTCTTTGGAAGATGCATGTTTTTAAGGAAGGAAAGATGGTGCTCAGACAATGGCTCCCATGCTGTTTCTGGAGACTGCTTATTCCAATAGTGTCATGAGAATGGAACAGCTTGCCCTGAAGGGGGCAGGTGTGGGAAAGGGGAATTGTGGAGATTGTGATGTGAATGTGTCAGAGGAAAATTTGTCTTGCGCTGCTTCATCATGAGGCTTCATCATGAGGCTAATGGAGCTCCATGTGTCTCTTTCTGCAATGCTGTATTCTAAACCAGGGTTGCAGGATGGGAGCTGCCTTGGGCTGAGCTCTGTTAATGTGGCCCACAGCTGCTCAAATGTTACTGGTCCCTTTTCAAAGCAGTTCTTTGGTCTAAGTCAGGAGTGTCAAAGATCCAGGCCATGGAGCTGTTTTATTTGTCCTGTGGGGCTTTTGGAGGCAAGGTTGATTAGGGGCAAGGCCTGCTGCTGAAATACAGGGTAGGGATCCTCACTGGGACATGCCGGTGGTGGGGGAGGGGATACAGGGTGACTGATAGCTGTGTTAATTCCTTCACTGCCACCACCTGCCCTGTGCAGGAGGTAGATCTGGAATAATCCGCCTGCAAGGAGCCGCGCAGTCTGGATCTGGCGCAGGGTGCTAGTAAGTTTGAAATGATAATCTGAAATAGCATGGTAACTTTTTATAAATGACTCTGTTAAGGACCTCAGTTGTGTATGTTTTAAACCCTTGCATTATTGCAAAACATTGCTATTGGCCTCAGATCTTCTTTTTTATCAGTTATACTAATAGGTCAGTGCCTCTGCCAAGAGATAACTGTTAAGGTTCTTACATGAGCACGAAAGTTTGATGGAATTTAGGCTTTCCTTGTTAGCATAGTCGCAGAGCATTACAGTGTAATGGTTGCAACACTATGAAGGTGTAATGGATTGCAGAAGTTTTTTTCTTAAATATTTTATTTCCATGAATTTAACATTTTAGATAGGTAGGTATGTTCTCAACTTCCATTCAGTGAAACTTTAAGGTATTTGGCTTTCCTAGTTTTTGTACAAGCTTTTCTTAAGTTGCATTGTAAGCTATCCAGGACCTGGGAAGAGGGCAGAAGTGGGTACCTGGGAATGGAGGGTGGGGAACCTGATTTGCCATGCCTATTTCAAGACATTCTGATGTGTCTCAGCAAATTCTTTATATTTGTAACATCTTAAAATCTATGGAAAGCAAAGTATGGCAAGATACTAACCTGACAATATAATCTGCCAGCTGGAGAGAGAGGGTCTGCAAGAGTTTGGTATTGGCCACGCTCTGAAACGCACCATAACCTCTTATGGGCTTCTCGAAATTGGATACAGCCAGGATCAGCTGTAGCAAGAGGCAGCAGCCTGTGCATGCCTCCATCATGGCATGTGTGCAGGAGATGTGTGTAGTACTCTGTCTTCCCTGGTTCTCAGCCTTCAGGCATGCCAACATCACACACCTGCCAGTGAGACAGCTGACAACTTCACTGACACTAGAGATCGAACTGTGACCTCCAGAGCAGGAGGCAGCAGTCAGTGCAGCATGTGCCAGAGAACTAGGCTCTTAAGCTTGGACCTGTCACAGACTGGTGCACATACTGTACATGCTGACTGGTGGTAGGTTCCACAGGCAAACTGTATGACAGATGACTGAAATATGAAACATGTATTCTGGAAGTTCAGACCATAATGTATGGATTAGCTTTCTATTTAAGTACAAACCTGTTTTTAAAGTGGCCTTTTCACTATGAAATGACAGGATACCCAGAACTGGATTGGTCAGGAGGACAGGAGGGCTGGTACAGTGCATAAGGTTGTGATTTGTCATGGTAGAGATGTGCTTCCAGGCCTACCTTTGGCATAACATAAGTCTGCTGGGATTTTGAGTAGAAGATAAAAGATGGGGTAGGTAGCATTTGGCCACTCTTCTCTCATGATTTTCTAGGTTGGAGTTCAAGGTCTTGGCTAATAAAATAAGGGTAACAATTGCATGGCATATTAAACCGCACTTTAGAGTGAGGTTTGAACTGTTGATCCATTCTTTCCCAGCTCTCAAGTTGTTTGATGAGAGTCTTTGCCCCCTGTATTTTTAGCCTCCCTTGGGAGGAAAGGAATCTTGTTTACATTGTAGGAGATTTATCAACAAATTAGGCCTCTGCAGATTTGCATTGGCATGCACATTTTTCACTTGGGCGTCAAGAATACTCCGGTACAAACTCCACTGATGTAAAACAGACGTTGTCAGAACCACCACTCAAGGAACAATACTAACAGACAGGCCCAGTGTACTTGTGACTTACAAATGGGGTGCAATAGATAGTGAGACAAGCCTGAGCTCTCAAGGGTGACAACTAGGGGTGAGGGCGAAATGCCCCTGGAGTGCCATCACCCACATTTTTCTAGTTTGGAGCATGTGAGGAGCACTGGGTGAACAGGGTGTGCTCAGGCTTATTCCTTGCCTGCCACGTTATAGACACGATGAGTGAGCATCTCCTTCCTATTTGGACATAGGGTAGAAAATAACTTGCATCCCTGTGATTTAAGCACAAGACCAATTTGCCAGAGTAACTCGCATCCCAGTTTGAACTTTAGGTTATGATTAATAGAAATGTTTTTTTTTTTCTTTTAAATCTATGCTTGCTGTGTTTGTTTGGTTTGCTGTTGCATGGGAGCAGTATAGTGATCCTTAGGCCTTAGCAAGCACTCTTTTCTCATCATCTGCATGGATGTTTTGAGGTTGGGAGACCATCTTCACATGGATCTGAGAGAAGATCTTGCAGTGGTGAAATCTCAAATATAGGATGTTATTGACTCTTTCATGCATACAAGGTTATTTTACAGTCAGTGCTGAAGTATCATCAGTTCAAACTGCAATGCAAAATTAGAAGTGATAACTCAAAACCAAATATATTATGGGAGAAAGTTCATTATTAAGTTGCAGTTTTGATTTTTATTAAATGACAAATTAATGTTCATGAAAGTTAGCTCTTAGACAGTAGCAATTGATGATTAACTTTGGTTATAATCAGGTATGCCCCAGGTCAAATATAATTTTTCTAGTATTACCACATTGAGGCTGCTATATCACATCATGCATCATTGTGGTTCTGCAAGTTCAAACCAGGGCAAGGAAATCTAAGCCCCAAACACTACCCAAAAAAAAAGTTACAAAATTTGTGTGCTTCCAGCAGTTTAGGCTTCCTTCCACCAAAGCAAACAGCAAAAGAATTCACTGACAGTGTAATTTTTGCTACACTTGCTTCTTCCCCATGAAGAAGGGCAATTTGTGCCCAAAACTTGTTGAACATGTCTTCCAAATTTATGGTCGGTCCAATCAAAGATACCACCCCCAAAATCTTTGGTTCTCATGCTCCTGGCTCATCATATCTACAACACTTCAACCCTACCAGGGTGATTTAAAGATCTTTAATTCTTTACTGCCTGTGTTTAATAGCTTGATACATATGTTTTCAGCTGTTTTTTCATACCCTATTTTACTCTTGTTCTTTTATTTGACAGTCTGGACTGTCTCTCCGTTTGTCAGCTGTATTCTTGGAATCAGTCCCCTGCTGTCTGCATGCATGAGGTCAGCAGCTTGGGATGCAGCAACTTCCTCAGGGTCACCAATAAATACATCTTAGTGAACATCTAATTGTGTTTGTTAATTCAGATGAGGAACAGATAAAATCCTGAACATTTGTAAATGTTAATGATACCAGCTGTTTCTGAAATTCATTTGACTTTTGCTTGTTTTCCCCATTAAGTAAATCCTCCCAACCACGAATGTTTATTTTATGTTTTACCTCTTTTGATGTACGTGTTTTTTTAAATGCCTTTGAGAACACATGCAGGGAGATGAGGTTATTTGCTGCCCCACCATTTCTAAGCACTTAGAAAATTTGCACCCAAAATATCTTGCCATTGAGGTCTTCCTAGTAACTTCTGTGTTCTTGCTGGCATGGAGCTATATATGTTAATTTATATCAGATTCCCAGTTATTAGAGTAATTCTATGAGCAATATGTCTGATGGAAAAGTACATTGGGACGTTTTCAGCCTGGTAGTATGTACAAGTTATACTCAGTGTAGGTAATGAACTTCTAGTGGCCACCCAGGCCTAGATTCCAGATAACCAGGCTTCTGTTATTTTGCATGATTCAACTGAAAGTGTTAATTTTCTTAACCTAGGAAATGTTATCTGGTAATTTAGATTTTTCCCCAGCACATGACCCTTAGAATTCAGTAAGTTTCTTGCCCATTGAGTAAGGAATATAGTTGTCACTCTTGAGCCTTTTTGCCTGCTTTGGATGCGATTATTTCTGTAATTTGAAGCACTCATGATCTACATGCATGAAGGAGAGTAAAGGGATACCTGGGTCACAGTTACAAAGCTTCCAGTGTGACTTGTATGTGAGTATTGCAGAGCCCTGTCCCAATAATTGAAGTCCCTATTTAAGTATGTGCCTTTTAGTTGTTTATTGAGCAGTTGGGCCCCAGTTCTGTAAATGCTTTTGTGCATGCACTGAAATTATTTGCATGCATCACATTATACGTAGGAAACAAGTCAAAGGTCCTCCTAGTGTGGTCAAGGCACGCTGGTTTAATAGCCAGTGTCACTGTGGTTTGCATCATTTCTGGATGCCTTTGATTCCTCAGTCCAAGGCTAAGTACAAACAGTCAAAAAGCCCAAAGCTGAATCGATTCAAACTTTGCGGGTTAGTCTAAGGTGCATAGATTGAATTGATAAGCAAGTGAACAGACATTCACTTTTGATTCTGAAAATGCAGCCACCTACCTTCAGTGTCCCAAGCCAGAAACCGGGGAGTGCTAGAGTATGCCTCCTTGCTCAGCTGGAGCATACAGCTTGGTCTAAGGCTAGCAAACCCACCCTGTGAGGTGGGGCTTGCAGAGGAAGTGCAAAGCATCCTGAGATGCTGGGGACTGTGAGTTACCTTGAATCTGGAGGGGATCTGGGACAGAAGGTCAGTAAACTGATTTAACCTAAATTAGTTAAGTCCATCCAGATTTATCCATCCATTAAATCCATCCAGATTTATCTTAAACCAGTTTTGGTCATTTTGGAAGCAGTTTATGTACACTGCACTTCTGTTGTGTTACAGATTTGAATCAGTTTCTGATTACTTGTACCAATTTATGTGTAATTTCTGTCCCTAGCCGTGATAACGATGTGCATTACAGTTGGGTTGCTGGCGGGGGGGTAGGTACAATTCTAGAGCAGATGCAAGAGGACACGCACTGTTCTGCCATTACAGGCAGGATGTAGCCCTTGTTGCTTACTTCAGCTCACTCACAACTACCGGGTTATTTATTTCAGAGGCCTTTGTTAAACCAATAAAAGCTGTGGTAAAATCTGAGTTGGGAAATTCTGTGGTTTGAGTCCATTCAGTCACATTAACAGCTTTCAGTACCTGAAGATTTTCATCAAAAGCAGATGTGAGGTGTTGGTGAGGTTACAGTACAGACCTTAGTTCTAACAGTGAGAATGTCGAACAGGCATCTCCTGTAAATACAGAATTTCATTGCTGCTGAATACCTGGGATGTCCAGACACTCCATTCATTTCAAAAGGCAATTGCTTCTGTCAGACACACATATGCAGGTATTTTAGTAGCATAAGACACCCCAGTGGTAATGCTCTTCTAAGTATTTTAACCTGTGCTAGCTCGTATGTTCCTATTGAGAACAGACGGAATTTGATCTAAGTCCAGGGAGATGAATGCCCCCGCTGAGCCCCTCCAGGTAACGTGTCTGAAGCCCCTGCATGTGCATTCTTTAGAAGGGAATTCTTTGTGTTTCTGTGAGAACTGGCTTTGTCGGGTGGTGATCTCTCTTGCAACTGGCTTGTAGGGAAGTGGGCTGAGCCTTGTGAGGAGCTGGCTGGCAGGCAGGTGAACTCAGAAATTTGAAACTTAAGTACCGCATTTTTGCTCTTAACAAGCTGTAATGCTCCTGACACTTCAGAAAGCTTAAGCAATGACTTCTCCCAGCACGTCTAGGGCTCATTCATATTTGTCTGTCTTGCCTCTGTCTGCTGTTCGTATGCAAGATAAGTCTTTGGTCACAGAGCTGGCTGAAAGCACTGACCATCAGTTGATGTGTGCTCGCAGTCTCATGGGGCTATTTGACACTTTTCTTGGCACATACACTTCACATTCTCCATTCTAAGAGGGGCTGCGGAGAAGCCACTGGTTACAGCTTTCCAGTTCAGGTCCAGCACTGGTGCCATTTGCCATATAGCAGCCAGATATTAGAGGTTCATTAACATATATTTTGCAGAGAAACTATGGTAAACCTAAGAAATTCAGAAAACCAAAGGGAGAGAATGTTTCAGGAGTCGAGGGAATTACAGAATTATAAGGTAGGAAGGGACTTCAAGGGTAATTTAGACCAGCGGTTGGCAGTGTTTTACAGCAGGAGGCCATTTTAATGGGATTTAAGGGAGCTGCCAGAGCTATAGCCATGACCATTGTCCCTCTCCATCCTCCCACTCTGCAGTAATATACCACCATTGCTGTTTTTCTTTGCCACCTGGCCACGGCATTTGCGAACCACCCCTCCTTCGCTGCAGAACTGCCGCATAAGCCCTCCATATCTGTGGATCAGATAAAATGGCTCTGTGGGCTGGATTTGGCCTATGGGCTATAGGCTGCTGACCCCTGATCTAGACCAAGCCCTACAACAGATACAGGACTTGCTGATCCCTGGGAAAATGCCTGCTCACCTTTCTTCATGATGCTGTAGTTGGTTCTTGCTAGGCCTACTGAGATTTCTCCCACAGGAGTTCTTGGGGGCTGCCTACTGGCTAGAGAGTCATCTCCTTAGGCCAGGGTGGGCAATTATTTTGAGTGGAGGACCACTTACCAAGTTTTGGCAAGCCATCGAGGGCTGCATGACAGGCAGCCAGGTACAGATAAATACTAATTTTCTAAGTTTTTTACGGTCCCTGCGGGCTGGATAGAATAGCCTGACGGGCCGCAGTTTGCTCACCCCTGCCTTAGGTAGTGGCTGGGGGAAGGCTCTGACTTCCTTTCTATAAGTTGGCTATGGCTCTCCCTGTGCTGTGGCTTCTGTTTGAATTTGGCATCCATGGCTCTGATTGGCAGCTGTTACAGATGCCATCAGTGGGGCAGAGATCTGAGAAAATTAGAGGCTAGCAATCAGAGAAAGTATCCTGTAGATTGCATGAGTTTGGAGTAATCTTGTAAGTCGGGAATGACCAGGATCTGACCCCGGACTTGAAACTGTCCTGCAGAGATGTTTCATTTGGCCTGTAAGGCTCTACAAACTGCAGAGATTTGGTGGCAGGGGAGCAGTGGCAGCCTTTGTTGTTGTGGCTCCCAGAGCTGAGGCAATTAACACTGCTACTGCTCATCCTGCTGCCAGATTTTCAGATCCATAGGGAACCCTGCACACCAGATGACATGGCCTTGCATGCTGGCCCCATGGGCTGCCCTGGCACCACTTCCCTAAGTCATTGGAATGCCACAGCATCTGCTATAGCCCTTGCACTGTCTTTCTAGAGTGGGGCAACCTCAGAATGACACTGAGGCATGAGTTTGTACGTCACAACATGCTAGTATTAAATAGGAGTCGGTCCACAGGGTGATGGAATAGGTGTTCCCTTTTCTTGGTGCCAGCTGGGCATAGGAGCTCCTTGGAGAATGGAGTGTTTGGATTGTCATGTGGCCTCTGCACACATGTGAACCCTGGAATGTATTCCGGGGGGCCAGTTCTGCAGGTCCCAGAGTGCTGTTGCAAAGCAAACCCCCTTTATGTACAGAGTGAAACATGGCAGCTGTGGCCATGTGGAAGGTTGACAGAAAGTGGCAAAGGGATCTGGAGAGCTGTGACGGGGCCTTACTGCGCTTCTAAAAGCAAATGTTGAGGTTTGCTCTACTCTTGTTCATCTCATGTTTGTCCATAACTGGTGGTGTCAGCCCTCCTAAATTGGAAGTGAAGGAGCTGTAGACACAGATAGCCCCAGAGCAGGGGTGGGCAATTTTGGCTTTAGGGCCTCTTAATCAGTTGTGTGTCCTCTTGAGGGCCACATCTGTCTCTCTCTCCCCTTCTCTCCCCCACTTCCCTGGAGCTATAGCACATTCCAGTCCCCATCTTCCCTCTCTGTCTGTCTCTCCCTCTTCCCTCCCTTCCAGAGCTGTAGCATGCCCTAACCTGCTCCTCAGCCCCACCTCCCCCAGCTGTGCCATGGCTCAGTTGCAATCCCCATCTCTGCCTCAGAGCCTGCCAGTCCTAGCTGAAGCTTACTCCATCACCAGTTTAGGACAGTGGAAGCAGCCCCAAGTGGGGTGCTGGCATCAGCCGTAGACACGGTTCTGGGTAGGGTTTGGGGCATCTGCCTGGATCCACACCTCATCAGCGCTGGGTGGAAGCAGTCCCACCTACCCACCTGGCATGGCCGAAACAGTCCTACCTGGCACCATGTGGCAGCCAGAACCAGAGCTGCTGGCTGCCTGTGGGCTGGATGCCATGAGTTGGCAGCCGATTGTGCACAGGCCAGATACAATCATTTGGTGGGCTGGATCTGGCCTGTGGGCTATATTTTGCCCACCACTGTCCCAGAGGAACTGTACAGGCAGAGCCCTTCTACTGCTTTCTATAAGGGGAGATATGTGACTCTTTCTGCTAGGGCAGAGAGAGCTGATCTCCCTGCTGCTTTTCTATTTGGGTTCTAGAGGTTGAGGCTGGCTGAGACCAGGTTTCCTTTTTTTAAAAATTTTAAATTGCTTCAGGACTTTCATCAAGTCCCTGTAATAAGTGGTAGTCTTTTGTGAGCTACTGATGTTAATAAATGAGACTGGGGTGGTAAATTAACAGCAGTTATTAAACTGGGATAAAGATGCTGGTGTGTGTTTAAACAGGTGAGCCTTTGTTTTCTAGCCTCGCCTTGACCTGGGCTGAGCTTCATATATACTTTGGAACTTGATCTCTTCAGCCAGGAGAGATGGCTGTTTCTATCACTTAAGTTGAAAGTGTCTGGGTAAGGCTTGCTTTTCCGGTGCTGATGCCTGGGAACAGGAAAGGGTTGAACTGGAGGCTGAGATGTTGGCTTTGTTTCTTGGATGATTCTGAAGTTTGTTTATGTGAGGCCTTGGCAATTACATGCCTTAGGATAGATCAGGTGGCAAGTAGTATGAGGCTTAGGGATAGAAATGAAATGGGAAGGGGGTATCTGAAATTAAAGAAATTAGTCAGGAATGACCTCAACCTGTTTTTCTGTCCATGAGGGTGTCAGCTCTTTATTACCCAGTAAGTAGATCAGTGCCTTCCAGGACTCCGCTTTTGTGTTGAGCCTTGGAAAACGCTGTGAAACCAAGTCTTGCAATTTGATTGAGAGTCGTGTGCCATTTGATGTTTTTTCATAAAGTCTTGCTTGCAGGAATCAAGAGGCGAAGCTCTTGGTCTTCATTAACAACAAAGTAGCAAATTCCTACCTCTAATGGATGTGGAGAAAAGCTAGGAAATGTGGATTAAGTGTGAACTAAATACTAAGAATCCAAAAGGCAAATAAAAGGAAATCAATAAATATTGTATAAAACTATTGTGACTTCAAAGCCAGTCTCATGATTTCATGGCCCTTATACATGTCTTTTGTTTGCATGAGTTTGGCAGTAGTACTACACTATGAAGGATATTCAGTCCTACCTCGCCAGAGACCTGAATGACCAGAAGGAGTTGAACAGAGCCTTGTTTTTCAGTTTATATCTTTGCAGTGCCCTGCTTCCTTTTCCTCATTCCACTGCCTGCCATAAAATAACTGCGTTTGCAATAGGATCTGCTGTTGAGATTAAAGATCTTCCCAGAATTTGTATTTTTTTTTCATTATGTGTATAATAGTTCTGGCCTATAAGATTTTATGGCTTGTAGCATGTGCAATGCAGGATCAGGACATTGGTTTCTCCTGATGATAAGAGCCGATGCTGCAGAGAAAAGCCAAACTTCCTTTTAATGCCCAGGGAAAGGAAGTTGAGTGCTGCTTATCCCTACAGGTGATAACTTGCTTGACATAGGTTTGATCATCTTGCTTAACAGCCTGTCTCAGCTTGCCCAGTTGAAAAATGTTAATTGCCCTATAAAGATCAAATCTTTCTAAAAGCCCTTTTAGACTGTTTATGTCCTGGATATGAATGGTGTAGAATTCCAGAGGTAGATTGTACATAGAAATATTTCCTTTCTGTTGACAATGCATATCCTTTGATATCTTAACTTTATTCTGAAATTACCATGAGAGAGGACAGAAATGCGCGTTTGACCTAATTTCACTACACCTTGTCTTATTTTGTATGTAGCCTCCACTCATTGCTCTCCTGTACAAACAGAGAAATCCCTGCCTTTCATCATGCAGTGTATTCCATGTTGCGTGACAGTACTTAGTGCCCTCCTCTGGTGTCACGGAGAATTTGCTTGGGCTTTTCCTGAAAGGAGTTGACTGAGCATAGACATGAGGCTCCAGCTTACAGCTACACCATCATTGTAGCAGGTAGGCATTTTAGGGATTATTTTTTCTCTAGTGTGTACTAACAGGTTGGCATCAAACACAGGAACCACCAAAAAGAGGAGGGAGTGAAGCAGCTGCCTGTGTCCATAGGGCTTCTCCAGGAAGGATTTGGTACTTTGTCTCTCACCGGGCTTTTAAAGACAATCTGAGGTTAATCTTGACAATGGAAGCACAATTCTGTCAGTTTCTGGTCCTTGGTGCTTCTTCCATGCAGAACTGTTGAATGGCTCTGATGTGGGTTATTCCACTGTATTGAGTGGAGCCATGACTACCCTGGGAAAGTTAGTGCAGCTGTTCAAACCAGTTTTGACACTGGCTCGGTTTGGCTAAAGTAATAGTTACAAGAAGAGTTCTGGGTGCTGGTGCCATGGTTATGCTATTGCTCCATCCATTCTTCAGGCGGAGTTCAAACCAAGTGGTACTTGGACGTTTGGGAATGTTACTCAGCACAGACAAGGCCTGTGGATTCCTCTTAGGGCTGTTCCCTATGCCAGGAGACCTTTGTTATGCATTATATGGACTGCTTGCATTCAGTTATTTTGATGACAGCATTATATTCTCTTTCTCACCCAGTTTTTTTCTTGGATGAGGCTTGTCTAACCTCATTGTGCGGGAGTGCCCTTTTCTTGGGGACCTGGGGAGCTCACTTTGGTCATGTTGTCATCTTCCCTCCAGAGTGTCTCTGGAGATCTCCACTCATCCACTCTGTAGTAACACAGATAAAGGCAGTGCTGTTGTGACCTCTGCCTACACTGATACAAAAAGGTAAACCGGATGGAGTGAGGCCAGCATTAGCCATGTGCTTTAAGTGCTAGGCTGCTACAGTCAGTGCATTTACATTTTGTTCATAGGGGAAGGAGAGTAATTCCTTCTTGTCCTGGGCTGTTGTGACCATAGCCTGACTCCAGTGGAAAAGCTGTTTTGAAGGCTATTCTGTTACCTGCTGCTCCGAAGGAAATCCAGTTCCTGTTGCTGCTGGACCAACTGCCTGCATTGGGAGTGGGAGGGCAGTGCTTTCTCTGTCTGCACACTGGCAAATAGGAAAGCACAGACAGGGGCATTGCACAGTACCACACACACACTGAGTAATCACAGGACTCCACGCTTGTAAAGCTAAACTGTTCCTTTATTCAGGGAGCTATTTAAACAGATGCCGCAGCCACAGTTAACAGTCTAGCTCAGCAGTTGACAAGCTTTTTGGGTTGTGGGCTTGAATGACCCAGCTCAAGTCAGAGGTGTGTAGACAGATTCTAGGTGCTGAACACCACTGCTGCTACTGCTTCTTCTCTCCATAGAAGCATGGGGAGAGCTCTCAGCTACCACTTCTCCCCATGGTAGTGTCCTCCCCAATTGTAAGCAACAGCTATACACGGAGGGCTTATTTTGCTCACCTGGAGCTGCACTTTAGATGGAGTTGGTGGTGCACAAACATGATTGTGATAGCTGTCTTGACAAAGAAACACTAAGTGAAGTTTGTAGAGACCCTCCCTGATATAACCTCTTGCCCTTTCCTTGTGGTAGAGGCCTTTCATTTCTGCACCAAGTTCTTGGCTTAACTTAGTTTTTCTCTAGCTCTGTTGCTGACAGATAAATCTTCAGGTCAGTGTGACTCCTTTACAGGTGTGTGTTGGGTAGAGTGGGGAGAGCACTCTTGTCCTATGAAAATATTATGGAAGGGAGGAGAGGAACAGCCTGGTCAGCAATAATTTTAAAGTTGTTTTCTTTCCTGTGGCAGGTATCTTCATTATTGCACATCCCTGCTTGCACCCATTCTTCCACATCATGCATTTGCACAGCTCATAAGTGCATATGTGCCTATTTCTCTCGGTGGACAAGCTGTAGACAATAGGGGAGGGAGGACAGAGGGAGTCTTCTGAACAGGAAGGACTCCTTGCACTAGGGACTGAAGAGGCCCAAGTGAGTTGTGTTGAGAAGCATCTGGAGAAGCCCTACTGAACTCCTAATCTTCTTCCTATTTATAGATGGTTTCACAGACCAGCTTCAGCTTGCTGTGCTGTAAATGTCCTTATCCCATGAGCTGATACCAGCTGTGCTCCCCATCTTCCCCATTTGTCTGACTCCCTGGTTAGTTTGAAACAAGCGTGTGCCTGTGGTGCAGTGATCCCACACAGGAAATGTGCCTCATGTGTAATTATTCAAAAAATAAGTCAGGGGCAGGAAGAGAACTGATGAGGATAGTCTAAATGCTGCACAATATGTCTTGCATCAGACTGCGCTGATAGACTGACAAATGCCTAGCTGGGGTAGGGCTGATGGAATATGTGCTTGTTAACACTTGTGTCCCCAGAGAAAAAATGAATGCATATGCCATAGCAATACAGTTAGCATTTTTACAGCCATACAAACCCTTTTTAGGGGGCCTTGCATAAAAAGTACATGAGATTCAATCCCCAGGGTGTACTCAAAGGAATTTTGGCCTGTGTAAAGCAAGAATTAAATGTTGTGAGACCCTAGGGCACTTTATTGGCAAGAATCATGAAATTTTGCCTGGAAAGAAGTTGAAGGAATGACTTTTAAATACATAAACTTCATACAAAAAATACCATTAAAAGGATGCCAGAATGTGAAACATTAAAAAATTAGGAAATATAAAGAAGTAAGTTTTGCCTGAATGTACGTATCTTGATGTAGTCTTTAATTAAAGGATCATTGCTGTTTTTTCCCCAGGAACTTGCTTTTTATTTAAGTGCACAGTGCTTAGTGCATGTGGTAGGTGTTACATTTATCTTCTTATCGTTCTCATTTACTGTGTGGCCAGTATATTCTTTATCGCACACCATCCCAGCCCTTCGCTGAATGATTAATCGCCTTGCTATGGTGCTGATTGCATTAACATCAGAATGCTTCACAGTCGGTAGTAAGTATTTCTTCATAACGCCTGTTTGGTAGAGACATAGTGAAAAGTGGCTCCCTAATATCAGTTTTAGTGCCCAGCCAAAATGTTAGGTCTGTGTTTCAAACCCCAACGGTGCTATGTTACAGAGCCCAAGCTACCTGTTTTATTTGACCTCTTCCCTGAACATGACTGCATTATTTTCTGTTGATTAAGGCCAAGGAAAAGTTCAACCTGGAGCAGAGAGGGAGCATTAATAAGCACAGTCCCCAGAGTGGGCTTGCCAAGTGAGAAACAACTGAAGGCTCAGGGCTTGTAGTGGAAAGTGCTGGGTAGTCTTAGTAATAGCTACTTTTATTGTGCTTCCTATAACAAAACAGTTGCATGGATCTGTGTGCCAGGCATCCTAGATGTTTTTAAAAGAAATCTGGTATTGCATTCTACACATTGCACATTGAAATGACTTATGTGGGTTTAAATTCCTGACTCTGACTTGGAGTAAATGTCTGGATTCTCAGAAGACCCCCACAAACCAGTCATATTTCAGGGAGTGAATAACTTAATAGAAAGCCAAGTTAATCAAGAGTGTTCAAATGTATGCCTTCTTCCTAGAGCTGTGCCTCGGATTGCTGGTGTATGCCGGTACCCGCTTTGGCATAACACAGTGTGTGGACAACAGTTGTTTTAACACATCAGCCACGTTCCTTCCAGCTCCATTGGAAACATGGGGAGAAAAAAAAACAGTGTGTTCCTATTTATCTTGCACTTTCTTTTTAATTTGACAACAAAGAAAGTCTGGTGAGCATAGTGGAAGGTCTGGCATTTGCCAAAGGCAAGTTTCTACTCTGACTTCCTTGATAGCTGGACAATTAGCATTAGGCTATGCTGTGGCTGGCATATGGGACTGTGCAGGGAATTTCTGATGCCGAGAGTAATGGCTAGCCATTATTTTCTGACATGAACATCCTGTGCAGTAACTCTTTTCTGTGCGTGTGGCCAGAAACATGCACAGACTTGGGGTAGGCTGTCATGTTAATATATGAATGGTCAGGAACTCCCACCTGCTGAGATGAAAACATACTCTTTAGAAAAACTGCTACTACAGACATTCCCACTTTGGAGGTTGGATGTTGAGTTTCAGGATGTCTCTTGTTTTGAAAAGTGAAAAAGATTTTGAGATTTTGCTCCTCAGCTGATACTCTTTTTTTGGCAGTATACAGACTTATTTCCCCCTTTTTAAATTGGAAGTGAATTGAAATCAAATAAAAAGAGCTACAAGACCCAGAGGTAACAGAGCCATCTCCTTTTATCATATACCATTAACTAGTATGTGATTTATTTGAGCTGCTAAATAGTTTTTCATTAATTGTTTTGTGGCTCCCTCTACGGGTAATTTTTCTCACTACAGCAGTTCCTTGTTTTCTTTCCACAGTGACACAGTAGTACAGTGCTTGAACTTTTTATTTTTAATTAGTTGACTCACTAGTGCAGAGTGATTTTTGCACTTGGCTTTTTCTCTGGCAGGGCTCAGTGTTTCCATTTGAGCTGTTCAGAAAAAAATCCTTGCCATGTACAAATTCAGTGTCCTTATAAACAGAGACAGCTTCTGCACCTGCTGTCCTTCCTGCCCCAACCCCCTGCTAACTCCAGGGGTCACCCCATAAATAGACAGATGCCCTTTTCTTCACTGCCTGCTCCTTGCCTTCCCTCTCCATGCTGCCCTTTTAACACCTGTAAAAGGATGCTTGTGCCTTCTCTTTAGAAGCAGCTGGTTGACAAGCCTTCTTGCAATTAGCTATTCACTTTAAGGTCACAGCCTTCTTTTCCTTCCTCTCTAAGACCCATCATTAGCTAGCCAGTGGAAGTAGTTTCCCTCAGCTGCTCCATTAATTCCCCTTGCTGTAACATCTTCAGGGAATCGGCATTTTTTTTGGGGGGGGGTGGAGGGGTGGCTCCTGTCACCTCCTGAGATGCTGTTGGCTTTCTCTGGCCTTTGCAGTGTCACAAAGCCATTGACATCTCTTGCCTGTTTGTAGGATGAGAAAGGAGGGGTTGAGGAAAAAAGTTCACTTATGCAACTGGTATATAATTCCATTTTTAAAAAGGCCATGTTTGCCCTTAATAGGCCCTGTATCCCCCAGGATCTCCCCAGTTCATGTTTGCAAGGAGTCTTGAATGAGAAGGCAAATGCAATATTGAGTAAAAGGCCTACTATGGAAGGCATCTGGGGGCCTGTTGCAGTTCCCTGCCTCTGCTTTCCTTGGCAGCCCCTGGCTGGTGTGCCTTCCCCACCAGACTTTGATCTGACTTTGCCTTTCCTGCAAGCAGATTTTGGTCATCTTAGGTATTTTTACACATGTAAGTGCCACAGCGCCAAGTGTTTTGAAAAGTGCCTGGTGCTGTGATGCTTGCAGTTTTATAAGTGGTGAAATGTGCATCAGTGCTGAGAAAATGGTGGCAGTGCGCTTTTGAACTAAAGTGCATAGAATATGCTTTAGTTCAAAAGCGCACCACCACCATTTTCTGTGCACTGATGTGCATTTCACCACATATACAACTGTACATGGTGCAGCGCACTGCGCATCAGATCACATGCGGGCAGACTCAGTTAATTGAGTCTGCTCTGAAGTGGCGGATCTCCAGTGTGTCGTGGGACAAAAAAGTAGGTGTATAAATGCCCCTTCTGTCCCAGCTGATTGAGCCAATGGCCCTCTAGTCTCTGTGCACCTGTGTCGAAAGCTTGCAGGGAACTGGCCACCAGAGGGTGCCAGAAGCACGGTTTTCTTGCATGGGTCTCCCCTGCTGCTGGCTGTTTGGCAAGAAACATTCTTGGTGTGTAACTTAAACCTTGTACTGAAGCGGCATAGCCAGTGGCAGCTGCAGGGACCACTTGCTCACCCATCCCACATCGACTGCTTCACTTTCTAGAAGCCCTGTGTGGGCTGTTCGGCTGGCTCCTGTGGCTGTTAGCCCCAGTGTTTACGGCTTGCTCTGCCTTTTTCCTTTGGCTCCTCTGCCATGAGGGTGGGACACCGCTAGCAACTGAACTGCTGGTAGAAACAGCGGGGGTGGTAAGAGCCTGCAGAGTGTCCCTGCCAGAGCACACAGCCATGGAAATGGACTTTGCTTCAACAACTGAGGGCTTGCACTTGGATACCCCCAGAGTAGGCATGCCTTGCCCTTACTAATAGCATCAGGGCTTCACACGCTGCTTCACAGTGGGAACAATGGGGGTTGGGGTGGCATGGACACTAAGGTTCATGGTTGACAGCTCAGAGGTGACAAGCTTGAAGCCACAGCAGAAGCAAGTACTGCCAATTCCTTGTCTTGAGGACATGAAAGGAAAGGAAAGGAAATCAAGTGGGAAATGTGTGGTTACAAATCCCCCTAAGAGCTGTAATTCCCAGTGCTTTCTGTCCCTTGCACCTCACAGATATATATCGTGTCATGAGCTGCTTCACCAGCCACCAAGTTTGCAGCAACTCTTTGGTTGGGGATGTAACTGCTGTTTAAACCCAAGATTAGTGCAGGAAGTAGAAATGAATCTGATATCCAGTTGAAAACACTTGGGACATTTATCAGATTAGGGTGTCCTCTGGGAATGGTGCTGTCAGTCCTGCTTATGGTGGCTGAAACTGCAGGAGGAATCTCGCAGCTGGTTTTCTAAGATGTCCCTCCTTCCCCTTGTCGGTGTATAGAGCTGACTGCCACAGTGATCTCATGGTCTAGGAGGTTGGGTGCTTAAGTATGAGAATCTATGACTGCATTTTATTTTGGACAATGATGAAGGGCTATTAAAAAATACAGCCTGAAACATGCTACAGAACCCCACAACCCAGGAAGCTGCTTATTTTCTGGCATAGCTTTTTCTCCTTCAACCTCAGTCTTTTCTTGCATTTTTCAAGAAACTGTTTGTGTTCCCTCTGCCCCACTGTTTTCTGACTGTGTTGGTCAAAAGCTGAGTCCCTGCTCCTCAAAGTTTATCCATCCCATTTTTTCCTGATATGTAAGGGCCATCTTGGTCTTCAAGTACACATTGTTCTTGGCTTCCCTACCATGGCTACCATCAGTGCTCCTTGGGTCCAAGCCACCAGCAGAGAGCTGCTAAACATGGGGATTGAGAAGTGCATTAGGGTTCTTGCAGTTAGCAACCTGGACCCAGGGAGCACTGCTTTCCCTCTTTACTGATCTGTTGGGTTTTTTACTTTCAGATTTTGGCATCAGAGAACACTGTGTTTATTTTTCATTTGAGTAAATAGAGTTTAGGAAGAAAATTGCACAGAAGAACAAACTTCAGGAACAAATAAATTGAAAATGCATAGTGGCTAAAACCATTCCAGATGTGGAACACTTAAGTGCTTGTCTGGTTTTGCATGGAGAGATGCCAAATAGTGAAAGATGTTTCATGTTGATTGTCTCCATGGATACACATTTATATAAAGGAACCATCCTGAATCAGAAATGGAATCATAGACCTTTTCAGGTATGTCCCTAACCTTCCCCAGAAATTTGGGACTCCAAGGCGTAGTGTTGCAATATAGAGAGGAAATTGTTTCCATTACATCTCTGAAAGCAGCCGGAGCAGTCAAACGGTAGCTCAGGATCTATAGATTGGAAATCTCTCGTGGTGCACCAGCTACAGGAATGGATTGTGCACTGCAAGAGAGAAATTCACTTAGTAGGTGTACATTAGAAGAGACAATGTAGTGCTGTTGTACTGAATTTAGCCCAGGTGGGCAGCCTAGAAAATCATCATGTCCCCTTGTGATACTGACGATGCTTTTTTCTAGGTACTGTCCATTCTTTCAGAAGTTGTTAGTTCAGCCTTCATGGCTGTGGGGTGGGAAAGAGGGGTCCGGGTGCTTGCTGGGTCCCATTTCAGTTCCACAGCAGCAAGAACAGATCCTACTACTCTCCCCCTGCAAATGTGTCATCTTGTTTTTGCTCTGAGCACAGATGAAGGCTCTGATTTCTCATTATGTCAGAGCATCTGGTCCTGTCTGTCTGTATAATGCAAATGAAGAGAAGAGTAACAGGTCCGGGGAGTGCTGTGCATAGGCAGACACGTTACCAACACGAGAATGCATTTTGAAAGGAGTTGTGGAGGGCAGCAAGAGAGCCCTTGCCAGGGTAGGTGAAACAGGTGGATTAGGGCAGCTGCGTTGCCAATGGATGCCAATAGGTGACTGTTTTCCAATAGGTTCAGGGTTGTCTGGGACAGGGTGAACTGGTTGCTTGCAGACTGGAAGGTTCCCTACTAAAGCAGTCCAGGTTTTGGTTGGTCATTAGCCTTAGACGGGGTAGTGAGGGGCTTGCTGGGGCTTGTGCCAGGTTGTGCATGCCACCTTCCAGCTCCGTGATCTACTGCTTTCCTCTTTTCCTTGGGCCAGGGTTATCAGAGACCACTGTGTATATGGAAGTTTTTGGCAAGGGGCAAAGCAAACAAAGGGACACTACAAGGATACTTGCTTGCAGAAAAAGGACCTTGGCAGCATGGGCAAATGTCCTTAATGAATGGGACTGTTTTTTAAAATGGCAAGGAGGTTGCATTTGTGGGAGTGACAGCCAGGCTGTGTCTAACTCTTGCATGCTCCGAGGCTTCCCCTATAAAGCCTGCACCATGGTGCATTTGAATCAAGCTGTGGGTGATTTAGAGAGCATGTTCCTAATCGGGAAGGTGGGGCAGGATCATAGGGGATGCAACAAGGAATTGGGGCCAGAAGTTTAGTGGAACAGGGGGAAGGGACTAAATATTTTGCAATCTCAGCATGTAGCCGAGTTTCCCCAAGTAGAGATCTGAGCAGAGTGTGGGTGAGCACTTTGTTTGTGTTGTGTGCATATGAGTGTGGCTAGCTGAATGTGGGAGTTTCTTTAGGAGAGGTGGGGTCATGCTACTAAGGCACCAGATGAAGTGTGTTAAGGAAAAAGTTTGTCCACCCTTATTTGCATAACATCCTAGGAGGCAGCAGGAACCATTTCTGCATGTTATCCCCAGAGAAATAGAATTGGAAGAGTTGAAAAAAAATCAAAGGAGATGTCTCTCATTTTGGAGGAGCAGAGAGTGGGAATTCTGTAACAGTTCCAATTTACAAGGTTTTTATTCTGCTTTTCAATAGGGGAATTCACTTGAAGCAGACTCATGTTGCTAAGACTCAATTAGTATATTTAAGGACCACTCTGAAATGGGGCCTCCCTGTGTCTGCTGCTTTGGAGTGGGTATTCCACATGCTGTGCTAGGAAAAATCCGTGATTTCACCCCTGTTCCCCCCCTAAGGATCAACACGCTCTTCAGCCAAGACTTTCCCTGCATCTGGAAGGAGAGTCTAACAGGTGCCGCTTTTAAATGAATGCAAAGGCAGTGGAAAACAGGGTTAATCTCTGTCATGAAGAGGAGTTCACTTTTATGACAAGACTTTTATGACCCTGCTGGTCCAACATATCCCTCACCACCCTCAGCTCTGCCCGTGTGTGTGGTACCCGCAAGCAATGCACTTGGAAACTCATGGAATATGAAATGTTGCTTTGGCTGACTCCCCCCATAATTTTCAGCTTAGCAAAGTTTGGGTTCAAAACTTGCTTTTGAAAATATCTATTTTCCTAAGGAAACAACAGGTAAGCATATTTCCCTTCCATGTGGGTCTGCGGCAGGATTTTAACTCAGCACTCCAGGTCTACCACTAGAGATACAAGAGCAAGTGTGAGCTGTTTCATAGTCTGGCCCCTGGGCAGAACATTGGACACATCCTCTTCCCAAGTGGATTGCGTGGCCTTTGAGTCAGCAATAGGGTACCAGGAACCAGGTGTCCTAAGATGCATCTCTTGATTGCAAGACAGGAAGCGTGAGTTAGAGCAGTCAAGGCTGGAACAGTGGATCTGGATGATGGTTTGGATGGCTGAAGGTGTAGGTTTGCCTTGTTAGAAACTTGGTTCTATTCCTACCAGCAGCTCCTGGGAGCTTGTCGAAATTCTCTACTTAAGAGAAAGATGGAGGAAAGAACCTAGAATCATAGAGGAGTTGGGGTGGAAGTGTCCTCCAGAGGTCATCTAGTCCAACCCCCTGCCAGAGACATGATCATCCCTATCCAAACCACCCCATACAGACCATAATCTAAACTTTACATATTTACTTGTTTGTTCTTGACTGTGCTCTAGAGGTGAGTAATAAGGGTAGAGAGGTGTAAGGGAATAGAACAGTAGGTGAAAGTGGTGAAATTTGAATGCCCTGGACCTACGGTCTTGAATGCTCAGGACCTTGCAGTCCTTTCCTCTATTCCCAGGCAGTCCCGTGGCTCTGTATCTCTTTCTGTCTTCAAGGTGGTTCGTAAAATCATCATTTTCCCTGTCCATTTTTCACCAGCTACCCCTTCCCTTCTCACTATCCTATGTAGCATTCAAATCATGATTGCAGTTACCATTCTGTATTTTGCTTTTTGGTATTTTAATGAGACTTTTACTGAATAAAGTCTTACAATTTTTATTAAATAGCACAAAAGAATCATAATAATGCCATTGCAGCCACCATCAACCTAACACTGGGTGGGTCTACAGTGCACAATGCTAATGCTGTATAGAGATGTATGAGTTAGTGGTGAATGAGCCTGTATAGATACAGGAAGCAGTCTCGCCATGTCAACTAGAAGCTGCATTGTTCTGTGTAGACATACCCACAATGTTCTAAGTATACTTGGTCTCTGTCTCTCTGCTGCTTTGCGTCAGAGGTTAAAGAATAACTATTTTCCAGCTGGGAAGCTGATGTACAGAGATGTTTTTCTCTGATTAGCTGCTGAAGGTTTTTCTCCGGATGCACCCCTGCACAGTCCAGTTCAACTGAACGCTTAAAGAACCGTTACCCAATAGAAAAGTACAAAGGAAATTAGAAAAAATATTTGACTTTGGATTTTATATTGGACATTGGGTTTCATTTGTTTTATAGTTCTTTGCTCCAGCATATTTCACAATCCTGTGTATCTCGTGGTATTTTGGGCTTCATTAACTTGGAGCTTGTCATTCAGGGATGGAAGAAGGAGTGGGCCAGGAATGTGAAAGGTAGGATGAGGTACAAGGTGTGTGTATCAGTGTAAAGGGAAATCTTCCTAACATATCTTGAAAAACACCATGCAAGTGCTTTCACCTTCTAAAGCACCTGATTATTCATTGTTCTTCCCCGCTAATTCCAGAAGGAAACACTGTTAAAACCATTAGTTAAATTTAAAAGGGGCTCACTCCTATGCCTTGCTGAAACAGGATTTTCAGTTGTAATCTTTGTGATATAAACTAATTAAAGTCAATAGACTCCTGCAGACATCAGTGGCAGTTCAGTGAGCCTCTGGAATTGTTTAATACTTTTCCCTTGCACTCGGAAGGGTATGAGATATTGAATAATGGAAGATGATAGCTGTAAGTCCTGGTAAGTGAGGTTTGCCTGATGTCCATACTTCAATTGCCTTGCCCCTTTTTCTGGGTAGGTCTGTGAGGATACTGGGCCTGGAGACAGAATACCTGGTTAGTAGTCTGTGGTTGTGGTGGCCTTTTCTATGGCAGAAGGTTGTATATTCTGAAATGTGGCCACACTTTAGCACTGGAGTTTAGTCATGTGTTCAGTGGAAAGCAGAAAGCCCTCTAATCTGTCAGGTGGGCTTTTTGATTTTACAAGGAATACACATAACTTTGGCTATCTTATAGACAGATCCAATCTGATTATATTCTGATTACAAGACGCATCCTGCATCCCACAGTTGAGTCTGTGACCCAGTGATGAGCTATGCTACAGAAATCAATTTGTACAGTCATTGATTCATCTTTGTCAGAATCGCCCTTGGAATTTCATGAAGATGGTGACCATTGAAAAGAAGCATGTTAACATTTTACTTGATATACATGGGAAAAGAATGCCTGGTATTCTTATAGAGAGCCTGCCATGACATTGTAGCCAATAAGGCCTCTTTAAGTACCATTATACAGGGACCAACTGTTGCCCTGAGACAGAGTACTGCAGAGAAATAAGTGTGAAGCCAGTAGCAGCTGCTGTGCACCAGTGATTGCTGAGTGGTGATTCAGAAGCTGCATTTGGAGAATATCCAAAAATATACTTGATGGAATAATTGTATCAAACTTTATGTAAGATGTTAGATTTTTTTCTATGGATAGGGACAGGATTGTTGTTTTTGATAGATACTGAGGTTCAGATCCTAGTCTACCTATGAGGTGCCCAAAGGCAATCCTACTGCATCCTGCTCAAGTCCCTGAAAAGCAGTTCACTTGTCCACTTCTGTAATATGCAATCATCTGTGTCTTAAGACTAGATCATGGAAAGCAACAAGAAGGAGGGCTCGCCTACCTTTTGGATTTAGGTTTTCTTTATGGACTTGAGGAGGGTGGTATAGGATTGTGCTTAAGCACCTAAATCCCCTTAGATGTTTAAAAGTTGGAATAGAATCTGGTCCTTGGGCTTTTGAAAGTGACCATGACAGTGTGACAGATACATTGTGGCCCTTTCTTTGATACTTTATGTGAAGAGGCTCCATTGCAGAAGGGTGTGATGTGATGTGTCTGTTGCTGTTAGTGGCATTGCAGGAAGCCCCTTGGAATGAGTTAAGGTACAAACAGGTGCTGTGCCATCCAAACAGAGTAGTGGTCATGTCTGAAAAGATTGCGTAGAGCATGTATTCGTTGCAGCAGGAGGTGCTGCTCATACCATTCCACAGACCTGTGCATGCTGGGGCAGAGTAAGTGTTCCCAGATATTTAAATTAGCTTGTTGTTAGCAGTGATTGATATGATGACAGCCTAGTTTCTTGGGGGGAATTTTAAATATTTACTATTTTGAATAATTCCAAAATCCTCTCTTGCTTGTTCTCTCTGTCTTAGTGGCTTCTGCTCACCTATGTTCTGTAAGACTATTACACCATATTTTTAAGGCAACCGCCTAAATGGCTTAGAGCCAACTTCGTTTCCTTTGTTTCAACAACACAATGTATTCCAATGGCTGACCCTCAGAAGCATTGTGTGCTTGTGTAGTCTGTATCTGATCAATTGCCCTTAGAGGTGCACTGATATATTGGTCCCAGTGCTGCTGCTGCCTGCCCTGAGCACAGCCTGGCCCAGTGCAGCCTCTGCCCCATGTGCAGATCTGGGGCCACCCCCCCATGCCCTCCTGGGGTGCATGGAAGGCAGGAGCCACCCCCCATGCTCCCTTGGTGAGTTGCTCACAGCTCTGCCCTGCGCCCCACCCTGACTGAGCAGCACCTGCTGTAGCCCCACTCCTTTCCGCACTGTAGGGGCCTCAATTGGCCCTCCTCCCCCACGCCACCTCCCTCACACCAGATTTACCAGCCTAATACTGGTCTCCATGTTGCCCAGCTGCATATTGGAATCAGATTGGTATTGACTGATATGGCTCCTTAAAAATCAGCCATTGATATTGGCCCCAAAAAATCTCTATTTGTACACCTGTAATTTCCCTCTCACTTCTTTTCTGGGAAGCGAGTTGGCGGCTTTACCTTAGCTTTAAACAAGGTGTAGTCCTGGATTTCCTGAGCCCCAGCCTGTCTCTACTTTAGAGGATAACACTTTATTCTGATCCTTGAGGGAAATCTGAATTTTCTTTTTTCCATTTAAAGTGGGGTTGTTTCAATATAAACCACAGTATGGCTAGGATAGAGGTGTGCCTTAGGCTCCCTCTACGTGTTACTGGTATTGCAGAATTAACTGGTTAATTGCCTGGAGACCAGCTACATGTGCAAAGTAACTATCACACAATAAAAACTTCAAACCAGCTATAAAGTTAGATCTCAAAAAATGTGCACTAACTTTATAACTGGTTACTGTTGAGGTTTACTTTGCATGTGTAATAGGGTATTGCCTGCAACTGGAAGCCCAGTCAGCTGACAGGGCTCCCAGCCACAGATGTCTACCATACCCAGCATAAACCCCCAAACCTTAGGGATCACTGGAGCCATGATTCCCAGGCCCTGGGGCTTTCCTGCACTCCAAAGCCCTAGGGATCAGTGCAGCTGTGACACCCAGGGTTTGTGGGTTTCCTGGATCCCCGATACCTAGGGATTGTGGAAGTTGTGAACCCTAGGGTCTGCAGGGTTTCCTGCATTTCTGAGTCTTGGGGATTGCTGCAATCCCTAGGGCTTCAAGGTGTAGAAAACCCCCAGAGCTAGAAGATCATAGTGATCCTCTGCTGTGATCCTCCGGTCCCAGGGATTTCCCTGCAACGTCACCTGGGGTGTGCTGGGCTCTGAGCCACGAGAGCTTGCTGGTGCAGGGGGCACCCAGGATCTAGCTCCCTCTGAACTGGCACTAAGGTGCAATGGGATCTAATGTGCTTGTTAGATGCATGTGTGGCATGGCAAGAGGCATGATTGTGTGAATTGTGTATTAGATCCCATCACGTCTTCATGGGTAAAGAGGGACTTAGTCTGATGCTATTAGCAGGCATGGAGGTTACATTTTATTTCAGTGGGGTGAAGGAATAAGAAGTCATCTGGAAATCAATGCTTGGCAATTAGGCTTGTACTGAGCTGTTCTCCATCTGGATAAGAAGATGAACCTTGGCTAGTTCAAGGAGATTTGAGTTCAGCATCTGGAAAAACATATTTTCTTACTAGCCAACTGAGTACTAGAGAGACTTGCATGAATCAGCATTGTAAGGAAGTGGTTTCACTTTAGGGCATAGCTGTCCCAGAAGGGAGGATCAGGGAAAGGCTGCACTCATTGATAACAGATTCAACAAAGTCTCATACATGGGGTGGGGAAGCGTGGGAGAATTTAGGTTGCTTGGCATAACTTCTTGAGCTAGGCTGTATATCAAAGATTCATTTGTCCACTTCCACGAGCACCTGTAAGAGTGATAGAAAACGGAAGTAAACTCAGCCTAGAATTGGCAGGATAGGATCAAAGTACGGTTTGAAGCCTAAACCTACCTTTGACTCTTGTTTATTTTTATTGACGAGCGTTCAAGCGGCAGTGTCCATTTAGTTATGTGAAGAGTCTGTCTCATTGTAGCCAGCTCTTCTTCAGAAGATGCAGGGAGTTAAAACTAGTGGAAGAAAGAAGCTCAGAAACTCAATATAACTTTAAAAAACCCCGCAGAATACAAAACAGACTAGTTAAAAGCAGAGGCAGGCGGTCCAGGGTATGTTTTACCTCAAAACCATTGGGTTTCCACAAGGATATTTGGGAGAGAAAGGATCCCTCTGGGAGAACAGTGTTTTGTGATGACATGCATTGGCAACCAAGGGTACAGCAGTTGTAAAAATTATAAAAGTTGTAAAAATTAATATGCTGATGGCCAAATTAACCACATCAGCATTTTTTAAGCCTCAAACCAAGATTCCCACCTAGAGTTGGTTGTAACTCACTCTGTCAGTGGTGATAGCACCCCAGGTCTGTAGAGATCACAGTTATGAATCCTTTCTTTGTGGAAGATAGAATCCACTAAATATTATAAGCTTTGTTGGTTGGCTTTAGATGCGAGTCCTATTCTTTATCCTATATAAGAAATAACGAAATCTCATCCAGATTATTTAAATCATTAATTTCAGTCAACTCCTGATCTGGACATTAACAGAATATTATGGTTGCATAGGTAAGTACTCAAAAGCCAGTTTACAACAAAGCTATGTTTGCCTGCATAACTTTAACTCTGCACTTTGTATTTGTATATTTAGAGTATAATCTAGTTATACTATGACAATATGGGTTCTGTTTACGGGAACTTCTGCATTACAATTGGGAAGAGGAGAGAAGCAAGGATGCTTAGACAGCGTTCGGTATACAAATGCTTGCCATATGATAAACAGATCTTTGGAAATATAAAGTGTGCTGTGAGTAAGAAATTCCTTGGCAAAATCTGCTTTAATTGTTGCATGGTCTCTGAAGGGGTGAGGAGCAGTAATCCAGATGATGCACGCTTCAGTGGAATATCGAGACATGTGATAGCTACTAGGGAGCTTCTGGAAAGGCAGCACTGGCTCCAGACCCCATACAGTTGAGCTGCAAAGTCCCATGTCTCAGGAAGGAATAGTTGATTCTGAGAACTTGAAGCAGTGACTGTACTCTGTACATAGCTATCCAGCATAGACACACTTGGGGCCTATGACAGCTATGGCCGAACAGTGACTGAGTTGCCTGCAGCTCCTGAGGAAAGCAAAACAGTGAGGTTCTGTGCTCAGATCAGTGTTTCTGAGGCTCAAGCATCTTGAAAGTTTTGTGCCCTCTAGGTCTCAACTGTGTCAAGATTGAGGCTTGCAGCCAGTGGTGGTGGGAATGTTAGTCACCTCTGAGCTAAGATTCAGGTCTGTGAGCAGCCTGCTGAGCATCCATCAAGGTTGCTCAGGCAGTGCTGAAACTATGTGAAAGCCTAGGATATTGCTGCAGTCTGGCTTCTGGTCAGGAGGTCAGCACAAGGCCTCCGGCACCTCACCCCAGAGAAGTAGATTAGACAGTGATCTACACAGAAAGATGCAAATCAGTGGTTATGGTTGTTCTCCCTGCGCAGTACCTTGGCTACGTCTTGTCTTGTGATCTCACTACATGAAGTTCATCAGCTTAATTTAATTCATCATCCCTTCTCAGCCTCCTGACCCAGATCTAGTGTAGTGTTTCCTTGCTTCTGAGTTCTCTGTAACACAGTTTGATTGACTTTTCTTGATTGTATTTATTTGTTTTAATTTCAGATATTCTGGTAAAATGAAGCATGTTTTATGCTAATGATATCCTGGATACAGTAGTTTGCAGGTCATGGAGCTCTATTTAAAAGGCAGACACAAATGCTGGGATCTCATTTCTCAAGCTGCCCCACTGGCAACTGCAAATGCATCAATGAAGTGCAGTGAAAAGAAGAATATTGACTTAATTAGCGGTAGTGGTGATGAGCACCTAACAGGAACATTCCTCCTGTCTTTCGAGAGATTCCTGTTGTGTTTCAGCTAAATTGCAAACCTCTTTGTATAATGAACTGTTTAAGCCAAGAGAAAGGAGCATCAGATTTTTTCCAGTTTTTGTATCTTGTTTATACACACCCTGTGTGCCCCGGCATGCTAGCATTTCTCTAGCCATCAAAAGCCTGCTGAATGAGCTAACATTATCTGTTAAAACCTACACTTTGTGAATGACACTGACTCTCTGGATACTCAGCACATTTCACCCTGAAACAGATCAGCCAGTGTACACTTCAGAATTGCTCAGACTCGGGGGAGAATGAAGAGGGATATTGGGGATAATGTGGTCCTGAGTTCTTCCCCCCAAGGGAGCTGAAGCTCTTGCTGGTTTCAGGAGACAGAGTGGGAGATTGTACTCCATGGTTGGCTACACTGAGGCCCTGTTTCTAGCAGATGGGGTTTGGTCTCGTTTTCTCTCTGTTTTGCTTTTCATTCCCTATAGTTCTCTCCTTTTTTCTGCCTGTGCTTTGCCTACTATCTCTTGCTGCTGTCTTCCCTTACCCTAGCTGTCAGTCCCGTTCCTTGGAAATGGAGGAGGCACCAGACAAGTTCCATCATGACAATGCTTCTTTGGCCTTCAGTCAGCACCACAGGCCTTGGTGATGGTGGCACAACCTGAAACAAACCCCACCTGAGCAGATGCCTTTCCCATAAGTAAATAATTGGCTCCTGGTTCTTTAGGACAGAGGTCAGCAAGCTATCACTGGTACAGGCTGCCCTTACAACCCTGCCCAAGCTTTAGGCTGCAAGTTTCCATCCCTGGAGCACCCAGCTGCCTGTGCTTACCTTTGCTGCTGATGCCCAGCTCCCATGCAGTGAGGATAAACGCAGATGCAGCAGGCTTCACTGCAGAGGGGAGGGGTGGCTTAGAACAGCTTTGTCCCACTGATCTCTCATACCAGATTGGACCTGTGTGGCTTGGCCCGTGGACCATAGGTTGCCAATCCCTACTCAAGAATGAGGGCAACTGAAAATACACAATACAGTACTTTTAAGATTGGACAGTTTCTCCCCTCTTCTCCTGTTTCCAGGAGGCTGAGTGCCATATGGGGTTTGGTCCTGACTGACCAGCTATATGAATTGCACAAATACACGAAGTATGGTAGGACTGGCCATTTCCTCTCAAGGTTCGGACAGTGGAGACATTGTCCTAGTACAGATTTGAGGTGTGGGTAGAGCTGTCTGCGTGGACAGATACCCTACGCTGCCTGCCTTGAGCTGAGCTTAGCAGAAGGGTGCTTACTTGCTTTTGTGCTGGTGTTTTATTTTTAAAGAGGGTGCTGGTATGAGGTCCTCCTCATTGCATAAAGCACATTTTTTGTTCTGAAATGTTTTTAGCTTCTAGGGCTCTCCTTCCTCTTTGCATACTAAAGAACTACTAAGGTATTTAGAATCATTTTGAATGGCTTTTCTATCTGTTCTACTGAAACAAATTCAAAGTTTGTTTCAGGCCGCCTGCCTTTTTATCATCTTCTGAGGGTTATTTGTGGACTGTAATAGTAGTGTATTGCTTCATCTTGCATCTTCATCTGATGCCGGGCATTTTTACTTTTGAGCCCCACATTCAGTTGAAAAGCAGTTGTACCTCTGCAATGTGTCCTGATACTGAAGATGGAAAGGTAGCTCTGTTGCTTGAATGAATGAAAAAATCCATTTTAAGAAGGGAATACATTACCAGTCTCTGAAGTACTCAACTGTAAATGGGCTGACACTGTTCAAAAGGAATAGTTCAGTTGAAAACAAGCTCACTGTTTTGTCATGTAGGGGATCAGATGAAGTAGTAATTAAGTTGAACAGCCAGCCCTAGGAAGGGTAGATTTGGGAAGCAGAGTGGAGAAAAAGAAATACCTCAGGGCTAAAAGGGAGGGTGCCAGGAACTAGGTGCACATCTTCAGAGTGGAGTAGTCTTCCTGGAGCACAGTCAGAATTGAAGCCACTAGCAGCAGAAAGAGAGCTAGTGGAAACTAACCCACCTGGGAACTTTCACAAAAGAATGAATTGCCTTCCAGGTTTGGTAACCTCTCCAAGTGGGTGTTCTTATAGCATTGTCAGTGTGATAGACACTGTGCAACCCTAGAGGTAGACTTAATCTCTGCCCCAAAGGGCTTGCAGTTCAAATGAGAAGCAGCTGGGTGGTTGACTATGATTTTATAAGCTGTTGGATGGCTGTGGCTATTTTAGCAATAGGGAAGAGGGATTTTGCTGTTGGTCCGAAGAGGTGAGATAGCAACTTAATGTTGGAAAGATGTTTACCTGGAGTGTTAAATTGTGGAGGATTAAGGTGGAGGACTCTGATGAGGGGTGTCAGATTAATTGGGGAAGAATGTTCCTGTAGTGAAGTTGTGGGGTTTCCCCATGAAATGACTCGAAGAGGGTGAAGAGAATTTCTGAAAAGGAACTCCCTTCATGTCTTGTGTTACTCCTACAGGAGGTGGTTTAGGCAGGGATGTGGGTGTGAGAAACTTTCAGCCCTTGTACATCATTTCCAATGAAATATAAAATGTAAAGAGAAAGAACATTCTTTAGAAATATATGTGTGAGTGCATTGAACAGCTGCCTTGTTTGAAAAAAGAATGAATCTATTGTCAAGGGATTTTTACAAGATTTTTTTTCTCTTGAGTTTGAGCAGTTGGGCTTGTACAAAATTAACACTGGGGCTTTTGCTGTTTGGGTCTCTTTCTACCAGTCTCTAGCTCTGCTTGTATCTGTCCCACATGGCCATTTATCTCAGGAACAAGATGGATTTTTGTAAAACTCACCTTACAAATGTATTGTTTCAGGAGATCTCTTGCTAACTGCAAAGAGCATGTCAGCTACCAGACTTTAGAACAGGCAAATGATTGACTGGTGTGGAGACAGTTTTTGACACACTCTGTTCAATTCCTTTCACCTCGCCCCCTTCTCAGGCAGTTCCTGTCTGGTGTCCTTTCCCAGCACATCTCCTAGGGTGGGTCCTATCTTTTCAGGATGGGAAGAGGATCAGCTTTTAGATACAGAAATAGCTCTGAGAGAGAGTTTCTCTGCTTGTGTCTACTACCCCATCGCCCCAGAACTTGTGTAGATGGTTTAACTGTTCTGTAATCTACTTTTCAGGGTGAGAAATGAATGCATCTGGAGATTTCCTTTAATTTCTGTGACCAGAGCTATCAAAATCACCCAGCTGTACAGAGAGGAAAAATGCCTTGACCGTAGCGTTTGGGGAAGCAGCTCTCCCTTTGGTCTTTGACTCACCAGTATTAGAAATGAATCTGGACTTCTTCCAAAGGAAAAAAGTCTCATTGTTATTCCATCTGGAGTAACTAAGGAACAGTTGGTTCAAGTGTTCTCATCCTTTCCCCCTTTACTTCCCTTTGCCCAAAGCACTTCCATCTTTCCCGTTTCCTCTCCCTATCATGGTTGTATGAATAACCAATGCTGTCAGTGTCATATAGGTTGCGGGCAGTTCTTATTCATCCTTTTATCTTAATTCTTCTCCCAGTTGCCACCAGACTGGGTTTAGTGAGGCCCTTCAGAATAATGCCCATCACGTCTAGCCAATATGAAATAAGTTAACACAAATTTGGTTGCATAAGCTAGGAATGCATAAGGGTTCCTGCATAGGCAGGTGTTGACAGTGGTGGTGATCCCTCATAGTTGAGGATGATCACTCCCACAGGTCAAGTAAATGGTTGTAGTTGAATCCGTTGATGGCTCAGAAGGCTGATCCTAGAGCTGCAGACTCTCTGGCAGACACCACAGGTAGTGGTTGAAGAGAGGGTGTTTTTATTGTTTTTCTGCCTCCAGGGCAAGATGGTTTCCTCATAGTAACAGGTATGTTCTTTCACAAGGCATTGTCATGTAGCCCTGTCCTGGGCTAGTTTTTCCCAATTTGTGAGATCAATGCCACTGTTCTTAATGTTTGCCTTGAGGGTGTCCTTGAAACATTTCCTTTGGCCCCTATATGTCCTTTGTCCTTGTCTCAGTTGGGAGTATAGCGAATTTTTTGGTTTATATTTGCTAACAAGGATCTGGAATGAGCCTAAGATTCTGCTATTTTCCCACCCTTTTATAATGCAGTTGAAAGATAATAGTTATTGAAGATTAGAAACAGCATGCTTGCAATATTAGATTAGTTGTAGGCCATTTCATGGCTGTATATCTGTTACACAAAATACCTCAGAAATAACCTAATTTTAAAACAGATACACATTCACAACATTGGTATGATGCCAACCAATGTTTTAATCAACAAACTTTTTAAAGAAACACATGAAAATACTGGGGGATATTTATTATTTTAAGTAGGAAGCTTAATTTCTTGGGCAGATTAGTCCCTTGTTCACTGTTCTTCAAGGCCCACTGAATTTATTAGTAGTACCAGGTTCCATTACTATATTCTGTGGTTACATTTATAATACAACATCCTGTGAGCCAAGGGGGGAGATGAATCATGATTCAGAGCAGGGTAGAAGAGAACTCACTTGACTGGATCATTGGGATTACTGAAAGAAAGAAATCTGAGGAAAAAAGAAAAAAGTTGCATGGTTGCTGCTTCTCCTTGCCTGGGTGATGCCTGTTGGCTCCCCATTACTGGTAAAATGGCTCTGCAAGATGAATCTGTCCCATGGGCTGTCTCTGGTTTAGAGAATAAACAGAATGGTAAACCCACCATTTAGAAAGATCTCCTGTCTCCATTTCCCTTTTCCATAGCCCTTTTACTTGTGGAAACACTGGCTCTTACTTTAGGTGGTATAGGATACAGATGAAAACAGAAACCCCTTTGTCAGGGATTAATATATAGAAGACTATGGTTCACAAGAAGACTGTAGACTGACATTTCTGAAGAACCCATGTTAAGAAGTATATTTGTTACTGAGTTAGTGGTAAACAATGCAAGAATAGAGAGTGATGGAAAAAGACTAAGAACCAATCTAGTATCTCTTCAGATTGGTATGACTGGTCTTTGCATTGCTTCTTATAGTCCTTGTGTTCCTGCCCACCATAAAAACAAGTGCTGTGACATCTGATGCTTAACTATTAAGTAATCTTGTTCTATTGGGTCCCTTATGGCTGCTTATTCTTGTGTATGTGCCCAGGCAGCCTTTTCCTTAGAAGCAGTTGCCCACTGGTCTACTTTTTTTTGATGCAAGCCGTGCAGCCTGATAGAATGGCAGCGTTTGAGGTCTTAGCTGTTCTAAGGCAAGCACTGATACATATTTTCTTTGTTAATACCTTATGAGGACAAACCAGGCCAGTTCTTTTATGCTTTTCAGGCATGAAAAAATATGTTGGATCCGGGAAGGCAAGGACTCTGAAGTGTGAGCCTGTACTAAAACCATACAAGTGTTTGGAAAAATACTGGCAAAGAGAAGAATGAAAAGGACTTGAGAATTACCAGATTGTTTTGTAGATTAAAATGTTGTTAAATTCTTTATCAAGCAACTTTCTTTACCAGGCTCATTACATGTCCCTAGACAAATGGAGCTAAATCTCAAGTGGAATTTATAGGTTTACTGAGTCAAGGGGGAATACTACAGAATATCAGGAAAAAAGAGTAATTCTGAGTGCCAGATTACCAAACATATGGTTGGAATGGCTTCAAAGTTTTGTATAAGGAATTAATCTGCGTGGAAGACCAAACAGCCAGTAGACTCAGACTGAGAGTGGTCTGGTTAATTTAAACAGCAGTACAGTTATACACTCTGAGGATGGGGGCAGAGGAATAAGATTAGGAAGGAAAAACAGCCAGCTGACAGAGAGATCAAGAGTGAACGAGCATGCAAGTGTGTCCTCCTGCCATGCAGGAGATTATGGGATTTGTGCTTATGGTTTCTTTACTTTCCTTGTAAGGGCTTGTCCTAGCCCTAGATTTTCTGTATCTGTGAAAAACTTAAATGCTTAGTACTTATCCAATTTTTAGGCTCCAAACCAGAGCCAGTCAAATTCAATGGAAGGCTTCTTTTGACTCCAGGGGGCTTTGCACAGACCTATGGTGCACTCGCTACCCATGGTTAGATTGCTTCTTATTTCTCACACTGAGAGAGCTGGGTGTCATCTGACTGTCTTAGCCATAGGTGAGGAGTAGAAAAGAAGTTCCTCCTTTCTTAAGAGCAAGGCTTTTGATTCTTGCTGGCTGGCTGAGGGTATTATTTGGACACTTGACAAGATGGAGAAGAAATATAGGCTGATTCTTTAGTGTGTCTATGTGGTTTGTTACTCTTGTTCACCAATGCAGTGTTCTTCCTGTGACATGGATATCAAAAAGGCAGCTTTGTGGAACAGAGGCTTGAAGTGACAATACTTCTGTCCTGCCTGTCTGATCTACCCCAAGTCCATTTAAGTCTTTTCATTGTGTACATTGCAACGTGAATCTGATGCTAAACAGCCAACACCCATACAAATGTTCTCAAAGATCTGCCCAAGTACATGAATGCAGGAGCAATCAAGACTACCTGTGCAGTCTTGTTTTTTCTATTTTTAACATGTTATGAGTAAAATGGGAGTGCAGCTGTATAAGCTGCTCATGGATACCTGAGGTGCAGAATAAATACAAGTGGCCATGTTCCATGAGAGAGAACGTGTATTGCTAAGGAGAAACCAATAGTGAAAATTTGGATTTTGGTTATTTTTAACTTTGTATGAATAGCAAATGGGTCTGGCCTGCAGTTCTTGGCCAGCATTCTCTTGGCTGGCTAATTACAGGAACATGTTTGAAGTCAGAGAAGTTCACATACTTTTTTTTCAAACTTATATTGACTCAAGAACAGAACAACCCATTAACAACTCCTTTAGATTTCTGGAGACACATAAATAGCTGCACTTTAAGATCTTTTTTGCTCGTTTTATTGCAAGGGCTGAACATAAATGTGAGGTTCAAAATTTCCAGATTGTGGCATGAGCTTTGAGTAATGCCTAGCCTCCATTTCTAAACTGGATTTCAGTCCCTGTGTGCCTCTGTTATGGGGCCAGAAATATTGTCACTTCAAGCCTCTATTCCACAAAGCTGCCTTTTTGATATCCATGTCACAGGAAGAACACTGCATTGGTGAACAAGGGTAACAAACCACATAGACCTCCAGTCTGGTTAGGCTGGGTAGGGAGTATGTGAATTTTTTCCTGTGGGCCAGGATTAACCTAGCAGTTGTACTCCAGTTCCATCACGAGTCCCTGGTGTAGGGGGATTCTGGGGTCTGGTCTGCTGGCAGGAGAGGGATGTGGAAAAACAGGGTGTGGGCTGAGTGTGAGCTGTGCATCTTAGGTGCAGTATGTAGGGAACCTGGTTCAGAATTGATGCCCCAAGGCCAGGTGTGTTCTGTGGAAAGAAACATCTTAATATTAAATATTCCTTTTAATTGAGAAATGGCCTGTAAGCAGGCTCTCAAGGGGGTCAACTTTTAAAGGCCTATTTTAAATAACTACTTTCTGGCATTTCTGTGATTTTACTCAGACATTTTAGTATAATCAGATGGTTGGTTTTAAAACCAAAATATATTATAGCTGTGTTTTGCACAGAATTACCTGGTAATCTTAACAATGTGAAGCTGAAAAATGAAAAGAAAATGGCATAGCACATCTCAGAGGATTAGTAGGGAATGATGTTGAAACAGTAGGAGCTTGAGATTCCAAAGGACAATTGTGATTATATATTTTTCTCGCCCTGCTCTGAAAAAGGCATCTGTAAACACATGCCCCCCCCATACCACTTCACATGCTGGGGAGGTGCCAAAGTATGGCTCTCATCATATCTTCTCACACTGCTCTGTAGTAAAATAGTTCATATTAGATGCCAGAACATTGATGTAAAAAGCACTTTGTGCGTAGGGCTCCCTGATCCCCTTATTCTGGCACTAGGACTGGTCTCAGTCCATTGATATTAAACAAGGCCAAGTGACTGCTGGGAATCCTTGCCCCAGAAGCAATGAGCTTGATCCCCGGCTTGGGTTCTGCAGGCAGAAGTTGAGTGATACTGGATGGCAACTCCCATGGTGGCCAGGGATGCCAGGGGTGCAGTTAGAGTAGACTGTTTGCCACATTTGACCCGATAATGTAAAGGTGGGGGGTGCAATAACCATGGCAGCAGTCCTGGATCCTTGGGGAGGTGGGGGGCACAAAGATAGCTGCTGCAGCTGGCTGTGCCAACAGCATGGCAGATGCTGCTGCTGCCCAGGGTGCACATCTGCCCTGTTACACCTCTGATTTTACCAGGAGGCCCAGGGGCTACCTTGGATAGCGTGGAAGTGATGGTTCTGGCTGAAAAGAGAGTAGAGCCAGGTCAGCCACTGGGGAGATGTTCTGGTTCATCTTTCTAGCATGGAAGGCTGCTGAGAAATGGGTTCACTACCAAATGAGCTTGAATAAGTAGAGATGAAGCCTTGTCTAAGAGCACTGCACCACCTCATTTCCGCTGCCTCCTCACTCCATACTCTCCCCCCATGTATATGAAACAACTCATGTTGCCTTACATTGGCACGTGTTTAATTCCAGCTGCTGAAATGCATACCCAGGAAGAAATAGTAATTTCTGGGTATAGGATAGATGTGGGCAGGAAGGAGTTAAAGGTACATAGAGAGTGTGTGGGCTTGTCTGAAAAATAACTAGCAGAAAGCCTGGATGGAGCAGGGAGCAGGAGTGCGGAGTTGAAGTCACGCCAGGTAGTTCTGCTCTAAGTGATGTCTGTTGGGCAAAGAGTACAACTTTGGACTTCTCGAGCCAAACCCCCTGCATTTTCTCACATGAAAGCACTTTAGGCTCAGACTGAACTGTGCTATGCAAGGGGTGTGCTGGAGGGGGAGGCTGGCTGTGGAAGAGGAGGGCTTTTGGCTCAGGCTGGGGCTGGCCACACCTCCCTCTGTTTTATTCTGGTTTGAAGGGTTCTGTATGCTTCTGAAAGCTGGAGACAGACCAGTGTGAACTCTCCTGGTTGCTGCTCTGCTGCAGAATACTTGTGTTTTTTTCTTCTCCAAAGCAATAGCTTTTAATGGCTCCAGCCAAGCCCAGTCTATGCCTCCTGCTCTTGCTAACCTGCTGCTTCTCCTTGTCAGAAGCACAACTTCTGAGTTGGCTGGGTTGGGAAAGACCAAAGCAGGAAGCAAGGACTGTCCCCCCTGAAGAGAACAGCACTACTGAGGAGCAGACGATGGGATCGCTTACCTCTCCAGCAGCTAGCACGTTCCATGCTCCTTTGCAGACAACGGCACAGCAAGAAGGGAAAATACGGAATATATTTACACTCGAGAGACAAGAGCCAGAGTCGGATATGACTGTGCCCACAGTGGCACCATCTCAGACACCAAAAGACAAGGAGGAGAATATTGCAGGGGTAGGGGCTGAGATACTGACTGTTGCTGAAGGTATCAGGAGCTTGGTCCAGCTGTGGGATGAGAAGGTCACCAAGGGAACAGAGGGCACAGAGGAACTGACAACAGCTGCTCCTTTCACTGCTGCCCATCTCAGCCTCTCTGCTACTAGCCTTGTTACGGGACCAGCCGGCGTTGAGAACATGACTGCTGACTTTACAGGGGATGCCCAAAGCCCACTGGAAACTGGGCAGCCAGAAGTTGTGTTCCCTGTTCCCACAGGGCCTCCCCCTGTCCTATGGAACAGGACTCAAGTGATCTTACAGCAGCCTGCATCTCCTCCCCCAGGTAGTGATTCTTTCCCATTTTCACCAGGTGATGATGCCATTGGTGAGATGATGGCTTTCCAGGAGTTGTTCTCAAGACAGGGTCAGGAAGGTGCAGCCATCCTAGAAGCAAGGGCTGCCTGGGGAGCTGCCTCCAAAAAGAAAGGAGAAATTGTACCAACAGCAAACATTTTGGACCAGCAGGAGCTTACAAGCAGTGCCAGCATGCATGATGAGATCCTGGCTGAGGTGGCGGGTTCCTTAGACAACCAGCTATCCCATTATGTTAGGAATTCAAACCACTCGGTTTCTCATGGGAATACTACCTCTCACATCCTTAAAAATGCAGACAGCAGCCATTCAATGCAAAGCATTGAACTCTCCGATAAGCAGTTTGGGAAAGCAGCAGCTGATTTAAATAGGAGCCATAGTGATTCTGTTTCTAATGCAACTAATTTTGTGGATTTTTTTCCTGCCAATAACTCTGATTCTCTTGGGTTTGACTTACTAACCTACACTATGCAACTTTATAGCAATAATAGCACGGGGCTTGCTTCCTTCTTTCCTGGATTGACTCCAACAGCTGGCCATTGCTTGCCCTTACCAGCCAATCTTCCATATTGCAACAACCTGGGCCTAAAACATTTCAGAATGCCGAATTATTTCAATCACGGCAGTGACATGGAAATTCGGGCTTCTTTGCATGAGTGGGAGGGGCTTTTAAAATCTCAGTGTCACCGCTACTTGGAGTGGTTTTACTGCTTGCTACTGGTACCCGGGTGCAATGCTTCTATTCCAATAACACCTCCGCCATGCCAGGGATTCTGTGAGGCCCTGAAAGATCTTTGTTGGATGCATTTGAAAGAGGGGCGCTTCCCAATCTCATGTGACTCTCTCCCTGCGGAGGACAATGAGTATTCTTGTGTATTTATTAATGTTTCTGCAGGTAATATGACAGGGGTAATATCTGTTATCAACTTTTTCTTTTTCTTCCACCAGGTAAGCTCAATTGGTACTTGCTCTAAAAGCCTTCAAGTGTCATATATACTTCATTCAGCTCCCTGAATCTCTCTATTAGTCAGGGTATCTGGGCAGGAGGGGAAGCTGAGCAGCCCACAGAGCCCATTGCTGTGGATGGCTTCCAGTCTTCAAAGATCAGTCTGTCCAAACCATGGTTGTTCTCTTTAGAGCAGGGGTGTCAATCTCACCTGGCGCCCTGGGTTGATCTGGACTGTGGGGCAGCAGCCATGGCTATTGTGGTGATGGTGGGTGGTAGGTCTTGGGGTGAGGAGTCCAGAAGTAGTGGTCCACTAGCAGTGGGAAGGATTTGATAGCAGCAGCGGGTCTGAAGGTGACTAGAGGTCCAGGGGCAACAGTGATGGTAAGCCAATTTTATCACTGATAACCCTGGCCAGTGGGGCCAAAGGGCCCCAAATTCCATGTTGGGCCATACCCCCCAACTTCTGGTGACTGCCTGTAGCTTGGCATGCTGGATAGAGCTGTACTGTGGGCTAGATCTGGCCCACAGGCTGTACGTTGGACACTTCTGCTTTTACAGTCCTATGTTGTTGTGGACCTGATGTGAAGCATTCATCATGGGCTGTACCCATCTCTGCTATCCACATGGCCCAAGGGCGGTGTTGCCAAGGTGGCTTGTGCTTGTCAGTTGGTGGTTACAAGGAACTAGTTAGGAGTTGCAACATGAAGTAGATGACTTATGTTGCTCCTCCTTCCCATGCCCATGACTCCTAACAGCTCTGAGTGGTCAGACAAGTGGGAGTCGGAATTCATTCTCATTGGCTCCCAGTGACAGGGGAGATTGCCAAACGATTCTGCCATTGATACATTACAGATAGTGTGGTCTGTAGTAGTCGGGCCCGTGCCAGTAGCCCTCACAGCAGCTAATGTGTCCTAGATAGAGCAATGATGTACAGCATCCATGGTGGTGTTTGATGAAAACTGGATATTCAAATAGCTGCCAGGAGCAGGTCTCCTGTCAGCCTGCTTCCATATTGATGGGGATTACAATAGTAGGTAACTTACTGGTGATGGCAATTTTTATACCAGGGTTTTGGAGGTCTAGCCTAATGGTTGGGGAGGGTGTAAAGGGGGCATATTTCTTCCTGACATGTAGTGTCTCTTCACTGACCATGGATGGTGAAGCAAACCTTAACCTTTTGGTTTCTTTTCTCTGCCTCAAGTATGGAATTGCATAGTTTCCATTTCCACAAGAGTTGTGCTGAATTGAGCCAAAAGGAGGTAGCTCTTTTTCTTGTGCAACCTGGGTTTAGTTATCCTAGATGGCATAGTGTCATGGGCCACAGAGATCAGCATGTTCCCTAAATGACCTACCCCCAGGGGCATTCTCCCCTTCCCCTACTCTTGGCCCACCTGCTAAATGTGTTGTGTTCTTTGAATGGTCTACATTCAAGTGAGAGATGAGATTTCTATGTCCAAGTTCCAGATCAAAAGGGAAGGACCTTCAGACTGTTATAAGGCTTTTGGTGACTATTCCAGGTACCTTAATAGGAGGACCCTGGATCTGGGACTAGAAGCCCTCCTTTGCAGGATCCCTCTCTTCTACTAGGTCTTGGGGATTGCAAGTCATTGAGCTGACTTTACAAGCAGGTACTTGGGTCTGTGTGTTAGGGTAGCAATGGGAAAGCTTTTAGCAACCACACAACTAGGTCAAACAGGCACTTAGTGTCTGCTGTGGGGAGTGATGGGTGTTTGCATACAGCATTACTGTCTCTTTCCCCATGTGCATTCACAGGGTAGCTACATGGGTGCAGAGACTTTCAGCAAATGTAGCATCTAGGATCTGGGATGTTTAGACTATGGGTGAATGAAAACCAGTGCAGTCTGGGAGCTGGCAGTGTTAAGGAGGGGTGAAGTAAAACTTGGTTAAAACAAATTAAATGTATATATTTTTTTTCCATGTAAGGCTTTGGGTAGAAGTTGTAACAAACTATTTCTGCTTGGGTTCAGCTCTTTTAAATGTATGCTGTGATCAATTTGGCTGCTTTTTCTGCGGCACTGCAACCCAGAAACAGCTTTTGCCATATCCTCTGTTTGCATTTCTGGCAAATTTTAAAAAATTCAGGAATTTTTGTTTCGGGATGATGAACACTTCCATGAGTGCCTCACTTCCATAGTGAGATGAAGGTCATGTTGTTCTGATGCTTGTCTTGCCAGTGCTTGAAGCACTGCACGTGCATAACTGCCCTGTAGTTTTGTGGTGGTGTTCTTAAATGCTGTGCATACCAGTGGCTTCAACTGGGAGCTGGAGTGCACATGTTGCTGTCCTATTTGTGCATGGAAAAACTTTAGAAGATGAGGGACAGAGGTTTTTTATGGGGGTGTCATGCCCCTTTCTTCACTTTCCTTCCTCCTTTGCCAGGAAGTAGGGTGGTGTTTAGGTGTCATTGCTTTCACCTCATATGAGATCTCATTATATTTTGAGTTAATTGTATTGTAAGACAAAAATTTGAGTCCGTGGCTGATACCTAGACACTCCACACAGGGAGGCTGCATCTTAGCCACATGCCATCACATTCCCCTCAATGTCAAATTATGCCTGGTATGGTGTATGGACTGAGGTTTATAGTCTGTGCTGGATGCAGTAGAACATGGAGCATAAAAAAGACTCATATGGGGAACACTGATAAACATTGCTCAGCTCCCATTTGCCTGCGTCATGTTTTTACATACGTTCTACCCAATAAAGGATGAAATTCTTCCCTTTATTCAAAGTGAGTGATGTCTTCACACCTTTCTGACCTGAAATGCTAATGCTCATGCTGCCATGTCTTCACCAATTGCTTTATATGTGCTAGCTACATCAAGTTATAAAGGCTAAGGTAGCATTGCAACCACATCTACATTTTGCTCAGGAAATATGGTGTGTGTGTGTGTGTGTGTGCATCTATATCTATATATATAGAAAAAAATATGACAGCAGGTATTGAGCTTTCTGCCCCGGCATTTGGAGTGAGCAATACATTTTTTTTTTTTTTTTGGTGGCTGGCCCATGTGTATCTTTAATATAAGGCACTGAAAAGTGACCAGGGCAAGGGTACTACATTATTGTCACAAATGGACCAGAACCAATTTGTGTCCTTCAGATACACTGTGATGTGTTTGCTTTTCTCCTCAGACAATTTGCATCATAGGTGACTCAGTGTATTTGGCCATGGTTAATTATTTATATAACGACGGAAAATATTGGGTTCCCATGTTGGAGAGGTTGGAGTATAATTTTTTGTGTTCATCATTTTTTTGCAATATAAGTAGAATCCTCTGAAAAACAAATTCAAAGCATAAACAAACACCAGACCAGGATTACTGTTTGGGAATGCAGAGAGATTCTCTGAGTGCACCTGCCACTGAGAAAAGGAGTAGCATAATATTTGTTAAAATGTACAGGAGTTCTCAGCTCATCCTGAAGTTGAGGATCACCTGACTTTTTCATTGGTGTGTTTGACTGGCTGATTGAAATATTCTCAAGATTTGGGACCTAATGAGACTTGATGAAGACTGCGTTGCATTCAAAAACTTGTCTAACTTTATTCCAAGCATGCAGTTGGTCCAAAAAAAGATATTACCCACAAAAATTCTTGCTTCTAGCATAAGATGTGGGTTAACTATTCACTGGGTTGAAAACAGTTAGGTGTTTTCAACAGACACTTTTAGCATGCATGTTTTTTTCAGCATAGCACCTGGCTGTATCTATTTGGCTTGTCCAGCTATATTGCGGTTGTACATTTTTGGATGTACCTGAACAAAGTTTTCAGTTACATTCAGTTATTTTTATACTACTTCTATGATCAAATGTTGCAGTGTTTGTGCTCAGTGGAGTCTACTCTATTGGGTATTATTCCTTTTGAAACTGGTTGCATTATATCTATCGTGGCTGTCATTTTTATGGCATTAATTAAGATGAATTAGATTACAGTTCCACTTGAATGATTTTGAAGGTAGAGGCTTTGCCTGTTATTAACTCTGTATTTTCTCTTCTCAAATCCTCATCTTGTAAATTATCCTCAACAAGTGTACATTGTGGAACACATGGGTGGTTTGAGCAGAGATAAGGAAAGCAAGACAGACGGTGGGGATACTTTTATAGATGTAAGACTATGGCCCCAGGCAATCTAACCCTTCGTTAGTAAGTATTGTTGAGATTAAAGACTAAGTGTTCTCAGGCTGTGACCCTAGGGGGGACATTAACCCATCACAGGAACGCTGTCTGTCATTTGATCCTGTGGAGTGAGGGTGGATTGGACTCCATCAGGATAAATGTTCCGAGACTAATAGAACAACACCTCCCACCCCCAACCAAAGCAACCCATAGAAGAAATCCTGTTCTGCCTGTCTGAGGGAAACAGAGATGCAGATGAGATGAATTAAATTAAGCAGCCAACACTTCTGTTATATTTAGGGAAAATTCTATTTCAGTAACATTTTCTGGATTTCTTTTCCTTTATGGCTAATCCCAGCAGTGTTTAAAGAGCTATGGGAGTCATTTTTTAAGAGCTCCTGTGCTCTTGCTGCTTATTTCCCACCCAAAGCTAGAATCCTTGAAAGCATAATCATTTCCACACAGCAGTTGACTGGATTACAGCAGAAAGGAAATTGGTTTGGTTTGGCTTCTGTTTCAGAGTTTGTCTTCTCAGGGGAGGTAGGGCACTGAGCTCAAGTGCAGCTTTATAGCCTAGCAGGTACTCTGTCCTAACAACTCACTTGAAGGCTTGTGGCAAGTGAGCCATCTCATACTTAGTGCTCATTAAAAGTATCTGCATGGGGAATTAGTATGGAGTTGCTAATACACTATACATTCACACTTGAATTTGGGCATTTATACACATATATTTGACTGATGCGTCGGAGATCTGGCCCATCAGAACAGACTTGATTAATCGAGTGTGCTCTGCACGTGAGCTGATGCACATGGCACTGTGTTGCATGCATTTGTATAAATGGCAAAATGTGCATCAGCACTGTGAAAAATGGTGGTGGTGTGCTTTTGAACTAAAACACTTTCAACGTGTTTTAGTTCAAAAGCGCTCCACCGCCATTTTCTCAATGCTGACGTGCATTTCGCTATTTATACAAATACCCAAACTGCTCTCTAGCATCCCTACATAGACAAGCCCCCAGTGACACAAAAAGATGTATGCGACTCTTCCATTTGTCCCTTATTTAGAGTCCGAAGTGGCTCTGTGAGGCTATGCTCTCTTCTATCACCCTTTAATCCAGACAGCAGTCCACACTAGGGGCTAATTTCTAAATTGCATGATACTTAATTGGGCTCTGTAGCCATTTCCTCTAGATATACAACAGCTTTGTTTCTTTCCTCTAGTTTGCAAGGCAGAATATCTGTGCACTTCAAAGGCCCTTCATGCATGCCTTCAGGCAGAGCTTTAGTCAGGCATTTTGGTGCCCAGTGCAGGTCATATGCAGAGTGCTGCCCTGCCTGCTACTACATGATTACTTCCATTTGATTTGGTGTCCCCAGGGAAATGGTGTGCAGTGCTAGTGCAATATTTGGTACTCTTGCTATGGTACTGTCCGCAGGGCTGAGAACTTCTGTCCTTGAAACTGGAAATGCCAGTGTTGGCCCTGACATGACTGGGTATCTCAGAAGAATTAGCTTTTGCAGTTAAGTTCCTGGACTGGCCCTGCATGTTACAGAAGAGCTGGGAGCAGAAACTGGGGATTCCTAGGACTTCCTGGCAGTTTGGGACCTTGACAGTTGTCAAGACAAGCCTGTGGGTAGCCAACAAACAGTGGGAGCAACTGAACTGTTACAGACAAAACACAGAGCTCATCTTTTGCTTTGACTTGCACAGTGGCTGTATGGCCAGTATGAAGAGGGTGCTCCCAGGGCAGGGGTGGGGTGGTGGCATGATGTGGTTATGGGAAGAACAGTACTCCCAAGCTATGCTATTTGAAAGTTGATACAGCCCAGAGGTCCCTGGATCCTGAAAACACAAATACCCCTACCAAGTCTCCCTCCCTACCTGTGCCCAGGCTGTTTGTGTATAGCTTAGTTCTAGGGCCAGTACAGTTGTGTAAATGTGATTAATAACAAAGACAAGCAAATAATGCTGCCTGCTGGGTACTGTAGGCAGGGCTATATCTGAAAAGCATGGCCTACCAGGAGGCATTTATTTTTCTGTAGCAACTCTAAATCAGTTTGTGACCACAAGTTCATGACCAGGGCTAGAGGGACAGAAGAGATGTTTTTCATCATATGGCACTTCACCTTCTTGAGTTTTTGCTTTAGATGGTTCCTGCAAGAGGATTGTCTTCTTTCTACAGCCCTTGCCTTGTCAGCTCTGGATACTAAAGCATATGGTGGGCACAGGATAAAACCAAAGGCACAGGGTGATGAAGCAACCCTTCCTATGTGCTCATTGAAGCTCTGTTTAAGCCTTCCAGTATGCCTTTGCATTTGAATCCATAGTTCAGATGGACCTTTGTGTTCTAGTGGGACTACTGCAGGGGTACCTGTTTGCCAAGAGGGGTAGGGGGTATGTGAAATTTGATAGGAAAAAAGAAGGAACAGGAGACAAGAGTCTAGGAAATCTGTTAGTGTTGCCAAGGTTTGGTATTTATTTTCCTTAAAGCCCCAGCTCCTGGAGTCAAGTGATCACTTGAGCAGCTTGGCTTTCATTAAAAAAAACAAACAAGCTTTATTTCTTGTGCCTAATCAGGGAAGCTTGGAAAGGCAGCGTGTGCTCACCACAAGGTACCTAGTAGTTGTCATTAACAAAAAAAGCTTTGTGAGATTGAAGCCAGTGGTATATTTTGGAAGCATGACTCCCAACATTCTGAATGATTGGGGTCTGCCATATTGTTCTGTTGTTATATGTTCTTAGGTACCCATGTTTATTTTCTTCTGTTACCGTTCCCCTTTGTTCCTTCTTCACGTACCTGGGGCTGCTCACTTACTGCCTTTGTTCCTTCTTCACTTACTGCAGATGCTTCCTCAGCCTGAGAAAGGGTTTTTAAACCTGAAGGCTAAGAAAAAAATTTTCAACTATTTAGTTGATCTAATAAAAGATACCAGATTACCCAAAGAAACTTGTCTGCCACTTAATGCTTGGAAACTTCTGTCTCTAGTCAGATACTGCCAGGCTTGATGTGCTATATCATGGTGCATGATTAGCTACACCATCATCAACATAGGTGCCAGTTATTGATGGTGGGAGGGTTTAATTATGTCCTTTTCTTTTAAACTGCTGTTATCATTTTGTTTGTTGAACATGCAGGAGAATTCAAGAAAGGGCAAGGCCATTTTGCATAAACGTTCTCGGGATAGCTTTGTGTTTCTGGGTAAACTTTGAATCAGGAGTTGTAACAGGCTTAATTTTAGCTTTTTGTTTGTTTGTTTGTTTTTTAAGGGATTCAAACATTAAGCCACAAAATAATATTCCTGTTTGCTCTCTGTTTGGGTAAATATTTATCCTGATTGTGGGATCAATATTTTCCAAAGGTTGATAGTTCAGATCAAAATGTCCCCCAGGGATTAGGGTTAATTTCAGGTCTTGGAAAGTGCTCAGTGTATTTTTCTAGAGAAGAAAGATTAACATGTTTTATGGTAAAATGAGAAAAGGTCTGGAAGAGTTGTCTTTCTCCTAAAACCTGAACCTGACATGGCAGCCCAGTTTCTGGCTTCTGTTCCAAGTGAATGGTGAAGTAGCTATGTTCAGGATTTAAGGTGCAATGAACAGTGAAATTGGTTATCTTTCCATTTGGCTTATTGTAGCTTGTCACCCAGTGCAGTTAGAGAATAGACAGAGTCGTCTCTTGTAACAACCTAGGCAGAAATTTAAGATCATCTTGTTTACCCTTGTGCTTCCTTCCTCTTTCATGTCCTTGTGACAAGGTACTTAACAGAATTTGTAGGTTCCTTGGAATCTGATTGGTCACACCATAAGAGTTTCTGTTATAGCCTTGAACTTGCAGCCTCTGGGCTATCAACCATGTGCCTTTGCACCTGCACCACCCCAGCTCCCACCTTGTATGCAGGGCTGCTCAGTTATTTTAGAGAAACTTGGTTCTGTCCCTGTAGTACAAATCTGCTGTTGCTTACACTGGTCATGGCTGTAAAGTATTGACAACAAAAATGTTGCATCACAAAACTTCAGCAGATGTTGTACTTGCTAATGGAATACTCCCCACATTGATTCTGGCTTCTTTGCTGTGGGATGTGATGTACCACACTGGATCTTGTTCATGTAGCTGATGAATAGAGAGGTAGGAAAACAGACCTGAGGTGCAAAGCTGTGTATGAGTAATGTCTCACCTCACAGAGGTCTTCAGCTACTGCTATTATCTGGTTTGATTAGGGGGTATAAACTTGAGAAACTGCTAAAGCACTGGTTTTCAACCTTTTTTCATTTGTGGACCCCTAAAAAATTTCAAATGGAAGTGCGGACCCATTTTGGCAATTTTGAATGGAGGTGCATATCCCTTTGAATTGTAAGTTTGGGTATTCATAAACTTTTGATTGATCTTAGTCATCTTTCATGGATCCCTTAGACATAGTCTGCAGACTCTCAGGGGTCCACAGACTACAGGTTGAAAACTGCTGCACTAGAGAGAACCTGATACTGTTCCACCTTAATATATATACATTTGGCCTTGAGACTACACTACATGGATTTCAAGTTTGTCCTCATTATTACATAGCTACCTGAATTTTTTACTTTAAGTTTGCTAAAAAATAATGCACATTTTTTAGGTTGCTATGGGCAGAAATCCTTAGTAAGGACGGATATTGTCATGTAGTGTATAATATGCCTCAAAGGTATGGTTCTAAGTCATAAGCAAGAAGAACAGGCAGAACCTGTGCCAGGTCCCAACCTTGAGGTGAGATCTGGTGTAGGGAAAAAGGGGTGGGCACTGAGGTCTGTGAGTGTGGTGCAAGATCTAAGCCTGAGATGAGTAGCAGAGAACTAGTTCCCTTTTTACCATCAGTGCTGTTAACATTTGCCCTGTACGAAGCAGAACAAGGAAGTGTCAGCATGGCCTTTGGTTGAGGTCACTTTCGAGATATTTTCACACTCTGAATGTTGCACACAAGGGCAGTGTGAGGGTTGGAGAAGCAGCAGAGACACTTGAGATGCTGCTGTATTGCCAAGCCCAGCTGTTCAGAAAGCATGGGGTTGTTTGTTTTAAATCAGATGTTTTGGGTGCTTTTTATTTCCCTTCTGGTTGCTAATGCTTCGGTGTGCAGCATGGGGCAAGGACATGGCTGAAGTGCATGATTCTACTGCTGGTTTTTTTTCCCCCTCCCCGTAATGGCTAAGGAGGGTGACCTAACAATCAGAATGGTTTTGAGGCTGGACTGGATACCAGGGAAGTCCATGGGTGGTCTCAGAGCATAGGGAACATAAAAATTACTTTATGCCCTATTCCATTCTGCTCAGAAATGGAGTAACTGGGGAAGTGGTCCTAGTGGATTTCCATGGGTACACAGTATTGAAAGGGAAGCAGTGCCAGCAGTTTCCAGTCATAGGCTATGATGTCATCTAGGATTCTTACACATACAGACAAGAAACTAGTGCCACTTTGTTGAGTAGCAATGATAGCTTTGTGGTGTTATCCATGGTTTAGGGAATCTAAGGGACTGACAGCTTATTTGCAAGCAGTTCAGGGCTCTGCTCTGTTTTTTCCTAGTGCTGTGTACATTACAGACATAGATCCTGGAGGCAAGAAGAGATTCCAGTGGACTGAAAGGCACTAAGTCCCTGACATGGGTCTTATCAAAGTCCCTGCAGTACACCTAGTTACAACCTCTTGGGAATTTGGAACAGCCAGTATTCACTTAATAGCACCAGCTCAGGGGCAAAATGCTTGCATCATATCTCAAACTTATTGGCATGTATTTCTTGTCATTTTTCCAGCTGCTAAAGGCTATGGAACAATGCACCATTGTAAGCAGCAGTACTGGAAGATCTCTCGGTCAGGCCTGGATGTGAATCCAACTCTGTGCAATCATTCTCATGGAGCTTAGGCTACTCTTTCAATGACCCTCCCCACCAACAGCTCCAAATCCACACATTCAGGAGTGTTAATTATTTCTCTTCTGCTGCAGTGGGATAGGATTCATGTGCTCTGGGTCCGCTTTGAAATCTCTTCCCCCTGTTCTTCCATGAGCAGGATTAAGTGATCAAGTCTAAGGTTTAGTAAAATTTACTTTACTAAGATCAAGTAAATGTGTTAAGACTCAGCATGTAACACACTTCAGAAGAAGCAGTCAGTAGCAGAATGACATGCTTTTGTAGTATTGCAGAAGGAACCACTTAAGTGAGTCAGGTGCTCTTGGAAGAATCCCAAGTCTCTTGATTTAGATGCAGAGCCATACTTGAGAAAAGTTCCTGAATCCAGATAGCATGAGATGAATCATATGTAGTATTTTGAACATCTGTATGGCAGGCATTGAAGCTTTGTGCAGCATCTAGCACAAAAAAGGGTTTGGTCTGGGCAGGCCTCTGGCCAATACTCTGAGTCCAGTGACTGCAAAGTCAACAGTACTGGTAATAAAATACATTTGAACTGTTAGCTCTACTGATTTTGGCAGACTGCATTGGGGGATCACTTGCCAGGCCCAACATGTTGTGTGATAACATCTTATGCGCAGAGAGAGGTAGTTAGCTGTGTTAGTCTGCAGTCAGGCAGAAAGAAAGGTAGATTTGCATTTTACATAGGCTGACCATATGGAAATCTGAGACTGCTTTCTCCCCCTCACCCCTTCACTTGCAAGTCAGCTGTCCAACATGCAGCCCTGCCCATGCTGACACTCTGTTCTGCTCCAACTCCCAGCCCGACTATGTCCCACACCTCTGCATTTCCAGTTTGCCCATTATAATTCCCAACAGCTGGCCGGGACCAGACTCTGAAATCCAGGATTGTCCTAACTAAAACGGGACATATGGTCACCCTCATTTTACTGTAGCTTAGTTTATCAGATTCAAGTTCATTAGACACAGCATACCTTAACAGCGTCCAATGAAGTGAGCTACTGCTTATGAAAGCTAATGCTATGCGTCTCTGGTATAGTTAGTTTGTAAGATACAGATTTAACTGTCTTCTGCCTGTATCTTCATATGACATATATCCACTGATTTGTTTATACAGAAATCTGACAGCAAAGTGTTTGGGAGTTTTTGAAGCATATTTTGCACTTAAGGCAAATTTTGATACTGGGCATGTAAAATCCTGCTCAGAAAATAGCTATTCAGCAAGTTGATGTTTTAGTGTGATGTATTTTTGAGTTGTGGTGCTTAATGGAAATGTTTAACAAGAAGCTGGTCTTTTAAAAGGAACCCTCAAGATTGCATTCCCCAAAATTGCATTCAGTTTTTCTTCTCTGTTTATCATTTGGTAGATATTTACATGATCCTGTTTTCTGTTGTCAGCATCTAGTTACAAGTAAGCAGCTACAGTTATGAGTTAGAGCACTAGGGTAGTACAGGGAGGCAATTACTTTCTAAGAGATGGTTAAAAAAATAAAGGAAAAGTGATTTTAGAATTTTATCCTTTCAAGGGTCTCTTCCATCTTTTTTTCTCAGTCTGTAAGTCAGAGAAAAGCCTTTGGTAGACATAGATGTTGCACCAGTTAAACTGAATTTTATACGAAAATTTATCAAAATCCTCTAATGTGGACATTGACAGGATTTCTGCTTAGCTTAATGCTGTTCCTAACTGACTTCAAACTTCAGTAAGCCTGGTTTAAACTGAAATCAGACCATCCTCATGATCTTTTGCACTGGGTTGAAATCCTCTGAACTGTGAAACTCTAGCTTTAATTAAGCCAGGCAGCTTTTGCATGGGAAAAAAAAGACAGGATCCTATCTCCTTCAGAGAAACACCTAGGAATGGTTGCAACTCTTGTATCCCAGCGTTATGTGTAGGCAGGGCAGACCTGTGCTAACCAGCAATGCACACCGTGTATGCTGCGTGCCTGAATGCATCCTGTGCGTTCCTTCTCTTGATGCACCATCTTGTCTCTGGGGGGCTGTGTGGAAAGGGTGGTTCTGCTCTGTCTTCTTCCAGACAGCTTGCTTCAAAGGACTGAGAAGGGAGAGAGAACCACATACAAGATGGGAGAGTTCCTTGTCACTGCTGGGAGTTTCCTTTCCCAACACTTCTAAGTTTAGGACAAGCCACACTGGCCATTCTTCTGTGGCACACTCTCCTCACTGCCCCAGATACCCCAGGTGTGTGATGCTTCCTACGGAGGCTACTGCGTTGTTGCAGCCAAAGACCCAATGTAGTGTTGTCCAGTGCACTGCGGATCTGTGGATTATTGCCTTCATGCTTTGTTGTGGAGCAGTCTAGGCACAGAACTCTCCAGCTATGGATGAGGATGTGTATTTCACTGCATTAGAGTTTTTTAGTATTTGTACAGGGAGGGCACCCCCTCCTTATATTTATGTGAAACACTGCCTTCCTTCTGCAGACGTTGTGCTCTTCCCCTCTGTGGTCTTTTCATTTGCACTGAAGAAGATTTAAGTTAGTCGGGGTGGGCAAAAAGTAGCCCAGGGGCTGGATGTGGCCTGCCAGGCCATTCTATCTGGCCCACGGGGTCCCTAAAAAATTTAGAAAATTATATTTATCTGCCCTGGGCTGCCTGTCATGTGGCCCTCAATGGCTTGCCAAAACTCAGTAAGTGTCCCTCTGCCCAAAATAACTGCCTGCCCCTGGATTAGATATTAGAGAAAACCATCTAGGATTAGGATGGTGAAGCACTAGAACAGGTTACCTCCAGAGGTTTTGGAATCTCCTTCCTTGGAGGTTTTCAAGAACAGGTTATACAACTGCCCATCAGGGGCAATCTTAGGCATCCTTGACCTTCCTACAGTGCAGGGAGTTGGACAAGATGAATCCTTAAAATCCCTTTCCAGCCCTTCCTTTCTATGATTCTGTGACAATAAACTGCCTCCAAGATTGATGTTTCTGCAATTGTTCAGAGGGATTTTTCTGGAGTGGCCGGGATGGAGATCAACACTTTGGATAGAAGATAAGTGTCAGCTCTACCAGATTTCTCTCTTCTTCCCCTTCCTTCCCTCCCACAAACATGGCTACTTGTTCCATACTTCAGTGGCTGTCTGTGTCTTTGAAGTTTACAAAGATAGCACCTGAAACTACACGCATATCTTACAATGGTTCTTGTAATAGTGAGCATTCTTCTGGTTTGAACTTGCTGAGATTGCCCTGTGTATACTGTATATGCATGGTGCTACCCTGACCTGTCTGAGCAGTGATAAAAACTGTGGTAGAGCTGCTGCATAAATTGCTTCTGCAGGGTCCTGAATGGTTTCCTTCCCTTTTTTCTGTGGGTTCACACTTATCCTTTTTACCTCAAAGTCCCATGGCTCAGGGCTGTATTTTCCCAGATTCTCCCAACCCAACAGTTCATAGTGCATGCTGCTCAGTAAGGATCGGTGGTCCCTACCCATTAAACTCTGTCATTTTCTTCCAAAAATGGCCTAATTCACTCAGTGCTCAACCATTGTGCCTTCACAGTTAGTGCAAAATCACCCTGTGCATCTTTTATCTGCCATTTTTAATTTCAGAGGAGTTCTTTAGCTTCACAGTGTTTTGATTATTTTTTCAGGATGTGGAGTAATCTAAAAAGAAAAAAAAACAGTTTCAAAATAGAGGAGAAAGCAGCTGTGATAGTGGGATAATGTGATTTGGTGACTCTTGGGTAAATGTGGAGTTAATTGGCATCATTGCAAAGTTCACTTGCACCAAGTTGGCATCAGCCCTAACAGTTGACATATTATAGCAAAAATCTAGCACCCGTTGTGTGGGCGAGGAAGAGGAGGTGTACAGTGTTGCCAGAACAATTGGAATGTACTTACAGCTGACTGATTTACGCATAACCACATGTACAGCTGCAGTTGGTAGGAGAGAAGACCCTTTTGGCTAGAACATCCTAACATGCCCTGAGAAAAACAAGAGTGTTAGTCTCTGGCAGTTGTTTTCATCTGGATATTTTGATAAATACTTTCAGGCATGGAGCATCAGTCCGGGAGCTTTTCCCATGCAGTGCAGGAACTGAATTTATAGGGTTGGAAGATACTGATGTGAAAAGGGAGGATGTTGTCTATTCCCATAGAGATTGTCATGGGAGCTTTTCTCTCAGCGCTACCATAGGCAGCATTGCTGTGCAGCTATGATCTCACTAGCAGGGCTCCCCTTTATATGGATGAGGTTTGCACATTTGTTACTTCCCGAAAGGGGATGGAGGGGGTAGACATAGGCATATATGTAACAAACTTTTTGGAGGCTCTGCCACAGAATGCCCCTCCAGCACCCTCACTGTGAAAGTGCTCCATGACATACCTATGGGGCTTGAAGGTCATAAGCATAAGTGATGACCAGGTACCACTTGTGCTTCTGTAGTATGAGCAAAGCTTTAGGTACACACATGCAGTGGCAGCCAGGGTTTAGCTCAAATATTGCAGACAATCTCTGGGACCCCTTTCTCTGCCCCTTCCTTTGAGCTCTTGGCTTCCTTCTGCAAACTCCCATTTTTCCATTTTCCAAACTGATTTGTTCTGGCTTCAACTTCCCCAGCTGTTGGAGTCTTTTTTATGACTTTAGTCTCCTAAACTAAAGAGCTCTTGAAATATCAGATGTACTTAGTGACCATGACTGAATCCTGTCTTAACCTTCTCTTCAATAAGCTCAAAGCCTCAAGCCCCTTAAGCCTCTGTCTGTAAAGTGCGTTTATCAGACCATAAATTATTATTCTAGATTAGTGGTTCTCAACCATTTTAGACTCAAGGCACCCCTCATTAGATTCAAGGCACCCCTGAGAAATGTCCTGCTTTGTACTATGAAAAAAAAATAGAGCAATTAAAGTTAAAGTTGTAAAGATTTTGCTATGCTTTTACTGCTTCAGGAGCATGGAGACATGACGGTCATGAGTAGCAGTTAGATTTGATACCGGTGCAGTAGTTATCATTGACTATATCCCTAGGCACAGAGTTATTGTCACACATGTAGTTCATGATTAGTTGGTTTCCACCTTAAGTCTGCATTTTACTTACTTAGTGTCACTGCTTTCCAAAATACAACCCAAATCCTGACCTGAGCCACATGATCTGGGCTTTTCCTGTTTTAGAAGGCCTATGTTAAGAGTGAGCCCAAGTTACCAGGCTATACTGCTTTCTCTGTATTTCTGCTCTGCCTTTGTCATTATTTACCAGCCTTACCCTCTGTGAGACCTGCACACTCCACATATGTCATCTACTCTACCAAGTAGTGAGTGTATAGTTTCCTGTAGTCTTTTATCCCAAGTGTGCAAGGTATACTTCCAGCCCGTGTCCTCTTGCACATGTTAGTGCTTCTTTCTGAAATGACCCCATGCTGATAGGAAGAAGGTGATGTCATGACTCCACCTTTGGTCCCTGTCCCCAGAGGTCAGAGTAAATGCTTGGCTTCAGGAGGGTATAGCAACCCTGATCTCTAAGTGCACCTTTGCCCTATGTGTCCGTGAACTCAGAGGTGAAAACATACATGGACTGATGTCATTTTTGGGCTTTCATAAAAGGTATTTTTGTAAAGCAGAAGCTTCTATAGGCAACAGCCTGCTTGATCAGATGCTAATGAAGTAGGCTGTTGCCTACAGAAGGTCATGTCTTTCTGAACGAGTTAACCATTAAAGTGCCAGCTTGCCCCGTCTTCTACTTAAATCAGATTGGAAGCCAATTTTGTATATGTTGTATAGGCTGGATAGAAGAAACCCATGTTGGTCTGTTTTGCAGGTTTCATCTTTACCAGGCAGCTAAATCCATTTGTAGCTTGCTGAGAGATGGTCATATCTGCCTGCTTCCTCAGCACTAGCAAGATTCCCAGCCTGGGAAATCTGTTTTTTTCCCCTGCTAACTTTTTTGCTGACTGGCCAAAATCTATCTAAAATGTGGCTGTCCCCTTATAGCTGCTTCTGTGAGAAAGGAAGGGGAAGGAAGTTAAGTTCAAATTCACAGAAAAAGCTTTCCAGTCTGAAACCTTAGCAAACTCACAAAAGGGCTGCTGCAGGGATTTCCAACTTTCTTAAGAAAGGAATTTTCTTTTCCATCCAAGAAAAAGTAACTGAAACCCAGATGAACTATGTGATAGTGTAAAACAGTCCCCAAAGGACATCTGCTGCCAGAAGGCAACAGATGCTGGTGCGATGGGGTGGTTCATATGAACATTTTGTGTAGGGTTAAGGAAGGTTATGCCTGAATCTTCTCACTGGCATGTCACCGTGTACTTCAGCTGAGAATTTAACAAGCAAGAATCTGGCTTTGTGCTCTTCTGTCCTCTTCCCAAGAGAGGAAGGTACATGTAGCACCAGCTGTGCTAGATCTCCATACTGTAAGAGTGTGTGGAGAAGACGGTGTTTTTCAGTGCCTTCCTGACCAGTGCTGGTGGGTGAGGAGTAAATTTCTTTGTTTCAGGTGTTATAATATTTCTTACTTTCAGGTTCATTACCATTTTATCACTCTTCAGGAGGGTTATGCTGGGGCAGTAGTTCAGACTCAAGTCATTTTATTTTACAGCAAGATTATTCAAGTGCATCTTTTCCATTTCTTTGCCGTTACTTACACTGGATATTGCTTCCAGTTAGGATGCATGTTCTGTACAAGTGGTGTCTTTGATTTTGGAGCAATATTGCAACGTAGATGCGTATCTGTGTTAGCTGGACTCAGTTGTATCTCAAACAAGTGCCACCCAGCAGCAGGAGGAAGCAGTTGGGAAGCTGCAGTTACCAGAGAGCATGGTTGCATATGTGGTGAGCCATGTGCTATGCTGTTTGTTGACTGACAAATGAGTTCCTGGCAGCCTGGCCACCGTGGTAGTAGTAAAAGTACATCTGGAGATAATGCTCTACCAGTCACCAGGGCAGTGTGGGCGACCCACTCCAATATGCCAGTTTATATGCTGGGCATAGAGCAGGTGCTGCACGCCTTAGGTAAAAGAAGGCTGCCACCACCTTCTGGAGAAGTAATAGAGTGTGAGCTCCCCAGTGAAACCTGGATCAACCCATAGGCACCCTGTGCTGTCCTCATTTTCACAGTAGAGGGGCTCAGATGGGGCTATACAGAGATGGCATCTAAACAACTGGGAAACCAGAGGGCCTAAGGCACTGGAAATAAATTGGGCCTTGTAGAGGATGACAAGGTAGGAATCCTAGAAGATTTCCTTTGCATGTAGCTAAGTAGTGTTGAAACTTAGTCCATTGAGCCCCCATACTCAGAAGTGGGAGGGAACAACTACACTGTGTCCACAGTGGTGAGGAGCTCCAGCATTGATGCTAAGGTCATGAGCAAGTCCTGCGGGGGTTATTTGCTCCCCTTGTACAAATGCTTTGTCTGTCTGAACTTTGGCCCCGTCTGTATCACTTCAGAGTTGCCACTAGGGGAACTGGTGATTACCAGAGGCATTTGCCCTTTCCTTCATACTGAGTGGGTGCCCTGGGGTGCTGTCTTCACATAATTGAGCTTATTAGATAACCTTTTGTGCCATTTTAAACATGGTACTCCCCTGACACTGGGATTGAGCTGTCCCATAAACTCTTGAAACAAATGGTATTTAGTTGCTTTCCCTTGGGGAAAAATCTTACAAGGAAGGGAGGCATTTATTAACTAAGTCTTATGGCCCTTCTCTGTTCTCGCACACAAAAATTCCCTTTTCTCCTTATAGAAAAATCTCCAATAATGATTAAAACTGTGGGCTGCTGAGAAAATTCAGTGCTGCTTGTGTTATTCAGTAACTAAACTGAATGGATTGGGGTAGGGAGGGGCTGGGGAGTTAACAAACCTGCTGAAAAATACAGTTTCAGAGGAGACCAAAACTATTGACAAATTGAGGCTGTATATTGGCTGAATAGTTTTGACTGAAAAAATGTAGAAATATTTCAATTTTTAATATTAACACAGTATTTTTGTATTAAAAATTGATCAATTAAAAAGAGTGGGGGAGGGTAAGACTAGGGTTCCATAACCAAATAATTAAATGAGAGGTTTTATTAAACAAAGCATTTTGTTTGAACAGAAATATTTTTTTCATATATATCTTTTTTGGTTTGGCCACCAAAGTAAAAAAAAAAACCAACATAGTTGCCTAGTTCTGTTGGTGATTTACAGGAATCATCTTGCTTAGACATTGCAAGTTGCGTGACTCAAAATTGGATACCATAAAGCAGAACAATTAGTAAAGCTCTTTAATGTTGCTACTGCAGCCCTGGGAAATTTGATAGACTTGTCACTTGTATGGATTCTTTCCTAAACATGGTGCTGTCCTGTTCTGCATTTCCCCTAGCCATTCCATTGGGTATAGTTTCATTTTGTATTTTGTGGAGATTGAAAAATGCAAACAGAGGAAAAATAAGGAAATAAAAGAGCTGTACAGATATTGAAACTCTAATTGCAGCAAAGTTGGAGAAACCTAAGTGCAGAATGAACTGTTGTTTCCTGTGGGTCAACTTGTTTCATCAGGTATAAAAGTGCAACTCCATTCATTGTACTGCCTAGGACTTCGGGCAAAAAACTGGCCATGTGCTTTTTCCATTATTTTTTTGAACATGCACAATGTGGATTTAAAGTACTGTCAAAGCATTCCCCATCCTAGTGACTCCTAGCACTCTAAGAAAACCCTATAGCCACAAACAGTGACTTCTGTAGATGTCCAAACACAGCACCCCATGGCTTATCAGGTTCTTACCTCTATCACAGTCTCTGGCAGTGGTTTATTAGGGCTCTGCAAAGCTTTGGTCCCTGATTCGATTTGGCTCGATTCAGTGGCCAAATCTCTGAATCTGAATCTAATCAGTGGACCATTTAATCTCTCCGAATCGATTTGGAGAGATTCGGTGATTCAGATGTAGATACAGCTTTAAATGTTTTTTATACATACCTCTAGGTAGCAGGGGCTCTGAATGCTGTGATATTGGGGCAGATGCAGTGTCCCACAGGAGCACAGGAGGCTCCCCAGCCCGTTTGGCAGCAGACCTGGAAGTGGACCAGAAGTACTTAGTCTGCTTCTTGGTCCACTGGGAAGCATGTGGGCGGGGCCATGCCTCTTCCTCCCCACCCACCCCCGATCTCAGTGCCTAGCACCTCTTGGGTCTGGGGGGGCACCTGAGGTCCCCCTGTAGCTGATCACTGGGTTGGGAGGATGCAGGGGGCCCCCCCATATACTCCCCAGCAGACCCAGAAATGGACTGGAAATACTTCCAGTCCACTTCTGGGTTCATTGCTGAACATGCTGGAGAGCCCCCCCCGTGCTCCTGTGGTCCACTCCATTCACTCAGTACCGCAGCGTTCATGAGCCATACTGCTACCTCAAGGTATGTAGAAAAAACCTTTTGAAGTTGTGCCTGTGTCTGAATTGCTGATTCGCCAAATCAGCATTGAATCTTCAGATTCTTTATGAGCCAGGTTTTCAAATATAGCCTGTAGAGTTTTTAATAAGCTGTTAGGCTGCTTAATAGGAAGATAAATTAATTTAAATTTGGAATAAATTAGGCTTAGAAGCAAAGCTAAGAGCAGTGGAAACAAAGGAAGTGGTAACAGATGAGAAAACATTATAGAATGTAGCATGGATGCCTGGTGCTGCCTTAGTCTGGGGGGCACGTGCCCTGACAGCAACCAGTCAGCAACTGGGGGGATTCCCCATGGCCAGCCACACTGACCGGGGGGTGGGGTGTCCCCCTGCAGCAAAGCCTATCAACAGATGAGTGGCTGCACCGTTCCTGAAAGCAGCTGCGGCATTCCTGGCGCTCGTGCTTCCCGGCCAGTGCTTGCAGTGGGGGCATCAGCGCTCCCGCCTGCCCCCCTGTCTGTCACTTGAGCAGGGAGTATGACTTGACAGGGGGTGCACCAGCACTCTGTGTCGCCACTGGAATGTAGGTGACAGATTGGCTAAACTAGGTAGCTCAGCTCTGGGCCACATAGGCTAAGTACAGGCAGTCAAAAAACCTGAGGCTGAATTGATTCAATCTTGACAGGTTAATCTAAACTGTGTAGATTGAACTGATAAACAAGTGAACAGACATTCACTTTTGATTCCTCCACTTGGGGCTTGTTGGAGAGGTGTAAAGCATTCTGGGATGCTAGAGGACTGTGCATTAGTTTGAATATGGAGGGGAATTGGGATAGAAATTCAATAAACTGATTAAGGTTAAGACTGATACTATGTCCATCTAGGTTTATCTTAAAATGGTTTGGGGCATTTTGAAAGTGGTTTATGTGGACTGAGTTTCTGTTGTGTTACAGATTTGAGCTGGCTTCTGATCACTTATACCAGTTTGTGTAATTTCTGTCCCTAGCCGTAGAGCTTGTTTAGTGGTTTTGTACCAGTTGGATCTAGTTTGAATTCAGGGTGATAAATTCCATGCATCTTTGACCATATATGAATTAATGGACCTTTATGGCTACTGACTGGATTATTAAAGCTGGGCACAACACAGAGACTGTATTCTTCAGCATTAAATTACTGTTCCTGAAGAAATTTACCATCTGAAGATGAAACAAGGTCATTGCTCATTTAGAACTTATTTTTTGAACTGTAGGTAAGATCATCTTGCTTAGGTGTAAGGTACCTTTTTAGTGATTTTTTTTTTTTTTTAAAGACTTTAGAACTTAGTAGATTTAAGATAAATCTCTGTCGGTCTCAGGCGTTATAATTTTTATTTACTTTCAGGTTCATGACTATTTTATCATTTGTAACCATAATAACTAGAATTCTGTTATTAGGCACTTGTGTGGATTAGTTATTTACTGTATGCTAGGTTTTCTTATAAGCATTCCTTTGTGGTACTTGGTTTTGCTGTCATAGGCTGCTTGAATCTCTGTTGGTCCCCATACTTCCTCTGGGGATTAGTATTGGGCAGTCATTGTGCTTGTCACTTGATCTCATGTAAGGTCAAATTACCACTTGGAACACAGTTTAGTAGGTGACTCTAGTGCAATATATGTTCACTTCTCCTTATCTTAAATTTATCGCTTTTATCAGCATAGGACAGAAAATAAGAGGAAGATCACAAATAAAATTTTATATTTAAAATCCGTCACAACTGTGCTTCCAGATATATGTACAAGCTCTTTCCTGCTTACTTTTCTCCATATTGTCGTGTGCTTCCTTTTGTTCTGGAAACAAAGAGTGTGCCCATCTATTAATCCTTGACTGAGTAAAGCACTCAGTCAGTCAGTCACCAATTTAAATGCTTGCTTTAAACTAACATAAATTAATGCATGCCTTGTGATAGGGCTCCTTTTTCTAGAATTCAAGCCCATTAATGCCCCAGAGAAGCCCCAAAAGCATCTTCCTGGTTTGGGTTTTGATAATGCTGTCTTTCCTTATGTTGCTGGCTTTTTGTTTCATGTTCAGATTTTATAATTTCCAGAACAGCCAAGTGCAGTAAAGTATTTTCCATGTAGGACATAAAGGAATGCAATTGGAACGAGTGGTTCGTAGAGATCTTGTTTGCCTCATTATCTTCATCATCTGTTTGAGAGAGTGCTTCATTTTGCCAGTAGAAATATGTCCTTATTCTACTTCGTTATTGTCTAAAATAACACATGCAGCACAGGGCCTTATGACTTATGTAGCAAAACCAGTTCATACTGAATTTATTCATCTGCTTGTACCAAGGCACTCAAAAAGCCTTGTGCAGTTATGGCAGGCTTAAAATCTTATGCACAAAAAGTAACAGATTGTTTGGAAAAGTCCAGACAAAGCAGTTGTATAACAAACCAAGATTCTGTTAGTTCAGGACAAAAACAAAGAAAGAGAAATGAAAATCAGCATATTTAGCACAATTTCCATATTACAGCTTTGGAAGAATGATTGCATTCTTAATATAAATCTCCTACAGGGAGATTTACTTTGCCCAGTGTTTCAGCAGGTATCAAGGAAGCCACTTTGCTTCGCAGGAATTATCCTCCCTAAAAGAGAAAACATTCAGATTTCAAAACCTGGGAATAACCTGATTCCAGTGAAAGGAAGTTAAGGAAATATGACTCCTTTATTTGACATGTTGGGACATCAGGTTTCACATCCCATGTCACCCATACTCAACACCTGCCCCCTTTGTGATAAAGGAGACCCAATCCTGCAGGGGCATGCCCATAGGCAAAGTTGGTTTGTGGCAATTGGCATTTGTCTGTTGTCATTGCACGATCTGGGCTGAAGCACAAGCTTCTACTGGAGACTCCAATTGTCTCCTTGCTGCTCCAGTCAGCTATTGAGCCATGTTCAGTTTGCTTATCAGTCTCCAATTTTCTTCTCTTGCAGAAAATTTCAGCACAGAAGTTGGACTCTTACAGCTGATTGGAGATCCCCCACCAGAGCAGATAACCAAAATTTATGGCCCTGACAACAATCCCGGCTATGTCTTTGGCCCTGATGCCAACACTGGTCAAGTGGCCCGATATCACTTGCCAAGCCCTTTTTATCGGGACTTTTCACTCCTCTTCCATATTCAGCCCATAGCTAACAAGGCCGGTGTGCTCTTTGCCATCACAGACTCCTCACAGGCTGTTATTTACATTGGCGTTAAGCTCTCTGATGCAAAGGAAGGAAAGCAGCAGATCATCTTCTACTACACAGAACCAGGGTCTCAGAGCTCATATGCAGCTGCCACTTTCACTGTGTCGTCCCTCCTGAACCAGTGGACTCGCTTTGCTATTAGCGTGGAGGATGAGGAGGTGGTGCTGTTCCTCGACTGCGAGGAATATGACCGGATTCGTTTTGAACGCTCCCCTGACGAGATGGAACTAGAAGATGGCTCTGGGCTCTTTGTGGGGCAGGCTGGAGGCGCTGATCCAGACAAATACCAGGTCAGTTCTCCAAAACCCCAGATAAACCCCAGATTTCAATAAAATCACCCCCATAAAACCAAGAGGTGGAACCAGCATGTGTTGTTGGTGTATTACCATGTATGCAGCATCAACCAAACTCTTCAGCCATGTTTTGAATAACAGGAGTGTAGAGCAACAAATATATGTATGTGTGGGTGGGAGGCCCTGGAGTGGGGTGGGTAGTTGAATATTTTAAACCCTACATCCTTTAATAGGACTAGATGATGTAAAAAAGACTGATGATGAGCACCCTAAACTTGGCACAGAAATAGTCCCATTGACAGTGCTTTTCCCAGACATAGGCTGTGTCCAGATGAGCACGGGCATGTGGTACCACATTCCCTCTGCTGATTCTGGGGTCAAAAAAACTCATGCCAAAAAAATAAGGGCAGCACATGTGGCAGCAGTGCATGCCGCCCAAAACCAGAGCCTGGCCAGCTGGAGCCATGCTCCCAGCTTCAGGAGCAACATGGCTGCAGATCCCTGAGGTCCCCAGGACTCCAGGTAAAGCTGCTGGGGCTAGCACAGTTGCTGGCTGCAGCCTCCCCTACCCACTTGGGGTAACCTGCTGCGCACCAGAGGATGCCTGACAAGGGCGTTCCCCAGGGACAAGTTGCTTGTGCCTCTGCTACTTGTCCCGAGGAAAACAAACATCCACACTCTTGTGGATGTGGCCATAGAGGGCAAAATCAATTTTGATCTAAGAGCGATTTCTTAATGATTGTTTGCAGTCAAACATATCTGTGCATTTCTTTAGAAATTCTTTTACAGTGAGAAAGTATGCTTCTCAAATCTGTGGATGGAAAAGTTAGTAAGGATCGTGGAATGCAGACAAGACTGGGGAGGCAATGTTGTTACATTTTGTCTGTTTATCACCTTTCTAGAATCCTTTCCAAGTCCCTGTGGGATAAGTGTACATTTATCATGAAGAGCAGTTTGAATGTGCACCTTTCTAAAAATACCTATCTTCTGCCTGCTCAATTGTCTGGTAAAACACTCTTACCTGGGAATGTGTTTTCCTTACACCAGAGCATATTGTTATTGTTAGATATTTGACTCTGTTTGCCAACGTACTTAGAAATACTTAGAAGAGCAAGGAGAGAGGGTGACCAAAAGATCCACATTTTTAAAACTGATTGCATTTTAATAAGGATATTCAGTGTTGTAAATTAAATTCTTTAAAACAGAATATGTGTTGCTTATGAATAAAGACATATATTTGATTTTTCTTGTAATCTTGCAGTGAGTGCAGTTATAATTTTATAATGTCTCCCACCCAAAACAAAAATCTATGGGAACAACCACGATTGCTGCTGCTTTCTTAAATTCCCTGGCATCACTAAGTTAATTTCTTCATTTTTAAACCAGTAATTCTCCACAGAGAAGCCTTTAAGGGTGTTGTGCAATGTTAGTTCTCAAAACCCCTACATAGTATGATTGACAATAAATCTAGAGATTCTAAAATGAACTGTTCCAAACAGGAGATTTTACTACATCTTTAACTCTCCTATGAAATATGATCTTTCTTTTCTCCTATGCTGAAGAAGGGTGCTTGTGCCCAAAAGCTTGCAATTAAAGATTTTTTTTTTTTAAAAAATCTAGTTGGTCTAATAAAAGATATCACCCCTACCATGAGTTCTGAGATTTTAAATAGGAATTCATAGTGCCAAAAACATTTTGACCTGTTGTAGTATGTGCTGAAGTCTTTGAGCTCCTTGCAGCAGAAGAATTGCTCTGTTTTGTTTCTGTAGTCCAAAAACGAGTGAAAGCAAAGAGCTGACATTTTATGAAGGGTCCCTTGAGTGTAACAAAGCTTGCCCAGAGATGAAAAAGGCTGAAAACTACTGGTTTAAACATTGTTTGGGCTGTCAGTCAGACTTAACTAGATTTTAGGGAAAAGGGAAGGAAAGCTGCCTAGGGAAACAAAAGGGTTAACAGTTCATCAGATGAACAACAGCTTGTTTTCAGATTCCTTCAGACCCTGCATTGGCCCCTGGTGGGTCCAGACGTTAATGTTTCACATTCTGAAACGAGCCTTGGACCCAGTATTCAATAGTGCCATGCCACTTGGCTGAATAAATATGTGTTATACAATTAGGCTTGTTTCCTTTGTTTGATGTAAGAACCTGTTCTGTTTGGAAAACAAAAGAGATAAAGTCAGAAAAAAACAGCAGAAAAGAAAATAGAGTGATTTAGACCTGTCTTCTAAATGACAAGGACATTTCTCTTCCCTAAAACAACCGTCAGCACTGTTGCAGAGGAGCTTGTACATTGCTGGTGATCCCAGAGTTTCAGAAAGGTGCTAATGCAAAAACAAAGTGCTTCTCCCCAGCATCTGTCATTAGAGTCACTGATTTCAATTTCCCAGCTACTCGCTTTAGTGATTATTGGCAGCGCTCATGGGAGTTTTGGGGTGATTGCCATTTATATACAAACTTGTCATTTGACTGTCTCACTGTAAATGGAGGTGGAATAGATGGATGTTGATCCTCACAGTGTCTAATTTAGGACTCGTATCCTAAAGAAGCTAAAGAAATAAGAAGCTAAAAAATATAAATAATGCCAGTCAGCAGGGTTGCATGGAAGATAAAAGCCAAGTTTGTCTGACACCTTCTATAGGAGGCAATACACCTGATTGGTAGAGGTGGCTGTGTTGATACAGCATACCTGGATTTCTCTAAGGCATTTGAACTTTTCATTAAAAACCTTGTACAGTAGCGGAATAACCAAGAACAGATCAGATTCAAAATAGTCTTTCAAGATGATAATGTCATTTTTTTTACAGAGCAGGGGCATTCATAACCCAAGCACCTTTCCCCCGTGTTTTGCCAAAGAGTTGTTTCCACGTTTTGTACACTTGACCTTTCCACCCTCAAAACTGTCTAGTTACATGCAGTGCAGGCAGGAAGCAAGGTATGGTAGGGTTGCCAGGATTCACTTGACTTTATGCCTTAGACCCTGCAGTTTTCAAGGGAAGAATGAGTGAGGAGATGGCAATGCTTCTGAGAATAGCCACCTGTCTAGTCCCAGCACAGGGAGCCCTGACCATGCAGTGTTGCACTGGGGCTGTGTCGTGCGAGCAGAGAAGCATGTCCTGCTGTTACTGCCCTTTGTACTTCTCTAAACAAATCCTGCCTACTTTGGAGTCTTTCGTAGTGCAAATACAGGGGACAGCTAGCCAGAATTGAAGACCCCAGCTAGTCCTGAAGGGAAGAAGGCTGTGCTGCTGTCAATGTTGCCTGTGCAGTAAGGAGGATGCACTTGTCCTCTGCCTCAAGGTAACATGCCTGAGTTGCCTTATCCTGTAGTGATCAGATGATGCACTTTCCATACTGTAGCTAGGAGTTGATGATAACCAGAGAAACTAGAAAGAAAACAGCAAAACTATCTGATGGATTGGATTGCTTTCCAGCCCCTTTTGCGAGATCTTTCTTTGGTTCATTGCCACTGCATCAGTGATGAGAGGAACAGCAGAGGTAGCCAAGAAACCAGTATTCACTGCCATTCCTCACTGTGTCATCTAGACCTGCTCTGAACTGTATACAATGCCATGGAATACAGCATCCCCAGCTGCTAGTGAAACAGTGGGGCATTTCTCTGAGAAGGAAGAGGGGTAGAGCCAGTTCATGGGCCACCACTCCCAGGGGAAGGGTTGGGTAACTGGGCTGTGAAGCTGGAGGATCAGAAGGTGCCAGCATTGTTCTTTCAAAATAGTGTTTACTTTGGTTTGATTTGAAGAGCGTGCACGTTGGGGCAGCTGATTTAACTTGCAGCATCCCCAGATCAGTCAAGTTGGAGCATGGCTCCCTGCTCAGCTTTAGGAATGCAGACCGTGGGTGTGAAAGCAGATTCCAGCTGCATAAGGTTTCTACATAGCAACACAAAAACAAATGTGGTTTGGATTTTGATACGAGATGATAATTGGATGCCCAAAAGTCAGCAGTATTCTGTGACTGAGCTGTCCTGAAGCACATAAAAGGGGGATCAGATCTTGCCAGCAAGGAGATGTTTAAGACTGTTTAAACATTGTTGTCCTCTTCCAGACCCTTATTTGGGTCTAGAGAATGCTGATAAGTCATGGTATAGATCACATATCCATGAATTCAGCAGTATAAGGAGCACATCCCTTTACAGGACACCTTGTGCTCAAGAACTGCATGAAGTACTGATGGGCAAGGAGGCAGAATTCATATCCCTTACCTTTCACAGATCACACGTGATTTAATTCCAGGTTTCTCTCTGTTACTTGATTATCTGCTGGCTAGCATGTGTCAACTTCTCATGCTAAGGCAGAGGTGCTCAACTTCTGGCCTGCAGGCCAAATCCATCCCACAGAGGCATAACATGTGGCCCATGGGGATCCCCACAGGTCGGAAAAATTGGCAGGAGGAAATTGTGGAAGCTCTATGCGGTCAGAACCAGCCTCACCCAAGCCATTGCCTGCACAGGAGGAGCAGGTCTGGGGTTCTTTCCCTCCTCCCACTTGAACGTATAGATCAGGGACAACCCCCACACCTCCCATGTGTCTGGATCAGGATCAGGGCCAGGCTGCTTCCCACCTTCCTATGCATCAGAATTGGGGCTGCTGTACCCCACTCCCCCCTGCTTCTCATGCATCTAGGTCAGGGGTGCTCTGTTCCCACCGCTGTCAGGTTGCACAACCCCCTGCAGCTGGATCCAGCCTGTGGAATGACTTGGAACTCTCCATCTGGCCTGCAGAGCAAAAAGATTGGGCACCACCGTGCGAAGGCATATTATTCAGTGAGATAAATTAATCTTTTATTGCTATTTCTTTTTTTAATTAAATGTTGCCATAAACTGGTCCTCAGCTTGTATCTTTGGGTAGATACAGATACAAATGCACCAGCACCGTGCCCGTGTTTTACCACTTAGTTAAAACACAGAGAGTGTTTTAACTAAGTGGAGACTGACACCCAGCAGTCTCCATAAGGGGTGGAATGGTGTGATGAGTAAGTACCTGCATTAGTGCAATCACTGATGCTAAACCTACAGTTTAAAGTTTATGCTGTGCTTGGATCAGAGGCTCCAGATTCAGTTGCAGGTGATAGCCTGCAAGCATGGTTGTTATAGGCTACAAACAGATGTTGTGTTTGTCCAGGGATAAACCATTTTATCTTGGGACAAAGTGCACTCATTCAGACGTCCATGCTTGTTGTCCCTGGATAAATTCTGAAAAGATTCACGGGATAAGAAGTACTAACAGTTTATCCTGGGATATCACAATAGGTCCAGAATGGTTACCCTAGGACTGCATCATTGAATTAATGGCAGAAAAACAGCAGTGCATTCAGCTGCTTGCTAAACCCTGATTAGAAGGGAGATGTGTGTTCCTGACAATCCAGGGATATTTTTGGTCTGGAACAAAGACGAGCAAAGCTTGTCCAAGGACAAATGCAATGTCTGTTATTAGCCATAGAGATCGATCAAGAAGGCATGTTTCATTCCTACATAGAACTACTCTTTTTAATGTGTAATACTAAGGGGGAAAGGGGCCATGAAGAACTATAAGGTTGCAAACCAGGATGAAATAACTGCAGGTAAGCTCAAAGCAAGCAGCGAAGAGAACTTGAAAATTATGCCACAACTCTCACTTGAACATGGGAGACAGAATCCACCTCAGAAGAATGGAGAAACAGAATCATTGTAAGAAAAAGGGATTTTAGTGACTGTAACAACTGGTATGAGCACACACACTTGTCAGACTCAGGGAAACCTTTCAGTGTAAATATTCTGAATGGAATCTACCTGTCAGTGGCTTTGCAGATCTCTAGAACAACATCCTGATTTCTTGTCCTGTTTGTTCTTGTACTGATCATGTCTTCATACTGTGTCTGCACAAAGCAGAGAATGGCAACTCCCATTCAATTAAATGTAATTGATTTTCAGAAAACCTTTGGCAGCAGTTGGGTCACAGAGATAGATATGAGGAATCTTTGGATTCCCCTGTAAAATTGTCCAGATTGTCCAAAGTCTTTATCAAGAAACTAAACTCCTCTGATCCCACGTAGAATCTAATGGACTGGTTTGATGTTGCCTATGGAATTAAACATGGATGCGTCCTCTTTTTTTTTGTTGTTTGGTCACCACTGACTTAAAGTCACCACTGACTTTAAGCCATAGACCCATGACATAGAAACTGAAATTCTAGGGATAGATGGAGTGCTTGAAGAGCTGGACTTTGTTTTTGAGATCTGGGCACATGGATAAACAAAATGCAGCAAAAGGCTAGTAGCCTGATTAAAATAACTAAGCACTGAGGCTTTATAATCAAGTCCAAAACCAAGGTTATGTATGTTGCTATGACCTTGAATGATTCCGTCATTTTAGAAGGAAGAGCTATGAGCACAGCTAATGAATTTACTTACTAAAGTGGCACTCTCTATAACTTTAATTGCATTTATGATGTACTTCAAGTGGATCAAATGAATGCTACTTTTCAGAAGCTTTCTCTAATAGGGAAATATAACTCCATCAGCATCAGCAGAAAGCTAATTTTTAATAGCAGGTGTACTCCTCTGAGGATCCCATTTAAGGAAGAGCAGCATGACTATCTGAAGGGAATTAAATGGCTTTTATTGTGGACGCCTGCTCCAGATAATTACTTACATTGGGCACCCCACACAGCTCCTGGGAGCAGCAAATGACTGTACACACTGATGTCAGCAGCGATGAACTGCTGCATGTACTGGTCCTGGTCTAGGTATAGGTAGCTTAAAGTAAGGTTATGAATGTTAAGGTTTAAGTAAGGTATCCAGGTTGTAGCTGTATTCAGCAAAAGTAATCAGAATTTGTGGTAGAGGTGATTATCTTTTATTAGACCAACTAGATTTTTGCAAAAAAAAAAAATCTTAATTTTTTTGTGCCTGAAAGCTTGCAAATAAAGAATTTTTTTGCAAATATCTAGTTGATCTAATAAAAGATATCACCTCTACCACAAGGTTAAAGTAAGCCACCTGCACCTAGACCAGATGGGGTGAATGAATGCTTGTTTGCACCCAAGAGGTTAGTGATGTGAGCAGGTTAAATGAAATGTCCCAGGAAAAAGCTGACTGGTAGATGGTGTGATGAGTGAAGTGGCTAGGGTGAGTCACTAAGACCTGCTTCTGCAAGGCTGATGTGTGACAAAATACTGAAGCTGTTGTTTAGGGCCAGTAGTTGACAATAGGGTACATGCCTCTACAGAGGTCTTTAAATCTGATTCAGTCCTCAGCAAATGTCTGGGCTGTGGAGTTACTTGGCCTTGCCAAGGTGATCACTTGGCAGGACAGTACAATGATATTTTACCTGTTGTGTGTTTTGTTGAATGAGCTTCATCTGAGCCAGTGTAGAGAGGGGATTATGCTAAACCAGACCAGCATGGGGCTGAATGAAGCAGTGCATGTACTTTGAAGTTGACTTCCAAATGCACTGGAAGATAGTGCTGAGGTTTTTATGACTTCCTTTGGGACGTTTGGTAACAAAGCTCTGGCAGCCCATCTGAGGAAATGCCAATGTGGCAGAGAGCTTTACAGTGAGGCACCACATCCTAGTCATTCCCACAGTAGCCACATGTGCTGATGGGATATTTATTACTACTTGGAGTATTCACTGTAATGCCTTTGCCTGTGGTCTCAGATTTTCATAATACAGCTGGAGGCTGATCTCCTGTTGATATCTATCTGTGAGCATGAGGGGAGCAGAGGATCCAAGCAGAGACTCACTCAGCAAAGGGCCAGTGGCAGAACTTTGCTATTTGCCTGTAGTGCAGTTGAGCTTATACTGGAAACCACAATGGATTGACCTAGAGACTGGCTGGACCAAGGCACAGAGTAGCATCTTGCAAAAAAAAAAGTATCTTTAGTGGTCTTGAAGCAGTATCCTTAGCTAGTGTGAATCAGTGAATGCAGCTATGGGAGCTCCTTGTGGGGAACTGCCACAATGTTTCATAAAATGTTCCCATTTTTCTTTGGGCTCTGCTTGGCCTTATCTTCCCTCAGGGCTAGTGGGATGCTCTCTGAACAGTGGTCTTTATGCAGTACAATGGCACGTATGTGACATTTTTCTTCTTTGCCTCATTCAACACTGGTGAGAAATGGTGATTAGTGGTAGAGAGAGGCTGGGGAATATTTTAATTTATGCCATGGCCATATTGCAGCATCAGCATGCCTCAGCTGAGACATTTCTGAGTTTGCCATGTCTATCTGTTCTCACATTCATGCTCCAAATTGGGAAACATGATGCAGATGCCCTGGGTCATCCCTCCATGGCTGCTCTCAAGACCTCCATCTTTGATGTGTTTGACAGTAGCCACTATTAGTGATCCTGGGCTGGCTTCGCTGCTGCACTTCCGAGTTTGGAGTGTGTGACTGGGACTGGGTGAACCAACATGCTGGGGAACATCCTAGCTGGAAATGCTGCCACCGTAGTGTAGATGTACTCTTACATTCTGACTGGTAACATTTTGAGCTGAGATCTAAGGCCAAGGACAGTATAAACAGTCATACTCACTGTCTTGGGGAACTGAGACTTTACATGTTTTGCCTGCCTCTTCTGGGTGTGAAGTCTCAGCCACCAGAGTGGGCACAGAATATTTCTCTCGCATTTAATTTGCATTATTGTTGAGAGCATACAGAGATGGGGAGATTCTTTCTGAGGGTTGTGCATTTTCACAAAGTAGGTTCCACACACACATCTCTGAAAAGGATCAAAGACTTTTTTTTTTGGTCTAAGGTAGGCCTGGATTCTAGCTATATGACTGAAAGTTTGCTTGGATTTTTTACCAGAGACTGAGAACAGACTGCAGCCTAAGGAGACAGGGCAGGGAGCCAGGAGGGGAGAAAAAAGCATTTGTGCTATGAACAAAGGTTGCTTGGTTTTTCAAGTACACATTTTAGGGTTGAAAAACGTTTGAGGCTGGTATAGGATGCGTGGTTCACTTAGGTAAGAGTGCAGAAAGGAGGCTCGTTGCAGTAGACAGACCTCTATTGTCTTGAAGCCCCTCTGTGTCATTTCTCAACTGCTGCTGCTGACTTGCTTTGTTCTACTGGTGCATGAATTCCAGCTGATTCGCATAGGATGAGGCCAGTGCTGTGCAGAGTTCCCACTGAAGTCACAGGTGCAGTGTTGTCCCACAGGGTTAGGTTGCACAGGGGGCAGCCTAATTCACACTTTTGCAGCAAATGGGCAATTTTTACAGTTCTCCATTGTTTCCACTTTTAAATATCTGTTTCTTGCAATGCTAGAGTTTGTTTCTTCTATATCTGCCATAGGCCTGGTAGAATTCTGTCAATGGCTTCCTGTGTCAGGCCCTCACACAGCATGACTCAAGTAGGTGTTGTAAGCCTGCGCATGCAGATACATGCATTACACACATAAAGAGGCAGTACATCAGGGGTTGTCAACCAGGGGTACAATGCATCTGGCCACATGTCACCCTCCTCTACCCCCATTCCCCTGCTCGGCATCCAGCTATGCACCACTCCCCCTGCCCTGCTGTGCAGCCAGGGGTGCATTGCCCTGTGTCCAGCTGCTGGGGTGTACAATAATCCAAAAAGGTTGAAAACCCCTGGGCTACATCATGGGAGAAATCTCTGCATGGATCTTACAGCTGTATCATTGGCATTGCTCAGAAGTTAATAGTCCCTTCAGTTTGTGACAGCCTGAGTGCTGCTGCTTCGTCTTCCAGTTCCAGCAGGTCTTACCTTGAAGACTTGTGAGGCAAAACTGTACATGCTATCCTGGGGCAGGATGGCAGAGCTGTTATTGAGTCTTGTTATGGATTTGGAGGCATCAACGCAAGTCCTGCTCTAAACTTGTACAAAAGGTAGCCCCAGTCAACTCACCTGTCAGTGAGTACCTGGTGATTCAGGCTGGGGAGTTAGTCACTTTGACAGGAAGTTGATTACATCCCTCCCATGTTTGCCATTGGCTACAGAAGCTGCTATGTCTAAAACACAGTAGGTTGATGGGCAGCTATGCTCAGATGGATCTTTTGCCTTTTATTTGACTGGGTCTATAAGGCTAACTAGAGCACTCCAGAGTGTCAGTCGTTTGATAAGTTATTTGGCAATATTCTACCCTCCATTCACTCCTAAAGTTACATTTCATAATGGAGATCAGCTGTCAGTCACTTTGACATCTTAAGCCAGTCAGATGCAGTAGGTATTCAGCTATGGAAAGCTTGTACGTCAGTGTCATTTTAGGGTGGAGGGGGTGGAATTTTAAGGTATCGGTGTTTCCCTGTCCTCTGGCCAAGACAGAGATGATGTTCCTGTTCTCTAGCTAGTTTACATTTAAGATCAGGTACCATGGGACTTTCCGGAAGTGTTTTTTTAAGAAAGAATTTGTTGTACTTAGTTGTATAAATATGTCCTTTGATTGTATATAGTACTTGTTAAAACTAAATAAATGTTAGGGAAGCATGGATTATTTCTTAAAAAATATAAACAAAAGCTGCTATCAAACCACGACTAGCCTATGGCTGTTTGTTTAGAGAGACAATACTGAGAGATCATCTGTAAATGTAAAACAACTTTTTTTTAAGTTCTTGAGAGAGGAAAAAAAATAAGTTAAAGATTTACTGCTCCATTTCTACTTCTTGAGAGCAGGCACTTGGCATAAAAGAGGTTTGAAAATCTGGGCCAGAACTCCATGTTTAAAGTTAGGTCCCATGGTCTCTAATTGGGCATGTAAAGATTTAAAGTCTTAACTGGCCCTTTACAATAACCTTGGCTATTGTGCTCAAAGAAGCTGTCTGCCATGGCCTCCTCAGGGCTCCATGCTGCATTGGCCTGTTGCATACAGATGCAGGTGCTACAGCCATCTCAGATCAGGATCAGAAACCTAGTAAGTGCCTCCCTGTCTGTGTCCAGAAAGGGGAAGGGCTGGGATTTTTTCCCCCTATCATCCAGCTTTTAGACATAAAAACAGCTCATTATACAGGCTGCCATACTGAGGAGCCTGCACACTGCCTGGTAATATGCATTTTCTCCATCCTCTTCATGCTCTGCACCCCATTTTTGCTCTATTCTCTTTACCTTGGTGCCCTCTGGCTTTTTCCACTTCAAAGGTCTTGGTTTGTCTCTACTCCTATGCAAGTTCTGAAATATAACCCCTGTTTCTACAGGCTTGGCTTCCTCTCAACCACTTCCTCTCCTGCTCCTTCTCTGCTCTCAGGCTCTTCTTGAGTATCTCTCTCCACATCCATTTTCTCCCTGCCCTGTGGCACTGCTTCAGTATATGGAGTCTGGCTGAGCTGACAAAGTTACTATCTTCTGGCCTCTGTTTCAGGGCATAGTTTCATAGTTGGTAGGGTTGGAAGGGACTTGAGCAGATCATCAAGTTCAACCCCCTGCCGTGGCAGGAAAGAATGCTGGGGTCGAATGACCCCAGCAAGATGTCTATCTAGCCTCTTTTTAGGGCACTTCCTGACTCCTGACCTTCATCCCAAGCAGATTGGTCCTCAAGCACATGGGCACAGAGCTGTCTGCTGCCAGCCACCTTCTCCTTCTGGGTAGTGATGGGTCTTCTGCACAAGCATGTTCTTTCTTTTATTTAGTATAGCCTGAGAGACGCATGGAGCCATCCCATCAACAGTGCCTGTGACATCTTCCTTACTTCAATGAATCTCCCACAGGCTCCCTCCTACTGGAGCTGATGACATGTCTTCACACCTCTGCTGCCATGCTGAAAAGGGTTGGCTTCCCAGGCTCACAAGGAAAAGGCTTCTCTAGCCCTGAGTGGGGTCTACACTCTGCTCTCTGGGTTACTGGTGGTGGGCTACAGATGGCTGGCCATGAGGTGTGGCTTGGTCATTGCTTCCAGCCACCATACTGCATTAGAGTATTTCTCCAGTCTGTTCCATACTGGTAACTGTTGTAACTGTCCCAGGGCCATGAGATGACTGCAGACTGAATGGGAAGTGGTGTGTGTGGGTGTGTGTGTGTGTGTACACATGTGCACACATCCACAAGAATTGGAGGATTCTTGTGAGTGGGTACAGAGATGCTATCTTTTTCAATACTAACCATACTACAGTAAAGTTTGAGAGTACCTCCTGTGACCATTTTTAAAGACCAGGCAGAAAACGTGCTGTAAAAATGGCATCAGTTGGCTCTATATTAATTCTGTCAGCGACATCCATTAAATCCAATTTGACAGAGGAATTTTCTCATCACAGCACTCCAAATGCTGCCTGCTGTCTGAAAGTCAAGCTCTGTTCCTTTCTTTGCTCCCTGTGGTATAGGAATTCAGCTAGCAGGGTGGTAGAGCAGGGCCTGGCCAGAACGTTTTCTCTCTGCCTTTACTGGCCTTGTCCTGTTGATGCGATTACCATGGCAGTGTAACCCAGACAAACATGCTCTGACAGAATGGCACACACCCAACGTGACTATTTACGTTCTGGTCATGCTCTGATTTTGCCAGTGTGACAAAGTATAAAACAAGCTTATCCAAAGCCCGCGGGCTGCCATGTAGCCTGCCAAGCCATTTTATCTGGCCCGTGGGGCGTGGAGCCATGGCAGCAGTGGTACAGAGCCACAGTGGCACTGCAGAGCCACGGTGGTGGCAGTGGGGCGGAGCACAGAGCCTTGGCAGCTGTGGGGCTGCGGCAGCGGTGGGAAGGGCCGGCCCACGGACCCCAGCTGGCAGCAAGGAGAGGGGAGCTGCTTACCCCTGTGGGGTCTGGGGGAGCGGCTCTGCACGGGAGGCCAAGCAATGGCTGCTGGCACTGCCAGCCCACACCTACCTCCTCACCTGCCCGCTTCAAGCCAGCCCTGCCCCACAGCAAGGCAGTGCCTGCTCCCCCAGCCAGTCTCTCCCCAGGCGCTGCGGCTCTCTGGGCCAGGCTGCCCGCGCTCTAGGCCCCGAGTGGGCTGCTTCTTGTGTGCTGCTGGGGATGGGAGGAGCCCAGCCAGGTCTGCACTGGACGGCAGAAGCGGTGGCGGAGCCGTGTGCTGCTTGGGACCAGACAAGCCTGCAGTGGTCAGTCCTGAGTAGCACGTGGCTCTGTCGCCACTTCTGCTGGCCTGTGCAGAATTGGCTGGCCTCCTCCCATCTCCAGCAGCACATGGGAAGCTGGCTTCAGCTGCATGCTGCTTTTCCTGGCTGGTGCTGACCCAGTTCTGCCCAGGTGGGTCCTGCAGCACCATGTCAACCAGCACCATGTCAACCCCTGCAACTTCATTGGTTTCAAAGGTTACATGACATCACTTCCTGATATGATACCACTTCCTGTGACATTTTTGAATATGGTTTGCTGGCCCACTGGATGATAAAAAGTTCATGATCCGGCCCCATATTCAAAACAGTTGGACAGCCCTGGTGTAAAACTTGTCTATAGTGTTAGGGCTGTAAGTCCCTTGGGTACAGAGACCCTGTACTGTGGCGTACTGTGACTGGGAGCCCCCATCAGGTTTGATGGAGCCCGTGCCCTACCCCATGGTTGTATGCAGACACCAGAGTTGGGTGTTAAATTTGTATGAGCACATTCAAATGCACAAATTAGTCATTTTGTGTTCAGATGTCCAGCTCTTTCTCTGGAGCACTGAAGAAGCAACTCCACTTGGAGCCAGCCAGGAGCTGAATGGGTGCACACACAAACAGGTCTGATGTCCAAAGTGTATCTGTCTGAGAGTGACTTACACACATGTTATATGCTAACCTGCATAATGCATGTGTATATGTGGAGTCTTTGGAACCCAATAAGCAAATCTTAGCAAGGGTTATATTCACTGAGAATTAAATCCATCGCTGTGCTATCCTAAAGCCCACAGGTCATTTCAGCTCTCCAAATGGAGCTTGAGGAGCATGGGCTTAGGGTAGACCTACACCCAGAGAAAGCTTTGACATTAGCAGGGAAGAATCAAGACCGTTTCTCTGCACCACCGCTCAGTCAATGATCATTCTAAGGAAACAACTCGATTCATGGGGTTTTTTTTCTTGTAGTTTTGCTATCTGAGGTGATGAACTCCAGAAATACCTGCCAAGCAATTGGGGCAAGGTTATTAGTAGGGTAGATATTAATTATACATTGGAGTTCAGAATATAGAGAAAGGGTAAAAAATTACTAGCACTTTTTGTCAGAATACTTCTGTTGAATAGATAGATTCTGACAATTGACAGCACATGGTTTGTGTGTACAATACGATTACCTGGTCCTATTCCACAGAACAGTTAAGTCCCATCAAAACCCTTTTTCTTTATTTCTTTTTTTATAATTGGTTCACTTATTTTCAATTGTAACTGAAGAAAAAAAAACTTTGCTCAAGGAACAGTTATTCAGTATATGGACAATACCACTTCGCAGCAAACTTTTTACTGTAAAGAAACAGGAGGAAGAAAAGTTTGTTTCCACATGAATGGATTCTTTTCTTTGCTTGTATTAAGTAATGACCTGCAGCCAGTATATGACTTCTCCAGTCTCCCTTACATGACCTATCATTTGAGAGATCTCTCAGGGGTTCATCTAAAGTTTGAAAGCAGAGAAAGCCTTGGCCCTGAAACCTGCTTGAACCATGTATCTTGTTTTTGTGGATGTGTGACAGGTTTGTAAAGCTGCATTTGACCAGAACTAAAACTTTGGGGAAAAAAAGAAGGAATCTGCATTTTCTTGTAGGCAGTTAATGTGGGCTGGGCTGTTCCAAAATCTGGTGTGTTACAATGGGTCACAGCTTGAAGGAAAAACAATTTCAAGCCAGGTGAATAAATTCTTGATCCGCTAACTGGTTATACAACAAAAGTCTTCGTGGCAAATTGGATTCATGCACAAGAGGACTTAACGTATTCTCTGGTAATTAAATCAACAACTGTGCTCAATCACATGGTTTTGCTGACTTCCTAAATTAGGGAAAATACAGGTTAAGAGCCAGCCATCTAATCACATCCTTTTTATTGCCCTTGCATATTTAGTTAGAGTAGCATGAAGTTTCCAAGAAAAGTGAGCATTTACAGCACTGTCAATTATGACACATGCATTGCAGGGGGAAAACAAGTACATGTTGACCCCTCTCCTTTAATGTGAAACATCAGTGAGAAGTGCTTGATGTGGAGCTACTGAATTCACAGCACAGAACAGCAGAGCAATGACTTCGCATAAAACAAAAGTCTTTTGTGGGTGTCTTAGCTGTATGGCTCTCACTGTCCTGAAAGAATTTCTCTTCAGCTGCCCTGGATTTGAGCACTGTGGTCATCAGAACATGGCCTGAGTTTGGTTGATTCTGCAAATGATTCTCACCATTTCCCAATTGTTTAGTGAGCCAATGACTGCTGTCATACTGCAACATACTGTACTAACAAATGACTGTGCAGCCCACAGGTCACATGGCACTATTATTTGCTAATGTGTGTTTTACAGGGCGTGATAGCAGACTTGAAGATAAAAAATGATCCCCATGCTGCTGTACTCCAGTGTGAAGAGGATGAGGATGATACTGAGGAGGTGAGTGCTTTGCCTTGGGAGATTATGTTAGTTGTGGTTTGTTTACACAAGTGGTGCTCAAGCCCTGGCTCATGGGTTACATCTACCCTGTAAAACCATATCATCTAGTACACAGGGCTCCCCCAGTGCCCAGAAAGTTGGCGGCAAGGGAGCGGTGGCAGTGTTAATGATTGCTCCCCTGTTGCCAAACTTCTGGATTTGTGGGCAGCACTGTAGGCCAGATGATTTAGTTCTGAGTGCCAGATTGCACCAGCAGGTGGCCAGATCTGGGAACACAGGATCAGGCCAGCATAGGCCTGGATTTGGACATGCAGGGTTGGGCCCCATGCAGGGCTGCATCCGGGTGTATGAGGTCAGGCTGGCGTAGAACCAGACCCCACATGCTGACTCCACACAGGATCTGGCCTGTGGACTGATTCTGCACCACTCACCCAGCCCATGGACTCGGAAGGTTGGGCACCACTGGCTTACATTGGTCAGCGTAGCCCTTTTCCTAACTTCATCTCTTAGAAGGCTGCTTTGGAATCAGTGCAAAATTTAACCCACAGTTTAGGGCCATGATCTGGTGCCCACATGCCCCTTTGATGAGCATGGGTTCTGTGGGCAGGGATGTACAAGGAGCAGATCATGGCTGTGCCCTGCCCCGTGCTGTCACTGCTGCCAACTCCTGGCCCCGGATGCAGCTCCCCACCCAGCTGTGCACCCTGCTCGCACCGCTCCTGGCTGATCTCCATGGGGGCCCCGGTAGTATGGGGCCACGACAGCACGGGGCATGGCTGGGGCCAAGCCCTGGTTCTATGGCCCCACGCTGTCATGCCCCTGCTCTCCCAGGATCTCCATGAAGACTGCCCAGAAACTGCACGGACAGAGACTGCTGGAAAATAGAGTCCAGCCAGGGGCTGGATCCACCGTTTTGCCCGTTCCTGGGCTAGGATGTTTTGTTTTTGTTAGAACCCAGTTTCTTCATGGTAAGAAGAAATAACAACAGCCTTATCAGCAAGGAGAGGAATCTTATGGGGCTGCAAGGATGCTTCAAGATGCACGTGTCCTACAGTGAAGCATAGGTTTATTTTTCTTTGTGAAGGGAATGCAGATTCCAGTGAAGTAAATTTGTCTTAATTTGAGACCTCGGTCATTTGTGGCTGTATTGTCTGACTTTGTGTGCTTCTTTTTTTTTTCTTCTCCTGAATGATACAGATGTCTGGAGATTTTGGAAGTGGAGGTGAGGAAAAATTCCACTCATCAGGAAAGGAGAGGGTGAGTTTGTGGCTATGGGGTGAATGGCATTCCTTCATTGCTTTGGCTTTCAGTTCCCTTCTGGATACACCTCATAAAACTATATTGTTGTGACTCCTTCCACTCTCTGTCACGTGTGGGATGGTAGAAAATCCCCTGACCTCGCTAAAACCTGGAACACTGAGGAAACCTGGGGGTGGTTTCCTTGTTTGTTACCACTTCCCCTCCAGCTGTTTTCATTGCCATAGTGGCTTACACTAAGCAACAAACTGCAGGTGGGAGTTTTCCAGTGTGCTGCCAGTGGCTTTTTGGCCCTTTAAGTCTGTTGCTTGTTTGTGGTCCTGATTTCTCACTCTCCCCAGTAAGGTTGGAGGGGAAGGAAGAGGGACTCTTTGTTGATTTGAACAATTGTTCTCTGTAGCATGGTGTCTAATCATGATCTTGATTCTCTGGCTAGTCCCCTCATGTCATCAAAACACAGTAATGTAGCCTGGATTTGTGCCAGGTGTCCTGACCCTTTCTTCTGCCACACTGAGCCATCTAGTGGTTCCATGCACAACTGACTTTAGTCGTCAACCTAGCTATACCATTAAAGCACGTGCAACAAATAATTACTTTCCCTTGCTGCCCTAAAGAAGTACATTGGTTTCACAGTTCCACACAGCAGTATCTTAGAGTCCAAAGACAGTTGCTAAACCTCTTTCCACCACGTGTGCATTAGGGCCTGGAAACAAGCCATTTAACCATAAGGTGTTTGGATTGCAGTCCAAATAGTGTCTGGACTCTGGATTGATGCCTGTTAAGGACAGGATAATGATTCAGGTCCCTAAAGCTTTGGAGCCGCTGATCTGGGTGGATTTGTTTAAGGACTTACTGTTTCTCACTTATGGTACATTCTGCTGCTTTGTGTTTGGCAGTGCTCATGCTGTGTTAGTCATACCTGACAAGATGCATGTTTTCAATATCGCATCCCTAACTCTGGCCCTGTGATAACTTTCCAAGTGCAGCTCTGTTCAAAAAGTGACAGTAGAAATGGTAACACCTTATTTAGCAAACTTGCTCTGCTGAATGTGTTCAGAGTCTGATGGACTGGCCTCTGCTGACTAAAATACCGTTTCTGCTTCTACTGTTAGCTTTGCAAAGACAGTGCCATTATGGGAGAATGAACAGAATGTCGTTAGAATTGTTCAAATTCCAATAGGAACTTGGCAGGATCCTGTGGCTTTCATTAAAGGCCTAAGCTAGCCTGCAGCTGCTTTTCTGCTGGTGATGTGCCGGAAGGAAGACACCAGGCTTTCCTGTCAGAGTCAGGGTGGGCTTGCAGGGCTTCGCTTAAGAAAATATCAGTGTTCTTTTGCTATGCAGGCTGACCTTGCCTGAGCTAAGAACCCCTGAGAGATGCTGACCTTACAGCCCCACAGTGCCATTTATACAGGCTGACTTTGCATTGTAGGACCATGCTTTCTTGGGGCCTTTCCTGCAGAATGAAAATGTGTTGAATGGAATGAATTAAATAATACTTTGGTGTGGCTTCTTGACTTGATGACCACAAGTCATGGATTTTGCTGTATTGGGCTACAAGTGCATGGCTTAATGTCTGGAGCAGGGCTGTTTTATGCACTGTGAGGCTTACTTGTTTACTAGCTCTGTGTCTGTTGTCTGACCTGACAGTGTAAGTTGCAGGTGATTGGACTACATGGCGAAAGAAAAACGCTTGCATTTTTATTGATTTATTGAATTATTTCTTTGAATTTTTATGTTGCCCCCCAACGCTCGTGGCAACTTACAATAAAAAGTCGTAAAAACTCATGCTTGACCGATTTTAATGGTCAGACGGTAACAAAGTTTGTTTTACAGATACTTTTTCACTGTGCAGATTCTATAGACATTTTTTAAAAAGAGAACTAAAAATGATAAGTTAGTATGTGCACCTCAACCACTCCAGCAGGAGCTGAACTTGGGACCTTCAGATCCATAGCCCATCCACCCCAAGTGCAAAGAGCCACTGCTGTCTTCTGTGTAGATCAGCAGCTGGAGAAGGCTGCACCTTTACCAGTGAACTAGACATGTTGAGACCAGAATTCTTGTCTTCTGGGGTACATTTGCTCATGTTCATAGGGAAAAACCAAGCCTGTGGGTTTGGCACTTTTATTCTGAATTGCTGTGTAGTTGAATTAATAAAACCAAGGGCTGCCAGTGTAAAAAATGTGGTTTCTATTCCAGTCTTTATCTCAAGTAAGCTTGCACAATGTCTCCATTAATTTAGTTGTAAACTGGGGAAATAATTACACTTGACTACCTTCTAAGGTTAAATGTGAGGCTTTGCTAAGTAATCAGTGCTATCAAGTGCACAGAGAAACAAACATCAGTTAATGGATGTAGGACCGAAATGTATAAATTGGACTGAATAAATAAGAAAGCCTTGATGAGGAACAGGAAGATTACACTTGATCTGAGCCTTCAAGAGGCCGAGAAGCGACCTGTCTTTGACACTGGTACAAGAACTCCTGAAAGTACCATGTCTGGTTCTGATGTTCCCAATTCAGGAAGGATGTTGGTAAGTTGGAGAAGGTTCCGAGAACAGCATGAGAACAATGAACATTTTGGAAAGCATGCCTTTTAGGGACAGGGTTGAGAAACTTGATCTGTTTAGTTTACCACACAAAAGGTCAGGGGGCAATTTGATCATAGCACCTACATGCGGAATAAAATTTTAATGAAGCCCCTCTGCCCAGCAGACAAAAGCATTCTCAAATCAAAAGCTGAAGCTAGGCAAATTCAGAATATCAGCGAAGGACACATTTTAATGGCGAGGCTACTTGATCACGGGGACAATTTACTGAGGGCTCTGATCAAATCATCACTGACTTTTTTCAAGTCAAAACTGAATGTTTTTCTAAGGTATCTCATTTAGGTTAAAGTGGGATTAACTGAAGGAAGTCCTACAGCCCAGGTTCTACAGGAGGTCAGGTCAGAGAAGCACAGTTATCCTTTCTGGCTTTATACTCTATGGGTGTGTAACTCATTGCTCTTCATACTTGGAACAGCTTCCAGTAAGCAATGAGCCAGATGGCTGTTAATCCCCTGCATTGCTTGGCATTAGGGAGGACTGTGCTAAGAACTGAACCATATCAGCAGAGTAGATAATTTTGTTCGCCCACACTCACTTAACTTCTACTCTTTTGTCTTGTTCAGGGGATCCCAACTGTCTCAGGACTCCCCAAACCTCCCCCTGTCACTTCTCCCCCCATTGCTGGCAGGCCGGTGGAGAAAGTCAGTGGGAGCTCTCAGCTGCAGACAGAGCACATCAAAGCAGAAGAAACACCGCCAGTATCTACAGGAGGTAAAACTAGACTCTGTCCATTTGATCCCCCAGCCAGCAAAGAGGTGAAGCAGGGGTGGCATCTGCAAACTTCCTGTGGTGTAGAGAAATTAGAAATGTCACAAACTTGATCAGCTGCTTTGAGACGGAAGAGTAAGACTGTTTCTTCCTAGATAGGAGTTCTCCCCAAGTATTGTCACGAAGGCTGCACAGCCTTTCATACAGGCTCCTGGCTATTGCCTGAGAGAACCTGATTAGTTCATGTATCGTTGGTAAGTTTGTTAAATAGGGCAGTAGCTAGAGTTGCCGAAGTAGCTAACAGTCAAACACTATTGTTTGAAGCAGTGAGCTACAGCAGTTGCCACATTGAGTTTGCTAGTGGTAGGAGTAAAGGAACTCACAAGTCACATGGAATTTCTTCAGTTTGAGATTTTTTAAAGCAGTTCTTCAGCTAACAAGGATAGGAAAATGAGCAGATCCATGAAGGAGCTTCATGCTTCACTTGTCCAGTGTTGTTCTGTTTTCACGTGCTTGATGGTAACAGCTAGTGTCTGCTTTGTAAATAGGGATCTTGGCTGTGATGGTGCTAGGGTAGCCAGCCTTTGTCCTTATATCTTGTATAGAGCAGAGCACATTGCTGTATGACTGCCCTGCTCCCTGCATCCCCAGAGTCAGTGTGTCATTCTATTTAGTGCTCACCTGTCTCCTCAAGTATAATTATACCCACCTTTTGCTTTCCAGCTAGGGTTGGTCAAAAAGGTGAAAAGGGGGAGAAAGGAGAACGTGGTCCAAAAGGAGACTCCAGAACTGGTGGGGTTCCATCCACAGGTGGTGTCAAAGGAGAAAAGGTCAGTGCAGCTGCATGGAACTTTTCTAGCAACTTCATCCAAGGGGGTGTAGTTATAATGCAAACTGTAATGAACTAACCCTCATCCAACCCCAGCTTATGAATGCAGGTAACAGTTCTGCTTCACTGCAAGAGGCTCAGTAGCTCCATCTCCCTCAGTACCTTGTCTAGTCTTGCCATCTAGGCACCACCCTCACAGCCTCCTCACTGTGATTAGTGACAACCACAGCAGTGCAACTGGCTTTGTAGGCTTGGTTTTGTGCAGTGAATGAGACCAGTGGGCCCATATGGATAGCAAAGTGGAATCTGCCAAGCCTGAATTACTTCAGGATCCAGTCTTTGGTTGTGTAGCATGCACTAGGAGGGAGGGAGAGAGGGATGAATGGCATTTAATTTTACTGTACACTGCTTCTTCCTAGAGCCACATTAGGGAACCCCTGACATATGCACCCTACATGAACACTGGTACTGTCACAGGGTAGCTGGGCATTGTGAGTATATTAATTTAGTTGCAGACTGACTGAGCACTGCAACTTCATTAGCCACTGGGCTTTTTGGTTCAGAATTGAGGAGATGTTGGGAAGGAAAGCAACGACGAGTTTTATTTATAAAAAAGAATAAATTTTATTTATAACAACAAAAGATATAGTTTATACATATAACAGTTAGTAAAAAGGTTAAGCTAATAAACAGACACCATAAAAATACAAATTAAAATTGGCAGTATTAATAAAACAGAGAAATTAACCAAGAGTTCTCACATGATAACTCACTTGGTTAGTAACTTATTGATAGTCTTTCAGTTAGAAACGCGTCAAGTTGATTCAGCGAAGTCAGGCATCCCCGATTTACGCTGTCAGAAGGAGAACTGGAGGAGGACCCTCAGTCTGGTCTTCATTCACAACTGTTTTATAAGTTCTACTCTGAATATCTTCAAAAAGCTGATTTTCTCTGTTATAACCTGCTCATTAACCCTTCTAGTTCTGGCTATTGCAGGCACATGCAGACAAGTGTTGATGTTTGGTTGCCTGGGAACAAGTAACAGTGGTGCGCTTTGTGCCGCAGCTACCTGTCTCTGGGGAATGCCCATGCCACATGTGCTTTGGCATGCAGCAAGTTACCCCAGGGTGTGGTAGGGGAGGCTGGAGTCAGCACTGGGCTGGCCCCAGCAGCCTTAGCTGGGGTCCTGGGGGCCTCCCAGAGCTGCAGCCATGGTAATCCTGCTGGGCAGAGCCTGACTGGCAGCCACAGTGTGGCTCCGAGTGGCTCATTTCCACTTTTCATCAGCATGTGCTGCCTGAGTGGGGTCTGCTCTGGTTTTGTTTTTTTTTCCTGCGGGTATTTTTTGGACACCTGGATATCCAGCAGTGCGCACATGGGCAGTGCACCCCTGCAGCATGGAGAACACCAGACTGTGTGGTATCTGCATTGCAGATGTATTTGTAACACCACATACCGCATGGATGGACTCATCTGGATGCGCCTGTAGAGTGGCTGCCACCCATATCTGGTATCATGGAAAACGCATCTGCACCTGCCTCACGGGTAGCTATCTGTTGGATTGTAAAACAGATAGTCCAGTCAGGTACCATAATCTTGTGCTTCTTGATTCTACAGGGAGAAAAAGGCGAACTTGGTGTTAAGGTGAGCACTGATTGTGGGGGGACAGGGGATGATGGTGGGCCAGGCATTGAGGTGGACATGATGTGGGTAGTGCCAGGATTGTGGTGGATGTTCTGGAGATATGGGCCCAGGATGGGACTTGGCACTGAGGAAGGCTACAAATTATTTTGATATGGGGACTGTGGTAATGGAGTTGGGTGTTAAGTAATGGAGTTGGGCCAAGTGGGCTTGGGGTCAGTGTTTAATAGGTGTTTTCAGGGAAAGTGCTGTTGAGTTGTGTGGGAAGGTTCACACATGACTCCTGATAATAGTCTCTTTGAGTGTGTGCCCAAGCCATTGGCAAGGCCTGGGAATTGTGCTTTTCATGTGCCAACAAGAAGTGTTCCCTGAGATCATTATTATCTGAAGTGCAGTGACTGACAACCAGAGAGACTGTTCTTTTTAAGAACATAAGACTAGGTCCCTGAGACATGTAGAAGGCTTAAAAGCCAGATGCATGCTGTCTAAAGAGGGGTGCACAGGGACCCACTATCCTGCAGCTGAGTTGTACTCCTGGGAATCTGGATGGCAGTCACACAACCACCTGGTCTTTGCTCAGTTCTCAGCCCTCCTTTACTCCAGTGAGCTGCTGTGCTTAGCACAACTGCTTCCCAGAAACATGCCTCTTGAACAGGTTACCTCAGTGTGAAAGTGTGATGTTGATATGAGCTAGGCTGGTAGGTAATCAAGCATGAGTGATAGCTTCTAGCAGAGGACTGTCACTAGTATGGCATCACAAATGCAGCTGTCCAGATAAAGAGCCTTGAAATAGCCTGTGTTTACCAGGCTTGTCAGTAAGGCACTTTACTCAGTGTGGCTGTCTTCTGGTCATACTTCCCCAGCAGCCAGAGGCATGTCACCTTAGATATCGAGGTGGTTGTGGTTGTTGCTGGTAGTGGTACCCACTGTATACCAGGCCCTTCCCAGGCTCACAAGAAGGATCACTACTGCTTGAGACTCTCCAAGGATAGATTGATATGTGGGCAGCAGGATAGGCCTTATGAGGAGCGTCTGAAGGACCTTAATCTGTTCAGCCTCAGTAAACGGAGGCTGAGGGGGGACCTGGT
>JAGPOW010003685.1:61480996-61550087 GCA_030014935.1 Caiman crocodilus
GCAAGCCCTTAACCATACAAGTGGCCCTTCTCTGGACCCTCTCCAGGTTATCCACATCCCTCTTGAAGTGCGGCACCCAAAACTGCATGCAGTATTCCAGCTGTGGTCTGACCAGCGCCCAGTAGAGGAGAAGCATCACCTCCTTGGTTCTGTTTGTCATGCATCTGCTGTTGCACGATAGAGTGCCATTAGCTTTTCTGATGACTTCGTCACACTGACAACTCATGTTCATCTTGGAGTCCACTAGGACTCCAAGATCCGTTTCCGCTTCCGTGCCTCCAAGCAGGTCATTTCCTAGGCAGTAGGTACACTGGACATTTTTCTTCCCTAGGTGCAGCACTTTGCATTTCTCCTTGTTGAACTGCATTCTGTTGTTTTCTGCCCAATATGTCCAACCTGCCCAGGTCTGCTTGTAGTTGTTCCCTGTTGTGTGGGCAGGGATTTGACTTTAACATTACATTGTAAATGAAAGTATAAAATATAATGACACTATTAAGTTGGGAAAGTCAAAACAAGTTTTCAACATGGGTTAACTAAAGTGTCATTTGAATTTTTTCCAAAAAGAGATTTTAAAATTCTATTTTGTGGGGAAGTCTTAGATCTTGATTTGGAATGAAGAAAATTGAAATTGAACCTCCTACAGACTAGGAATTTATGGGTGTCTATAGATACGCTCGGGGGGGGGCGGGACTTTAATTAGAGCCGCTCTAACTAAGCACCCACAGCATCATATTCTGTATTTAGCATTGCGCACTTCAGAATGTCAGCGGGGGTGCTTGAACTAAAGCTCATTCAATGATCTTTAGTTTAAGTGTCCCCACTGCCATTTTGAACTGCAGGGATGCTGAAGAGATGCGATGCAGAGGCTGTTGGAGCATGCTAATTGAATCTACTCCGACGTGTGCTAATTAGCAGAGCAAACATCTGGTACACATATAGGTGCCCTGTAGGACCAGACAACTCTAGTCACAGTACTCTCAGTGATGTCACCATTAATACCTTAGCTGTGGGTGTAATGGTGTCAGGGTACAGATCTGCTCAACATCCACGCATTTCTTTTTCAGGTCCTATTTAGATTTTGCTTGCAGGGCAAACACAAGACAGTGCCTGGGCCTGGTGGCCCAAGGTGACTTATCCTCTGCTGTCATTGTTTAGACCTTGCCACTTTTTGCTGCTCTTGTGAACAGGGAAGGGATCTAAATCATTTCCCTTTCCCAGAGGTTCTCTTTGCTAGTTGAGCAGTATGGTGGAGTAGCCTATGCTAAGTCCTTCAGTGTCTTCACAGCTGGATTGTCTTGGAGAAGAGGACCTGGATGTTCTATGCAGATATCTGCATCCAAGCCTCATTTGATCGCAAAAGTGAGGGAATTATAACAAAGTTAACAAATGGATTAAACATCTCTGGGATATAATCTGGGCTCCCTCAGGACCATATGAGACAGCAGATAAATCCCAGAGTGACTGGTCTAAACAGCACTGTCATGGTTGGTCAAAAGCCTCCTACATAGGCGAGCCAACATCCTCATCCTGATAGACAGCCCCATCACATGGGAGTTATAGTAGTCTGGAAGAGCCAGCCAGAGGTTATGGTGTTCACAGTTATAAACCCTTCTTAAGTACTGTAGGAGATCAGGGCCAGGAGATGCTACTGATCTGAGTCAAACCTTAGTCTGTGGCATGAATGCTGTGCATCCCCATCTGACTGTAATCTTGTCCTCTCTGTGTGCTTCTATTCCAGACATTCATTGACATGGAAGGGTCTGGGTTTGCAGGTGATCTGGAAAGTTTGCGGGTGAGTGTGCAGGCCGAGGGAAGTGGGATGATCCAGTTGCATTTTCAAGGTTTTGTTTTGTTAAATCCTCAAGCTGGGTAGTGTTTAATAAGACTAGCTCAGAGCAGTCCTGTGTGACTGGCCTACCCAGCTGCCAGAGAGAACCTAGGAAGTGTGCAAGATCTGATTGTGCCCCTTACACATTATTTTTGTCCTCTCTTTCAGGGACCCCGAGGCCCACCAGGTCCCCCAGGACCTCCTGGTGTGCCTGGCCTGCCAGGAGAACCAGGAAGATTTGGGATGAACCACACAGCGATTCCAGGTCCCCCTGGCCTGCCTGGCAAAGATGGAAGCCCTGGACTGCAAGGGCCACCTGTAAGTGTTTGGAGAACAAGGCATGGTGGGTCAATGAAGGGATGGGGAAGACTGTGATCTGACCGCTTGATCCAGAGTTGTTCCTGTCACTTCTCCATATTAAGTGTATTTTGAAACCTGATGTTGTGCAGTTCCCCAGCCATTTCCATTGTGATGATATGGCCAGGACAGGACTCTACAATGATGGCAGCATTTGGGTTGCTTGATACCTCATGATGGTGACTTCCTAGAGGGACAAGAGAATGGGGTCGTTGTTTCTTTTTGCGATTCTGTATGAACTGACCCCTTTTCTGGCTCTGATAGCAGTCACCTGTGGAACTTTGTGTGCTGCATTTGACAGCTTGCATAGTTGAGGTGGTCACAGGATTAGGGCTAGGGAACTTGCTGGTGGAGGTTTCTGAGGAATTGCATCTTCTCTAGGATTTACTGATCAATTCCTTTGCTTATATGTGTCTGGCAGGGAGTGTAATGTACAATAATGACTGTCACTGAAAGCTAAAATGAGTCTCTATGGGGCCTGTAGTCTATGTGAATATCATAGTCTTTAATGCACAATGTAATGGTCTTGATGATGCTGAGGGTAGGCATATGGGACAGTTTCTCACAGGTAAAGGGTTTGGGGTTATTGCAATTTACAGAGCTGACAATAGCCAGTTCTTAAGCCTCTCTTCAAACTGGGGTTCTCTCTTTTTAACCTTTCCAGGGTCCTCCAGGTCCTCCGGGAAGAGAAGGGTTACCTGGCCAGCCAGGATTCAGGGGAGAGAAGGTATGTGTCCCCTCTCTGCATGGTGCTTGGTAGAATTGGGGCATCCTTACAGTAACGTGTTACTGAGGGAGAAGCAGAGCTCTGCAGACCAGCTAGCACTGTCATGACCTGAAGTCAGAGAGGCCCTTTTAGTACAATAGTGGAAGTCTGTTGTACATAATAAATTAATATAGGCTCAACTGGCTAGTGCAGTGGAAAGTATGATGGAACAGTCTCTGTGGACCTTGTTACACCATAATTTTGGATGGCTTCTAGAGCTCTTAACCCCTAAATTGTCTGCACATTAACACTTTAAAGTGGTTTTAAGTGCTCATTATGCAACTCAATGTTATGCCACTCCAGGGCAGGATTATCTCTGATCCGCACTACCCAGCTCCTGTTCCATTAATGTGTGACCACTCCCCACAGATGGTCTGCCCCAGTTGCAGTCCTCCAGTATCCCAGGATATCTCACACCCCTGCCCCTACAGCAGGGAGAGAAGTCTGTCCTGGCTTCCCAGTCCTCTAGTGGCAACTTACAGTTACAGCTCTTAGTCCTGTCCCTGCTCACCAGGACTCTAGTGGCAAGTCACAGTTGTCCCAGTGGGAGACGGACAGAAAGTTTTTAGACTAAGGGTGTGACTGTTCCAAACTCTAAGTTAACACTAGCACCGATCAACATCTGTGTGACTCAGTGTAAGGTGTAACAAGGCCCTATTGGTGCTTACAGGCCAAGAGCAGCTGTGCTGTATACAATGTAAGTTCCACATTTAGAACAAGCTGGTGGCAAAAAGCAATGTATTGTAACTAGAGGTGCACCGATACATTGATCCAATATCAGATTGGTACTGATATAAAGAAAATTGTTTATATTAGAAATCGGCCTGATGTGGCCAATAATTTGGCCGATAAATGGCCTGGGCATGTGTGCAGCCACAGTGCAGCATGTAGGCAGTGAGGAGCACAACTGGTGGTGTGGAGAGCTGTATACAGCTGTGGTAAGTCTGTTGTGGTAGAAGGAGAAGTCGGGGGGAGCGGATCAAGGCCCCCCTCACAAATAAGACACTGGACAATGTCTGTTTCCACCCCATTTGTGTGAAGATTCACTCTTCTTTCCCTTCTTTTTCCTAGGGTGATTCTGGTGATCTAGGCCTTCCTGGAGCTCCTGGACCCAAGGTACGGTACCATGTTCATGGGGTTTTCTAGTTCTGTGACTGTGCAGCAGTTTCCCCTCGTAGCACTGGCTTTTTTCTGGGAAACGAGGAAACTTTTTTGGGATTAGCACCCGCATTTCGGTTGAATTATGTTTGCCTTCATTTAAATTCCATTGTATCCGTGTAAGACTGCAGCTTCTCATCCAAACATTTGATCACTGTGGCTTAAAAAAAAAGCCCATTGGAGTCATCTTGAAGAGCTCTGAAGTGTACGCAAGAGCATGGAAGCCACTGGAGCAAAGTGGTATTTTTTGCGGTGTGTGACTTGTGTGCATTTCTAGGGGTGGGTTGGGCAGTGGCAATAGAGCAGTTTTCTAAGTTCTGACCCCTAATCTTCTACTGAACTGATTTTGTGACCTTGCTTAAGGAACATTGTGTTTGCACTTTTCCACCTGTAAAATGGAGATGCTGAATATTTATTTAACTATTGGTCAAGAGCCTTCAAATCGATGGCTTGCTGTAAAAGCTAGTGTTCAATAACAGTTAGCAGTGTGAAAAAGCCAGGGCAGAATAAGCTGCCTTCTGCACCACCATATTATTGGAATAATCCCACCCCTGCCCATGTGTTTATGTGGGGAGTACTGAAAGTGAGAGAGTCTTTGCATAAACCTGTCCCACATGTATTTGTAGTTAGGGCAAACCACAGTTTGGCTGTCTGAGCTTGCAGTGTGACAAGTAGAAATACCATATTTACCTAAATCCAAGATGACTTTGAATTTATGACAACTGTCTCATAGTTAGATTCTATATGTGGAAAAGTATAACTTTGTATCATCATAAATTCATCTGCCCCACAGCTGTGGCAAAGAAAGCAGCAGCTGGGGGGAAAACAGTAGTAGGGAGGCAGTCATCCTGCCCCCTGTCCCTCCCTCTCTTAACCCCACTAGCCCCCAGTACCACTTGCCCTCCCTGCAGCTGGGCCCCCCAGATGTCTGCCCCCTTCACCACTTCCCACTCCCTTGCCCCTCAGTGCCTACTGGCCCAGCCACTTGCTCCCTCCTGCTTCTACTTACTCTGTGCAGTGGCTCTGGCTACAACTCCAGCCCTAGATACAGAGCACATGCTGGCTTTGGCCATGGTCAGGAAGCAGTGGTAGCTCCAACCCTGGGTCAGGACCAAAGCCAGAGTCAGAGTAGTTCTACCACTCCATACCATATGGTCTCTCTGTGGTCTCCCTCAGGCTCCCCTGCAGCATGTGATCTCTCCTGGACTCACCCTCTGCACTGTATGAGTTCCCCTACACTTGCCTTTCCCATTGCAGCTTGGTCACCCCTGGGTTGGAGCTGGAGCCACACCCAGAGCCTCTTGCCTCAGACCGTACTAGCATCCAAATTGAGGTTTCTTTTTCTCCATGTTTAATGGGAAAAAACACCTTGTCTTGGGTATGAGTAAATATGGTAGCTCAATTTAATGAATGCTTTTGGCACATATGATGCAGAGTCACTGAAGTGGGAAAAGGCCATGATCTTGCCAGCTCATTTGAGAGTAACTTTGCCCTCTCCTTATGCGAAGGAAACCACAACTATGCCTAAACTTTCACAATGTCTTGGACTAAATCTATAATACCACAATATCCTCTTTAAAGTCACTCTTCTGATTTCTCTGCTTTAAAATGGCATGCAACCTTAAAACTAGTTGCACAGTACAAACCTCCTTATTGTGCATACAAGTTTGCTTCCTGGTTTCCTTGTCATGCTATGAGATCTCTATTTAATTTGCTGTATCACTTTTCTTATTATAATTATTTTATTTTACTAGAAAGCTGCCATATTCAAAGCACTCCAAGAAAACAAAGCCTTATTTTTCATGCCCAGGAGAGATTATACTTGGGGTTTTTTTTGCTGGAAGCACTGCACAGAATGAATAGGATTCAAAACAAAATTAAGTAAAGTCAAAGTTTTGAGGCTATAAAACTGGCAGAAATATGTTTAAATAGTAGACAAGGCCCCACACTAAAAATGGAATCTCAGAACGCAAATCCAGGGGTTGATCTACCTAGAAAGAGACGTGTTGATCAACTGACTTACAACTGTTGTTTTTGCAACAATGCTCCAGCTGACTTGCAATCCCCAACAGTATGTGAGGTCCAAATGAAGAGCACTAAATTGTGACATGCACATTAGACAGCCCTTTACTCCTTCAGCCTCCAGATTACCCACTCTGGTTCCCATTCCTTGCATATTGTTGTTGTAATATTTCATTGTGCGACTCTCATTCTTCCTGTCATGCTCTCCACATTTCACTTAGAGCAGATGTAATCTTCTGTTATGCTATTACTCCCATTATCTCTTGCAGTAGAAGGCCTGGAGAGAATGAGAGAGACCAACCAAACCAAATCTCTTGTGCATTGGCACAAAGTCCAAACTCCAGCGATTTAGCAAAGGACTGAGGTGTCTGTTCAAATCCATTCCAGTTCAGTAGCAGGCTGTACCTATTCATGCTTTGCTGGAGTTGGCACCTACTACTTGGTGGACTGGGGGCTACATTCTAAGATGTCCTGTTTACCGCAGATGTGGCATTGTGCATGACAACCATGAAACCAGAGTGTTGCTCCTGTCACAGTCAGACTCTATTCTAAGGGTCTTGGGAGAATTTCAGTGGTTAGGAGGGTGGATTTTGTTGGGAATGGGGAATGGAATCAAGGAAGCAATGTCAATATTGTATTGTAGAGGTGGTTCTTGTTTAGATACAGCATTATAACTGAAAGGTGAACACTGTACCCTGTGCAGTTTGCACAGAACTCTCAGAATTTCAAAAGAGCAACAAAACGGGTTGTAGATTTTTACCAGGGCATTGAGTTATCTGCCTGACTGGAGCAAGGCAGTTCATCTCAGTGACAGAATGTCATTGGAACTTCAGGAATTGCACAGTATAACTTGTGTTGACCAAGGGCATCCTCACCATGGAGTGTCACATTCCTGGGTCCCCTTCTGTTGAGAAGCCTTTTCTAACCAGGCAAGATGTGTATCTATTAAGCTATACTAAGATCCGAAGGCCAGATCTTCACCTTGTGTAAATTAGATCAGAATTTGCCAGTCAGTGTAGCTGTGCCAGTTTACACTATCTGTGAAAGAATCTGGCCTCTAGATATATTAGTTCTAGTGCCGAATCCGGTATTGATTTAACGGAAGATACTAATGCTAAAATCCCAACAAGCCCATTTCCCATCTAATGCCAGCTTGGGTCTGTCACATTTAGTCTGTCAGCCATGCTCATTGTTTCATTATCTGCTCATCACTTCTCTCTGTCTCCACTCACTTTTCTCCCATCTAACCAGAGCAAACTGCCTCCTATCCCTTCCTACCTGTTAGAGTTTCTTTCTTACTACTCCACATCCCAACCCATGGGAGAGGCAAGGTTCGAGGTAAAGGCGCCATGCATGCATGCAGATGGCATGGCTTGGATGGATGTATGCATTTGTCATTCACTTTTTCAAAATAAGATAATCCAGTGCTGAGAAAAGGTGTTTCTGCATGTCATAGAATCATAGAAAATGAGTGATTAAAAGGGACCTCAGGAGGTTCACCATAGTTTCAGGTCCTGTGCTGGCAACACAGGAACTGAAACTATTCTAAAACAAAAAGCAAAGCAAGAAATATAAAAGGCCATCCCCTCTTCTGGGTGAACATCATAGTTCTTTTTACTATAGTTTGCAGTACTCATAAAAACGTGTAGTGCAAACAGAAAAGCATTTACACTGCTGGCCTTTTAATTACTACTGCCAGAGTGGCTCATAACGTGTGTACATGTACATATAATGTAGTTAACAATTACTGCTGAATATTGCTCCTTCTGCATGTAGTTTAATTCTGTATTGTTCTGCTCCTGTGTAATGCTTTACTTTCTGAGAGATAGATATCAATCCGTCTGTTACAAAGTAAAATTGATTACAGTCTCCATTTTGATGGTCTCTCCCAGATCAGCTTTAAAAGTATGCAGTAGACAAGGTTGAATCCCTTGTAGCATGAACATGAAGCTGGCAGCTCTCAGTGTTTCAGTCTGAGCTCTTGTTGGATGTCTAGAATTCTACTAGTACACAGTGGAAAAATTCTAAATTAATTTTTTTTTTCATATTTACTTGCAAAATTTTATGCTGGGCTTTCCTTGTACCCTGTATATAGTTCGAGAGAGGCATGTTGGCTTCCCAGCTCTGCAGACCTTTGAACAGCATTGCTGAAAGAAAACTGGGCTTGGTGGTCTCAGACTGGCCCCTAGTGGACATTTTCCATACTACAAAAGCGCTGACTGATGATGAAAAACACCATTGTCAGGCTCTGCTGAGGAAAGGACGTGGAACTGCAGGACAGGGCCTGGGTGCACAGCCAGAACTGTCGGGGCACAAGGCCTTGCCCTCTCTCTACTTGGATCTAACTTCAGCTATGAGTTCCTCACCTCACTAAAAAGCACTGAAGAGGCATGTGTTTCTTTGTATTATAACACGGTCTAATGGAGGAAACAGTCCTGTGATCTGCTCTGAGACGTGACTAACTGACAAAGTTTTGCGGGTCTGTGCAACTGTGAACTCTCATTTTACTTACCTGGCTTGCTCAGCCTTGGCTTACGCTTTTGGTTTCTGCTGGAGGAGAGAAAGGCCTCTCCCCTTGGCTCAAACGTTTATTATAACCCATTGCCTTAGTCAAACAGATGTAGAAGCCTCCTTCTGAGGACCCCTCAGAAGCTTTCCTCCTTCTGAGGGCTCTGCAAAGTCAGGGCTCCCATGATTTCCTGGCTGTAACACATCTCTACTTTCTTTTCTCCCATGCAGGGCAGTAAAGGAGAAATTGGGCCACAAGGATCCCCAGGGGAAACAGGGTTGGCTGGCCTTCCTGGACCTATTGGACCCCGAGGACAGCCAGGTCCTCCTGGTCCTCCTGGACCTCTAGGGCCAGGCTATGAAGCTGGATTTGTAAGTACCAGTGTTGGTAATCATTGCGTGCCTGCTGGTGTGGCCTGTGCTGGTGAGGGCTTAAAGAGGCCATCCTGCAGAGAACACGCTCTGCCCTTCTACTGTATTCTAGGTGGAAATCAAGGTGTCTGGCTTGCCTGCAAAATCATAGAGAAGCAGGGCTGGAAGAGACCTCCAGAGGTCATCTAGTCCAACCCCCTGCCTGAGACAGGATCATCGCTACCCAAACAGTCCTGTACAAATCCATTATCCTAACCTCTTAGTTAAATTACAGTCAACCCTAAACAACAGAAGACATAACAGTGTAACCTGCCAAAGGTACAGCAGGAGGACTAAGCCAGGCAATATCCTGCTTCTGTAAAAGGTTGTTAATATGCACTCAAGAGGTCCCAGGTAGAGCGCCCCTTGTTATAGAGGAAGGTAAAAACATCTGTGCTCCATACCATGCATTGGACCATGGGGTAAAATTCCATCCTGACCCCAGATATGGTGATTGGTCTGACCATACATGGAAAAACCTTCTTTGAGATAAGTCTTGAGTGCTGTAAAGGCCACCTCTTCCAAACTGTGATTCTACAACAGGGTGCCTTTGTACTGACAGGTCTCTGCAGCTGTGAGGCTCAGGTGGAGCATTTCAGTGTGGGGTTCCCCTGCCCATACTCATTGGGTCTTTCCAGGTATTTCCTAAATTGCAGGTCCCAGAGATGAGTTGGGTGGAAAAGGGTCTTCTCTTTGGCCATTGAGGAAGCTAATTTGGATGGGTAGTCTACACTGACTGCCAGGTTCTTGGAATCCTGAAGAGCTGGAGCAGTGTCACAGGTGTTTTGTTAAAAAGAAGAGGGTGCAGGTAACTGCTAGGCACCACACTCTCCCCTCTGTGCTATAGCTCCCCATTTATTCTACATACCTGCTTGGTATGTGCCTGGTATGACTTCTGCGTCAGGAACTTTGGTCCTATGTTTGAATTCCATCCAGATTTTCTTGCCCTAGGGTGATATGGAAGGCTCAGGCATACCAATTGTTTCCAGTGTTCCTGGGCCACGTGGACCTGAAGGGCCACAGGTAAAACTCATCTCAGTCTTTTAATAAGCCCTCTTACCCCTCTCTGAGGATTGGCCTACCCTGCTCACTAAAGTAGGCACCCTACAGAGTCTTAAGCAAGGGATTTAACTCCCTAAGCCCCAGGCTTCATGCTTTTCTGCCTGAAGTTACAAAGCATGTGACAAGACTCAGGTGTGCAAAAGCCTTGCCTCAGCCTTCAGTACCCCATGTACCAGAAAACCCATACCTGAATGAGGTCCCAAACAGCAGTATTGTCATACAATTGGAGCAGTTTCCATTCACAGTCTTAGCTGTTACAGCTATGAATTGCTGTTAAAAAGAAAAAAAAGAAAGTGCTCCAACAAGACTCCTTAGACTTCAGAGTTATCCCCAAAAGGCCAGTGCTAGGGTGGCCTGTCCTGCCCTGCCACATGGTAGGTTAGGGGCATTTTCGGAGCAGGGAAGGACAAATCCTGAAAGGAACATTCTTTCATTTGAAGCAGAACATGTCTTTAGATCTCTGTTACTGTTACTGTGCAGTCAAATTAACAACAAATCTTAATATGCTGCTTGGTGAAAGAGACTTTCTGGGGAGTTGGGGAATACACTTTCCTTTGGCTCCTGATGTTTGGAAGAATTCACATGTTGTTGTGTTATATTTGTTTCCCTTTTTATGTAGGGGTCACCGGGACTCCCTGGACTCAAGGTCAGGATACATTTTGAATCTGTTCCTCTGCAATGATAGGACTTATGTGTTTTCATCCACAGCAGACCATTACAGTGAGATGTTTTCTCTGCTAAGATCTGCAGCCCCAGTAGCTGGCCTTGACCCCTGTTCCTTGGCATTGTCACTAGGAATCTTTCCTTTGTAGCCTTTTTACATCCATCCTGGTGGAAGAGGATAATCTTGTTATAATATGTGTTAAGCAACAGATATTAGAGTGTGCCAAGAATAATTTATGTCTATGGACAGAGTAGCACAATCTGGTTAGAATATTATGCTGCTGTCTTAATACAAAGTTATTCCAGCAAGTCTGTGTACGGCCCATTCCTATACAGCTTTTATTCATGCATTTCTGGCTGGTGTCCATTGATGGACAATGTGCAAAGGAAGACACTTGGGGAAAAATCCTGAACCACTGAAGAGATAGGAATTTTAATATTGATCAGCAGAGCAAAGATTTCGGTCCTGGACTTTCTGTAATACTCATTAGTGCTCTGCCTCTTTTGGGAATTCATTCTCTTGAGACAGTGCCTGGCACATTGCCTTCTTGCTGAGGAGTGGTGGAAGTTTGTTTGAGCATACCACTTAAACCCCAAGACCTAGGGGCTGTTTCTCAGTGCACAGAGGATGACTCCAACTCCTGCTGGAAGTCTTTGGGAGTCAGGCAAAGGGTATTGACCTGCCTTCTGAGCCTTGGAAATCTTTGCCTTAGTAGCAAGTGTCATGCTGGCAATGTTGTGGCTTGGGCAGGTGCTGATAATAGTTTTCAACCCTTTGATCCCCTCACACAACCTGTAAGAGACATGTCATTTGTTGGTGCACACAAACTGTGGCCACAGACAGAATGGCTGCTTCTCTCATTTGCTTACTTTTCTTTACCTTTTAGGGAGACATTGGCAGTTCGGGTCAGCCTGGTGTGCCAGGACAAAAGGTAGGATCCCTTCATACAGCTTCAGAAAATCTTAAGACCTCTGCCACTGCTCTTCTGAGTGTTAGCTTTGGAGGGGCTGTGGGCCCACTCCAGCTTCTACCTATTTCCATTAGTGGCTTTCTGATGGCACTGTTGGGAGGTGGGTGAGGCCCCATATCATTGAAACTTTGGAACTCTTGGATTGATGCCTTGTTGGACTACTCCGTATAAACTGATGTGGAGCAAGGTCTTTCAGGTCAAAGGTTAAATTGCAGTATGATACGATTGTTCTCCCTCTCTCTATTTATTTATTACAGGGAGATCCTGGTACTCCAGGAACAAATGGTCAGCCTGGATTGGAGGGCTTCCCAGGACCTCAGGTGAGTGCAGGAATTGCCATCAATGATGTATTGGTCTGCCAGGAACGACTGGGAAAGGCTACTCTAAAAAGTCTGTCTCGTTTGGAAAGAGGTACTCTCCACTAGGATTATTTACCTGCAGGTCATTCCAAATGGTTCTGCTGTCTGTGGCAGATATCTTTAAGCTGAGTAGTCTACATTGGTTTCAGTTATGGAGTCACAGAGCAGGAGTTCCGCATGCAGATGTTTCTGCTGCTTTTCTGCGGATGCTAGAGTCTCCCCACCTATGTGGTTACCTGCTGGCCACGTTGGATTCTCTCTTTTCATCAGTTGAGTGGCCATCTTGCGCTGTTGATTTTCCTCTCCCACTTGGTGACTGTCTCATCTAGTGTGCTCCTATCAGTTAATCATAGAATCATAGGAAGTTTAGGTTGGAAGAGACCTCATTGTTTAAATCATATGATTAGAGGAAGTTAAACAAATATTTTTTAAATTATATTTACAACCCTAATACATTTATTTAATTATATAGTTCAGCAGTCAGCAACCTTCATCAGATGCTACTAAATAAATAAGTTAAATAAAAATACACAATTAAAAATGGATTGTTTTGAATGACTGATTTTTATCAACCCCTGTCCTTAGAACAAAGGTGGTTGGCACAGCCTCTTTCCTTGGAGTGTCTTCAGCCATTCACTTCCCTTTTAGATAGTGCCATAGCAACTAAGTTTGGTGCCTGGGGCAAAGCCCTCAGCGGCAGCCCACCCTCACCCTGCGCGCAGAGGTGGCGGCCCTCCCCCCCATGCTTGCCCAGGAGTGGACACAGCGGTCAGAGCTACCCTTCTCCTGTCTCTGCGCCACCACAAATGAGTCACTCGTGGTTCTGTCCTGTGCCCTGCCCTGTCTGGGCAGCGCCTGCTGGCATCCCTTCGCTTTGACACTCACGGTGGTTGCCCCGCTTGCCCCCCTCGCTATGGCACTGCTTTTAGACGAGCAAACTGAGCTCTTTTTATGCCCTGCTCCTTCCCAGCCGGTTCTCATAGACCCGTGATCTCCTGTTGCAGCTGACCCCAAGAACTGTAGTACTCAACCTCCCTCAGTCCTGGGGGAAAGGGGAGCACTAGGCCACCTTTCACCTTGGAAATCCACTCCTGGGCTCTGAGCATGGCCAGATGCATCATCCCAGACCATAGAATTGCTGTCCAAGGCCACTTCCCTTCCCCTAACCTTTTGGTAACCTTTGAAGCAGGGCAGTGCTTTCTCTACCAGCCTCCCTTACTAGCCTAATACCCAAGTGAGTGCTTGGCATTCAGGTCTCTATCAATGGAGGCTCGTGAATTCTGCAGCAAGGATGCAGCTATTACAGGCTCCAAAAAGGAATCTTTAAACCATATGGATGCAAAGTCATACGTTTTAGCTTCATTTCCAATCATAACTACTGGCTTATTAAATGACACAACTGTACTGTACGAGTTATCCAGCACCAGTTATAGGCCTGTAGTCACCTATGGGAAAAATCTTGTTGGTGCAAGAAGGTGCCACAGGATATGTGAACCTATAATGTACCTTTGCTATCTCTGGACCAGTTCTTCCCATTAAAGCATTACCATGAAGGTGGAGAGAGAAATAATTTGCTCCAAAAGTGTTATGAATTGTTAAGTAGTAGAACTTGCCTCCATTTTCATGCTGTCTTAAGTTCAGTAAAAGATGCTGCCTCTAAGTGCTCATTAGAAAACCACCTTAGAAAACCTGAATATTGAGAGTATCTGTTCAGAGAAAGTGTTCTGTAGTTAAGTAGCTGTTTATCTGTAACACTTTTTTCATTACAGGGACCAAAGGGTGACCAAGGCAGCCCAGGGGTTAAAGTAAGTACTCTTCTGGATTTAGAGGAAGAACATCCTTTTTGTAAAAAAAGGTGATAGGATGAGGAAGAAGCTTAGCCATCATTCTAGCACATGGAGTATCATTAAACCAGTCCTGGCACATGTCCTGTTCAGCATTGATTCAAATATTGAGGGGAGGAGGAACAGTGGGGTAGGGATGGCCATTTTGTTTCTTGACTTATTTTAGATATAAAAGACCAGGCTCTCATGGAGCTGATTTAACACGGCTGAGGTTCTGGGCTATGTGCCTTTGAGCTGCTCTGTCATGCTGTTAGGAAGCAATTCTTTCAGATTGTTTTGTCTCTGTACCTGTAAGCCAAGGTGCATGGCACCATGGGTTCAAGTAGGGTGGAACAGGGAGGCTTTAAGAATAGCTGCTTTTTAAAACACACTGACAAAAAGTTGCACTGAATTATTTTTCTCTGTCAGGGTGAACGAGGTCAAGATGGAGTTGGACTGCCAGGTCCCCCTGGACCCCCAGGGCCCCCAGGAGAGGTTGTTTATGCCTCGAATGTAAGTGTGTTCCCTTCCCTGTCTGGCACCTCTTTGTGCAGTCTAGCACCAACACATTGTCTTTTGAGAACGAGCCATTATCGGTCTCCTGCAGGCTACTTTGGGAAAGTTGGCTCAGTCCTGACTCCTTGTTTGAGGAGTGACTTTCATTCTGAACCAGCTCAAGGAAATTACTGCTTCTTTATTTTGATTAATGTGGCTGTATGATCTAAATCTAAAAGGAGTTAAAAAGTCTTGAGTCACTGCTGCCCAGGCCCATGGGCTTTAATAATATCCTGAGCCTGCAGACATTCTTGTGGATAAATATACTCACACCTGAATAAAATTGTACCTGTATGTAACCAAGGGCAGGATCAGGGTAAGCTTTAGTACTAGTATTGAGAGGATGCACATGCTTAATATCAAATGAAAGATGAATTTTTTGGAGTTGGTCACCCTTGCAAATGCTCTCCTACTGAGCTTCCCCTTCTGAGGTTATTGGGGCTACTCGTGTACTCAGTGAAGTGAGCTACTGAGCCTGGATAAGCCCAGGAGCATGCAAGAAGCCTTCCCTGTGGTCAGCTGAGCTCCGTGGAAGTGCAGGGTTCTGCCTATTTGGATCCAGTCACAGGAACAGGCTGGGGGAGTAGAAACTGCTGCCGCCTCTCAGAACAGGGTGGACTAATGTTACCTCAACTTGAAAACTGGACGAGGGGCCATGGAGCAGGTGAAGAGGTTCCATAACAGGTGGAAAGATTTAAAAAGTGAGGAGAGGGCTGAAGATAAAACACTCAGACCTTGGAGATAGGCAGTAAACTGCTGGTTTTCCAGACCAAAACTAGGTCCATGTAGCACACCAGGAAATCAGCATGAAGGTCTCAGTTGTGTAAGCATTTTCACATGGAAGTAATTTTAGGCCTAATGCTGTTGTTGTGCATGTACAGTTACTCAGGGGTCTAAACACCTGTAGGATCTGATTCTAAAAATAATGAAAAATAGGCATCAGAAGAAGAAGTTTAAAACTAAAAATGCTAGCAGAACAAAATTAAAATATAGTAAAAAGGTGGCTGTTAAGCTGAAGTTAGTAATAGGCAAAAGCATTTAAAAAATAACTGCTGAAGTTGATCTGAACATCTCTGAAACCAGGTTGCCTGCTTGGTTATCTGTTGTTGTTTCTTTGCCTTTTTAACTGAAACAGTGTGCATGAAACAATATTCCCAACAGGAGCTTGCTATGGAAATCATAAATGAAAGTTATGTGTATGGAAAAAGGAACATGTCTATTGGTGGGAAGGGGTAAAAATCAATAGAAATCCAAAATGCTACCTTGGGTTCTACTGAGGCAGCTTGTGGGAGGGGAAGTTTCAACCCCTTTTCTGCAAGCTTAGGGACTGCTTCAACATCCATTTAAGTTTGTGGGATGTATCTTATTGATTCAGGCAAGCTCTGGATCAGACCCAGTGACTTCATTTTGGGCTTTACCTTGGGAAACCAGTGGGAGAAAGTAAGGATCAGAGTTTTCAATGTGTATTTTGGGTTTTTTTGTTTTGTTTTTTTAGAAAACATTGGCTGTTTTGCCAGGCCCAGAGGTATGTGACCCTTACCTTTCCCTTGTTGGTCTGTGAGAGCGACCTCATTGTCCCTCTTTCTTATTGACTGGTTTTAAACTTAGTCCATTTTCCAAAAAAGAGGTAGTTTTCTGAGCTATGTCCTTGTTGTTCCTTCCCTCAGGGCAGACCAGGCCACGCTGGGTTCCCGGTGAGTCACTTTTTGGGTTTTTATTTGGTGGAGCCATGGTAGGTAATGTTAAAGCTGCCAGAATCACATGTGATGAGTCCATAACCACAGTGAACTTTTTAAACCAACACTCCACGTATGAACATCCACAGATCTGGCTGTGATCAGCACCTCGGCCTGGTTCCGAATATTGTGGTTTGAGTGCCCCCCTAAACCAGATCCCCAGCTGATGTATCCCCATATCACTCCATAATAGGGTCACATTCTCAGCTGGTATAAACTGGTAAAACTTCACTGGAGTTGGTGGAAAGAGGGAGGAAAGGGGAGACGAGCAGTGTTTGAGTCTCAGCTCTCTTGTTAGAGCTTAGCTCCTACTTGTGTGAAGGAATGCCTTTGATGTATGCTAGTGGTTTGCATTTGCAGCCACCCTGATTTTTTGTGGCCAGATGCGGGGAGTATTTGGTAGGGATGCTGGTATCATAATGCACCTTTTTTCACGGTTATTCCTCTGTCCCTCTGTCTGTAGGGCCCAGTGGGACCTAAAGGAGAGGCAGGATCCCCAGGGCTCCAAGGCTTTCCAGGGCTGAAGGTAGGTTGGCCTGTTCATTCTGGTTTCCCCATGTCAGGCTGTAGTGTTCTGCCTCTGCATTTTGATTCATGGGAACATCATTCCCTGTTACTTCAAAGTTGCTGTTCACAGGTTTGGGTTTCCCATCCCATCATCCTGTTGATTTTTATGCTCCCAGCTCCCAGTCAGAGACACTAAATTCAGTCCTTTCACAGCTCACATTCTGCAACTGCTGCAGTCCTGAGATAACACGCACAGCTGGACACAAATATGGTGCTTTTATACTTAGTTTTTTAACTCATCGAAGTTAAGATTATCCGAGAAACTGAAGAGGTAAAGTAAGATCATCTGGTGGCTCACCCTCCAATAAATGCGTTAGCATTGCTCCTTACTGTGCAGAGGATCAGTCTGGTTTTAAATATCTCTAGTGATGGATCTTTCCCTCCTTCAGTTTGGAAGCCACAGGATGGTCCAGGACTAAGTTATAACTTTCATTAGCACCCATGTGAAGCAAAGCTGTGAAGGTCAGTGATGCTTAGTGGTCTGCCCAAAGTGCACAGTGTGAAGGTGTTCTTTGATCTCCTGTGTTGGCAAGGCACAGAGCTGATGGAGAAGGGGAAGAAAAGAATCATAAAAAAGTAGGATTGGAAGGGACCTCAGAAGGTCATTTAGTCCAGCCCCCTGTTCTCAGGGCAGGTACATCCCTATCCAAAGCATCCCATACAAGTCCTTCTCTAAATGATTCCTAATATTCCACAAACAGCCCTGTCACACAGCTACAGGACACATAGCCCAAGGACACAAGACAAAGCATGGGGGTGATTGTCAACATTTTACCACTGCAGGGTTGTTAAATACACTCAAGATTCAAGGAACAGGACTAAAGCCCCTGGCTACTTGTAAATTATACCTCTCTAAATCAGTCTGTTCTTGGGACAATGTGGCTGTACACGGTGTCATACAACACTGTATGCACAGATACAGTTTAGCCCTCTGTGGGTCTAGCTGGATTGGATTTCTCTTTCAAGAGACTCCATGCAAAGTATTAATTCTGAGTTGCAGCTCTCGCTGACTCGTTGCTGTGCCATAGGAGAGCTCTACAAAGTCTTTTACTGTTTGTTGTGGAGGGGGTTGCTGTCAGTTTGATTCCTCCTTGTTTTTTGTTTTCTACTGCTAGGGTGAGAAAGGAGAGCCTGGAGTGATCATTGGCCCAGATGGGACAGTCACAGACCTTGACACAAAAGGAGAAAAGGTCCATACATTTATTTGAGCTTTAAGTGGGAATGATTTGGACATTTACCTGGCTCTTCAGCATTGGGCAAGCTGGAGGATGTCCTGGTGCACAGCCCCAGCCAAGTAGAACACCAGTTCCAGGAGAAGCAGGAATGGCTGGCTGGGAGGGACCTTTTTAGTGGCCAGCCTGCCTGCTCACCTGAAAATGCTCCTGTGCCAGCCAGTCACGTTCATTAGTGGTGGGTGTCAGTGTGTGAGGGCAATTTCCCAATCTCCCTGGCAGCTCTGGGGATGTGGGGGCTTCTGTGGCTGGCCATGACGCATATAACTGCTCCTTTCTTTTTTTACTTCAGAATTTCTTAAGTGAGGACACTGAACCACTCAGCTGTCTCCCAGCTTCCTACCCCATAGCTCTGTGGCCACAAAGTCTGTTTGCTTTGTCTGTCAGGACCCTGAGTACTGGCTCATGACTTGAAGCGTTCCTGCTACATGGGAATCAGTCAGGGATCTCATCAACACCACTTACACGACTTTCCCTATACCTGAGTGTCCCTGTTCACTGGAGGGTATTGGAGCAGTAGAAATGAATAAGAGACCAGATGCTTTCTAGTCACTTGGCAGCAAGAGCTGTTGGTGGGAGAGATGGTTAGGGGCAAGCAGGGGGGTAGTCACAGTTACATTAAGAACAACCCTTTCTCCTGTTTCTTTGCACACAGGGTGAACGAGGGCTGAGGGGACCAGTGGGCCCACCGGTAAGACACCAGCTACATTATTTTTGTATCGTGTGGCTAACGAATGACTTTTTCATGTCCCCTGTAGGGCAAGGATTCACTGAAACTGAGGATGACCCAAATGAGTGACATAGTATTGCCAACTCCACTGTGTCAAAAATCATGAGACAGACTCTTAAAAACCAAGAGATTTGACATGTGAATCATGAGATGCTATTTTTGAAGTGTGCATGTCTGTTGGGGGGAGTTATTTGTGAAGGGGTGTGTGTGTGCGCTTTAGAGCCTGGGGAGGGGGGATCCTGCACACCTTGGCGGGATGTGGGGTACTGTGGGTCAGGAATGAGGGGGGCAGCAGGGCGGGGAGGGGCTGTGGCTTAGGAGTGAGGGGCAGGTAGTCAGACACACACAGATGCAGCCACATAGACATGCAGACATCACCCACCTAGTAAGTGGAGAGGAAGGGGCAGGAGGGGACAGATCAAGGCCCCCATGGTTAGGGGAGCAGGGGCTGGGGTGAGTGGGGTTCTGGGGCTGGGGCACATTGTGCGACAAAGCCATGGGCAGTTCATCCAGAGGCAAGGAGGGGTGCAGCTCCCTGCAGCTGCATGTAGCCCCGGTGGAGACATGGGGGACATGTGCCCCCCACAGGGCAGAGGCAGGCTGCCTGCTACCGGCGGGGGTCTACACAGTTCTGCCTTTGCCCCAGGAGCTGTACAATGCTATTGCCACGTGCTGGGCAGGCAGCGGATGTATGGTGTGGCTAGCATGCAGCTCCCAGGGCAAAGTTTGCCCCCTTAGCTGCGTGCTGGCCACACCACGTGTCCCCTGCCCCCGTGGTAGTGGGAGGCACACTGGCATCATGCGGCTTTCGGGGCAAAGGCAGCAGGACACAGAGCCCTAGCTTGCAGTGGGCAGCCCGCCTCTGGATGAACTGCCTGTGGCTCTGTTGCACAACCTCTCATGGCTCCATTCACCCCAGCTCCTGCCCCACTCCCTCCCTCACCACAGGGGCTCGATCTGCCCCCTTGCCCCTTCCCTCCCCCCTCCCACCCCTGCCCTTCCACAGACTTATCAGCTGGGCACTTTCTACATGTACCAGAAGAAAATATCCCAAGATCTGAAGGTTCTGTTGTGAGATCATGAGTCAGAGATAATTTGACTTAGAAATCGCAAGTCTCGTGATTTTTTTTGTGGGAGTTGGCATTACTGGTGACACATCAAATGGAATGTTTTCCCTATTCCTTTTGATGGAAGCAAGGTCAAAGCTAAAGCTTAAGTTTCCTTATATCCTATTTAAAAATACGTGCAAAGGACCAAAACTAAGTTCTGTCTGAAAAGCCAGCCCAAGAGGGCACTGCTTAAAGGCAAGCAAAGTCTGTAGCAAGCCCCACGCAGCACAGAATAGTCAGCCTCAGAAGTCAAGTCTGTGGGACAACTTCATAGCTTGCTCTGGAGCCAAACATATTCCAGATAGAATAACGTTAATCAGGAGCACAAGTCTAGACTCTCTAAATTCTTTCATAGTGGGTGAACTTCATTTCTGGTATCTCTGGAATTGGTGCTGAGCAGCATTTACATGTCATCCATGCCAGAGGCACAGGAAAGGCCCAGCTGTGTTGAATAGGAGAATATCTGTAGCTAGGAAGTAAAGAGCGCAAGGACAAAGGAGCAAATTGTGGCCTTAGAAGCTAGTTTTCCATCACAGCACACAGGCAGCAATATCACATGCATTCTCATGCTACCCCACACTCATCCCTGTGTGCATGAAACCTGAGCGTGTGTGTTTCTTTTCTTTCAGGGCCCGCATGGACGGCCTGGACAGAAAGGAGAGATTGGGTTTCCTGGTAGACCTGTAAGAACCTCTCATAGTTCACCTTTGATTTGGTCTCTGTTCCTGTCAAGTGCATTGTTTCTCCAGATGAAGTGCTCCTGTTCCTCTCCCTAGCTGATGCCACCTGCTTGTAGACTCCCTGGATGGGAAAGCTGTGGCTCAAAGAAATGGAGACAGCTTCCAGCTCAGCTAACATGAGGATGCTGGGAATGCTGGTTTATACACCTGGGCAAATATAGAATTTTGAGAAAGTGGGGTGCAGATGGGAAGATGCATTATCATACACACAAACAACACACATTTTTTCCAGTTAAAAAAAACCCAGAAGCTTTACTAATATGCTAGGAGCCCATGGCTGGTTTACTCACTTTAAGATTGAAGCAAAAACAAATATAACTCTATTGGCATGAATTAAAAACAATCTGCTGGGATGGGATGTAGAAGCAACATTCAGAGGAGCCGCTGACAAACACAGAATTGCAGAACAAAGGATAGCATGGTTGGTGGAACATCAAGATCATTAAAAACAAGAGAGGGCGTGAAGTTTAGAAGGTGACAGGTAGATTGTAATGAGCCAGGAAATCAAGTGATTCCTTCACTTCTGTCTGGCTAGAAATGCTGCTGCCACTGCCAGGCAGTTGATTTTCAACTTTGGGTGGAGTAGGAATTAAAAGGGGGTGCAAGTACACCCTTTTCTATACTAAAAAGCAGAATTACATGAACCTGGCAGACCTTGAGGGTAGAAAACTTTTCTAAATATATGAGGGTTTGTAATCCTCTGCCCCAAGGTATTTTCCTGTCTAGAGTACTGTTGCAGGGTACCCCCTGAGACACCATCAGCTGCTCCCCTGACGTGCGATACCTAGTGCCTCACATTCATAGCGTTTGTGTCTTAGCAGAGCAGCTGTGTAAGAAGCACATCTGAAAATGTACTCCTGGTGTTTTTAGAGGGTGAACAAACTGAGAGCTGTGCTACACTAAAGTCTGAGAGTGTGGGGGGTCCATAAGAAAATCCTTTCTCCCCAGCACCTGGCAGTGGGGAGGAGCCCAGGTGCTTCTGTCTTCTCCAGTGCTTCTGCTGGGTTGGAAGACTAGGAGGTCAGGCCTGTCAAATGGGAATAGACTTTGTTTACAGCTAACCTGCTCCCCTGCACAAGACCTTTTTAGTTGCAGTGTATCTTGTCAGTGTCAGTGTCAGTGTCTTCAGTTGGCATCAACACAAGCCGTATCTGCAAAAACACTGTCCTGTAGGCCCAGGGATTGATCTGTGCTTTTTATCCTCAGGGTCGCCCTGGCATGAATGGGCTGAAGGGTGAGAAAGGTGACCCTGCAGACCCTAGCGGAGGGTTTGGTTTACCGGTAAGTGCTCACTGGAGTGTCTTCCTTTCTCAGGGTGCTGCAGCTGGCTGGAAATGGCTTCTCTCACTGCTGTTTGCACCTAATTAAAGGCTCCTTTAGTCTAAAGAGATGTGATCCCATGCAGAGAAAGAGAGATGTGATCCCTGCCGCAAGGAGCCAGCAGCCGTAGGCCAAGAGAAGTAGCAGCAAGCAAGTTGAATGAATGAAAAGAGTGATTTGGAGAGGAGCTGGAGGGCTGAAGTACTAAGATGAAGCCATGTCTGTGCCCATTTTGAAGGCACAGAGCTCAACTCATTGTAATAGAAAATACAAACTTGCTGCTTAGGGGCATGATCATTGGTCCTGGCTCCTCTGCTGCTATTTCCCACCATAGGCATGTGCCAGCTGCTTTGTACTGAGTGTCATTTCTGCTTCTATCTCTCTTGACTGCTGCATAGCAGACAGCGCAGTGTGTGAAAGGAGCAGTGCCAAGTGCCACCGGTTTGTTCCCTGGAAGGCAGTATTCATGGCACTACCACCATGGCTCCCCCTCCCCTCCCCTTTACTACCAATTATTGTCCCAGACTGTAATTTTTTCCTTTCTGGACTCCCACAAGCCCAACCTGGTGCATCCCACCATGCTCCACTCTACTTTGCTCAACCCCCACAAGGGTAGTACGGTCATGTCCCACCCATTCCTAGTTCCCATGAACAACGTGCGCCCTCAGCGGTTGTGGGGCATGGCGGTGCTGGAGGCAGTGAGCGGGGAGCTCCCACAGACACTGCTGGCACTGGTAGGGGTGGTGGCAAGTGCCCGGCAGGGGTCAGCGGCCACCTGCTGATGCCACTGGCAGTGTTGGCAGTGGCCAGCAGCGATTGCTGACCACCCGCAGATGCTACCAGCAGTGGCAAGCAGTGACTTCCCGCAGGTGCTGCCAACAGTATTGGCAGTGCCTTTTTGTAGGGGGTGCATCGCCATGCTCAGGGGGTGCACGTGCACCTGTGTGCACCCCCTATATGTCGCCGCTGCTAGTTCCTGCCCCTGTGTCAGACTGAAATCAGAGCATGGGCATAAAAAACAAGGTACCACAGGGTGAGGGTGGCAATTTATGATCCTCATCCTCTGTCTGCTAACTGCCCATGAACACACTCTTACCCCACACTAAAGGAAAGCTAGCAGTGGCAACTCAGCCTTCAGTGAAAGAGGATAAAGCTGCCCAGGCTAGATTCAGGGTATCGGTGTTCACACATTCACTGTTCCACTCCCACTCTGATACTTTCAGGCTTTGGTCCCTCCTTCTACTGCAGGGAGTCAAGAATAGGTGGCCTCCAGCTCTCTACCTCAGCAACTTAATGATCTCTCTGGGAAATACAAATTTTCCTCCCTTGCCTGAACAAATCCCTTTTCCTCCACTGAAGTTCAGTGGTCTAGTTCCTTAGCACCATTGGATGGAAGGCTCTGTGACCATCAGCCTTCACTAATGTAGAGTACTTAATTGATTTAGGTGCCATCCCTAGACAACCAAATCCTCAGTCTTACAGGGGCTAGGCACCTGCAGTTCCTGCTGGCCTCAGCTAGGGTGATAGTTATTCAGCTTTGAAAACCAGGTCTTGAACCATCTTAAACTAATCCAGAGAAATAGAGGCCACATTTGGAAATATGGATGCAGGTGAAGAGCTGTATTGCATGCGGTGTCCCTGCTTCCTGCAGTGTTCTTGTAGTAAGGGGGGTCACAGATAACTGCAAAAAAGAGTACAGCTGTGTTGTCATGTCCCAGCCCCTCCTATGGTGCATGCTTCATTAGGCTGATTGCATGTCAGACCAGGCTTCTCAAAACAAATCAATTCTTCCCTCTCTGCAGGGTCTTCCAGGTCCCCCAGGTCCCCCAGGCCCGCCAGGCTCTCCTGGCAACATAGTGCCCATCTATGACGGTAACGTAAGTAGCCATCCTTACAATTCTTCGCTTCATGCTGCAGTTTGGATACACATAATGACCAGGACAAGGAACCTTAAAGGCATTCCTTGCCCCATTTACTCCCCAATTTCAGCAACGTAAAGGGCATTTTGATTGGCCCGTGTGAGCCCTTTTCACAGGAGCTGGTGTCCAGCGTTAGAATAATAGAAAATGGTGACCAACAAAGACAGTGCCACTATCTGATTTCATGATATGGTGCATTTTGGGTTAATGACTCAATAGCTCAAGGTATCATCCAGTCAAAGAACTGTGTATAAGATACTAATACAGCTCTCCAAAGCAGTCATCCACATATCCTCAATATAGTACTAGGTAGAGGACAAGTGCCTTTTAGCAAGTGCTAGTTAGACACCTGGAAACTCTTGTGTCCACCAAGGTGTGGAGAGAGAGTAGGGCCTGTGATCCCCTCAATTTCTGAACAAAGCAGATGAACTGGTAAGGGGGGAGGAGGTGCTCCTGACTGACAGCATCTTTTTACTAGAGCCTGCTGGTTTCAAAAGGCCAGCTGACAGCACCCACTGCCCAGTGTGAGAGCATCTTGATCCAACTTTTGGACTATCACAAATGGAGCATATAACTTGGCACCCAGTCATGATGAATGTGGAGTCATTGATGAGATACACGTTTAATACAGGATCTCATTCTACATTGGGAAACAAAGATAATAGAGTGAGCTGTATGTGTGGGCAGAGGGCACCCCCACCAGCAGTGATGGGTTCCATGCATGGTACACTGCATCAACACATTGCTGGGGAGACCCTGACTGTAGCATGTGCTGGTTGATGGCTCTGCAGCTCTGCCTGGACAGAATGTGTCATAGGCCTTTCTTGTTTTTAAAACTCTGTTATTTTTGTGTTTTTAGGCATTCACTGAGTCAGGCCCTCCCGGACCTCCTGGCTTGCCAGGTAAGAATATACTAGTACTTGGAAGAGTAGTGAAAGAGGAATGGAGTCTTGATTTTTGCCAGTGAGCCAGTAATTAAAGCACTGACTTGAATGTCTTTGGGAGATTTAGCCAGAAAGAAAGGGGTGGGATTTTAGAAAGTCCCAGTCAGGAGAGGTAAAATCAAGATGTTATTTGGAATGACTTATTCTCTTAAATTTAATCTTTATCTGGATTTTACAGTGATGGGCTACAGCTAACTGCGGTAAAACCTGAATAAGTGAATGTGTTGTTTTATCACTTTCCATTAATATTTTCATTGTTCAGGATTCATTCCATGAACATTTTCAATCAAAAGATTTTGAAAATGTTCATGGAAAATGACAATATGTTACAAAAAGTTCATGGAAAATTATGATAATAGACTGGGTTTTCAACAAGGTGAAAATTTTCTGCCAGCTACTGGCTGCAAAGCCCTATCATCCTTCTGCTCCACCTGCCCTTTTTGCTTTCTTTTGAGCTCTTCTCTGCATCCTGGCTAACACTGCTCTGCAAAATTCTTGGGGCAGGAATAGCATACTTCTGCTGTTTTGAGAGCTGCGTAGCACTTGCTACTTATTTCCTGTTGGAGGATTATTCCTTTTGTGTAGTAAAGAGACTGTCAAAGCTGTCTTTTGGGAACCTCAGCTACACACGTGGAGCGAGGCTGCTTTGACATACTGTAACTACAGTGTATCAGAGCAGACATGATTAATCGAGTCTGCTGGAGCACAGTAATTACTGCACTCCAGCAGACTCTAGTGTTTTGTGAGTCAGTGTCCCCATGCTAAAAAATGGTGGTGCAGGCATTTCAACTGAAGTTAAAGTACCCCATCACCATTTTTTCAGCACAAGAATGCTGATGCGTGTGATGCTCCAGGTAACCCTTGGAGCCTCTCTAATTAAAGCGTACCCACCCTACTCCCAAAGCACATGTATTTTCCCAAAGAGCCTGATATACACAGAGGTTATCTATGTCTTCTCTGGGTAAAAACAGACATTGGGTTTATCCTGGGTCTGATTGTCCAGTGCTTTGACTTGCATAAAAACAGGTGTTGGACTGTCATTTATACACAAAACTTGAATGGCAATTAACTTGCATTAGCCACAGTTGTCCTGGGTACAAAGTGTTAGCTCAGTACTTCACAGATACTTTAAGTGGGACTTAAAGCGGCACTTACAATGTAGGTCTCTATGATCCCAGGATACAAGTCTTTGTCCCTACCTGATTTTAACCTTGAGTCAGCCCTTATATTCAAGGGTAGCTTTACCCTTTAGTGAGCTGTTCCTCTCAGCACTGAAGGGAGAGTGTCCTGTGGATGGAATACTCTATCTCTTCCTCTGCTATTTATCACTGAGTGATGGGCACATTAGCTGCCTCATCGCTTTATGGTTTTAAGAGCATGGCAGGAGCCATAAAATCCCTCACACCTGTGACTGGCTAGGTTCACAAAAGAATATAGGTTCCATTGGTTTTAAAAAACACATTTGAACATACATTATCCGCTGTTAGGAAAGTCATCATTTGCCTGTAGCTCTTCCCCATCATCTGCTGTGCTGGTGAGAAAATACTGTGGTAAGGTGGGTGCAGAGAAAACAGTCATTTTCACTTTTTGCCAGTAGATGTTGCCATAGCCCCAGTCTGTCCTCTCTACACTTTGTTTGATGTCCAAACCTGTGAGGACAATGTCAGTGCTTTCTTTGGCAGGTTACCAGGGTGTCCCAGGACACAAGGGTGAGAAAGGAGACACAGGTGCCCCAGGGCCCCCAGGTAAGTGAGCTTTTTGCAGTGGACAGATCTCTGACTTCCTGTCTGTCCTAGGCTGAACCAAGGCTACAGGAAGCAGGATCCTGCCTGGTAGCTAGATGAGTGGGTTGTGTGCGTGTGTATCACTGCAAAGAGCAGCTTGTTTGCCAGGTCCATAAGGACCGGCTGGGCATAGCCAGTGCAAGCTGGAGGGGATGTTCATGTTCAGGAAGATGTCACTGACACCTGCTGGCAGTGAGGGACACCATGCCATGCAGCCACTGGGTCTCTTTGCCCTGTATTGTCTCACTCTGGCATCCACACTCAAAAAAGGTGCAAGTGGCCATACATGGCACAAGGGAGAGAAGAGATTCTGTCTGGCTATACTCTACCTTAACTTAGCAGCCAGCTGCATGTCTTTATCAGCCCCTTTGGATGTCCTTGGTTGGCTGACTTGGGTTGGCTTAGCCAGTCAGGAGTATCCCTTTTTCCATTGCTCATACAACAGCTAGCTTCTCCCCCATCTGTGTTGCAATGGGCCCCTGGGCAGGGTCCAGCACAGTGAGGAGAGACTCCTCATTCCCTCCTCTCCAGGTTGGGACATGGTTGAAGCATGCTGCTGCTGCTGCTACAGAATCATTCATGCACAGCCGGACTCACACCACCAGAGTGTCAGACTGCTCTGTAACCTCTGGGTCACATCATATGTGCAATGCCAGACATTGTGTGGGCATAGAAAGCTCACAAGGGTCCTAGCTAGACAAATCAACCCTTTATTTGTGGTCTGCTGATTGCCAGGTTTCTCTTCACGTACAGTAATGTAAGGCAGCAGCATTTGTGGCTTTTCTCCCTAAGGGAGTGTTACATAGTGGGTGATCCCAAACCATGAAAATCAAGCAACTTCTGGGCTGCCAGATTTACCAGCCTAGCCTCTGGGCAGAGATGTCCTCCTACGTAAGAGATGATCCAGCCCTTCTTGATTAAACAGAATGGGACTTAGCTGCATGCATATGCATCCACACAGCAAGATTCACCCCAAAGGATTTGCAGAGTCTTGACTGCTTGGTCTCCATAGGTCCCTCACTCCTCATTGCCTAGAGATACCTGTGTGCATGTATGTGCTCCTGCATACATTGTAGCTGCAGACACAGTGAGGAGTACTAATGCTTGCCTCCCAACCTCATTTACTGGAAAGGTTGCAAGGTGGGCAGTGAAATAAGGAATTACAGGATAGCAAAGAAGAGTTTCATGGTTAAGGTACTGGAAAGCTGCACTGGAGTCTATCCCTGCCTCTGCCACAGACTTCCATGTGTGATGCCAGGCAGATCTCCTAAAGCAGACTTTTCCCAGGCAAGCATGTATTTTGCATTCAGTTTCTGGTCTCTGACTTGAGATGTTGATGTCTGATTTGCAGAAGTGAGCTGTGATTTGCTGTGAGCTCTCACAGCTAACATGGATGCCACTGGGAGCTGTGCTCTGAACATATCTATTACTATATAATGCTATATGCTCTGAGAAATCTAGGACCTGATTTTTCAAACTGGGTACCAGAATCAATTAGTGGAGACATTTGACCTTAATCTCCCTGTGCTTCACTGTGCCAGCTGGAACATGGAAATGTTATAACCATCTTGCCTCACAGGAGTGTTCTGAAGATAAATTCATTAACAGCTGTGAAACACTGAGATAATATAATAAACAGCATGGAAAAACAGGCCAGGAACTGATTGATCATTCTGTCTTCAGACCAGGCTTTGGACAGGGGGCAGAACAGTACAGCACTGGGGACACATTTAACAGGGAGGAATCAGCACAACATTAAATAGAAGCCTTTTCAGTGAGCACTGTCTGTGCAGTACACTGAATGAGGCAAGGATCCTGGAAAAACAATAGGATGCAACTGTGTAATTAAGGGCTGTCTCATAATGAATACGGGGGGCGGGGTGCAGTTCAAGGCTTCACAAGTAACCTGAATTCTGGCATTTCCTGACTTTTGCAACCTTAATGGTGTTCTTTTAACATAGGATTTACACGTGTGTATGATGCACTTTTGCAGGGTGTGTGTGTGTGTGTGTATATATATATGGATGTGTAGCAAATGGCAGGCATGTGATTTGCTTCCCATAATCATTTGCTATGCAACATTGTATTCTGCAAACACAGACTTAACAGAGTTGTTGTGCTCTGGGTTTATTTGCTGTGGTACAACATGAACTTGTGGAGCAGAGCTGATTTCTCTCCCTAGTTGACTCAGGACCCACAGTTCTGAATCCTGTTAACTTTAGTGTGTGGGACTCAAGTTGCCCCCCGCCCCAGTGAGGTGAGACAGAAATGCCAGATGGTGATGAAGCTAAGACAAGTGTTTGAGACACAATATAAGGGAGCCTCATTCAGCCTGTGTACTACCTATTCTGACAGTATCCCTTGTTTGTTCACAGGCCAGTTCCCTTATGACCTCAGCCGATTTGGTGCCGCTTTTCGGGTAGGTACATGTTCCAGTAGGGCTGAATCCTGCTGTTTCTCTATGGTCAGTGGGATTCTTGTGTGGTAACACTAGCAGCAGGCACCAGCATGAAGTGGGTATGGTGCTGGAAGGAGTTTGGGGTTATGTGTTGCCCATCTGCAACTGTCACTGCAGACTGTGGTAGTCTTTAGTGCAGTGGCTGAAGAGCCATGTGACCATTCACACTGAAAAACAGATTGTAGCTTCCATGGCACAGGAATCCAAACTTCCACAGTGCACAGATATCAAATTGTCCTGCCTGAATCACATGCCCTAAGAGGAGTGGCAGTACCACATCTAGGGCTGATATGCTCAGAGTGGATCAACTCCCTACAGCCACAAGCAGTGGCAGGGAATACACAGAGCCCCAGGCCATGCATCACAGTGCAAGTCTGTCAAGCCTGTGAGCTTTGTTGGATCCTGGTCTGTTCGGTCAAAAGTGACAGTGTTCATCTGTGGGGAGGAATTCAGCATGCTGCTATACTCAGGTTTGGGTTGGATGTGATCTGTGTGTCAGGTGTTTGGCATATAGACAGGCTGCAGTAATGATAAGTGCCTTCCTTAGGGTGAAAAAGGAGAGCGAGGGGACTCCGGCTTAAAAGGTGAAAAAGGCGAGCCTGGTGGGGGAACACTATATGGACCAGGCGTTGTTGGACAGCCAGGTCTTCCTGGTCCCCAGGGCTACCCTGGTCTTCCGGTAAGATGTTCCTGATGGCACTGGGTGTGGGGCTCATTCCTGAGCATATGCGCCTCATGTGCTCTGAGCACCAAGGAGGCCCTGGGATGGAGTGGGATGTGGCAGGTAGCCCAGCATTATCACCACCCTAGGGAGTAGTGGGTGGGGGTGCACTAAAAGGAGAATTTCAGGTGTGGGGATGGAGGACTAAGAAGAATATCTCAGCCAGGCAGCAATGGCCACAGAGTCAGCTGGAGAGTCTGAGTGAGAAAGTGCCTTGAGGTTCCCTTCCATCAGAGAATGGTAGTGCTCTTCCCTCTCCCCAGCTGAAGTGGGAGGGAAGAAGTGGGGTCAGTAAGCTTAATGCCAATCCCTTGGAGGTGCAGCATGTGCAGATGGGAGGCAGAGTGTGCTCTGGCCTGACTCTCCTGGTGGAGGGATTGGGGTGAGGGTGTGTTAGTGACACAGTGCTGCATGGGGGGCTAGGACAGGTGTACTCGGTCCGAGCAGGCTGTGCATTTAGTCTGAAGAAGACTCTTATACACCTGTAGGGTCCCAAGGGAGACAGCATTGTTGGCCCACCTGGCCCCCCGGGACCTCAGGGACCTCCTGGAATTGGGTATGAGGGGCGACAGGGCCCTCCGGGCCCCCCTGGGCCCCCTGGGCCCCCCTCCTTCCCAGGACCCCACAGACAAAGTGAGTATTTGCTGAGGATCTCAGCTCACAGTTCACTTGGTGTTTCCTTTGCCCAGGATTTGTTTCCTTGCCCTCGGTTCTTTGGCAGCCTGATATTCATTTCTCATGCATCCTTTCTGCTCCTCCAGCCTGATCTGGTGCTCCCTGTCCCTGTTCCTCATACACTCCCTCCTCCATTCTTCCCCCTGCCAGCCTACAAGCATGGCCTGAAAGGGTCCTGAGTACACTGAAGCACCCTTGAGTCTTAGTCTGTTTTTTCTTCCAGCCAATGTGGTTGGCCCTCCTGGCCCACCAGGGCCTCCGGGACCTCCAGGCACTAGTGGGACATCTGCTTCCTCTGGGGTAAGATGGGGATATGGAGGAGAGAATGGTGTTGTGCATGCTTTGGAGCAGGGGCCTGCCTGTGCGTCTATAATTCCCAGGGTTGTACAGTGCGGGGGTGGATGGAGGTGCAATGGGAAGCCCCAAAACCAAGGCAGTGAGCTTCAGGAAAGAGTCCTAACAGCCCTGGCATGTAGAAGAACAAAACTAGCCAAATGCAGAGCCAGGGTCCTATGTGAGAAGCAACACCCCTTAAGAGGACTCTGGAGCCAGCAAGCTTACTGGGAATAAGCAGTGAGATGGTGAGGGGTTGACAGAATGAGCTGAAGGGTAAGCTTACCAGGTGATAGAGAAGATGGGCACCTGGCATGGTATCAAGATTTGTGTACCTTTGTCCAGTGCTAGTTGGGCCTGGTATATGGCTGCATGCAGGTTGGGCAGTGTGCTCTTCTTAGGCAGGGAAAGCTTTCTCCACACTGCCTGTTGCGTATTCCAATAGCTGAAGATCCTGCTGTCGTATCAGGCCATGCTGAGCACAGCCCATGAGGTGCCTGAGGGGTGGCTTGTCTTCATAGTGGACAGAGAAGAGTTGTATGTCCGTGTGCGAAATGGCTTCCGGAGAATCCTGGTGAGTACAGGGTGGATCTGGCCTATCTGGGAAAACTCCCTTGACAATTTGTGGGCACACTGAAGTAGGATGGAATCAAATTGCCTGTGCACGTGGCTGGCTGGGCTCTGACATTTATAGAGTTGTTACAGTTTGAGTTCTGCTCATATGTTGGCCACCACACCTATCCACGAGAATCCCAAGGACGCCCCAGGCATTCCTATCACTGAAGACTAATAGACCTGTACAATGGCAGCTGCCAGCGTGAGTCCCAGGCCTGCAGAACTCTTTGGCATGGGCTGAACTTTTGGTGCTGTGAACAGCCCTGTCAGAGGGCACAAAACTGCTTGCCATGCATGCTACTGAATGTCTGTGTCATGTCTTCAGGACACAGGCCTAAGACTCGAGCCTTACACCCTGGTCAGCAAGTACAGCCTCTGCCTTACAGTTGGGACCATATCAGCAGATCCAGGTGCAGGTTATGGCCTGATGCTTCCTTTGCTTTTGTCTCTGAGCTGGAGATGAGTTGAAATTTGTGGAGTTCTAAGTGGTGATGAATGTGTCATATACTGTGGGCACCACCGGCTCCCCAGATGCATCAGAAAGCTGCTAGTCTCCACTGTGTTGTTGCTCCTAGGGAAGAGATCCTGCCTCAGATCCGTAGCTTGACATCATGGGCTCTAGCTGAGCAAATGACAACAGCCTCTCCTTGTTCATGAGTGGCTGTCATGAGAAGCCTGGCTGATGGTAGCACAACGTTGCTCCCAGAACAGTCAGTATAGATCAAGATTGCAACTGTGGGGGCATCTTTCAGCGCAGTGGCTCCCAGCCTTTTTTGCTGTGACCCTAAATCTGGGTTGGACCCCCACCCCCTCGCTGACTCATGCTCAGCGATGCTAGCAAAGCCCAGGCTGGGCTGGGATTGTGGGGGGCAGCAGCAGCAAGAGCCGTATGGACCATGTGCCAGGAGAGCCCCACAGGTGGGAGGGGCAGAGCGAGGAGCAGATCCCCTGTGACCCAAGGTTGGGAGCCACTGTTCTAGCATGTGAGGGCAAAGTGGATTAGGAACAGAATTGAAGTGCCACTTGATGGAGTAGTTGGCAGGAAGGAAGCCTCCTGCCCTGCTCCTTCCCTGGATCTGCCGTGGAATTAATTAGTCCATGAGGTGAATCCAGTATTTAGGATGCATCTCAGCAAGGCTTTTCTCAGTCAGTTCATTTCAGGCTCCCTGCTTTCACCCTGCATGGGTTTGTTCCTTGGCCCACATGCTGTCTGCTGAATTGGTGTTTTCAGCTTCTGCCTTGTCTGTCTTCTGGCTCAGGGAACCTTTTCCCCACCCCGCATACACATGCACTTTCACGCAAGTGGCCTCATTGAAATCTCTGAGACACCTGCCATACCTGAAGTAAAGTTGGGGCTTAGCCAGGTAGACTTGAAGTTCAGGGGTGAGGAAATGTCTTGTCTGAGGAGAGCTGGAGCATGTCACCTGCCATGGGTCTGTTCTCAGTGTTTGTGCTCTAGTGTGACTGACCTTGCTTTGTTTCAGCTTGAAGATCACACTGTGATCTCCAGCACTGCGCTGGTAAGTGAACCCTTTCCCCTCCTCCTAGCACAGCAAAGCCCAGCCCAGCCCAGGGCTTGCAGGGTTGCCCAAACCCCTGGAAACAGTACAGCTGCCTTGCCATAGTGCTGCATCTGGGCAGTTGGCAACCAGTGTACACTCTTGCCGGCCCTGGAGTGAGCATGTGCAGAGCCAGCTTGGCTTTGCACCAGCCAGAGAAGCCCCTAGTGGCTGCGGAGTCAGGGTCCTGGATTACACCCCAGGTCCACAGAGCCATCTGTTAGAGGCATGGATCACTGATTGCTCCCTGTGCCCAGAAAGAAAGCCCAGCTGAGTGTCTCTGTTTCTCCTGACCCAGGACAACGAAGTGTATGACAAGCCGCCCAGCATCCACTTTGCACATGGCAGCTCTCCTTCTTCTGGGTCACAGCCACATGTACCTGTGCACCCGCACCACGATTACAACACTTACGCCACGGTGCGGCCCTGGGGAGGAGACGACATCATTGCTAACCACCACCGCCTGCCCAAGCAGCCCTCCATCCACCAGGGAGCACAGCACCAGCAGGAGAATCTGCATGACTTCTACCCAAACCGCCGGCCAGAGGACACCCCCTCTGCCATGCACACACACCATGACTTCCAGCCTGCTGTGAGTACCTTCTGAGCTTGTGCACCTCACAGGGAGGTCAGATCCTAGAGTGCTCCCTGCTGCACTCTTCTGCTCATGGGTGAATCTGACTTCAGCCAAGGGTGACTAGTGCCTCCTGAGTCTGGGGGGCACAATTTGTGGGTAGACCCAGGGGTGGGCCAAAAGCCCCATATCTACTCCTATGCTTTTGTGCTGTGGCTTAGTGGCCCCTGCCCCCCCCAATGCTGCTGTCCCGTGCAGCAAAAAAACCTGCCCTGTCCTGAGTGGTGCTGAGTCGGGGGCCAGTCTTGTGGGGGCACGTGCTCCCCTGTGCCTCCCCTACCAGTCATCTGTGAGTCTTCAGCACAGGCAGCAGCAAGACACCTTGCAGAGGACCTTTCTGGGCCCTGTTCCCAGGAAATGTCCTGACCCTGCATCAGCAGTGGCCAGAAGGGTAATACTCTGAGCATTAGAGGCAGGACTGAGGGCTTAGTACCCTCAGCCATCTGCCAGCCTGTTACTGTCTCACAAGAAGCTCTAGGATGAAATCACTGGCCACAAACTGTCAGAGATCTAGGTTGGGTTATAAAGAAATGGTAGGGCAGGAACTGGACCCCCAGGGTGTAAAACAGCCTGACATTGCAGCCCAGAAGCTAAGGAGCTGAGGGCACTGGCTAGAGCTAGCTTGCATCTTACCCCACATCCCAGTGTGAATCCCAATGTGCACCAGCCTGTGCATCTTACCCTACATCCCAATGTGCACCTCCTCTTCCAGGCCTGCTAAACACCAGGCTTGGCACATGGACTTGTGGTCTCTGCCAGCTTGTGCAGTCTGAGAGGCAGGCAGCCAGGATGGATTTCCTACAGGTTCCTGTCCAAAGAAGTGTGTGAACTCCCTGCTCTGTGGGGTGGCTCTAGTGGGCTACTAGTTAGTGCCTGAGCAGTGGGTGGTGGTGGGAAGGATGGGGGTGGGCATCTGGGACATTTGTTGTCTGTGAGTTAAGCCAGGTATTCCTGTCTTCTACTGACAGCTGCTGGTGCTGGGTGGGTCCTTGCCTCCCACAGGGTGCTGCCAGTGGCTTCACTGCCAGTGGCTTCGCTGTAAGTGACTGCTGTGTTTGGAGCTTACACTTGGCTCCCACTGGCACACATTACTTGAAAGGGCAGAGTGCTCTCATGAAGGAGCAGGGAACTTGGTGTCTGCTTCTGCTGTGTCTTTGTGGCATGGGGACTATAGTCTCCAGCTGGAGTGTATTAGCCAGCATCTATAGGGCCCCTTCATCTGCATTGTTTTTCCAGCTCCACCTTGTGGCTCTGAACACCCCCGTGAGTGGCAGCATGCGCGGCATCCGTGGAGCTGACTTCCAGTGCTTCCAGCAGGCCAGGGAAGTTGGACTGACAGGCACCTTCCGAGCCTTCCTCTCCTCCCGGCTGCAGGACCTGTACAGCATTGTGCGCAGGGCTGACCGGAGCTCGGTGCCCATTGTCAACCTCAGGGTAGGCATGCAGCTTAGCCTTTGTGGAGGGAGGGCAGCGTTCAGGCCCCTGTATCTCAGTGTGCTAATGCTAGTGGAGAAAACACCAGGAGCAGTAGCCTGAGGAGTGAGCTGCAGAGGCTCCCAGGCTGGCCATGCCAGCAGGCAGTGCACTGCTCTAGGGCCAGCCAGCAGTCCTGCCAAAATGGGATCAGTTTTGCCAAGTCACTGTGTACCTGTTTGGGCACTGCCTGGAAGCCCAGCTCTGTTTTATGTGGGTTTGAGTCAGGGTTTGAATGTGGGCCTTTTTTAAGCAGAAGGCTCATGTTGGTGAAGGATGGGCACAGACATGTGATAACTTTTGCCCCTTATAACTACAGCAACTGACTGCTGCCATCATTGGGCAACTCCCTCCACTTAGCTGGGTCACCTTGGGCAGTAGGGTCTGATTAGGTCAGACACTTGGCATCTCCTACACAGTGTGAACTGCCCATGTAGGTAAATGGGAAAGAGGATGCTCAGCACTTCATGGGCAATACTACATTTGGCACTGCTCAAGACTGAGTGCACAAGCTGATGGAAGGGCAGTCCTCCTTTGGTTGGTATACAGTAATGCAGGAAGGCTATACTTATTCTGGATCAGCTGTTTGCCTTCATGGACAGCTATTAAAGAGCAGCTTGTGCTTGTACCCTTTCTGGTTCTAGGCTAACTTCCCCATGGCACTGATCATGCCAAGAGTAGTCCCCAAGCCTGAAGTGGACAAGCAATAAGTGCATGGACAGACAGATTGAAAAGGAAAGCTCTCACTGCAATGGGTATGGGCTGAGCCACAGAGATGTAACCATACCTCAACTTTTTTATTGTTGCACTGCTGATGACTGGCTCTTCTCTTCCCCAGGATGAAGTGCTGTTCAATAACTGGGAGTCCCTGTTTTCAGGCACGGAGGCGCAGCTCCGAGCTGGTGCTCACATCCTCTCCTTTAATGGAAAGGATATCCTGAGAGACTCCACTTGGTAAGTGAAACAGCGCTGTCTTTGGGCCTGTAGCTCTGGGCAGATATGTATAGTGTAGCTGGCAGGGGGAGTTCCTGCTATGCTGTGGACACCTGCAGGTGGCCTGGACATGTCAAGAGTGCCAAGTGGGTGAAAGGGCTTCGCAACATACCGCAAGATGCCAGCCTCACCCATGCCCTGTGTGGATACAACAGCATGGCACTTCACTGTGTTTCAGGCCTCAGAAAAGCGTGTGGCATGGCTCTGACTCCAAGGGGCGTCGGCTGACCGAGAACTATTGTGAGACATGGAGGACTGACAGCAGTGTGGTGACAGGGCAGGCCTCCTCTCTGAGCTCAGGCAAGCTTCTGGAGCAGAAGGCAAGCAGCTGTCAGAATGCCTTCGTTGTCCTGTGCATTGAGAACAGCTTCATGACCTCTTCTAAAAAATAACCGTGGGCACAGAATGCTGGGAGGAGGGGACCTGAACACATCCGTCAAGGGCTGGAGGGGCAGCCAGCTCCCCTGCACAGCTTCTGTCTTCATGCATCGATTCCCAGATATAAAGCCAAAGAGTGTTGTGATAGTTTTAAATGCCAACCCGGCGCTCACTGTGGTGTCTCTTCTCAGCAGCCGCACTCTGACACAGGGCTTGTGCACTGCAGGCTGATATGGTTGCCAGAAGAGTGGCCCGGTAGGCTTGCTGGACATGGCTAACTCCTCACGTTTGTCTATGTGCCATGTTCTTGTTTCTTCTTCTCTCTTAATTCCCCTAATATTTAACCACTTGAGTTATATTCTTGCATAAACTCCCCCTTGTTTCCCTATTTGTTACCTTGCTTAGGATGCTTTTTACAGGGAGGGGCCCAGTGTTGCTCACAGGAGTGCATACTGACAATGCCCTTCATTGAGTTTTTGGAAATCAGCAAGATGTTCTTCATTATAATAAGAGGCCTGATTGGAAAGTGGCTGCTCAGCCACTCCTCACACTGCAGCTCCCCACTTTGTGGGGCTCTCTGGCCTTGTTAGGAGCTGAAGCAACAAGCAGAGCACCTCAGTAATGAGGCTGTGCTGGACTGGTTCATGGTGATCCTTGGGCCTTGGTGTTGCTGGTAGCACATCCTGGTGGAGGCAGTTGTGTGAACAGAGCAGCTCAGCATGTGCAGAAGGTCCCATGAGGAAACCAAATATCCAACCTGCATGTGTGTGTGTGTCCCTGCGTGGAAACCACCAGGACTAGGCAGGCCCCCCATGAGAGAGCTTCTGTCTGCTTGGGTTGGGCCTGCAGATTAGTTTTCTCTTCAACTTTGCCTGAAGAAGCCAACTGCCTCACTTGTTGCTTATTCCCCACTTCCCTGGCCCAGCTTTAGGTCTGAATAACCAGTTCCTGGCTGGGCATGCCCAGGTTCCTCTCCACTTGCATGGGGGTCACCAACTTGCTGGATTCTGCTGGGTCTACCTAGTTTGTAAGCCTTTCTGCCCCTGCTGTGAGTTAAGAAGATGCTCCTCTTCTATAGCACTTCTAAGCTGTCAGGGGTGCCCTGTCACTGACCTACCCCAGGGCCTTTCTTTCCAAGGCAGAATAATTTCATTATGAAGAAAGGCACTTTGTTCCCTCCCCAGTGTAGGAGGATGCCCAAACATTAGGGCCTGTTGGGCAGACCTGGCCTTTTTGAAATTGCATCAGCCAAGGTCCTGGCCTAATGCTTTCGCCACTCATTCCTGTTCAGTCTCAGCCCTGAAGGCCCTGCTCCTTTGACTCATTTCATTCTGACCCAGACCATTTCAGAAGTGCTTTCGCTTGTGTTCTTGGGTCCTGGAGCCTAGCTGTACGTTTTGATGCCCTAACAGCTTGCCACGGGTCGTGATGGTAAAAGTTCTCACCATGAGGTGAGGGCATATCAGAAGTAGGTACAGAGCCACACATCATTACCAATGCTTTTTGTGTCTTTGTGCATTTTTGTTACTAGACACTGAGTTGCTAGGATTCTTGAGGGGAGTCTTATGGCTTGTGTCCAATTTCCCATGGCAGCTGGCTGGACAGCAAGGTGAGAGGGAGGATCTGTTTTTTACTTTTCCAGAGCAGTTGCCTTCTGGTCTTGGGCCTCCTTATTCCAGCCCTCCTAGACTTAAGTCAGCTGTTGCTGATGGGAAGGAGTGGAGGTCTTTTTTTTTTTTTTTTTCTTGGTAGTTGAAGACATATAGTCTCTAGGGCAGGTGCTGTTCCCTATCCCATCTGAACTCTAATTCCAGCATCCAGAATCTAAGTGTACTGGAGCTGGTGCTACATGCCTTGCTTGCCCTGTTGCAAGGTCTGATTTTCTTGCTCAAGAGGCACACACCTGTTTGCTGTGTCTGCACAGGCAGGATGCATTGCACTGTTCTTCTAATGCTAGTGTAAGAATTGCTCCCAAAAGGCCTACACATGGCTTTCAGTCAGATACCTGCTAAGCCCAGGCTCCGCCTGTGCTGTCAGTGCTCTGGTAGGGACATGCCACATCCCAGGCAGTCTGTGCCTTTGTCATGAGGGGATTATTAAAAGCAATAGGAGATTTCATGTCAGTGCAGGAACAGGCTATTTCCAAACCAGCATATAGTTTCCTCATCTGATTCCTTAGCATTGGGCTGGAGAGGCCATTTGTTTGGTAAGTTTAAGTGATCAGATTAACAAGTAACTTGTAGGGTACTTAGGAACAGAAAAGGATAAGAGAATATAATGGGTTATGACCTGTATGGGGGATTTGAGTAGAGGACACATCTTGATTTCCATTCAGCTGCACAGGGCACTGAATCCCACAGTTAACGTGTGTGTGTGTGTGTGACTGACTGAGTTGGCCACTGTCTGGGCATCTTGTGTTAGCACCAGAACTGGGAAAATGCTCCCCTTCAAAGCCAGAAACCTTGAACACACTTTCATGTTACATATGTACCGTACTTGTTGAGCACTAATGTCTAAAAGATTGTTTAAATCGGTTTTGAAAATCTGAGGTGCTAAATTTTAACTAGCTTATTATTATTGTATTGAAATTATTACCATAAAAGTTGTGCAAGTCACACAATTTCTATTTCTCATTGTCTACTGTATTTTATGTAATTAATGCAATTTAAAGCCTGTGGATCTTTATATTTTTGTCAGTTGTGTTCTATAAACCATTTTCTAAAGGCACTGAATAAAGGAAAGTATCCTCTTTTACTTTGTGTACACTGAAATTGCTGTTGGTACCACACCATCTCTCATAGCTGTGGATGGACCCTGGATGGGGTAACACCTCCCCTCTGCTAAGGATAGAAATGGGGGTAGGCCCAGGGCTGATAGACTTCCCCTTGCTCTAGTGGGGTCCTGGTATCTCAGGATCTCCCATCTGGGTTCAGAGTTGAGGCCTGGGGGGATCTCCAAGTCACTTTATGCGATTTGACTGCAAGGGCTCTACTGCCTGGGGCTGGAATTGGGGCTTGGGGAAGGGGGCATGGGAAGCCAACCAAGAGATTCTAGTCTCTTTGTGACATAAAGAGCTGTACCACACTCAGGGTGGCACTGCCTCTCAGTCTTACCTAAAGAGACAAACCAGGAAGGAAGAATTATGAACTCCTGGACCAGAATCTAGTGGCTTAGGCACCAGATCCAGCCTGCAAAGGTCTAACATATTCCCCTCTGTAGCTCTCCCTGCTGCTCTCACATGCCTTCATATCTGCTTACCCTCCCTACAGAGGGGCTGGGTATCTGCAGCAAGGTAAGGACAGAGGGAAAAATCAGAGATCTGCAGCCCACAGCATGGGACCTGGTCACAAGCTCTGACTCAGAGAAAAAGATTGCCAACCCCTGCGCAAAGAGATTAATTACAGCAGCTACTCACCACACAGGTAGAAAGGATTGTGCCTGTCCAACAATCCCATACCTGGACAAGGCCAACCTGGGATCACAGGGCCTTGTGAGCCCCTCATTCTGACCAGGTTCAACAAACAGCACCAGGCTCTTGCACTTACACCACAGAGCAGCCAGCAATGGGAGGGTCTGGGTCAGTGCTGCCTTTCCAGCAACAGACACCAGCCCTCAGCACTCTTGTGCACTCACACCACTAGCTACCTACAAAAACAGCCAGGCTTGCAAGGGCAACTTGCCACTTTATTGCAATTCTCACCCCAGGTGACGTGTGGCTATAGGCCCCTCTTGCCCTCTAGCACTTTGATCAGGCTAAGGCAGCCCAGGGGATTTATACATGTTAAGGGAAAAGTAAAAAAAAGTGTTTCTAGCACTTGTGGTGTTGAGGAAAGGAGCTTGCGAGCATGACTGCTTAAGGCTTATAATAAATCCCTGTGCCAGTGTCATTCCAACAAAACAGCACTGGCTGAAATTGAAATAATCATCTGGAGGTGTGGGGCTGGTCACACTGAATGAGCAGCATGTGACAGGGAGGGGGAGACACTGCATGTGTGTCTGTCTGTCCACTGGTGCAAAAATCAGGAAAGCTCCCTCTACCCAGCAGGCGGCTGCCTGAACCAGCTCTGGGCAGCCCAGCTGGTTCAGTTGGAAACAGCTGTTACCAACAGCTGTTTTTAAACCTTCGCTCTGTACAGTAGTGTCAGCCAGCACTGAGGTGTGGAGTAGGCAGCAGGTAGCCCTGGAGAACAGCCTATGGTGATCAGGCTGTGGGCTTTGTGCAGGTGCAGCCTATGCAGGGCATTCACTATCACCCAGGCCTCTCTGGTCCTCATGTTCCTGCTGGGTGCTGATGTTCAGAGAGAGACAAAAAGATCTTGGTGGGGCCCACATGGTTCCCTGGGGCAATAATTAGGGCAGGGCACATACAGGCAGGCCCCTTCCCCTTTTGTTCACTCATAGCTTCTCTCAGGCTTCCACACTGCTCAGCTCTGAGGTCTTCTCCTTCACTGGCACCTCATCCAGAGGCTTGCATAGCTCCTTGGCCAATGCTGGCTCCTGGGGCTTCTTGCACCGTCTGTGCTGGATGCTCACATATACTGCTGCTGTGAGGTACAGCACCGCCAGCAGCGTGAAGTAGGCAAAGTACACATAGAACTGCAGGACAGGAAGAGAGCAGAGGGGATGGGATATAGCACAAGATCCTGGGCTCAAAGGCACAGGCTGGCCACCAATGCCCTCCCCTGCCCTTGCTTGCTTTGCTACAGGATGCCCTGGCTGAACTCTGCCCCTACTTCCCCTCCCTGCAATCTGTCCCAGAAGCAAAGCCTCAAATATGGCTGACAGGGCCTAGCACATGCTCTGCCCAAATATCCCTGTGCAGAGAGGCCAAGCATAGGCAAATGTCAGCTCTGGAAGCAAATGGGCAAGGGAAGGGATAGGATGCTGCTTTTGAGAGTTGCTACAGCACTGGGGATGAGCAGGCAGGAGCCAAGCCTGGGGCCCAAGGGTTTCAGCTAGTTTACCTGGCCCACAGCTACATGCTCCCATTCAGGGGGTGGCTATGTGACTACAAGCAATGGCCACAGGGGAAGCAGGATAACCAGCCTGGCCTCAGCTCTCTATAAGCAAAGCTCAGGAGTAAACAGGGCAGTTAGCAGGGCAGTTAGCCACAACTTCCCCATTCCTCAAGTCCCATGCTCCAACTGACCTGCTTTCCTTTTGCCTGCCCAGCTACAAAGCAGCCTACCCCCAGGGTTCAAGGCTTGGCTGTTCCATCTAGCTCAAGTATGCCCACCTAGCAGCCATGAGCCTGTTCTTCCTCACTCAGCTCCTACAGACAGTGCCCCTCTGACACTGTGCCCTTACCTGAGGATGCACGGACAGGCCCAGGCCTCTCTTATCTGCTATGATAATGGTTAAAATGGTCTTCAGAATGGTGGAAAAGAAGGTGTTGATGCCAAATACGAGGGCACAGAGCTCCTTGGAGAGGGAGGTGGCAATCTGGAATCTTGTATGAGAGAGAATGCGGGGAGGGGGCAGAACATTTATTCAGCTGATTCAGGCAAAGGAGCTCTCACAAAAATACACACCAACTTTCACCCTGGCCAAGCTGAGGCTTCATGACCTAGTAAAGCACACTGGAATATCCCATTTTCTGTTTTGAGTACTGAGCCTCTTCTGATTTGCTGAAGGGCTAGGCTCACACCTGTCTGACCGCATAAGTGGAAACTGTCCCTTCGGGTACATAAAGGGACTGATGCTCACCCCCTGCACCAGCCAGCCTTCCTGGCACTAATGCTAACACGGAACATGTGACGCTAACAGCACCCCCCGGCTTAAATATAGAGCGCTCTGTTGGAAAACCTGGTCTGTACTTGCTGTTTCAGCCCTGCCTTTTCACAGGAGGCCAAGTCCCTAAGCATGGCTCGAATGCTCTCTGTGTACTCCAAGACTGCCCTTCAGGCAGCATATAAGATGCTTACATGCTAACCAAAACCAGTTGCAGCCAGGATAATGCAACTGTGCCTATGTTACCAGTCAGGGGAGCCAGCCTACGATGGCCAGAGCAGGAATCTCCAAGAAGGAGGCACTCACATTGCTAAGGGAACCAGGAACTGATAGGAGCCCCTGAACAGCACATACGCTACATAGCATAGCCAGATGTTACTGGTGGAGGTCATCAGCAGGAGAAGCCCTGCCTGGACTGCTGTCACAGTCCCAATCACCAGCTCCGACCACAGCTTCCAGCGGATCTTCACAAAGCCGGCAGCAAAGGATGCAATGGCACCTAGGAAAACAAGGCAGAGTAATGCTCCACTGCCCAGACACAGTGGCACCTGACTGCTGAGTGTCTTGCCTGGCTACCCTTTGCCCTGGGGTGTTTCAAAGGATAACCTATGCTGGAGTCACTAGCAGAGAGCCAGAGATAACACAGCCTGGCTCAAACAGCAGCCAAAATGCACCACTGTACACTAGTGATAACTAGCTTACCCTGGAGCATGAGCAGCTCTCTGCCCTTAAAAGCACAATGTCAAGGTACATTTGTAATGGGTCTCACCTAGCAACCCTGCCCTATTCAGGGCTTACCATGGCAGGGCCACCAAGTTCTACCTTTAAAAGGTAACTGTGTTTAGCTGGCAGCTGCTGGCAACAGCCTTTGACAGTGGAGGCAGGACAAATGCTGAGCTGCTTGCTGACTCTCTTGCAGGCACTTTCAGGGCAAAAGCCTGCTGACTCCAGCCTGGCAACATGATTACCAAGAGTCAAGAGCCACAAAGACTACAAAGCCAGCACTTTCTCCTCAAAGAATCCCTGGATAGAGGTGTAGTGGCAGAGGACTCTTCCTCAGATAAATGCTTCTTCCTGCCTGCCACTGTGCTTGGCTCAGGTCAGCTACACCTCCCCACAAAATGATCCTCAAACCCTGACAACAGATGGGGTTGAGTTACTGACTGTGGTGCATGGCAGCATAGGCCCCAAGCTACTGGGCATGTCCAGTCTGGTCAAATGCAAGGAGCTAGAGATCTCTAACACTGCCCAGTGAAATGGAACAGGGATTTTAGTGCTCCTGCAAACGGGGGCTAACAGATGTGACCCAGGTGCAGGCTGTGTGACCTGCCACACTGCTGGGATCTTTCATCTTAGTGCAGGATAGTGGCACTTGTTTCACTATAGGGAAGGATTTCAAAGCCACCTACTTAACCTGGTGCAAAGCCCTTGTATGACTATCCAGATCCATGGGCTGACAGGTGCCCATGACTACAACTATATGATTATGACAGAAACAGGTTTAAAATGAGGCTCATTTCAGCTTTGCTTGAATCAATTCAGAAAGGACAAGGGGAAGCTGAACTGTGCCATTCTTAAACCACTCTTCTCCCAGGGGAAGGCCCTCACTCTGCCACTGCTCCTAGGGCCTCACCTCTGCCATTCAGATCTGAGACCTGCCGGAGGTGGGTCTGCTGCAGTGCTGAGTTGTGATACTTGGTGCAATGGCTCAGGAAAGGACGCCAGGATTCTGTCCAGATGGGAACTAATCTGGGCTTCTGTGCTTTGTCAGAGCACAGGGAGGCTGCTGCAACACATTCCTTAGGGATAAGAGCCTAGGGCAGGACTGGCCACTTGGGGATGTATTTCCCAATGCCCTCTCCACAGACCCCTCCAAAGACAACTCTTCTGCAGATAGATTGCACTTCAGGTAGCTCAGATGGAGACAACCTGCTGTTGCTTGGAGCAGGAGAAGGACAACAGAAAAGCCTGGAAGCCAAGAGGTGTACGTACCAAGTAATGTTGAGGCAGCATCCACCCCGCCATTGTAGACTTTCCGGTTATCTTTGGCTGAATAAACAACCTCCCACAAAATCTGCACGTAATACAGCATCAGGTAGTAGCCAGCAGAGTTGAATATCCACCAGAATGACCAAAGCCGCAGCTGGGGCTGCCAGACAATGGTCCTCAGCTCCCGCAGCATGCGGCAGAGGGCAGCATCACGCCAGCGGGAAGGCAGGCACGTGGTGTGCTTGTAGTTATCTGGGTGCATCTTGTCCAGGTCCGAAGGAGAACTGCCATTGCACACTGGCTCAGCCCTGTTGAAGAAGAGACTCCGCCTAGGCCGCTCCAGGAACAGTGTTATGAAGAGCCCGAACACCGTGAAGCCCAAGGAGATATAGTTCAGTGTCATGAAGGGCACGCCACCAACCGTGACACAAAGCTGTCCAACCACTGAGCTGGTGAAGACACCCATCAACACAGCAGACCTGGAGTAGCTAGCCATGCGCTGATAGAGTGATGGGGTGACCAGAGAGAAAATGTAAGAAGAATAGGCCACACGGGCTGCCATGGTGATGCTATAGAATAACTCCATGAATTGCATGGTGAGGATGCTGGTGCCGAAGATCAGGATCAGCCAAATGGCGATGTAGCTCAAACTCTGGAGCATCAGCACTGGCTTGTAGCGTAGATAGTCTGTCAGCAGGAAGATAGGCACCAGCACAACCATGTAGGAATACGATAGGACTGGAGTGATCTCATTAGTCACCTGCAAGGCAACCAAGTCAGCAAGAGAGCAGCCATCATGCTGCAGAGGCACAGGGGAGGAGAGCACTGTGAGCACAGCGCTTATTGCTGTGAGCACAGAGGTGCTGGCATTTGGGGGCATGCCCTGGAGGTGGCACTCCTCCTTTAGGTTGCTGAGCCATGGCCAAAGGTCAGGCTGGTGGAAACTGTTCAACTACCTCACCTTCAGCATCCCCAGTCCTTGGATGGGTTCATCCTGCACCCTCCTGAGTACTGCTCTCAACTGACGTGCTCCTGCTACTACACCTGGAACCCAAGATGGTTCTTACCATCCATTCCAGGACCAAAACATAGCAATGGCTTCTGAATAAAGAGCACCACACCACACCATGCACAATGGTGCTATACAGCCCAGCCAAAGGGCTAGAGCATGAGCTCTGGGCTGTCTATAGAGCACACATCATATGGGATCAAGGCAGCAACAACTGCTGACTGATGCAGGAGCTTGCCGGTCTGTGAATAAGTATTAATTATCTGCCCAAACGGTTGTCAGGGTGCTACTGTACTTGAAATCCAAGGCACCAGCAGACAGAACACACCTTGTAGGCCTGAAAATGAAGACTGATGTGGTGCTGACTACAAAGACAGCCTGAGAACACCAGTCAGACCTGAAATGAAAAGCTGGGGCCAGTCCCTGGGGACATAAATACTTCACAGCCCAGCTCACACACCACACCCCCCAGCTTCCCCGTCTCCTTCAGACTCTGGCAGCAGGAAGAAGACAGGAGGGACAGCAAGACAGCACTCCCCATAGGGTAGAGCAACACAGTGGCTCTGGGGCAGTGATGGGATGGCTCAGCTCATGCCAAAAGCTCTGGGGAGCCCCTTACCTCCTGCACTACCTGCCTGTCTCTATAGTGGCCATTAGCACACCTCCCTCTCTGCCTACCACCACCAGATCAAGCCTCTGCCTCCCAGCACTGCCATCATCCTTGACAGCAATGGCCCCAGAGAAAGTACCAGACTCCCTCTCTACATGGGGATGTGAGCAAAGGTCGTGGCCTTTCAGCCAGGGTCCTGCCACTCTGCCCCAGTTTGGGAGTCAGGAAGGCCCAAGCACTCTCCCTGCTCATCAGATACAGGTTGCTCCTGGGCCCCAAAGAACCCTGCTCTCTGCAAATATCCTTGAACTTATGTGCCTCAGTCACTCTCCCCCTGCTCGCTGCTCCCTTCCAAGGCCCCATGCCACACTCTCTGTGGGATGTGAGCTTGTGCTACTCCCGACTATGCTACAGCACAAGTGTCCCAGGATCTGTTTGTACACAGAAACCCACTGCCCACCCATGCACTTGTCTGTACAGGCCTGGGGAGAAGAACTTGAGGCCTCAGACCTTTGAGTAGTCTGGTAAGGGAAAAGACATATATAACCATGGCCTTTGGGACCTCAGCAGAGCAGCACACAAGTCAAAACTGCCTAATGATCATGAATGAGCCTTCTTAATAAAATCCCTTATCCTGGAGGAATTCAACAGCCATCTTGGTGCCTGGCACATGACTCAACTAAGCTCCAGGCAACTGCTTTTGCTTAGGACTTTGTGTTCCCAAGCCCTGGAAGTCAGGCAGTCCCAGGCTCAGCTCTGCCCTAGCACAGCAAGTAGCAAAGACCCGTTCACATAGCTGAGACATGAAGTGTAATCAACTTAACCTCCACAGTGCAAAACCTATGCTCCTTCTCACAGCCATGGACACAGCCAACAGTCAGAGCACTGTTATGTAGCTGCTGGTTATGCCTCCCCTTTAGGGGGCAGAGATTGCCTGTCTTGCAAGTTACACAAACCACAGCAGTGACAAGACATTGCATTCCTGCCAGGCAAGCCCCTGTAGGCCCTGTAGCCTGGAGAAACACCACTGTCTCTTTAAAGCATTCAGTGATGGCAAGAGTTTTGGAAAAGTACAAACTGGGACATACTTAAATCAAAACACTTAAGAACATCAGAACTGCTATTTGCAAACCATAGGTCCATCTTGTCCAAGGGAATGGATCATCAGGAGGAAAAGGATGAATAAAAGTCCCAGATTTGAGCTGTGCATCAGAGATCATCAGGGGTTAAGTTAACTGTCTGCAGATGCTCCACCTGTGAGACTGCATAAAAGAATCCCTGTCAAGAGAAACTGAGGTCAACTGACGTGACTGGACTTACTGGCTTCCTGCAAAGAATACATCCAGAATGTATGCAAGTGCATTAATTGGCACAGTTGGTAGCTGGCTGAGCAGCTGACCATCAGTTAAACATATAGGATAGGACTGCAGTGACTCCTTGGCCCTGGCTCTGTTATTTGCTGGTTCCAAAACACCTTGTGTCACTCATCTCAGAGTGGATGTTGAAAGGGAAGGCAAACACAGCTCTTTCCACTATTTCCCTGCTGCTTGCAGCATTTATGGTCTAGGAATTTCTGATTCAGACACTGTGCCCCAACTCCCATGCTCAATAACTACTGATGCACTTTTCCTCCAAGAATCTGTCCAATCCCTTGTTGTTTGGACAGATCTGTTTTGCATTTCAAAACATGCATTTTGAAAATAAACATTTAATGAAAAGGGTCAACCCAAAAATAAGTTGTTGTTGTTTTGTGCTGCAGTGTTTTGTTTGACCCCTCAAAACATTTTTTTTCTTTTTCTTCTTTTGTTTCACTAAAAGCCAAGTCTTGTTTGCTGTGGGCTAACTTGATGCCCCTGCTGTTTCAGCCACTCCTGTGGATCTCTGTACCTCCCATCTGTGGGGGGGCAGGCTGTACAGCCACATGCTCCGTTGGTGTGGTTTCAGATGGGTGCAGCCCCTCTGCCTAAGCTCATTCCCTTGCACAGGTGTAAGCAATGGTTATTGGATATTTGCCAGGGGAAACCATGGATGCAGCAAAACCCAGAACAGCTTTCCCTGATTAACTCTGGTCAGCACAGTTCAGCTTTAGAGAAGGAGCTTGGAGCAAAATGAAAAGGGCTCCTCAAGCCAGCGGGACCCTTTCCTTCCCAGCTCTGCCAACAAACAGGAACAGCAAATCCTCATGCATAGGAGGTAATCGAGTTTTGTAGCCAGTGTGGACAAGGTGCGCCACAACCCTCCCTGAGGGCCACTCTGCCTAGTGTGGAGTCATGTGCCATGTAGCAGCTTCCTGTGCCACACACCAGCCAGCTCTGTGGAATCCATGCTCCATCTCAGGCCTTGAATACCACAGTGACCACACGCAGCACCTAGCAGAACGGGGCCTGGCTCCTTCAGGGGCCTCAACCACTGCACCTGCACACCAGATGACAAAAGTCTTCTGTCTTCACTGCTCAAATGCCAACTCCCAGCCTTTGCACCAGAGCCAGTTACACAGCTTGATTCTGGCACAGTGGAAGGTGAAGCATGTTTGTAGTGCAAGTACAGACATGCTGTAGTGCAGTTCCTGTTAGGGGCTTGGGCTTTTTGCAGAGACAGGAAAATCCCAGCCCTTGGGTCTGACTTCACAAGCGCATGCAGTTTGTTTCCATGCAGACAGTGCATTCCCTGCTACACATGTCCAAGCTTACCACTGCAAGGCACTATGGCTGCTGCTACCCACAGCTGCACTGTGGATTACTCTGCCAGATATGCCTCATAAGAGGCAACAACTGCTTCCCAAACATGGCCCAGAGCTATTTAAGAACACTCTGAATGCTGCACATGGACACCAGCAGCTACAGCACAGGCATATGAGGATAAAACCTCTCCTGGGCATAGCTGCCAGCTATGGTGCCCTGCCGAGCTCATCTCTACTCTCCAAGCAATGGAGAATGCAGGGGAAGAAGCACAAGTGGGTATGAGGCAAAAGGAAGCAGCACCGAGTTCCTTCTCTCTGCCCCTCAGCAAGACAGCATGATCTGGCTTTGCTTAGCCATGCTTACTCAGGAATGGATTCCTCAGCCAGCCAGCCGGCCGGCACTCAGATCTGCTGTGCAGCTGGTGTCTGAGAAACATGCAGTGTGTCTTTCTGGCACACTGTAACATAGGTTGGGTCCCACTCCAATTGAGGTGCTCTGCCCAAGTCCGTCAGAGCAACCATTCCAAGCTTGCCCCCCTGAGGCTGGCAACATATCCCCCTAGCTTCCCGCTTTTACTCCAATGGCTCCTTCTCTGCTGTGATTTGACCCCACAGAGCAGGTTGGGCTGTAGCTCTGACCAAAATGAGAAGCATCATGGTCCACCTCTAGCTGGAATGAGGTCTGGAGAAATCATTTCATCTCCTGAGCACAGAAGGGGTTAACTAAAACTTCTGGCTTTAACAAAAGTCCTTCATAAAAAGAGATTAGCTATTCTGGGGGGAGGTTGCTTTGCATGAACATTCTCTGTCCCCCCAAAAGCATAAAGCAAACTGCTGACGCAGGATACTGCAGCTGGAGCTCTGAACTTTGATTTCTTGGGAAGTGGGGCAGAGAGGAAGCAGGACTGCCTGCGTGCTGTGTGATTGCTGCAGCTGACCTCAGGCTGGGAACATCACTGAACAAATGCAGCAAGGAGCATTAAAGAAGTGATCCCATGTGCCACCTCTCTGCAGCCTTGTACATCAGCACCTTCCAAGTCCTGCACAACCAAAACTCACTGGTTCTGGGCATCCCCTTGGGAAAGGTGATCAAGAGACGCATGAACTGCTCAATAGTGAACTGAGCTGGGTTGGGTTTAAACAGAAACCCTTAAAGGAACACAGGGAAGAGTTCATTTGTGTCTCCAAGAATCTTCACTCCAAAGTGAGCTAAGCCTGCTGCTGCTGGTCAGTGCCTTCCAAATCAAAGACAGCAGTCAAAATCTGGCCTTTTGACACAAAAAGAAGTTTATGCAAGAACAGTTTGACTTTTATTTGGTTTTCTGAGGGTGCCTCCCTCTAAAAATGTGACCAGCTTTGATCACAAGGGCAAGGTGGTTCAGTAGTCTCCCAGACATGAGAATTAACGTTACCAATTGTAATGACCAATGTGGTCTCACAAAAGGCATTTTTTTTTTTTAGTTTTTAATTTGACATTTTTATTGCATCAGCAAAGATGAATTTTCCCCCACAGGAATGACTCAATATATTTCTGAACCCCAAAGAGAAGTGCTGCTAAACTGTGTAAGGCTTCTGCCCATTCTGCTTTGCAGTTAGTGCCACTAACTGTACTGGAAATCCTCCCCCAAGCTAAACCCTTGGATAGGTGTGGAGGGGAAGGTAGGCTGGTGAGAGGCACTGCCACCTGCAGAACCTCAGGACCTGCTGCCCTGCTGAGATAAGCCAAAGCACCTTCAAGCCTCTCCCTGAGGGCCCCTTTGCAGGACTTAGGGCATGTGGTATGGAGACAAAACCTTGACAGGAAGGCTAAGAGGAAAGGAAAAGCACAAAGCCCATTGGTGGAAGAGGAAGGAGGAAACTATCGTGTACAAGAACTGTCTCCCACAGGAGGGACAAGGGACAAAGTCTTCTACAACACCATTTTCAAGATATAGGAGATTCCCTAGACTCCCTGTTAAACTATGAGACAGCTCATGTAGGTGACTAAAGCGAAGAGAAAGGAGCAGGGCAATATTTATCCTGCTAGTCTCTCTCACACACGAAGGGCCTATGGGTCCAACCAGAAATTCTGTGGGCCAGGAAAGCAAAATGAATGTGGTCCAGCACCTGCACCTATACCTGGAGTGCTTCATCACCTGCCAAGCCCCTCTGGGCCATGGTGAGCTGCCCGAGTTCTGTTCCAGCTCCAACACATTTGCACACAGAGTGCATCCCTATTGTTACACAGGGGTGAGCCAAGGACTCTCCTTATCAGGACAACATGCAGCCCACATGAATACAGGCACTGTGCTTCATTTGGATCTTTGACAACTACGTGGTAGGGTGCAGAAAGTAAACTCCAAGCCTCCTCACCCCTCACCTTCTGGGACGTTTCTTTAACACCACCAGATCCTCAGAGTAGGAGGGAGGGAAAGAGGAATAATAATGACCTACTTTATGTAAAGAGGTTTGATAACCTCTTGAGAGAGGCTCCAGGGAAGCATGTGATCCTGCTCTTCTCTGCGGAGTGCTGACCAGAGTTAAGAGAGGTAGCCGTGGGGAGTGTACACTGCATCCCCTCCATCCTAACTATGGTGGCTGTGTGGCTAACGGGCCTCCCCCCTTTGTCTTTACATTCTGTGTTACTACTCACTATAGTAGAGAAGCCTTAGTGCATCACCATACTAATTAACTAAGCCAAGTTGAATTTTTCCCTTAGAAAGCAAGAAAGTAACTCCAGTGCCTTTAGACTGAAATGGCTGTGAAAGGAACCCAGAAGCCATATCAAAAGTCAGCGCAGGGTAGGCTCACACTCTGAGTCAGGCTAACAGCCTGGAGTACTTCTACTGCCCATGTGGCCTGAGACTGCTTGCACCTAGCATCTAGATCTGACATACAACAGCACCAATGGGACAGAACAGGATGAAAAGCACAGATGCTTCACTGCTACTGATGGCCCCTTCCTGAGCCCATATAGAGGTATCCCTAAGCACAGCAGCTCCCAGCTGGATCCTTGGGGCATTCCCCCTTGGGCTGGGGAGATTCAGATGAACAGAACAGAAAGCACTGCAGTGGAAGAGATCTGTGCCAGACTCCAACTCCTGCACCTCAACCTCTCACTGTCCTCCTAACCCTCTTTCTGACTGCCTTCATGTGAAGGAATGGTACCCTCTACCCCGTGGTTCTCCTCTCCCTTCCACCAAGCTGGGATTCGGGATCCCACCTGGATAATGCCCACAAGTACTGAGGAGTACTGGCCACAGAATTGCTCCCCTGGGAGGATATGCTTGCAATATTCTCCTCCAAGACTATTCATGGTAGACACACAGCACCTCACACTCATTTCCAAGAGGTACTACTGCCTCTTTGCTATTCTTCTGAATGGCTAGCACAGGGTCCCTCCGGAAATGGGATAACTCAGATTCTTCCCTCAGAAGTCAAATGCAGAAGCTTCTTCAGTCCTTCCCTCAGAGAGACTCCGACCTGCAGCTTGATATAGGCACCAGCACTGTCTTGGGCCCAGGGCCAGATGAATTAGTTGCAACAGCTGCCCAACCTCAACTTAGAGTGTGACCCACTTCCATTCACTAGACCACATGCCCATAATACAAAAACAATGGGAATTAAAGGCAACTTTGTATAAAGGGTACGACACCAGAAAGTGGATCTGAAACTCATCCTGGACCCACTGATATGTGGTCCATGAGCATGATTCAGGAAAAATCACTAAGAAACCTCCCCCATGTGATTATTACAGGGATGAGGGTTTCATTTAGATTCCATCTGGCTCACCTACTCCATTTTAAACCCAAAGTCCTCTACGTCTAGGTGGTCAGACGGTTGGCCAGGTTTGGATGAGATATATTATACATTTCTGGAGGTGCAGCTGTAAGATCCAGGAATGCTGATGGCTCTGCTGTGGGGTGTAATGGTTGTTGGGGTGGTAGAGATGTGTTGGCAGGTTTTGCATTTCTTGTCATGGCATGGTCTGGATTCATTCAGTGTGTTAAGGGCTGGAGGAATTTTGCTTCTGGTGATGAGGTTAGCAAGGTTCAATGCTTGTTTGAAGGCTAGGATGGCAGATCTGGGAAGATCTCTTTAAGAATAGGGTCTCTTTCTAGTATGGACTGTAATTGTTTGAGGATCTTCTGTATGGGTTTGAGGGAGGGGTGATATGTCACAACCAGTGGTCATTATACCCCACAACAGAGCCATCAGCATTTCTGGATCTTACAGCTACACCTCCAGAAATGTTATATATCTCATCCAAAGCACCATATGCCTTGATGGAAAATATGTAGGAGAGACCAAACAACAACTGTGCACCAAAATGAATGCACACTGGAAATCTATTAAAGACAAGAATACCCAACTACCTGTGGGGGCACATTTCTTACAAGAAAACCACTCTCTCTCCAGTCTCTCAGTTCTAATCCTCAAAGGGAATTTACAAAACATTTTCCACAGACAAGCCTATGAACTTCACTTCACCAACCTCCTGGATACAAAAAATCATGGACTAAATATAGACATTGGATTTATGACACATTATAACCTGCCTCACATCCCACTTCCCAGGTACCTCTCCACTATTTACCTACTACATTCATGCCCCTTCTCTCTCCCCACCCCCCGCACTCAGCCTGTCTCTCACCTATTGACTCCTCAAGCTACATCTTTACTAACTGCCTGTCTTGCATGCATACCAGCCCAGCCTCTGGCTTCTTTACTATTCATTCCATCTAGGAAGAGCACACAACAAACTGCAGAGGCTTCCTCAGCCTGACACAGGGTATTTAAACTTGAAAGCTTGCAAAAAAATCTTTTTTCCAACCATTTAAGTTGGTCTAATAAAAGATATGATTTACCCAAAGAACCTTGTCTTCTTATGCTTTACATGGCTTCTCCATTTATCAAGGCAAAAATCTGACAGTGCAGCCTCTGTGGAACTTGGGAATGTCTTTCTTCAAGAGCATACATGTCGATGCAGTAGCGTGACACCAAGCAGCATTCTGCCTAGCACAAACTGCAGTGACACAGGATGGGAGGCTGTTGGGGAAGAAAGACCTACAGTAGAGCAGTTGCTGTAGGATAGGGGTGGGCAAGTGCGGCCTGCGAGCCAGATGCAGCCTGCCAGGCCATTCTATCTGGCCTGCAGGGCCCCTGAAATAATTAGAAAATTAATATTTATCTGTCCCCAACTTCCTGTTATGTGGCCCTCACTGGCTTGCCAAAACTCAGTAAGTGGTCCTTCATGCAAAATAATTGCCTGGCCCTGCTGTAGGAGCTCTTTAGCTCAGGGCAGGGGGAGAGGGAGAAGATAGCTTGGATTGGCAAACAGAGGGGACAAAGAACTTCAGCCACTCACTTGGACCTGATGCAGGCACTAGTGCTGTTTGAGAAGAGCACTGCCCAATTGTTTAAAAGAATAAACACATATCAGGCAAAAATATGCAAGTGCCAGTCACTGGCTTACAGTGCAGCAGTGACAGATGCAGAGAGCATGCCTGTTCTGGATAAGAGAGGCATCACTGGCTTTCTGTGCCCAACTTGACTCTGGTATTGTTTCAACTGCCATTTCACAGTGGCTGGTGAAGCAGCAGGTTCCCCAATCCTGACAGATATACAACTTACTGTGCTCCCATTCACCAAGAAAATACTTTGTTTTAATCCCAGAGTTAGCAGGGTTGGGACCCTTATTTGTCCAGAAGATATTCAGAAAATGGAGCTCTCCAGAGCTCAAGTAACTGCTTCATTACAGGGGAAACACTGAATACAGGCATCTGGCAAACTCACCTCTACCCTTGTGAAATTCTTATCAGCTCCCAACAAGTATGGGGTGATGAAGCTCTCTCCAGGTCTGAGCTGGGTCATGAAGCCATAAAAGCAGAGGTAAAATACTTGGAGTTTCCAACGCTGATTTGGTGTTGGCTCCACTGGTTGTTTTGTCGAGCCCTCATCTTCTGTAGACATGGCTGTCTCCCTATTCCAGTAACCGAATGTGAAAGTATTTTTCCGGGAGGCTGTCAGATAGGCTGAGCCTCTGTGAGGCTGGTCTCTTACTTACTTGCTGTACATAGTCTCCAACACATAGATGCCTGAGCTGTAGGAATTTCTGTGGATAAAGCAGAATTTGGCAACAGATCAAATTCCTCTACAAAACAACTGCAAATAAATACCCACTACTTTCTCCCTCAGATGCATTCTTGTTGCACATTAGCTTTCACTTATCATTGCAAAGTTGTAGCATTTCCTTTTCAGATACAGGAACAACATTTTGGAAAGATAGATGTTTTAAGCAAAACACATCTCAAACCCCAGTAGTAAGTCTATCTTACCAGGGTTGGATTTTTACTTCTCTTTACTTTTCAGCAAATTCCTGAACACCCCAACCTCGCCAATCTAAAAATTGGTTAACTTGTTTTGGAAGTGAATTTTCACTTCCTCAAGTTACTACTTAATTTTATTGCAAGCAAAGGGGCTTCTGCCAGAAGAAAATAAATGTTATAGATACTTACAGTCCCACAGAACTAACTAAATAAATGGTACATCAGCTTAAACTCCCCAAAGCCACTCTGACCCCCTTCCCCCTGCCCTGTGCTCCTGTCCTGATCTGTTGCTCTGCTTTCTGCTCTCTCCCCTACCCCTTTATTCTCTGCTCCCTCTCAGTTGACTGCATGCCACACAGAGGCTGCCTGTGCCATTTGTGCTGCAGGTTGGCTACCTCTGTCCTAAAGGACTATAAAGATCCTGTTTTTTTCTGATTTAGGCTGGTTCTAATTGCAGTCCATCAAAATAGACCTCATAACAGTCCCAATAAGACAGCTAGAGGTATTTAGCCATGTTAGAGTGAAAGCAAACCAAGGTAAGGCAGGGTGGCACTTTTGAAACTAAACGGTTCAGAGAGGCATGTAACTCAGCTAAACCCAGTTTGAGGGAGGAAAGATGACGAGGGAATTGAGAACAAGTTTAACAGGCCCTTTTATTTCCAGTGAGTTTGGCAGCTGGAGCAGTAGGCAAGCACAATAAATAATAGGATTTGACAGGTCACAGAGTAGACCGTGAAACCCAGCTAAAAGTTAATTTGTATGTATGAAATAGATCTATCTATGTTACATATTAGCTGCAAAGCAAAAGGGACTTTAGACGGTCACCCACACTGACAAGAGTTAAAACATTCCTCCACTCTCTAGTATATATTTGACACACAAGAACTGCATTAGGCGAAAATTAGAGTTGCAAAATCTAAAGTTAGGAAGTGCCAGATTTTAGGTGTCTTATGTGACTTTAATTCAGCACCCTTGCATATGTGCCTTATGAATGTCTTTAACTCCATGATCTCATGCTATTTCTTGCTCCGGACACTGCTTCATTGAGCACACTGAATGGTCTTGCTCTAGGCCTGAATTAGACTTGAGTACTGAAGACCGTCATCTGGGGGAAACCCGTCTCATTTGTTGTAGAAATAGAAGGTGTCTAATTAGAGAGATAAGAGATTTCAGGAAAAGACAGGATTGTACCATGGTAGAGCACTGCCCTGAAGAACCTGATTCTATCCCCACTGTTGCTACAGAGTGTGCGAGATGCTGGGAAAATCACTTAAAGCAATTTTTTCTCAGGAGGTCACTAACTCTGCATTCCTCACTGTCTGGCTGTCAAATCTGAGACCCAAGAATTTGATTGGTAGAAAAGATGAACATTCACTGCAACTGCTTAAAGCAGTGGGAACTTTTTACATGCAAACTTCTGTACGTTGTTGTCCACTTGCATGCACATAAGTGCATAATTCACTTAACTGCATAACACAACGCCAATCCTAATTGTTGCCTGTTCCTTAAATTACAGCAAGTGCTGGTTATCTGCATATGGGCGAATAAACCACTTAAGTGTATGGCATCTTTCAATCCCATTGTCCACAGTTGTTACTAACTATACTCTGGTTAACTGTGCCAAAAACAGTGAAAGGGAAGAAGCTGTGAAAGTGCAGCTATTAGAACCCTTGAAAATGATGGGAACTGGCTGCATGAACTCTAATACCAGAGAAGCAAGGGGGCAGTGTATTTATAATACACATTGTTTATATTTAAATTTGGATAAGTGCATACTCTGGTAAGAACAAAGCCCTCCTTCAGCCCAGGAGCTATGCACTTAAATGGAGTACACCATCTAACACCACATATTCTGAAAAATCAGGTCATAGTCATCTCAAATTGGGCACCCAGAATAAGTGGCTCTTTCTGACTAAAATTTCTTTTTCTCTCTCCAAGCTCCCTACCTATAAAAACAAAGATAAAACCACGCCTCCACCTCACACGGGTGTGAAAATAAATTGTGAAAATAAATTCAGGAACATGTGCGAAGTGATGAGCAGTATTGAGAACAGAGCAGCACTGCCCTGAGAAAATGTAACAAGTCTCCAGAGCAGGGTTTGGATAGGGAGCAGTAAGTACAGCACCTGGGACAAACTGAACAGGGAGGGGAAAGCAAAACATCGAGCAGCTGATCATTCAGGGAGCACCGTCCACACTGTGCACCGAGTAAGGCAGGATTCTAGGGAAATCACATGAAACTGTATACTTAAAGCATGTTTCATAACGCATATGCCCAAAGAGCGCAATATAAAGTTCCACAACCTGAAATCTGGCATGCCCCAACTTTGCCATTCAAATGAAGTCCTTTTAGTTTGAGCTTTTCCATGCATTTCAAAAATGCAAAATGAAAACACAAGAAATCTCAACATGTGTCTTTGTGCCTTCAGCAAGGTTATAATCTTATGACTGACCACAGACCTCTGCTACTCGGGCAAACAGAATAACTGGTAGCAGTCCTTTCGGTGGTCCTGCACAAGAGTGGGGGAATCAGACACATACCCAGTGCAAGATGGCTTCACAGGCATCTGCTAACACGACAGGAATGGTGAGACTTGAGGACACTGCATTCAATTCATGCTCTGGAAGGGAGTGACTTTATAGGGCACAAACTCCTCTGCCCCATGTCCTCCAACCTCTTCCTGCCTAGTTCTCTCTTCTTCACTCCTGCCTCTTTGTGTCAGTCTTTCTCTCTAGCTAGCCAGTCCTCCCTCTCCTTATCCAATTGTCTTCTTATCACCTCTTCTATACCCCCCCCGCTGCCTTTCCCTTCCTCCATGCCAGCTTCAGTTTCCCTTTCTTTTCCCCCACTGATAGAAAAGAACTGGATGCTTCCCCACCACCCCAAACAATGGACCCCACCTTATTCCAATGGACTCCATGACCCAGGTCCAACTCTTGTCTTCTCTGTGTTTAATCAAGTAGCTTCCTTGTCCATAGTGCCTGAGCAACAACAGGTGAGGCAGGCATTGACAGCACAAGACAGAAAAACTTCCTGCTACCTGTTCAAGTGCCTTGACCTGCACCCAGCACAGCAGGCAGCACCCCAGAGTGGCAACAGCAGGGAATACTCTGCATAATCCAAGCTGAAGCATGTCCAGAGCAGATACAATGCTCAGAGAATTCAACTGCTGGAATACTGCTGTTTCTACATGCAAATTAAGTTTCCCAAAGGCTGGTAACCAGGCCTGGTTTGAGAAGATTTTCACAGGGATGGCAACAGGCACAGTCCTAACACAAACATGTTCCCATCCAAATTTCAAATCTCTGCTCCAGATCCTTTGGGTGGTAGAGTTTCTCAAAGCAAAGGCAAACATGATTTAACACAGACACAGTACCTTGTTTCCTGGCCTTCTTCTCAGAGATAGCTTTTGGGAAAACTTTCTAGAAAAAAGAAAATCGGCCAGTGGGACAGGCAGATGGACAAAATTTCACGGCAAACAGCTGAAGTCTGGAACAATTACAAGCACTTAAAAACAGGATCTTATAACAGGAAATGTTGGGCAATGTTAACAACAAGCAGCGCCAGAAGCCATGCCTAGATGAGACTATGCTTGTTGAAGTGCATAGTCCCTGGACTGATAAAAGGCTGTAAACTCCCCTGGAGCATGCATTTATCTGGTTAACAGGTTTATCTGAAATTAACAATTAATTACTTGTTTACGTTAAGAAAAAAAGGGCTTTCGAGCTATTACAAACTGAAAAACGAAAGGAGCTTCTTCTGTATCTTTTCATTGAACAGTTAATTTTATATATATCTGCCAAATAGCTGCTCAGAGCACTACAGTCTAGTCTAAGGAAGTTCAGGGGCAGACACACACATTCTGTGATGGGACTCTAGTTTCAGAGGGACCAAAGAGCACTTGATCTTTTCAGACCCTGCAATCTCAAGGACGTAAAACCCTTCAGTCCCAATTCAAACACAATTATATTAGCAGCTGAGAATGAACCTGCTGTCTCATAAGCAGAAACTCATCCATGTAACACCAGCTGTCAGGGGCTGTTTGCTCAATCATGCAGGGACAGCACTCCAGGACTACAGCATGAGCCTCAATAGTATGAAACATGGTTTAAAGATATGATTTCATAATACATGTGTCCAAAGAGCCCAATATAAAGCTTGCTCCCTGCCCCATTTCTAACCAGAAGTACAACAGTAAGATCAAGTCCTTAAGAGGACCCCCACTCCCTTTCCTAGTTTGCCCTTCTATGATTCAAGATCTTTTATTTGAGTACATTTGAGAGAGATGTCCTCTGAAAAGTCATCCTGCGACTCTCAGAGTAATTAGGAGGAAAACCTGGGCACATTTCAGCCTACCAATGCCTACATGCAAGAGCCAAGGTTTATCCTCACTGCAAAAATAACGCTGTTTTTTTAACACGAGGTGAACAACCTGTGTCTGCTATCCTCAGTTAAAAAAAAAACAAACAAATTTCAAGGTCACTGCTAGGTGTGGGCACAAGGTTGATACTTGTGAGTTTACCAGGCAGTAAAATATATATACTGCGCTGCCACCAAGATTTGCCTTGCCAATAACTGACTTGTTAGTTACCCCAGGGTGAAAAATGAAAAAGACCACCCTCCAATAAGCTTGTCTTCATATCCATTTCCACATTCAAAGGATGCACAAAAGGCCTTGACACAGAACCATGAGAAATCCCTCTCCAAAGCCCCAACCTCCCTACTGGAGGGTCTGGCCTTGAAGTTTAGATAAGATCCTTGTTCTTTCATAGAGCAAATGTAAAAACATTCAATGACAACAAAGAAAAAATTGACTGTCTTCCCATGGAGAAGCAGCACACAAAGCGAGGGCAACTGCCTGCTCAAAGGTTCTGGGTACCTTCACAGAGATGGGAGGATGGTGTTGATGATGTTCCCCTGAGGTTGTCTCCTGTGCTTGCAGTCCTGGCTTGAATTTATGAGGGCCTGTAAGTGGATCTGGTTTACATGGCATCAGATAACAGTGGGGTGGCTGTAGCATAAAGCTCTGTGTAACCTTTGCTCCTGTGGTTTGGTATTTTGTAAATATCCCAGCTTGTTTGTAGTACTTCCCATATCAAATCTCTGTGTTGATACCATGCTGTTTCCCCACAGGACATTTCTTTTTCAGCAGTTACAAAGGAAAACAAAACTGTATGAAGTTTAAGTGGATACTCTGATTTCAACTTAAGGGCAGCTTTATTTTAATTTAGTTTACACTTGTTCCTAACTGACTTAAACAAAAATCAAAATGCCCACACTACCACTTTCACTAATTGAACTAGTGCATTTGATAGTCATATGTTCATTTAAATAGCAGCTCTCCTTGTAGACACTCCTATAGTTCCAGGTTAAGCATGAACAGAAATGGTCTTCTTAAAATTCCTAGACTGCTCCAGAATGCATTAGCCCAGGGTAAATGATGGATTCCAACGTGTTGTTTCAGTGAATAGCAAGACTAACAACCTCAGCCCCATATCAGGTGATTGCAGTCCCCCCTGTCCAAATAGGTGCAATGCAAGCAAGAACACCACTGGCCCATCAATCTCAGCCCTATCCAGAGTCCCACCTACACAGACAATGGATAACTCTCAAACCCTGTCACACTCTTCCATAGGGTCACAGGAATGTTCATAGAAGAAACCTGGGTGAACAAAGGAAAAAAGCAAAGGGCTGGCAGATGGCACATCTTGGAGGACTGCATTTACAAAGTAAGACTAAAGTCTTCTATGCTGCAAGCAATCTTTGGTCAGTCCTAATAGCAGCCATAGCACTACTCCCGTAAATAAAATGATGGGTATATAAGCGTTTGCAGGATCAGAGTTACTGCAGAACTAACAGATGAAACCATGCTGCCAGCCAGAGGCCCTAGGCTCATTTTCACTGCCACTTCAGTTCAATATATTTTTAATTACCATTCGTCCTTTGACTAAGCACATCCAATACTTTGTGCTCAAATCACATTATACATTGACTACAGATTTCTCACGCAATCCCAAATGCCCCGTGCTGCACTGAAATGTATGAAGGAAGAGCCACCCAACAATTTGTCTCACTTATGTCCTCGTAAGATGCTCAACCATCACAGGGATAAACACCATGCATCCCCCAATAGACAGGCATGTGACCTCTGCCCAAATAAACAGAAAAAAAATCAGTGACAATTATCACTCGTTATTTTTCATTAAAGGGCAGACCCTGCCTTCCCAATAGGATGAAGGCCTTGCAGACAGGAACATACAACAAAGCCCAGCTCCAGCCTTTCCTGGGCCCACTATCAGATTGGCACTGCACAAAGCCACCAACACTCCCCAGCACAGGCAGTGCCACAGGGAGGATGAAGGGTATTCCCAAGGCTGGGTAGCATTAACTCCTCTGTTGCCTACACTGACAGATTCCTCTTCCAAACCAGATCCCTGAGGAGCTCTCTAGGTGCAGCCCAGTGACTCTGGCTGTGCTTAGAGATGAGATTAAGGGTCAAGAGAACAACTGTCACCTGGAGTGAAAATTCCCTGAATAATGTGAACACAGAACAGCAAAGTATCTAATCACCCTTCATTTAGGACCTAATCCAAATGTCACTGCTGACTGGAGGTGTTAGGAAATCCTCACCTTGTGAATTCTTGACTGTACCTGCCCTGAGACAAAAGGGAGGAAGTCAGCTGACAGACAGACACTTTATGCCACTGGAGTGATGGATAGGGCATAGAGACAGTCAGCACCCAACAGGCCCTTGATGATTAAAGTGGTTAAATACAGACTCCCTGACCATCTTTCAGCCCCAATGCTCAAGCAGCATGCCCAGATCTGAACCTGGATCACCAAAAGCTATATTAAGGCCTCCTCTACATGAGGAATTTCATCAATTTAACCTAGGGCTCAGGGCATTCCCCATTTTTTTTCTGGTTTCTAATTTTCCCCATAAATACCCAAAATTCTGCCCACTGATGCCTACAACACTCCCTGGAAAATTGGAACTGTTCAGCTGCACCATTCAAAAATCACTGTCCCCTTTCAGACGTGCTATCCAACCTTGCACAATGCCCTGCAAACTCAGCAACACAGACAGCACTCATCTCACATTCTTCAGCTAGACGAGGTTCTCTGTATAAACGTGATATCTTTTATTAGATCAACTAAATAGTTGGAAAAATTGTTCTTTGCAAGCTTTTGGGTTACAAACACCTTTCTTCAGGCTTGTACCTGAAAGCTTGCAAAGAACAGCTGGAGTACTGCACTAGAGTACTGCATCCAGTTCTGGGAGAGTTGAGGAAGTCCAAAGGAAGGCTATACGTATGATTAGAGGTCTGGAGAGCAGGCCATATGAGAGGCTGAATGACCTGGGACTGTTCAGCCTGGAGAAGAGAAGACTTAGAGGGGACTTGGTGGCAGCCTGTAAGTATATAAGGGTTGTACACCAGGGCCTGGAGAAACATCCATTCACCAAGGCACCCCAGGGAAAGACAAGGAACAATGGACTCAAACTGTTAGATCACTTCAGATTGCACATAAGGAAAGATGTCTTTATGGTTCGAGTGTCCAGGGTCTGGAACAGACTCCCCCCAGAGGTGGTACACTCACCTAACCTGGAGATCTTCAAAAATTAACTGGATGTGCACCTTGCTGGGGCCATATGTCCCCAGCAGTCTTCCTTGACCAAGGGCAGAAGGGCTGGATCTGATGATCTTGTGAGGTCCCTTCCAGCCCCTAATAGCTATGAATCGATGAACAGTTTATCCAACTATTTAGTTTGTCTAATAAAAGATATCACATTTACCCAAAGAACCTTGCCTGCCTGTGTCCTTAGACTGGGGGGGCAAAATACAGCCTACAGGCCAGATCCAGCCTGCAAGGCCATTCTATCTGGCCTACAGGGCCCCTAAAAAAATTTAGAAAATTAGTATTCATCTGCCTTTGTTTTCCATCAAAAACGACAGGAGTCAGAGGCAGTAGGACCCAGAGGAAGCCCTGGCAGGCTCCTGCAACAGCAGGGTCCACCTGGCCTTGCCCCGTATTTAATGATAATGTCTCAATTGTGTTTAAGGATCAGCTTGTTATTTTAAGGGGAGAAAAATTGCAACTTAACTGGCCTCACTCACTCACTTTGTGGGGCTGCCATTTGTAGACCCACAAAATATAAGTGAATCAAAGGGGTTAAGGGGAGCGCTGGCCACAGGGTGGACAAGGTGCCGCTTTCCCCATGCTCTGGACCAGCTCTTTCCCTGCTGGGGAGCAGGGGGTTGGGGCTGCGTGCTGCCACCCCCCGCCTGTACTGCCTAAGTGGCCCTCTGCTCAAAATAATTGCCCGCCCCCGTCTTAGACCAACATGGCAACAACCAACACCGTTGAATTCTTCAGCGATATGCTTAGGCACACACAGTCACAAATCAACTAGTCAGCCCAACTGCTGGGGGAGGCCAGTGCTGCCCACATGTAAAATACACCCCTGCAAAGAATGGCTGCAGTGCAACTACCAAAATAAATTAATTTAGCGATGTGCACAAGTCTTTGCCAGGCTGGGTCCCTTAAACAGCTTGGCAGGTATCTTATGCCTGGATTATAACTGTCCCAAAGCTAGTGCATGTACCAAGTGACAACATAGTACCAGCAATGGGGGGGTGGGAGCATGAATTAAGAAATAAAAGCCACCAGCCTGAGACAGTGGAGGAAGTCCAAGGGCTCCTCTGAGTGAGAGAAGCAGAGGCAGAGCCAGAGATGAAATCTATCACAGAAACTGGCAGAAATGAGCTCGGAGACTTGTTCAAAACCATATTTGAAATAATAATAATGCTATTATCATTAATATCCTGCCATGTCAGTGCCCAGGACGGAAGAAGCAGCAGCAGTTCCTACCCGCGCTGCCTGCCGCGGGCTCCTCAGGCCGCCCCTCCGTCCCAGCCGAGGCTGCCAGGGCACTTACACGGGGACCAGGGGCGTGGGAAGCTGCGGGGAAGGAACCCCTCCGGGCCTCTGGTGCGGCCTCTGCCCCGCCTTGCCCTGCCCAGGGAGTCAGAGGTGTCCCCCGCCCCAGCGCCGGCCACTCACCGCGGAGCCCGCGTGTCCCGACGCGGCGCGGCCCAGCTTGGGGGCAGCCGCGCCCCCTGCCGGCCGGGCTGCGCCAGGGCAGGGCAGGGCAGGGCTGCGCGCGGACTACACGCCCCACAGTGCACCGCACAGGAAGGGACTGGGCTCTCCCCTGTCTCGGGTCGGGAGCATCGCCACCACCTTCCTTTTCCCGCCTCGTAGCGCTGCCCCGCGCCTCCCCCTCCGCCTCCGCGGGGTGCCCTGTCCGCCCTGCCTCCACGGCCCTTGGCAGCTGTGGCCTGTTTCAGTCACCAGGTGGCGGCACCTCGGCCTGGGCCGCCTCTGCCACTCGGGGCAGGGTGGAAGCCCGTGTTTTTCCTACTCTGTCTCGGACCTGGTCCATGAAGGCCTGAGTTGATCTGAGGCTCTAGTTCTGCAGGTCTGTCCTGTGTGAAGCAGTGACAGCGGTGTTCAGTGACCAAATGGGCCCCTGAAAGCCATTTGCGGACCCCTAAAACATTTTGAATGGAGGCGTGGGCCCCTTTGAATTGTAAGTGTGGGTATTCACATACTTTTGATTGATCAGTCATCTTTCACAGACCCCTTAGAGCAGTGCTTCTCAACCTTTTTTGGACTAGGGCCCATTTGTAAACCTCAATGACCAGTCCCCATCCAGTGCCCCCTCCCTCTCCCCCATGTGTGGGATTTTTAGGGGGGCAAGCAGCCCCTTGAAGGCTGGAGCTCCGTTTTTGATCCATTTTTTAAATTTGTTCACAACCCTTTCATATATTCTTGTGACCCACTTGCAGGTTGCGACCCACGGGTTGAGAAACACTGTCTTAGAGTCCATCTGTAGACTCCCAGGGGTTTGTGGACCACAGGTTGAAAACCACTGAATTAAAGCAAATGATTATTTTTGCAGAACTAAAGCAAAGACATGTCTCCTGAAGGTAACAAAATAGGCTGTACTTAGCTTGTCCTTAAGATTTATCATTGCCTGGTTCTGAGAAGGCCCCAGGACTTTACAGAGCCCCGATAGTCTTTCTCATTCTCTCTCTGCCTATCTATATCCTTAAACTGCTTCTCACAAATGATGCCAGATGGTTTTTGCCAGTTCTGTATCCTTCCAATCTCAGGAACATAGGAGAAGACAGGACCTCCTGGATCAAGTGCAGTCCTTTGCTACTACAGGCAACTGCATTAACAGTCATTTCCATAAGCTCATCAAACTACAACTTCAAAATTGTTCTGTTTCTTGTTCTTATTGCGTGGGATCTTGCTGTATAAGCTGTTTCGTTCTAGTAGTGTGAGCTGAAGCCTTACCAAAGGCCACCAGCAATCAACTCATCTCTAAATGGGCACCTAATTGTTTGAGCTAGGGTGTTAAAAATGAGTGGCTTTGCTGTTAGCTACGTACATGCTACTGGCTAAATAAATTGTTGGATTTTAAACATACTAACCAAATAGCCCATTATCTTGTGTGAATCTTTATTAGCAGTAGGAATACCTTGTTTCTTTTGTACAACTGCATTCCATCCATTTCTGTTTTTTTTAACATATCCAGGTTCACTAGTTTGTTCACTAGTTCTTGTATTTACCTAGTTTCTTAACATTGTATACCAACGTTTTAGTTGTTTCATACTCACCACACACATTTCCCTAGCCTGAAAAGGCACAGTCTTTTCATCCTCTGCCTGTTCTTATCACTACTGTTCTTATCAATTGTAGCAATTTCCTTCTTGCTGTCCACCCTCCCACCTTAGGGTGTTTCTGCATCTTTACTGTATCCTTATTTACCTTATTCTTATCTTCTCGTGTATTAAAACTAGTTGTGTCAATCTCAATCACAGAAGGTTATCTCCACTAATGCTTCCCAGTAGTCAAGGCAAAATTTTTAAAAGCTCTGGTGGGGGTTGTGCTAAAGATACTAATTTTGTTAAATGGCATTAAATGGTGGTTTGCAGTGTTTTGCAGTTGTCATGTGCTGGAATGGATACTCTAGTGGACTGTTTTGGACTAAACATCTCATATGATTGATTGTAGAGATCTGGCTCAGTGCCTCACACAATCCTTTCCAATCCTATGTTTCTCTTTCACCATGCCTCTTGCATGGAGAAGGGACAAGCAGAGTCTCTGTAGCCAGACCAAAGAATGCGCTGAAATCTACGACCCACTAGAGGAAGAAAGGAATCTACCAGAAGTTGGGGTTTGTAGTCCATTTCTTGCTAGCTGTGAGCATCCCCTTTGGACATGAAATCCCATCCTCTCAGTACCTTGAAGTCCTGCTCCTTCTGTCATCCATTTACAGGAGTCTTGCCAAAGGGAGAATACAGAGAGACTGCAGTAGGCACGACAGGTATCGGAGAACAAGAAGGAAGTAGTGTCAAGTATTGTCCAACCACAAAAATCATAAAATTGGCTTAAAAATCACGAGAGCAAAAGTAATGAAAATGTGAGTTCTTTTTCTTTGCTTCTGTGCTTTTAAGGGTCACATTTTCAGACTTCTCCCTGCACACAGCATTATTAGAAACATACACAAATGTAATCACATATCTCCAGGGATGGGGCTTTATGGGAAACATATATTGTGAAACTTAAGTACAATGATGAGAATTAACTGTGCTGCCATTCAGTGGGAGCTGAAATGTAAATAAAAGTGTACATATATAGTTACTGATAGACCTGGTAATGCTTGCCTGTTACCCTGGGTACCTAACACAGGTTTTAAGACCTGTTTTCTCTTGCATGTAACTGTGTTATACTTTGAACTTCTTGGGCTGTAATTCATGAGTTGGTTATATGCTTCAGGCTAAATGTTTTTTGGGAGAAATTTCAGCCAAACTGACTCGGCTAAAAAGAAAAACACATTGTTTTCTTATCTTTAAAAAAATATGACTATTTTGTTGAGAATATTTACCACTTCCATACCTAAGAGCAGGGACTTGAAGTCTAGCAGAGAACTTGCCCTTTTGCCATTCCCATGAAAATTCACCCCAATTTGGGAAAGTTACACAAACCTTTGAAAAATCTCCATATGAGCATGCTCAGTAGAGACTTGTTAAGGATTTGGCAGCTGATTTTGCCAATGATTCCATCTGCACTGAGCATGCCCCAATTCCAGTTTTGTATTGCCAACTTAAACAAGCACATGGCATTCTCCAGAGAGGCTGGGTATGGTTCAGCTCAGAACTGAAGAGATTAAACAGGACTTTTTTGTGACTGTTCCTCCCAGCTGTAGTATTAGGCCCTGGAATTGAGATCAGGGAGCTAATATGTCTTGTGCTCCTAGTCCTAGTATTCTCCATGCTGGTACCCAGCCAACATCTCCCCATCTTGATGAGCAGCCAACATCTAGCAGTGGGGCTGGAGAGCAGGCCTGCAGGATGTGGCTTTGTGGTATGGGGTGTGGCAACTGTGTTATCAAAGTTGGCTGTACTGCTTCCATGGCATTTTACATTCTTTGCACTAACCTAAGCAGTGGGAACTCTCCAGAGAGCCTCAGTAGGTGACACTGCACCTATGGAGACTCTGCATTTCCTATCTCACATTCCTGAACAAGGTTTCTCAGCTAGGATGGGCCATGTTCTTTTTCTGTAACCTTCAGGAGCAGGGTGGAGCATGGAGATTTGATGGAGTTGCTCACTTTCCTAGGGACAGTGTCTCTGAGATTCTGTCTGTGACTCACCCGCCTTCACCCTCTCTAATCAGAGGATAGAGCCAAGACACCATGGAGACACAGAGCCTGATTGTTCTCCCTTACCATGTCCTGGGCATCCCAGGGCTAAACTACTTTTCTGTAAGGCACAATTTGGCCTTTCCTAGCTGCTTTCCCTGAGGGACTAGACTCTACCGTCTATCCTGTGTAAACGGGGTTGCTTGCTTTCCCCCTTACAGCCAATTTTCTGGTATGAATTCAGCAGTCACCAAAGGCTGTTGGGGTCAACACAACTAGTTCTTGTTAGACATGTCCACATACTCCCCAGCTAGAGAATACAGAGGAGTTATAGCCTAGCCACTGGCAAAGATTTCTGAAAACTCCAGGTGCTCAGGTGAAGTACCTGAAGATTGGAAGAAGTCCAATGTGCTGCCCATCTTCAAGAATGGGAGGAAAGATCCAGGGAACTACGGGCCAATCAGCTTGACCTCAATCCCTAGTAAGATTTGAAAAAATAATCATCAGAGTCTGTTCTTGTCAAGTTGGCTGATGGCAACATCCTGACGGACAGCCATCACAGGTTTTGTGTGCTGGTCTGTCTTGCCTGACCAATCTCATCTCTTTCTATGACCAGGTGACATATCACCTGGACAAGAGAGAATAGATTGACATCATACATCTGGACTTCAAAAAAGCCTTTGACCTGGTGTCCCATGATCTCTTGGAAAAATTGGTCAAATGTGGCCTCGGCTACATCACAGTCCGATGGCTGGGGAATTGGCTCTGAGGCTTGACTCACAGAGTGGTGGTTGATGGAAGTGAATCATCATTGCGCTCTGTGACCAGTGGTGTCCCCCAAGGTTCTGTCCTTGGACCTGTTCTCTTTAATGTCTTTATCAACGACGTGGATACTGGTGTCAGAAGTGGACTGGCCAAGTTTGCCAAGGACACCAAACTTTGGGGTAGAGTGTCCACACCTGAGGATAGGCTGGTGATCCAGGATGACTTGGATAGGCTGAAAAAGTGGGCAGATACAAACCTGATGACATTCAATACTGACAAATGTAAGGTAGTCCACCTTGGGGAAAAAAACCCCACAGCACGCTTGTAGGCTTGGCAGTGCTACGCTCGTTAGCACCAAGGCTGAAAGAGACCTGGGGGTCATGAATGACCACAAGATGAACATAAACCACCAATGCACTGTTGCAGCTGGTAAAGCAAACCAAACTGGCTTGCATCCATAAGTGCTTCTCAAGTAAATTTCAGGATGTCATTCTCCCACTGTACTTGGCCTTGGTGAGGCCACAGCTGGGGTACTGCATCCAGTTTTGGGCTCCACAATTCAGAAAGGATGTGGAGAAGCTTGAGAGAGTCCAGAGGAGAGCCACACACATGATCAGAGGGCTGGAGAATAGACCTTATGAAGAGGCTGAGAGCCATGGGACTCATCAGCCTGGAAAAGTGCAGGCTAAGGGATGACCTCATGGTAGCCTATGACCACATCGGGTGTGCATCAGGATCTGGGGGAATATCTAGTCACCAGAGCACCCCAAAGGATGACGTAGGCAGACAAGGTTCCTTGAGTGAATTTGATATCTTTTATTAGACCAACCCAAATGGTTGGAGAATAGTTATTAAGCAAGCTTTCAGGTTCAAAAACCCTT